>OX465177.1:23002484-24202484 GCA_949987655.1 Polymixis flavicincta
TTTTTCATTATGCGATGATTTGACACAAAACATGCTCGTCATTGCACTGTTTTCTATTAGGGTGTCGGTGTAGAATTTGGAAGCCTTAGACCAGATTTGATCACCATGTCTACTAAATCTTACTCGATGTAATTGAGAACTTTAGAAGTTGACCAAGTTCGATATTTAATTTATTTAATTAATGTTTATTTAAAAATACGAGTAATCATCGTGTTAGTCGAGATTTTGATCTGGCCGTCCCTCACGTTCAACGGTCGTAACTAAACGCATGGTCCCAACAAGGCAATAAATTCGAAGCCAATCGCCTTATGATTTCCTGCGGCCAACAATGCGATAGTTTGTCAGTTCTAGGCGGTTGTTAGGGCGCGTGGGCGTGGAGGGCCCGTCATCAATCACGCGCCGTGACTCTTTCAACCTGCCGGCGAGAGACGCGGGAGGGGGGCGGAGGAACAGGGCTGCTACACACATAAATTATGCCCCGTTTTTGTCCGACTGTCGGCTGGAGACAAAATTTGTTAGCGACACTGTTAATTAATTACACGTTTCCATCCTATTAAAGAATCAACAGACATTATTTAAATTTCATTATAATTAATTTGATGCATTTATCGTTTGGATACAGAAATTTTCTTAATATTCAGTTGTAAAGTTCTGTTTTTATAGATAATGTTAATGTTGTCGAATAATTTATCGTTTTGCGAAATTACTTTGGTAAATTAACATGTTATAATTTATAGTTAGATTTATAATTAAATTATTAATTGATTAGGTAAGTTTTAAAGTTGGTTATAATAAGTAGTTAACGTTAGTAATTTAGAATGTTATACCCAATGTTTGGGTATAACATTCGATCAACAGCACGATCGTTTTAATTATTATAACTTTCCAGAGATATACATCAATCTTTTTGCGGTTTCTTCAGTTTTGGCACTTTCTAAAACTTTATTTTCAAATAAATGTAGTCTTCGGCTAACCCTAGTAGCAAACAGACATACTTGATCATAGTCAGTGTCGGCACTGTCTGACGTTTTTATACAGCCTCTGTACGATGGATCGACACTGTCAGGTGCTTTCGAAAAATTGCCTGCGCGTTTAGAGCCCTTTGCTATAGGTATATCCATATTTGTGGAAAGAACTAGATTACCTACTTGTGATGCTAGGAGACAACGATGAGCAGAGAGACTGTTGTTTTTGTTTATTTACGTTACCATCTTCTTATTGTTTATTTTTTTGGCTTACCTTGGGTAGGCTTTATGCTAAGGTATGGATTGTTGAGAGCTTCGTCTATGCTGATATTTACACATATTGTAAGTATTTGTTGACTATGTAAATGTATGGTATTTTAATATGTAATATAACTGATTATAATTGTAGAAGTTGTTACAGGCTTACTTAACCATTTTTTGTTCGTTTCGATATCATTCATTGTATCATACAATCTCTCATCAGCTTTCACAGCGATTAACTATTAAATTATCTACCACTAACTTATTACCAAGCTAAACGTAACAAAAGGAACGTCTTCCCCATCAATACAAACGCGCAACTCACACAATACCATTAAAAGGAAAGCTTTAAAAAAATTCAATACAAAACACGTTTAAGCTTCTTTTTATACAAACACAATGAAAGATTAACAGGCACGTCAAGGTGAGAGTAATGAAGTAAGTAATGCGTTTGACAGCAAAGCAGCATCCACAGTACATTCTATTGAATATTTTAAAAGAGCGCACCCGTTTTGGGAATTAAGGGCTAGAATTGGCGATACGGAAGAGGCCGCTTCACATAATAGATTTTTTAGTAATGTAAATAATAGATTTGATTTGGGTGTCTACTTCGATGACGTTGTAAATAAATGATAATTTTGTTAATATTAGAATGTGCACAATGTTTATAATGCGATTATTATGAGTATTAGACAATAATAAAACACAGACAGAGCCATTGTAGGTAGACAAACGTCTTTAAAAATAAATCACGGCAACTAAAACTAAAAAAGTATCTACTTACAAATTCTAAAAGTTGGACGATAAATTTTGGTTAAGCAAGGGTAATAAAAATTTTCGCCGCAATATATAAAACGGAAAGACTAAACACATGAACGAGCGAACATCCTTTTAAAAAGGGGTGAACCGCACAATGCTCGTTGTTTCACTGTGGAAATTAAACATTTGATTTACTAGACACATCCGCAGACGACGCGACATCCCGTG
Organism: Polymixis flavicincta; assembly: GCA_949987655.1. Lineage (NCBI taxonomy): Eukaryota > Metazoa > Arthropoda > Insecta > Lepidoptera > Noctuidae > Polymixis > Polymixis flavicincta. The sequence goes on from OX465177.1 coordinate 23,004,698, forward strand.
GGAACGACCCTAAATTTATTCACATACATTTGCCTTTAAAAATGTTGAACAAGCATTTCGCATTACGAAACTGTCTGAGTTATTGGCCACTGAATCTCGCAAGTCTTGTCAAAACATTTTATGCCACCTTTAACACTATATTTAAAATCTTAATTGGCATTTACGCGAGAATGTTTACCGCAAGCGTGGGTCGAAGAGCAAGCCATAAAACCTCAGAGTGTTTTCGACAACAAATTAAAACGATCCTTAATGACTCAGACGTTAATGATTCAGTCAAAATTCCAAATATGTCTTCTTAAAGAAACGATCCTATCGAGATCTCTGTCCGGCTATAAAATATTTTTATTTATATCAATGGCGCTTTGTAAGATGTCAGTTATAATGAATATATTACCAGTAGCACGGACGGGATATACTTTTTAAAAGGTAATTATTTAAAGAAACGATCTTCGTATATCGATAAACAAGGCAGATAACAATACATCTCCGACAGCGTTCACGCATTCCGTATCCCCATCCATTACTGTTTCATCTTCAATAACACGTTTCTCTGAGGCAGGGACTACTCGTTGATTATTTTTAGGAAAACCAACCTTATTCACATGAGCCTAAAGTTCAACAGTCGATACAATTTCATCGGCTTTGTGTGTGCGCTAACTCTTTCATCTATCATAATCGTTCATGCTGAAAACAATCAAGATTGATTTTTTTTCCCATTCTAAATCGGACTCTATCGCCTTTGTTTTAGATGGAATTTTCGCTTGACGTTGTTGATCTATATCTGTTGGTAGCTAACCACTGTCGGAGGCGGCGGCGGCGTAACGAAGGGACCCACGGATCGTGGAAAATGACAAATGACATCTGCCTACCGCCTGTCAAATAACGGACAGATAATAAATGACCCTGATTGTTTATCATCAAATATCGCATATATCATTATCGTGTACGCGCTAGGAGTGGGGGGAAGGGGAAGTATGATTAATACTGTTTAGTTTATTTTGAGACGGGCCCGTAATGCGAACACTTCGGGGGTGAGTTTTAGCGTTGTCATTGCGGGTTGATTACTTTAATGGCCATGGTGGTTATTAGATTTTTGTTGTACGTTTTATAGAAATTGATCATGATTAATCTACTGAAAGTATCATTTAGTTCTAGTTTTTATATGTATTTGAATATCTTGTAGACCAATATTTTCTTTACCAACTCTCTTATCATTGTTTATCAAGAAGCAATCTATCTTTGCCTGAAAAAAAAAAGGAAAACACGAAGCCAAGCTTAGTCATCCAGATACTTCATTAAACTATAAAACAAATCTCCATATGCGTACACCATATCAATCAAGCGGAACTGTCTCATGCAATTGTTTACTAACATGCTACCCAACATTTCTGTGACAGTACACATTGAGTACAACCAGCTCCTGGCGCAAAACCCATTCTAAATCCAGTCCTATTTCAACAACCTTAAGGTTCCTATCAGCTTTGCGATAGAGCTGTTAGTCTGGACAGGCGGTTGTCAAGTGACACCGAGCAAGCGTGAGTTGATTAATTCAGGCCTGACCTGCCTTCGATGTTTCTCGTGCCTTGGGAGTCGGCTGGTAATGAATGGACGCACGTTCTGATAGACTTCAGTACGAAGTCGGATGAACGGTTAGATGTGTGGTTTGCAAACACGCCAAGACTGTGGAAGCAATTATTGTCGCAGGCAGTAGTGGGAAATTGTGGGAGACTTAAAGATAAAACATCAACTTTTGGTAGATGATATGAAAATATAGGGATACAGTGATTTTATGTTAGCAATGTTGGTTCTTTGATCTCATTTAAAACTATTAATTTAGTTTTTTTTTGGAATTGTTTGCAATTCATTACTTTTTCTCATACCAACACCAATAAAAATTAAATTATGTATCGCAACTGAAGTCTCCACGATACAGCCACCACCTAGTTTGGAGACAGTGGTCTCCAAACTAGGTGTGTCTATAACTGTTATATGCAGTGGCATATAACAGTTATAGACAGAATTATATAGTTTTAAGCTTTTTAAGGTAACAAGTGTAACAAGGTTTAAATAAATGTTAATAGTCATTATTTGGAAAAGTAATCAAAAATGTTGATTTAAATGTAATAATTGATTTATTGAGAGGGCTATGCTTGGAGTTTCCCTGCGTGATAAAATCGGGAATGAAGAGATCCGCAGGAGAACCAAAGTAACCGACATAGTGCTAAGAATCGCCAAACTTAGTGGCAATGTGCAGGGCACATTGCTCGCAGAACACATGGCTGACGGGGCTGAAAAGTCCTGGAGTGGCGACCGCGTACCGAAAGACGTAAAGTTGGAAGGCCTCCCACAAGATGGACAGATGACCTCTTGACGGCCGCAGGAGTCCGCTGGATTGGGGGAGGCTTATGTCCAACAGTGGACGTCTTTCGGCTGAAATGATAATGAATTGATTTATATATGTTAGTGATCAAATTAAATGAAGTAAAGTGCAATCAATTATAGCTAAGTTCTACATAAATTATAATTACAATACATTAATTTAAAATGCATGAATACATCGTTAATGATCTTTTAAAATCAAAATAATTTAAGCATTGCTAGAAATCTACGACTAATAAAGTCTGAGTTCTGTTACTAATAAATCAACCTCAAAGTCAAAACACGAAAACCAAATTAATAGTTATATTCGTAGAACTAAAGAAACGAATCTGAGTGATAATTGCTAAAGCATTTAGATCTCTTTCAAAAAGCAAGAACAGTGTTCTCCCTGGCACCGTTAAATCATTTTTCATGAAAACCACCCCATAAGGCGATACGTCAAAATCAGTGTTCGCGTAAATTTCGCTCGACGCCGCATTCAAGGTAGCTTTAAGTTATCGACTCTTGGCTGGAGGTGAAGCGATTTTCTGATGAGGAATATTCAGACATGTTTTGTAATTCGAACTATTGGTTTAGATTGGGCTTCACTTGGTGCCCATTCATTACCTTCACATATGAATAATAATACACCAAATGAATTAGAAAGCTGACAGATAAAAAAAAACTTCGGGCAGATACTATTGCAACGGCAACTTTTCGGGAGCTAGTAAAGCAGGCTCTTTATCAAAACATAATATCAGGGGTTAGGCAGTAGCACGTAATTATACACACCAAAATCACCCGGAAAAACCAGACGTCATTAAAACGTGTAAGTTCAAATAGTAGTCACATCACATTAAACTAGAAATGCATTAAACCGTGAACGAAAAAGGCCACTTAGGAGTTCTATAACCCCTACAAGGAAAAAAGAATCACTCCACCACACTTTGTCAACACCCCCAAAACAAATGGTCATTATTGCACTTTAATCGACTTGTATAAATAATAAACTGAGGTCAAAGTCACGAGTCTAGGACATGAATAATGATAGGGAGACAACTATAATGTACTTTAATAACCACATTAAAGGTGATAACCTCAATTAACTTAATCATTGCCGGTAACATTATAAAGGACAAACATTGTCAGGCATTACAAATGGAAGTCATTTGGCTTTTTTTTTGGGTTATATCTAGTACGTGGAGAACTCTATCTTTATCATCCTTTTTGTTTAATCCCTGAAGAGTATATTTTAAAAATCGTTTTTACTTTGTTAAGTTCTGGGAACTTGCACAGCACTTCACGTCATCAAACATTTTGATACTGATCAACATATTGACAAAGCTATGGTTTTTGACCTTTTCCTTTTTAAAGTCTGTTAATTATGTTTGCTCATGATAAACATACAGGCAACTAAATCGTTTGCCAAGTCCTAATCAAGTACTTGCTCTATAAAATGTAATATTGCGGCAGGATGATTGATATATCCACAAATATTAATATGAAAGTCATGTCCCACATCAAGAGTCTATAAATTGTACCAGCGCATTAATTTTCAGAACGAACAGTAAGCTTGATAAATGAGTGTCGGAATTTCAAAGGGGCACAATGGAGATCTGACCCGAGACGGATCGTTAATCAAAAAATGTCTATGACGTCAAGGTGAAAGAGCGAGGAAATTTGGAGGCGGTACAGATGATGTTTTATTTAAAAGGTTATTAAGAATGTGCCTATGACATAGCTAAATTTAAGGTCAAAGAAAATCAAACTGTAGTAAAAGAGATGGGGCCGGGGTCACAATGGCTGAAGGAAAGAAAACATTATAATAAGTAGCTTATAGAGTATAAGCTACTTATTATGATGTTCTCTTTCACTAAAATTATGCAACATGTAGCTATTTTGACTAATAAAAGTGCACTGTTTGATTTTCAACGCTCTATTCAGGGCGTTATAGTTAAGTGTGATGCAATATTTCTCAATTTGTCATTCACTGTTAGACCCGACTACTTATTCTCGAACTAAGAATAAAGACGTGCAATGTTTTTCTTTAATTTCTATTCAATATTTTCATAACCAATATTCTCTCTCAATTATTTTTACTTTTTCTACCCTTACTAACCTTCATCCATCTTCTCCACACACATTCCCACCTCTTCTAACGATAATAGGATCAGTTTCCACCTCTGTTCTACCCTCCATGTCGAACCGATCACTGTCAAGGCTAATGCGATTAGCGACTGCAAGCAAAGTACAGTTCTATGCGATAATGACTCGGGAGTTTCTTTGAATGATGTGTCAAAATAAGATGTCTGTAAGATGTATGATGTAAAAGGTTTATGAAGTTATTGGCTTTGATCAAATCTGGTTGATACTTGAATAGAAATGTGATGTTTAAATTGACGGAATAGAAAGAGAATTTAAGGTAATATTACTAGTGACGTGGAGAGTGATAGACTAATCAATCTTTGGTGGAAATTAGGTTAAGAAAACTTCATTCATCTCTATGCAAATTAAGGTGCATTAAATGCATTATGTACTACGGTCAAATTCGAAATGTACTATTAATAAAATGTCATAAATGTTCCGTTCACTCGGAGAAATATGGCTCACACACATTCTAAACTGATACTAACAGAGAGCTACTAGCCTTCTACGCATCCCACTAACGATCTCATTAATACTCAATACCAACATATTTGATCGCTTAACCACAAACTCATTTCGAACTGATAGTCAAATGCAAATTCAGCCCATCAAACATAGACCATCAATCCTCAAAGGGAACCGATACAGTCGAAAGCAACTCCAATATCGATCATTCGTATCGTGAAACTTCAATTGATAGTATTGACTTTTTACGACCGATATAGAGTTCTCTTTTATTTATCGATGCCGAAGTTTCCTAGAAAATCGTTGTTACACAGCAAACAGGATGCGGGGCGAATAAAGTCGGACCGGATACGAAAATCTCTCCATCGACAAATTTATGCAGTTGTAAAGGCAGATTTATACTTGAAGAGGTGACGTGTGAAGCAATAGCGACTCACGGACACGTTAGAGAACGAACCAACTTCAAACGCATCGTGAATTTCATGACAAATTGTTGTCTGCGTGAAGTTTATGTTTTGTGTGTTTTATTAAGCGAAATGTTTGTCTAACTGGACTTGAATTTACGGTCTAACTTCTTGGAAGAGTATCGTTTTTACTGTTATGTTCCTAGTCCGCTTTTTGTTGTACTAGAATTATTATGACAGTTGTTGTCTTTTCATTTTCATGCTGTATTTTATATTTATGACGTATGTCGTCTTTTTTTTTTCTACAACGCCATGGAAACGTTTAAAGATTTGTTTGGGCTGATCCTAAACTTGGTAAGCGTCGATTTTTTATATTTAAGTATTTACTTCACATACATAGATTTCATTACGTAAAATTAGTATTTCAATAAAGGAATTACATTTCCTTTTGTGCTGCTATAGTAACGTATGAACAGAGTGAAATAATTTATATTAGAATTGGTCGCTTATCCCAAACTCACCCGGCCGTGTGTCCCAAAACGATTTCCATGTCTAATAACGCGTGGAGCTCTCTTTATGTTTCGTTGAAAAATTTATTGCAAAGAAAAAAGTGACATCAAAGAAATACTGTTATGTTCACTATAAATGTAAAGCTGGGTAATAGTTTATTCTCGCTTATTTACAAATCATCGGAACTGTTCATCTGTACAATAAATTCACGGAATTAAAACTATCTGATGAAATTATCAAGGAAATGGTTGACGTAGAAGTGATTCCAATAGTAATTTACTATGTTCCATCTGGGCGGTAATTGTGGGTAGAAGATATTTCATGCTTAAAGATGAAGACTGATATTATATGTTTTATTTTTTTATGATGTTAGAATATTTTTTGGAGTATTGTGCAGAGAATTCGAGCAGAAAATCAATTTAATTTTTGAAAAATAGCTTTTGACTCAGCCGCCGAAAACTTAAAGCTATGACTGGTTGGCATTGCTTTAGTTGCTTCGTTATACGCGGTACTAACAAAAACACAAAAATTATTACAATTGCTTCCTTTGTTAAATGAAAATTACAATCGTGGGTTAAGATTAAGCTGTGAATATTGGTTTTCACCTTGAAGGACTCTGACATTCACGCTGATTGTTGGCCTATTAACTTTTTTTATTTAATAGTTTATCGTAGTTACTTTTTAACATGGAACTATTACCATAATTCGATTTCTGTCTCGTTGGTGTTGTGGTCGCAAGCGCTACTGCTAAGATTAGGGTCCTGGCTACGATTCCCAGGTTAGCCAAAATGTTATTGGGTTTTTGTATCTGGAATTTCTCAGTAGCAACCTGGAGTCTGTATTTGTGCAAGGTTGATGACAATAAGCTTGCCCCTATTACATGGGTATACGTACACCTCTGCAAAACCCTTTGGGGAAACAAGGCGTGATGTTATGTTGGTGATGGTTTCTTACTGCTAATATACAGCAATTACAGTTTTATGCGGTTTTGTTCAAGGTTTCATCACAGCATTAAACTCTTCAAAAACACTGCAATAAAAATAGAAAAAAAAAAAAAAAAAACGCAAGCTCAGACTGCAAATTGATGAAAAATAAAAAAAAACAAGTAAAACATAAAGCACGGAAACTCTATGTCAGACGATTCACTTGTTTGTTTCATTCGACATCCCTTTGAAGAGTTCCAGCAGAATTATGAAACGAATAATTCAGTACGTTTTTCAGTGATTCATGGTATTTCGCATAAAATTCACGTTCGAATAAAATAAATATCAAAGTGAGGACGACTTTGTTGCTTTTTTTATTTTTATTCGAGTCATGACTTTGTGAAGTTGATTAAATTAATAAATGTATGAGTTTTTGTGAAGTGTTGGCTAGTTATAATATTTGTGAAGCAAATGAGTTGGGTTTTACAATTATGTGTAAATTTTGGGTAAAGTGAACACTTTCGGTTTGTTCTTAAAGAAACGAAACATTTTAAATTGAATGTTCGTTCCATTTACTGAGACATATTTGGGTTTGTTGGATTTCAGATCAAGTGCAGTTTCATCACGAAATGCAATTTCATCAGAAAATATAAAAACAAACCTGTTTTGTCTTGTTTTCTTTCCATTCTCTCTTTGTATCTATTATTTATCGTTTCTGCATAATCAAACAATAAAATGCTCTAGATTATGTCCGTTTAAAATGTCAAAACCAATTTCAGTCTTGCTAAATCACCAGTAACGGCAAAATATATTCTCTTACCTATTTAATAGCCATAATGTCTTCATCTTTTGATTTCTATCAGTTTAAATTTAATGTAAACTTTCGTCCATATATTACAGCTTTCACTAAATTTAGGGTGAGACACCCATTACTCGGCTTCTGAATTAATGTTATGAGTACCTATTAATTTTTAATTAATCCTCTTAATTTGTTTTTGACGTTCATAACGTAAATTATTGCGGATTTGAGGTTGTTCAACATTTCCTGATAAATCTTTAGCTTCTGGTATTCATATTTAATAGGCAATTTATTTAACTTTCTTCACTCCTTCCATTCGCACATTATACCAGGCACGTAGTAAGCATGTGATAGAAGTAGTGACCCTTTTAATACTTTCTATTTAATTTATATTCTTGACCCACAACCTGAAGTCTGCAGCTGTTGTTTTCATTTTCTTATTGAACTTGTGCCAATAATTCCTAAAAATCAATCGAAATAATATTGAACCCAATCAACAGAAAATAAACAAAAGCCAATCACAGATTCACAGATGATCTCACTCGACGAATAAAAAACAGCGACCACAGAAACAAAGCAATTATTAAATTGTATGGTAAACACGCGGATGCAATTTACACTCCATTAAAGACGAAGAAAAATAAATATTTTGATTTCAACCAAATACTTCATCAAATATTTAGAATAGACTTGAATTTGGTAAGTCATTAAATTCTTCTATTCCGATGGAGTCGCTTTGCATTTGTTTTTACAAAACAATGGAAGCATTTGAATAAATGTTTGCAGCCAGTCTTATTGAGTGCGTTCGAAAGGGGTCTATCGATAACTCTGTGTTCCCGGTTTATTCTTGTTAGCCTTTGAAGGATTAAATCTATCCAGGGGGTTGAATTTGTTTGTATTGGCACAACTCGAATTGCATTTTATCACCTTTGTTGTGAAGCTTATAGCGTGATACTTGATTTACTCAAGGATTTGTGATTTATTATAACATCTGCTAAGGAATTTAATCAAAGGGGAACCTTATTATAGATGAATAGGCAACTTTAAGGAATAATAATGTATTATGAGGTTACAATTAGTAGTAGGCATCGTTATCTATAGAGTCTGATACCATAATTCATTGTTTAGTTTCAGCTGCACTAGGTTAGACTGAGAGCTGACCACAACATAGTTGGCAACCTGCCAGGGGTGCGAGTTTGTCCTGCCAGGGGTGCGGGTTTGTTCGAAAGAGATACCACAGCCCCTGGCATACGGGCTATTTAGGGAACACGGGTGGGTTTTAGTCAGTAAAAGTCTGACACGTCCTCCTGCTCCACCCAGAGCGGGAGAAGTTATTTGATGATTCTCCACCCAAAAAAGTAAAACTGTTGGCAAAGGCTAGGCAGATTGTGAAGTCTTTATTTTATTTTAAATAACTGCAATTCTTCATCATACATAATGTTCCCCTCATAAGGAATTATATGACCACTTCCCTAATTAAAAACATAACTGTTCCTTTTTTTCTGGTTTCACAAAGGGATCGTTTCTAATTGTTCCGTCAAAGTTAAGATCATATCATTAATTTCAAATGGGCACATTTGAACGTCAAAATTGACAAACAAATTGATAGGCACATAAAAAGGCACATTTGAAAATTGACAAACAAACTGATTCAATTTTAGTGACCCCAACCAAAAGATAGTTTCGTATGGAGCAGTATGGGCAAGAAACTCCACCATTCCACCCACTTGTCTTATTTAACACAGCTGATGCTCCAGGCTATAGCTAGTCCTTCCATGAACTAGAACTTACCTGCTAATGTTGCTTAAGCTTTAATATTATATTACTGCCGACTCTGTAATTTGCTCTGAACCTAAGTGTACAGTCTATAATCAAAGGTCACTCGAACATGTTCATTTATTATTTAGCAATTTCTTGTACGTCATTGGCGGCTTTGTAAGTAGTTACTGTTGGTCACGATTTTACTTGTAGTTATTATTTCTGCTCGTATGTTATAGTTTTCCTAGAAAAATAAAAGTAATATAACCTATTATTTCAACTAGGATGAGATTATGACGTATATTTCCTTGCTGGTCAAAGCTTGCATTTTCTTTAGTGATTCATAATGGCGATTTAGCTCAGCAGTGTTTGTAATATAACAAACGTCATAATAGCGAAAAAACTACCTATTCCTTTTTAAAGTCAATCCATTTCCATTCATCAGTTTAGCAACAGCAATAACCCAATAAAAATTAACAAAGTTTAATCTATGAAACTTCCAGAATCTTCCACAACATTACCTTACACTTCTCAAAATCTTGCTTACCCCACACCATAGACGGCGAGATACACAAAATTGAACACCAGCCACTCTTGCGCATAATTTGCCCTAACCACACATAATGCTAGGGTTCGCTGCTCATGCCGTACTAATCACGATTATAATGAAGCTTGATTGTACCTCCGAAGGTATTAACAGAGCACATATAATTTTTGAGATGATGCCTTGCGGTTAGGGTTTAAACCTGGGGACCAATGTCATCTGTTGTGTTTTGTTTTTGTGATCGATACATAAGATGATTTTAAAAGAAATTAAAGTTAGGTGTTGGATTATGAAAATAGTGGTGGGCCAGTGGTAACAGCCGCTACATGTAAGTTGTGGGTTCGAAACCAATCTGCTGCTTCACTCTGTGTAAATTATTTCAGCACCATTGCTCTCAAAACGGTGAACATCGAACAACGCGCACTGGGTCCGCGTGGTGAATTACGGCCCACTTCCTTTCACCGAGAGGAGACCAGTGACCCAGTATGTAGTGTGAACATTATCGATTAATCATGCTTATAGGATTAAGATAAATTTATTGTCTTTGTATGTTAGATCGAGGTGGCGGTGAAGAAAGAGGCGGAGAGTGTGAGGTAGAGGCAATTTTTGCGCCCTCGCGCCCCTAGCCGCTGCACGAGACGCCTTGGGCGTCGAGAGTCCTTAGCGGAATCCCAGCCACTTTTGGCGCGGGTTTGCGTACGGCGAGCAATGAATAGCTCGCCGCCCGGCAAGGACCAGGCCAGTATCGAGGTTACGTTGTGTTCGACGCGCGCCTCAAAGAGATGTCATCAGTAATAGAAGGGTCCGCTAGGGCCGATGCCTGCCAGGGGTGCGGTTTGTTCGAAAGAATTACCGTGTGCCTGGCGCAGGAAACTCAAGGAACTGAAGGAACATGGGTGAGTTTTAATCAGTAAAAGTGTGACACGCCCTTCTGCTTCGCCTAGAGCGGAAGAAGGCATGTGATGATGTGGCTCTGGAAAAGAATGCCTGAAAGTATGGTGTTTGCTTAGCAGTGGGACAGAATAGGCTAATAAAAATAATGTTAAATTGTAGCTTAGATTCGCTTCTCTACCTAACTATTACCTATTCCCAATTCTTCCCAATTTTGAACTGGTAACTAAAACTTAGTTCCTAATCTGATTGATATGACAGTGAGTAATATAAATAAGTAGGAAATAAAACGTACCCATCATTCAGCATTTACAAATCTAAGTGTTTTTATGTGAAATCATTAATTTGTTTGTTGTTGAACATAACTCAATTAATTAAACTTTTTGTGGTCATCAATCAGACGGCTTCCATTTGTTTCCTTATTTTGGATACATTATTAATAAAAATTGAATGTAATTTTTTCCCAGTAGGTACTTCATTTAGCATGTTTTTTTTACCTGTTCATGCAAAAACTAGCTCACATAAATATTTTTAAAGTTTTTACTATAGTGGCCATGATATCTTTTCACAACTAAAAACGAAACTAATTTTGAGACACAATATGAGATGTGTGTGTTTGTCACGCTTTCACACTAAAACGCCTGAACGGATTTGAATGAAATTTGGCAGATGTGTAGACCATGACCTGTATAAGGTAAAATAATACTTTTTACATCAACATTTTTACGGGATCGAGACTTGGTGAAAACGCGGAACACTATACACTACACTATAACGTAACTTGTTCGGTCAAAGGGGCTCTTATTGCCTGATCAACCCAGCATCAAACCTTGCTAGCTGGCTAAATTGCTCATTACGGCATGCAGCATGACTTTCTTTTGTACTAGTTTTGTCCACCGGGAGTAGAAGTGTACCTACTGACCCGAGTCCTGGAACGGCTACTACCTACAACTGGATAGTATAATTTTACATTGCAAGTCCTAACCACGAAATCTACGTAATTTTTTATTCTAATAAATAACAACGTCATCATTTTACTAAACATGTGAATCGACTGTATGGTATCTTAGTAACGATACGTCGTAACAGCTCAACAGCATTGGTATTATAAATCTCTATTAAAACTAATCACGATTATCTATCATGTTTGATAAAGAATTACTCGATTCTCGTTTCCCAAAGTCAATTTAACAGTTAATTACCTCTGCCTATCCACGTAATACGACGCACATGATCAGGTAATTACTCAACGCGCCTCCACCAATTACATCACATTTGTACTCGAATAGCCTCAATAAAATATCTTAAGAATAATACCCATACCGATCATCGATACCAGCAATACCGATAGATTGTAAACATCCGATGAATCGATTCGAAGTAACGATTCTTCGTGAATAGATCACCGTGAATTATGTTATGACGTTCCATTTTAGAATTTTGTTTCTTTTTTTTCTGTAAATGCATTGTGAATTTGAATTATAGTGATTCCATTTAGAAATTCAGCATTTATTTTTAATCGATTCTGTTTTACGATTATACAACGATTCTTTCGATGAGGTTTGTGTTTAAATAATTACTCGTTCAAGTATTATTAACGTCTATTTTTATTGACGGTAATAATTTAACGTTTTTATGTTAGAGACAGCGTTTATTGCCGCTTAATTAATAGATGTTATTAATACACGTTTTCTTGGCAATTTAAATAGACGCTGCGATTGTTAATAATGATGTTTATTAAATAAATTATAGTGTCTCTCCATCTATAACTGTCTATATGTAACTAGTTATTCCTATTTTTTTTTAAGGATGATCAAATTTCAATCTTTTCACCAAGCAGAGATCAATCACTTATTAAAATGTAGTGATATAAAATATATCCAAAACTAGCTCACTGGGGCAAGTCTGAAGGCCAATTTCTGTACTTGAAACGGATAAAATCAGATCGTAATTTCATTGCAATCACGATCCATGGCAGAAACATTTCGAAAATGGAAATATTTTTGACAGATTTCTACTGAGATTGCAAATAGAAGGTTCAAAAAAAATACGGGAATTGCTAGTTTGACACAGGTTGTCTTCCACCTCCTACCTCCTCTCTCCTTGATTGTCCTCTGATTACAGTTAACATTAGTCTGGTCCACATATTTAGTATAAAGTTTGATATAATAGTCCTCTTATAACAATCACGGGATTCAGATATAACAACGTAATAACAGTTGTAACTTCTTCTAAAGTAACATAATAGGCCATGAAATTACTTCCCACAGCACGCTAGTAGCCCGTAATCACCTAAGATTTACCGTTTTAAAATCGATAAATGATGTAGAAAGCTCGCTAGGACATTAATCTTCGTTCGCTATAAAATCATTTTAATTTAGGATGAAAGTAGAGTTCTTCATCGATGATCCGACCCGGAATAATACTCGTATATGGTGTGTTACTTGTTAGAAAACAGAAAACAAATTATAATTGGAATCTTTTGTATCGACATATAAATAAACGTGGGTTTTTGATGATATTTTGAGGCCCTTGAAAACAAACAGAAGGTACCTATTGTGGGTCTGACACGTCTTTTTTTTTTTTTTTTTTTTTTTTTTTTTTTTTTTTTTTTTTTTTTTTTTGGTTGGGAAATCATCAAATAACTTCTCCCGCTCTGGGTGGAGCAGGAGGGCGTGTCAGACTTTTACTGACTAAAACCCACCCGTGTTCCTTCAGTAGCCCTTAAGCCAGGGGCTGTGGTGTCTCTTTCGAACAAACCCGCACCCCTGGCAGACACGTCTCAGGTGGTACTTACATCCTACTTCATATTCATTGGCCTGATGAAAGCCCCATATTGAGGCATCTTATTATTAATTTAATTACTAACATAGCAAATAAGTTAAACTGTTACTAACATCTAGAATTGTAAGTATTTTTGTTGTATTATAATTATATTGGACCTAGTTATCAGCTTAATAAATAAGAAATAACAAGAATAATAAATGTGAAAGTTTTTGAGGATGGATGGATGTTTTCTTTCAAGCTAAAACTTCTGAATGGATTTGGATGAACTTTGGCACGCATAGTTTATCACAGATAGTCTCTTCATTAGGCATAATGCAACATAAATTCAATTTAAGATTCCCCATAAATTAATTTCAAAGCATTTCAATTGACCTTTCCATCGACGAACCCAAATATTTGTCAAACACAAGGTTCTTCACAACCATAAATATCTTTACGACATCTAATAAAAGGCAATTGGCAGAGGCCTCTAATTTATCAAAATGAAGCATTCACCGTTGTCAGTTTGAAAGAATAATTAATAATTATTGAACCACCATTGGTCTGCTGGGGTTATTAAATTATAGTGGACACAAATTAAAACATTTATTATTGTCATTAAGTACATGCGCAGCGTTTCTCGAAAGAGGTGTGGTGTGATTGGTAGCGGTGTTTTTTTTTTTTTTTAGATGGTGGTGGTCTCTGTAGATTTACTTACAAAGGTAGTGGATCTAAAGGCTTAATATCTGGATCACCGAGCTTTGATTGGGTTTTTTTTTTGTTTCACATTTTCTAAAAATAAAATCGAGTTTGATCGATTTATCGCCCCTGAAACCCCATGCGAACTAAATTTCATGAAAATGGTTGGAGTCGTTTCTGAGATTCAGATTATTTACAAGAATTGCTCGTTTAAAGATATTAGATTAGTCAATTCCGAATTTCCTCGTAGGGATCAGGCGTATCGACAGTTTTAAATTATATACTTAGGTATAATTTTCTATGGCGAAGTTGATTTATTAGTGAGCGAATCGACAATTCCAGTAAGTCCCATGTAATAGGGGCGAGCACAGGCGATGCCCGGATTAGAACAAAAACCCTCGGGACACCCAAATCTTACACGGATGTTTTCAACGGACCTGGGGCCTAAGTCTACTAATTTATAAACGTCACAATGGTCTCTCAATGGTAAGTTTTTGACAGATTTGCCATACAAAAACTGTCAAAAACACACCATTGAGAGACCATTGTAACGTTTATAAATTAGTAGACTTAGGCCCCAGGAGATATACCTATCTAGCTAACTTCTGGAGGGAGGAGGGCTGGCTGGAATAACCACCGACGACCGCCATGGCTCACGCACAATGATCCAATTAAAGGACTAAGTGTGGAAACCAAACCAAATAACATAGAACATAGGGGCGAGCCTATGGGCATAACCGGGCATGAATCTAGATTTACGCTACTGAGAAATTCCTAACGGAAAATCCAATAACACTTTGCTGATCCTGGGAATCAAACACAGAATCTTATCCTCAACAGTAGCATCTTGCGACCACCTTTACTGCGATACGTAATTTTTCTCTTAGCTAACATAGAAATAAAATATGCTGCAGAAAAAATTAAAGCTGATTTAACAAGCGACATTTAGAGAAAAAAGTAACAATAATTACAGACACAATTCAAGATATAAACCTGCACCCTAATTGCGTAACTCACGATTCATCATAATCTGTATAGTTTTGAAACGGATTGTTAAACCATTGCTTCATATGTTCTAAAAATGTGTCTGTTCGACAACATAAATAACGCAATGAATATTGTTTAACTGTGAAGACGAAACCAATTATGATCAATCGTGAGTTACGCAATTAGGGTGCAGGTTAACTTGTTTAACATTACACCCACTTCGCTGCTTAATTCCCAGATAATTAAAAGCACAAACAAGAACATTATAAAGCTAAGATTACAACAGCTCTTGTAAATTAATGCTCAATAAATTGAGAGCAATCAGCGTGTAGTGACAAGTGTGGAGCAATATAAAAACGCCGCCGGCAGGAACTTTGATGTAAACTTTAATATACTACGTGGATTCAGGGTTGACACTTAAGAATCAAGTGACATTTGAATAAGTGAAGAAACGATATAAGAGAAATGAAGACGGGAAATCAGAAATTCAACGTGTAAGTAAAGTTGACCTCATAATTAAATTGCCACTCATAAGTAGAATGTCACTTAGAAAATCAGCCTATTATGTTCCCACTTCTGGGGCTTAAGCCTCCTCTCGGTGAGATGGAGTGGGTCACGAGCCCTGTGCAGATTAATAGATGCCACATGTGTACGAAATTTTTGGTTCTACGATATGCTGGTTTCCGACTATACGGTTTTCCTTCACCGTTTTGAGAGCAGTGGATGAGGCAATAACTCACTCAATGTAAAGCGCCTGACATGGTTCAAACCTACGACCCTGGCACATAGGCAACTGAGGGAACACAGGTGGGTTTTAGTCAGTAAAAGTTTGACACGCCCTCCTGCTCCACCCAGAGCGGGAGAAGTTATTTGATGATTTACCACCCTCAACAAAAAAAACCTACGACCTACAACTCGTTAGTCGCGGCCTTCTCTACCGAGCCATCACTGGTCTGTCACTTGCATGTAATAAAACCATAATATTTATTGTCTATGAGACAGTTTAGTACTTCTGATTTGCAGGGACTTGTTGTTAGAAGTTTTACTGTTACTGTAAGTGCTTAAATTTTAATCTGTCATGTAGAAGATTATTAAATAGCTCACAACATTTTAAAAAACGCTTATTTGTTGCCTTCTAGTCACTTAAGGTGGTAATCACAGACGACTCCGCCCTAGGGTGTAAATGTGGTGTCGTCCCAAAACCAATGTATCTTGTACATCGTGTTCTTCTGTCTGCACGCTACAGGATCTGATGGACGCTGTTGAAAGTGCCAAGCTCGTAGCTAAATTCTGCGCTGACTGTATTTATATTGCCAACGATACGCTTAGAAGAAGGTGGTAATCCATTTAAGCTTTCAAATCGCAGTTTATCAAAAGGTATTCAAAATCAAAAAGTCATTTATTCAAACTAGGCTGAGAGTCCGCACTTTTTGAAGGTCAAAATTATATAAGACAGTCCCCCCAAAAACCGCTCTTCACCACTTTCTAGTGCTTTAGTGGTAAAAAAATCCTTACAAGTAGGTAATTAAAACTATCAACCACTTAGAAAATCATAAGTTAATCGTCATGAAAAATACAGAGGGAATTTACTAACCCTGCCGTGCTGGCAGCCCTATATAAATTAATGGCTTGATACCGCGTAACATATCGCTAGTTATAATTATTAGTTTACGGCATAAAATTAAGGGCACCGAGTTTATTCGCGCACGAACTACTGTTTAACGTCTATCGTATGTGCTGGCCAGTGTTATATTTGTTAATTAGGCAGCTGGTCACTCACTGGCTTCTTTTAATAAAGACTGTGCAAAATTAGATCGTTTTTTTTTTTCTTTGTTTCTGTTTCTTAATTGCCAGCATCTGCAGTAATTAAAGGGTCATATATTAGTTCATTGTTATTCAGCCAGTGGTGTTCGGAGTGCAGTGGTGGCCAAGTGGTAACGGCCGCGACTTACTAGTTGAAGGTCGTGAGTTCGAACCCAGACAGGCGCTTTACTTTGTGTAAATTATTTCATCACGACTGCTCTCAAAACGGTGAAGGAAAACATCGTGAGGAAACCGACATGTCCTAGAACCAAAAAATTCGAAGACATGTGACATCTACCAATCCGCATTGGGCCCGCGTGGTGGATTACGGCCCAATTCCTCTCACCGAGAGGAGGCCTGTGTCCCAGCAGTGGGAAAATTATAGGCTGATGATGATGATGATGATTCGGCCAGTAATAGAATAGACTTCCAAGTTCAAAAAGAAAACTGAGGTACAACGGACCAATTTCTGTCTCAATCTTTCAAAAACACCACTAGTTCACCTACATTTTTGTTAAGTGGGTATTTGACATTGATTGTTACCGAGATGAGATTGCTACATGAATTTTCAGTACGAGATTTGGCGTCCTGGTACCCCGACACTTATAGGAAGAGCATTTTTTTGTTACGCGGCCATCTTTGTAAATCTAGCTATGTTGTTATTGACATTGACGCCACTGCTACACGTCTTGGACACCCACCAGCAGAGGAGTTTGGTCGATGAAGGTAATTTCATAATATTGTTTAAGTTTTGTCTAAACACAGCAATTAAACTCTAATTCTATGAAAAAATGCAGTTAAAACCCCGTAAGTTGTCAATCCCACAATTATAGAATCAAGTATGTAAAGCTTCCAGTCAACATACATTAACAGGCTTATTGTGTCTCTGTCATACTTGTCACATAACTGTCACGCGACTTTCGTCACGTCACTGTATGGGTATTGATGTCATAGTGACCAATATTTACAATTCATTGTCAAACCTCCCAGTCATTTCATTTGATTGAAAAGGGTCATATTATTGTAGGACTTCTACTTGAGGGCAATTTCTTTTGGAATCGTGCGAATGACAAGGGTACCGTGTGGTACCGGACGTAAAGAATAGCACCAACCCATCTCTTCCCGTGGGTGTCGTAAGATGCGACAGTTACTAACTAGAAAATGGGCAGCAGCGTTCTCTATGCATTTTACCAACATACTGCGATGGCGGGTTGGCTCCGCCTGCCAAGCGTGCGATTATGGGAAACCTCCCCAAATTGGGGGAGGCCTATGTCCAAGAGTAAACGTCTTTTGCTGAAATGATGATGATGATGAGATGACAAGTGGGTGTCCTATTTTGCACTGGTGTTAAATTATGATGTAAGAAATAGAAAAAAAAATTGTTGGTAGAAGGTTCTTCTGGGTGTTGTTTCCCCAAAATCTCTTCTCTTACTTCTGTTTCTATCATTACATCTTCAGTGTTGTATTCCAATGTCAAACAATCTTGTATGCGCGATATTTAAATCTTTAATCTTTCGGACCTACTGGTCCGTTGTACTACAATATTAACATAAACGAACCCTGATCAGAGCCAAAGGAAGCAAAGGAGCCTAAAGAATAGAATTTTAGGAATACTTGAATCAAATCCTATGAAACCTCGCACACTTTGGGCAACCCCACGATTGCGGCGGTAAGTCCCTTCTTTGAGGAGTAGCTTGATAGGCGGCATGTCGTCCTTCCCTTCGCCTGACGCAGGTCCTCGCCGGACACGGCTCTTTCGGGAGGTTCCTGTTTCGCATAAGGCGGGAGGAAACGCCCGGGTGTTTCCATTGCGAAGATCGCCCTGAGGACACGGTGGAGCATACGGTGGAGGTCTGCCCGGCTTGGGCGGAGCACCGCCGTGTCCTCGTGGAGGCGATCCGCGGCGGCGGCGTTCTCTCGCGTCCGGCCCTGGTCCAGGCCATGGTACTGAGCGAGAGTGCATGGGTAGCCGTCACCTCCTTCTGCGAAGCAGTGATGCACGCAAAGAGGGAGGCGGTGCACGTGAGGGAGAGGCAGTATATGCGCCCTCACGGCCTCAGCCTTTACAGGAGACGCCCTGGGCATCGGGAATCCCAGGCTGATTTCCGGCCACCGTAGGCGTGGGCTTGCCGACGGCGAGTAATGGGTAGCTCGCTCTCCGGTAAAGACCAAGCCCAGGTCGAGGGCGCGTTGTGTTCCACGCGCGCATCAAAGAGATGTCACCACAATCTGATGGGGTCCGCAAGGGCCGATACCTGCCAGGGGTGCCGCACCGAATTGGGCGAATCGCCGGAAGAATTTGGAAGGTTTTCTTAAATTCGGCGCGGTCGATTCGTACGTCACAGACAAGTGTGCGTATACCTTTAAGAAGCAGACTTGTAAGCCTTCGGACGAACACGATAAAATTATCTGTAGGAAATAAAGGCAATAATAGTTGCAAGCCAATTAATATTCCTCAAAAGAACATCTAACGACTGACATTTTCCATGCACATGACGTTTCGTAATTATCAACTCCTATTCTCTATGCAAATTGGATATTTGATAGTCCATCATAATCATCAAGTACCGTGTTTGTGCTCTCGGAATTTGGTTCTAATAATCGTGAAACTTTATTGGCTTGTCAAATGTCAATCGCGCCATAATATTGTGTATTATGGACAAAATTACGTGTCATTAACATTGCTAAAAGGTCTCTAAATGAAGCGTCAGTTTCTTTATGGAATGAAACTACTACTGTCAGTCTGTCTGTCTCAGACAAATTTCTCATAAATGGTATGGTATTGTGTAACTAAGTATGTGGGTGGTATTATTTTCGTTTCTAGTTGAAATATCTGTAGGTAGTTACTTTGTAGGTTCGGATAACTTACACACAAATATGCAAGGATCTTTTGTCGCTCGAATGTGCTTATCACTCTATTCGCACGAATTTACTCGCTCGAAATGGGTGAATTACCGAACGAATAAAATTATGAAAAGGCGTACTACGTAACTTCTGTGTGCTGTATCTATGTATGTATATCTCTGTATACTTTTTTTAACTTTATTGCATGAATAACTTTATGATAACTTTATTGCCTAATACGTATTTCTGGAGTTGTCGATTCGCCCCCAAATAAATTAACTTCGTGCGAATCGCCTGAGCAAAAAAATAAAATTGTTTAAAATTATAGATAGGTACGACTAATTAGCCCTCGAATGAAGTTGACAAGGCAGCGCTGTTGATACATATTTGTGGAATTGTTTTGTGAAATGGATTGAAAAAACAAAATGGCGATGGTTGATACTTGTTGAGCTATGCTTATACATATATACTTGGTTAGTTTTTCTCGTTTGTTGGTGCTTAAGGTGCATGAGCTAAGATAGCCAAAATTAAAATTTTGAATTTCGCGGTCTTCCATGGCGCTGGCCTCTTAGTGGCTTAACCCTGTTAAATGTCACTACGGTTAGAATTTTTACAACTTCATTGCACGTAACTTTTCAACTTACGAGTTTATGCAACTCACACCACTTACCTTCTATAATGTGCCGTAATGGCTTCATTCAGCGATGAATTCTTAATTCACCACTACGGGCCACTACCAAGTAATTTCCTGCACTATGCTATACAATTTCATAAATACTGCCACTTCATACTAATAAGCACGCCTGTCAGTAATTTTGTGCAGTTGTTATTCGATTAGAAGTACTTAGGCGATTTATTTCCATGTGATATAATATACAATAACTTTTTCCATAAAAAAAAACAACCGACTTCCAGAAAACCAAGGATGATGAATTGGTGTAGAGTGGGTACTATAACATAAAAGTGAAAAATAAAAACTTTTTCCAAAAAAAAAACAACCGACTTCCAGAAAACAGTAGAAAGTGAAAAATTACTTTAATTTCGGAAGGCGGTGACAAAAAATTAATAAAAAACATGTCCAAAGTCACCGACTTCCTTGGGGTCAAAAAAATGCATATTTATGCGATAGCAGCAATCGCGGTTGATAAGCTGTCATTTTTTGAAGAGTTCCGTTGTCTGTCTCCGAAACGCATCATCAGATCTATATGAAATTTAAATGGGACCATTTCGGAATAAAACCCTTTCTAAAAAAAGAATTTTGCAAATCGGTCTATATGTATAATATGACGGAGTTATGCCCGAATCTGAACCTAACTCATAAGTTAAAGAGTTGTACCTTCCATCATCAGCTCAGCGTCATGAGATGATGATGACCATACGCAAATGTCTCAATAGCATTAGAAAACATGAAAAACATTGTTAACACCTATAAGATTTGAGGGTTGCCGTCGATTTCCATCATCAGATCCTACTTGGTGCCAATAGGACCACTTCGGGAGTATACTCTATCAAATAAAAAAATAATTTTGAGAATCGGTCCACAAATGGAGGAGAAATCGAGGAACATACATAAAAAAAATACGTTCGGTGGAACATATAACCTCCTCCTTTTTTGGAAGTCGGCTAAAAATTGTCATTCATTTGTTGGATGTACACTATTACATTAGGTGTATTTTACATAAAAGTAACCAATACACCTTAAAATTAATAATCCTTAAATATATTTTTGGTTTTCAGCCTAGCTAACAAATTGTAGGTACCTATATCCTACATTATTATTTTTTGTCTAGATTGCAGATTAAAGTTATTTTTATGAGTGGCCTGTAACTTAAAAATTTACTCAAAAATTAACCAGAAAACAGTCATTTAATTGCCACTTGGAAAACTTATCAAGTAAGCAGAAATCGGGTAGGTACGTATACGTATACAGGATAAGTTTTTATCCAGTGCGCAAACTTTAATCATGAATTCAGCATATCATTCTAAACCCCCCAGAGCACCCCCCCGAGTGGGTTCCCGCATTGTCGTTGCGGGGGGGCTCAGTAACCGTGGATGCCGGCCACGGTGAAGCCAAGAGGAACCCAAAGGTGGGGCCGCTCGTCAGGGCTTTTGCCTCAAAGCCGACGACGTAGCGGCCAAAAAGTAGGTTGCGGTGAGGTGCACCGCAACTGAGGTGGGCCGCGATGTCGAATGGGAGGCATCGCGGCTGAGGGTTACGGGCTGCGGTAGAGGAGGGGTGCCGGTGCTTCTGAGCAGCGCTCTTCCCTTCCGTGGCCTGGACGGGGCCGCCACCGTTTGATGGCGGACGCGGTGGGGCCGCAGGGGAAGAGGAGTGTCGGTATAGCGTTAGCCGCTCTCCCTATCCTCTGCGGCCGAAAAGTGGTAGACGGGACGGCGCGTTGTGTTCCACACGCGCGCCGTCAGAGATGTCAGCAACCACCGATGGGGTCCGCAAGGGCCGTTGCCTGCCAGGGGTGCGGGTTTGTTCGAAAGAGATACCACGGCCCCTGGTATACGGGCTACTGAGGGAACACGGGTGGGTTTTAGTCAGTAAAAGTCTGACACGCCCTCCTGCTCTACTCAGCAGGAGAAGTCATTTGATGATTTCCCAATCAAAAAAAAAAAAAAAAAAAAAAAAAAAACCCCCAGAGCAGAAATTTTTCGTCGGTTACACAAAAAAAAATCAGCTGTTCCATACATTTTGACCGCGTAGGTACTGTACTTTTCTATGAAGCAGCTGATATTTTTTTGTATAACCGACGAACAATTTCTGCTCTGGGGGGTTTAGAATCATATGCTGAATTCATGGTTAAAGTTTGCGCACTGGATAAAAACTTATCCTGTATAGCATGAAATTTAGTAAAACAAGTAAAATACTTATACTCGTATCTCGGTATTTTACTTACCTACACTACTGGAATTAAATTATATTTAATAACTCGAATAGGAGAATAATTACGAGCTAATGGAATTGTCGTTCTTTCTTTATTCTCAAAAAAATAAATGCACATACATTTACTGTAGCATGTTATTTTAAAAGATAGTGTAGAGCGCTGTAAGTTTCCTCATACTATCATGAAATTGTTAGTGCAATTTTCAAAGTTTATTTGCAACAGTGCTCCGCGGTTTCACTTGCGTAGTTATCGTTCCCATGGGAATACGGGGATAAAATATAGCCTATGTCACTCGGGGATAGTGTAGCTTCCCAAAAGTGGAATAATATTTCAAATCGGTTCAGTAGTTTCGGAGCCTATTCAATACAAACAAACAATCAAATATTTCGTCTATATAATGTTAGTAGATAGATATTAGTATAGATAACTACAAGATACATTACTAACAGTAAAACCATGACAGAACCATTAGGCCTAACAATTTCTATGAAAACTTCATGGAAATTGTTTTACCAGAATCGCGTCACTTCTTTTTGTGCGAGCCTTTTCTCGTGACTAGATACAGAAAAAATTTACGATAGGTTTCTTGAATAATTTAATGACTCGATCTCATTTTTTTCAATTTTTTTTTTTTCAATCATAATGGAGACGGGGCTGTTACGTGTGTTATTTTACTATTGTTATCAATTTGTTTTATTATATTACAGTTTTCGCGAGGTTTTATTTTTATTTCATAACTAGCTGACCCGACAGACGTTGTCCTGTCTTATCTATGAATATTGAATTCGCATTTTATATACATGTTACGCGTAACTTTCTTATTTTTTTTTCTGACAAAAACAAACACAAAAAAAAATGGATTAGCAAAATTGGTCTAGCTATATACCAACGTATAGGTAATGCCGTGCCCAAGGAAAATGTTGATTCATTCTTATATATTTATATAAAGTTATAAAAATTAATGCCTATTTCCCTATCCCTATTATAGATAGTACGAAAATACGTACTTACGTTAGGTACGATAATTTTATGGAAGAAAATAATTCTTGGAAAGACTTGGGGGAAGCCTTTACTCAGCAGCGGTACAATCTGGGATCGGCTATAAAAAAAATCAAAAATATATTTAAGGACGATTAATTTTAAGGTGTATTGGTTACTTTTATGTAAAATACGCCTAATAGTGTACTTCCAACTTAAAATTAATGGCAATTTTATATTATATCACATGGAAATAAATCGACTAAGTACTTCTAATTGAATAACAACTGCACAAAATTACTGACAGGCATGCTTATTAGTATGAAGTGGCAGTATTTATGAAACTGTATAGCATAGTGCGGGAAATTACTGGGTAGTCCAAAACAAATGTTAGTCTAAATAATTTTTGAAGGATGTGTTCTAGACTGATTTTCTTGACAGTTCGAATGTGACAAAGCCATTTCAACAACGAAACGCAACGAAAGAAACAACGAAAACGCAACGAAATGAAGGTTGCATTCGGTAAGCAACCAACCTTTACATGCTAGCAGGGCTTTTTGCATTTTTCAAAATTCTTTAACAAAACCTTCTAACATTAATCAAGCTACAGAATAAATTATCACTTTAGTTTATAAAGTTTCAATAAGAAGGTAAACTATCCAATTAAACTAAACAGTTTTCTGTAAAAACAGCGTATAATTATAAAATTCAACTGTACACTTATAAGGGGAAATTAAGCTATTAGCTAGAGAAACAAGCTGGCGTTAATTTATACAGCTTAGCTTAACAATGCAAGCCCACATTTTGGTATCAAGGTTCAAGACAATTATGAGGGGAAAGTCGAGGCATATTGAGCGTACGTTACAAGACAGCCGTGACGTATTTGGGGCGTACTTGTTGCTGCGAAAGAAGACGAATGCTCGTGATATTTTTGGTAACATTTTTGGAATGAATATTGTAACTAACTTCAGTGAAGAAGTAAAAGTAAAATAGGAAGTTAGTACCTATGTAAAATGAATACAAACGGAATTCATAAGAAAAATAATAAAACGGACTCAATGCTAAAACTGATTGCAATGCAATAAAAATAAATGCTAAATAAAAACTCTTTTTAACGAGAAGAATAATAACCAACCCTTATTTTAATAACTCTTAAATCTAATTTATCTTAACCAGCTCTTACAGCTTGCTTGGTAGCAACAGCAAATAAAATCAATTATAAATGACAAATTGTAAGTAATATGAAAATTGTAATGTAAATAATTTTAGACTTCTGATTCATAATCTCATTTTGAATTTAAGGACCTAGTTTATAAGTTATCTGTAAGTTAACCACAATATTTTTGTATGCCAACAGCCAGAATGTACTGGGAATACGTATCTGAAATTAACACCATTATTGCATTCTATAAAAATAAAGAAATTATTTATTATTTGATTTACTTATTTATTATTTAAAATATTCTAAATTAAAATAAAAGTAAAATGGTATTAATTAAAAATTACAGCAATATAGTTACGAAAAGTCAATTAAGGCTACAATAGTTTTTAATAAACAATTTAATTTGAACCGTTATGCAGTTATTATTCATAACGTAACCTGAAGATAATTTCGCCAACACTCGGTTGTCTGAGCGACTAATTATTATAATTGTATAATTATATTAATTTACGTCGTTCAAAATTATGAAGAAATCTACGATAGGCGCCTTTTTATGGAGAAAATAAACCGACTGTGACGAGTAGGACAGGGGCCATTATTTTATAAACGACGTATGTTTACGAGCTATACTTTAACTTCACGCTCCTTTTATTTTACGAGGTGGGCTGTTCTTGTGTTATTGACACTAGATATATTCCTATGCAATGTGAAGTTAGCATTTGCCAAGAAAATAACTACTTACCTAAGCGATGTATTTGACCAATGTTATTCTTAGACAACTTTTGCCAGCGGCTTCGCCCGCGTGTAACTTTCATCCCCTATTTAACTCCCTTAGGGGTTGAATTTCGACAAATCCTTCCTTGTTCCTTGTCTACATTATCAAGGGAACCTTTGTGCAAAATTTCAGCTTTATCGGTTCAAGAGTTTGGGCTGGGCGTTGATGAGTCAGTCAGTTAGGAGTTAGGACTTTTATTTTTTATTTTTATTTAAATCATCATCATCATCATCATCATTTCAGCCGAAAGACGTCCACTGTTGGACATAAGCCTCCTCCATACGGGGAGGGAATTGCCATAATCGCCACGCTTGGCAGGCGGGTTAGCGATCGCAGTATGATGGTAAAATGCATAGGAAACACAGCTGCCCATTCTCTAGTAAGTCCCTTAGTCGCCTTCTACGACACCCACGGGAAGAATTGGGATGCTGGTATTCTTTTACGTCCGGAACCACACGGTACTCCGTTCTACTGTTTATTTAAATAGTTATAATATATCGATAGATATATAGATATAGATCACTTCTTTGTGTTTAAATTGTTTAAAAAATAAATATAAAACACCAAGTGATTGAATGTCAGAATTAATGTGTGCTTCACCTACATGCCTTGCATGTAAGCAATGTATACGAGTATCATAATTGTATCTTATCGTGTCGATAGCAATCTCTATACAGTCAGCCCGGACTTTGGCGACGAGTATGACACTTTCAGTAGCGTCCGTCAACTCAAGTAGCGTGCAGACGACAGGACACGCTGGACACGATACTGCTTAGCGTTTTCCCAATAAAATTATGTCGGGGTCAGCTTCCTGTCTCACCGGATGCAGACGAATACCAGTATTTTACATGGAACGAATGCCTATCTGACCTCCACAACAACCCAGTTATTGACTCGTGAATAATACGATACCTCTTGTATTGGTAAGACTGATTGTCAGACTTTCGGGCTTCTGACGACTCGTAACGGCTATCAAACATCCACGAATGGCTGCCTAGAGGAATGGCTTAGTGTCCTTTCGAGGCACAGAGGGGGTCTATAAAGATAGTCACCCATCCACGGACCAACCGCGGCAAACGTAGCATTACTTCATTGATCGAACCGTGCTATTAAATAAAATAAATAATATGATTTTATCAATAAAAAACCAACCCAACCAACCAACCCGCCTGCCAAGCGTGGCAATTATGGCAAACCCACCCCCCAAATGCTTGGGGCCTATGTCCAGAAGTGGACATCTTTCGGCTGAAATGATGATGAATAAAAATTATATGTACAGGGTCGTGGGGCTTTTGGGACCGGTACCGCGGTCCCGGATGCCAGCTTTAAATACAATAATTAATTTTAGTAGTCTTTTGTTTTTGTTTAATTTTCGTAACAAAACAACAGGGTCCTTAGACAAAGTAACATCGCTTCGTAGCGAAGCGATATCTAAATTCGTCATCGTCTCTGAGATATCGATAAACATTTCATAGCCAATGTAACACTATTGTTGCGATCGTTGTGTCGAATTGTTTATTCGTTATGAAACAAAAAAATTGGTTATGGTTTCGAAAATTTTGCTGTCAGTGTTAGTCAAGGAGTGTCAAATCGGATCAAACCCGCGAATTTTTTGTTGTTTTTAAAATTTAATGATACGATTAAGTGAGTGTTGCATTTAATCGTTTTCAAATTATAATAAAAATAATATTTTGCCAGTGGTAAGTGAATAGATTGTTATTACTTTTAGATCGTCTCCAAAACTTAATGAAATTCAAAATAGACTCATTTTTTTAAGTGACTGATGTTCAAACGATGATGGACTGATCTGTATTTTAATTTTTAGTGATAAAACATAGAATCAAGAGTGCGAGCAAGTCCCGAACAATTTTCAACGCTGCTTGAGTATATGGAAACGTAAGTCATTCCAAGTTTTATTCAAGAGTACCTATGTAATGTAAACAATGACGCGATCTTAACGATGAAAAATACTTATATTGAATCTTTGTTTGTACAGTTATGGTGACCTGCCGAGGCCTCTTGCTGGATCACAAGGTCGGGTAAGGTCAGACCGACTGTGGGCTGAACTTACCAACATTTTGAATGCTAGACAAGTGGAAAAAAGTAAGGACCTTATGAACATTTTTGAAAAGACTGGTGTGATGGAAGAATAGCAATCCTAGCTATGTTCTCGAAGGGTTTTGGACAAGTGGACACACCCTTGATGAATGAAGGTTGGCTTGTAATCACTTCTCTGTTATTACTAGACTGGAGATTTTTGATATGATGATGATTATCAATCTCTGACACCCACAGTACAAGCTATGCTTTGGAATATGAAGAGTATGTAATCACGCAGTGTCAAAAATCTGCTGCTGAATGAAATCCGGCCTTATTGTTTCAATAACTACAACGTTTTAACTTTCGTTTCGTTATCTTTTTTGGCGATCACGATCGAGGCGAAGGCGAACACTGAAAGCGCCGATTGTCTACGCATTTGTATACATACGTACATAATAGTCGGTCATTATCTGATAAACTAGGGACATTATAGGGGAATATATAATATGTAACCATTACGTCAAACATCCAGGGTGAGAAATAATGATTAGACTTAATTTATCATAAGGCGTTTTTAACGTCCGTCAATTCGGTAGCCCGTTATAATGGGGCTATTTATATGAATAATAATTTATGGCCATTTAAAAAACTGTCATTGGTGACACTAATTGACAAGTTGATTTATTACTGTAATGGTATTAAAGGTAGTTCGATCGTAATTGTTTTATGTGAAGGGTATGTAACAGCTGCTATCTAGTTAGAGTAAATTGAAAGAATTATCGGAGTTCTTTCTGTCTATCCATCATTTTTGATCTACCCCATACCCTGTTATCAGTATGCAGCTCCCAATTGCGCCACCAAGTCCTTCCGTTTGACTGCACTACTTTAGATCGCATCATCACCTGTCTAGGGAGTCCACAATTCTATACTGGGCTTTTGCGGATTCTAGGACTCCACTTAATTTTATTTTATTTTATTTGACTGTATAAACCATTTTTTTTTAAATTTAATTAATTAAATTTTTAATTTTTTTGATAAAATTTAATTACTGACCTATTAATGTATAGAATCAAGTTCTTACAACTTATCAGACAGCTGTGCTGCTGGGGAGTTTGTTGCGCCACTTCTTCTTCCCAGCTAAAGCACTAGGAAGTGTCGAAGGGTGGGCGTTTTTGGGGGACTGTCTTATGTATTTTGACGTTCGTATAGTGCTGACTCTCAGCCTAGTTTGAATAAATGACTTTTGATTTTGATTTGAGTGATTTTGATTCTAGAACTCATGTGTTCCAACTGCCATTGGTGCTGTGAATTGAAGAGACATGAATTAAATATTTTTAATAAGATAAAAGAATATTAGTGCGTCATCATCACCCTACACTAGACCACTGCTAGACTAAGGCCTTTCCAATTGCACGCCATTCAAAGTCAAAGTCAAAGCATTTATTTCAATTAGGCACATAGAAGGCACTTTTGATCGTCAACATTTACATTTAAACGGAATTGATTATAGTCGCGCATTCAGCTCAATTCTCGGCAACTCTCATCCAGTTGCTACCAGTTATCCTGCGAATATCGTCACTCCGCCTAGCCTGAGGGCATCCTACCTTACGTTTGCCAATCATCATCATCATCATCATCATTATACAGGCGAAAGACGTCCACTGCTGGACATAGGCTTCCCCCAAAAGGGGGTTTTGCCATAAATTGCCACACTTGGCAGGCGGGTTGGCGATCGCAGTATGCTGGTAAAATGAATAGAGAACGCTGCTGTCCATTCTCTAGTAAGTGGCTTTCTACGACACCCACGGGAAGAAATGGGATGGTGCTACTTTTACGTCCGGCACAACAGGAACGTTTGCCGATATCAGTATGTAACTTTACATTTTGAACCATCTTCAAATGATGACTAAAGACCACCAAACACAAACTGCATATAAATCAAGACCCTGACCAGACACGTAGCTACTTTAAATAAAAAAGCCACTTCCAAAGTGACTCTTTGAATCAAATTTACGACATGACAACATACAGTATATGCCCGCCAATACTTCAAAGTTGTCACCTCGGAATTAGAATGTCGCCAAAATAGGACGTAAAGGTGCAGACGATGTGCTCTCAACCCCAAAGGCATTATGCGACGTTTACGTGACTCCGCATAAATCAGATGAGCATAAGAAACAATGCAGAAACAAAAACATCGATCGTGAGTCCAGTTTGTAAGTGAAATGTTCCGTATGAGTTAAAAGAAGACATATAAGTTTGTCAAGTCACTACTTACATTATCTATAAGAAATGGAAAAAAAAATATTATCTATATGACACAATGCAAATAAGAACTTATTTTATTTTTTAATCTTTAGAAACATAATTAAACTCTTACAGAAGAAGCCTGATGGATAAGTGTATTTTTTATTAAGTGTTCTTCTACCCTGTTTACTATTTATAGAAATTTATAAGATACCCATACAAATGGTCTAAATCAAACCAGGCTTGACCACACAAAATGGAACAAAAAATATTTTAGCCAGTCGCGTGAAAAAACTCACTAGAAGCCATAATACCGAAAACGCCAATTTCCTCTCCGAAGCCTATATTTCAAACCACAAACTAACCTACAACGTTCACCCTTTTCAATTACGGAACCTTAAAAAAACAATGCAAAATGGCGTCGGTCGGCCGTTTGTTTAACTGCAAATGGAGTTCGCGCTTCGCCGTATGCACATATTAATTTTATTGCCAGCTCAGACGAATACTGATTGCGGGGTGCCAGGTTTTTTGATGTCCTTGCTTTTTTAAAAGGTGTATGTCTCGTTGGAGATTTATGTCGTGATAAACATGCTGATTGGAGTGAAAGTATTTGGGGTAGAGGCTGTTAAATAGTTTTTGCTTGCACGGTGGTCGACGGTTGAGCTTTTGGGGAATATTAATACGAATTATCCACATTATTTTACATGGTTTGCGTGGTTTGACCTACTAACTACATTATTTACTTATTTTCTAAATTGTTCGAATTTTTTTCAAATTATTATTTGCCGTTGCAATAACCTACCCAATAAATAGATGAACGTACCCACACGTTATCACGAGGCATCTAAACGTCCTCTTTATGATGACATAGTATGTCGGTTTCTGTCTATTTCATTGACTTCCAGGTTCATTAAATTAAATCAAGACGCGCTGCAGTAATTACAGCGCAAATCCGCTTCAAAATTTATAATAGCGCCATCTATCGCTCGTGGCCGGCAAACGTCACACATATCACGTGCACGCGCACCCATCAATTATAAGTACAAAACGAACAACATACAAGAATAAAATAGATTGACAGAAGGTCTGATGCAGAAAGCTCAATATAGAGAATTCACAGTGAAAATCTTTAGATTAGGGTTAAAATAAAACTGTTTCAAATCAATGCCATTGGAAATTCAATTTCATTAATAACACTTTCATTTCATTTCACTTTCATGTGCTGCGTGTGGATCAATTTCCTATTTGATTGTGTAAAGTGATTCTTCTGCCGCATTGTATGCCAAGTTATGTAGGTACAAAACGAACAGCCGCCAACTGCCGCGGCCCGCGTGATTTACTGCTGCCCAAACGACTGCACAACACTGTTGAACTAAATGAAGACTGCACACTTGATAGTAAGAAAATAATTGTTTCAGCTTTCCGACCTTTCATTTTGCCGCAAAAAAGAGAGGAGATATAGTTTACTATTTCTTCTATTTAAAAAAGCAATCAAATGCTTGGTGCATTTGACTGAACGGAGACACAAAAACGCACCACGCAATTTTTTTTTTAATTGAATGAATATTGTACAAAAATAACTTACCTACACCATCAAACATTCACATCTATTACGTAGATTGTCTTTATGCTAAGTTATACAATGTATATTCTTACTATAAATCTAGTGCAATTAGAACTTAGTCGCTTTCTTCAATATTATGGCTTTTGTTCACATTGACAACAGAACCAAAATCTTTGATGGCACTGACATAGTTTTTTATCCTCATACATTTTGAATTTAGATAACCTAATAAATATTTTTAGTTTAGTAATTTTACTGATTCAATTATAATTTATTTTTTGGTTTTTTTGACTATATTTTTTGCATTGACTGATTGTGTGTCTATTTGAATTGTTTTAATTTTGAGTATAATAATAAAAAATAAAAAATCTTATTTGTAATTGTGACTAAATATTATAAGCTATTTTGTACGCCGAATATGACAAAACATGTTGAACCTACAATTTTAAACTTTCCATCCATATGTGCGTATTTATGTATCTTTTTACACATGTTTAAACAAATAAATACATCTTTATCTTTTATCTTTATCTTTATCTTTATCTCAGTAGAATATGATGTCTTGTCAGTTGATTTTATCCCTTTTACCTGCAACCACACAAAATCATGACTTCTATTACTGATTACCACCCTCAAGATAGAACACAAATATGCTGAACTGAACTTTTTAGGCGCAGCCGTGAAGCCGTCTTCCATCAAATCCGATGAAAGTGCACCGTCTAGCGAGGAGGCAACAAACATGGTCGTATGATTCACGCAATTCTATGTATGCGTGTATTTGTTAATTATTCACGAAGTGCCGACTGACGGGAACTTGTGTGATTTGTTGCCGAGTTTCAAAACTGAATTGGTGGGGTATATCATAAATTCAGTTTGTAGTCAGTAGTTTCATAGCATGGAATGGCAGCAGCGGAAGACAAGTTCGGTAGACCGCACATCAGTGGTAACAAAAGTAGTGTAAGGTGTCTACTTCTTCTATTCAAATTCCGTACTACGCTAGACCTGTTCAAGGTCAAAGTGTTATCAAAATCGTGTGACCTATTCTTCATGTCAGAAGATTTTAACGATGAAACCTTGTGTAAATAGACATAGCTCGACGGTCTCTGTATGTAAAAAAAAAACTGTTATTCAGAACTAACTTCTAACTCCGCATTCGGGTCGACTGGAGATCTCATTTAATGGAATCATTGTTTCCATTAAATGAGATCTCCAGTCATTTATTTATGTACTTATGACCAGATGTTATAATAGTAACGTTTCACCTGTACACTAAAATAAGAACACTGATACAAGAAAAGACGTATTTGCAACAGGTCAGCTGTTGCAAATGCGCACTCACATAAAATATGACTAAAATGAAAGGCGAGAGAAGAATTCCACTAACACATTTTATTCAACATTGTGTATGTGGTTGTTGGATTCCACTTAGACACACCCATGTAGATCAAGTTTGTAGTATCACAAACTCAAACTCAAAGCATTTATTTCAATTTAACCTTTTACAGGCGCTTTTGAATTGTCAAAAAAAAAATCGACGTTGAAGCTGGTGCCCATTCCAAAACGTAGATCTCTATGGAGAAGAACGGGCAAGAAACTCCAAGGACACTCTTTTAAATCATGGTTATTACAAAATCTTGGGAACATTATTTTTGGTGCTTCTATATTGTGAGAACAATGTAAAAAATTAAATTTAAAATTTAAAAAACCCCCGACCCAAAGAAAAACTCTAAAAAGTAAAAAATAATATTTATAGGCCTTTTAATTTGAACGTAATATTTTGATCAGGGCATTGTCAAGTCGGGGGACGGTCAATGAAAACGCCAAACAGAGGCCTAGCCGTCCCCCGACTTGACAATGCCCTGATCAAAATATTACGTTCAAATTAAAAGGCCTATAAATATTATTTTTTACTTTTTAGAGTTTTTGTTTGGGTCGGGGTTTTTTAAATTTAATTTTTATGTCTTGCTTTTTAAACTTAATGTCTCCCTTAAATCACCATTTATCTATAATCTATTCATTGAGACCTTTTCAATGAGCCCAAACACGATACTTCTGCTGTTTGTTGGTGATTATTTTGGGTTTCCTGGAAATTCCAGATGTTGCTCCAGCATCAGTTCAAGGTTATTTTTTTCGTCTAATATCATTGAAGTAATAGAATCCCAAATTTTGAGTTGATCAGACCCATGGAAGAGGCTAAAATCCCTTTTTCAACCAGAAAAGAGCTGATAATCTTCAAACGGCTTTACCGATTTTGATGAAACATATCTAAGAACACTCCCGACTAATACACCTTTCAAACAAAAAAAACTAAATCAAAATCGGCTCATCCGTTCGGGAGCTGCGTTGCCTCAGACAGACACACACAGACACACACACACACAGACACGTCAAACTTATAACACCCCGTCGTTTTTGCGTCGGGGGTTAAAAATAAAATATTCAAAAAATCATAACTCACAACATACATAAACTAAAATGATGTTACTGGTTATAAATATGTCATCATAGTGCATTTAGAGCTAGATGCATTTAAATTACGAATGTTTGGAGTTTCTGAACACAAATAAACAGACAGTATTTTCTTTTCATAAGTAGCAATCTACTTAAAAACCGGTCAAGTGCGAGTTGGACTCGCGCACCGAGGGTTCCGTACAAACCTGTGGGTATATAAGTAAAAGTTCAAAATTGTCAAAAATATTTTTTTTTATATGACGAAACTAAAAATTTACGGTTTTCGTAATTTTTCCTATATCTGTACTATAAGACGTGACTTCGTACAAAATTTCAAGATTCTAAGTTCACGGGAAGTACCCTGTAGGTTTTGATTCCCGTGCGAGTTTCGAAAATTTGCGGAATTTTGCGGCCTAAATGGCTGTATCTTTTGATTGCGTTGACTTAGAAGGTTGATTTTTCTACAGCTTCCAGGGACAGTAGAACTAAGTATCATTCAGTTTGATACCTCCACGCGTTCCTGAGAAAAACGGTCTTGACAGACGGACGGACGGACGGACGGACGGACGGACAACAAAGTGATCTTATAAGGGTTCCGTTTTTTCCTTTAGAGGTACGGAACCCTAAAAATCGTATAAACATAAACGTTTACGTCATATCATTTACAAATTTTATGTAAAACTTTTTGTTTCATTAGAAAATATTTTAGTTTCGATCTACAAATCAGTCATCATTATCTTAGAATCCATTCTTTATTAGACACACTCTCTAATTTTCGAAAATACATTTCCGTCATAAAAATATCTCCCACATTTCAAACACTGCCATAAAATATTCAAAAAGCTCAAAACAGTCTGCCATCTTCTTAACAGTGGGACATTAAAGTTAATAATCACACCACATCAATCGTCGGTTCAAAGAAAACCGTTGCAATTGGCCTTTGAGACTTCGCTCATTAGCGCCGCGGCTGACACATCAAAGAACGTCACGTCACTTGTCACATACGTCGCTTGTCGGGCCCTGTCACCATACGTCAACTGTCACATGTGACAGCCCCTGTATGATTAATAGACGAACTGATTATTCGGCCGTTTTTGTTTTTTTTTGTACTTTTTGTCAACACAAAAGCTGTCAGACGCGTTTTTGTCGTGACATGAATCGATATTGAGATGTATTGAAACGTTAGTACAATGCGTTTTCTTTTAGGTGAAGAATATGGTTTTCAACGTCTGCTGAAATATGTTTCAACCGCACTTTAATTTATTACATCGTAATTAAATCAATTCCTGATAGTATTGCTTTCATTCCAATTCAAACGTTTTATTTGTAATTCAAGTAAACACAGAATTTAAACGAGAACATCGACAAGCATCCCCGACGTTGTGCATCACTAACAGCGTTCAGACATAAATTACTTCAAAAGTGATTTACTCGCGCCATACAAATCGCCGTCGACTAGTCGTTGCAGCCCGTCTCCGCCTGTCTGTGCCGTTCAAAGGCCCTGACTGACAGGTGTGAATGATGGTTGACTAGACGCACGTAGACTGACAATCGCAATCACCAAAGAGCTCCACCGTTTTCTTTGAAGATAATAGTTTTGTTTTTGGTACATTGAAATCCGTTTATTTTTCTAACACCGCTAACAAAACATTAGTAAGTAGTTTCGAGAAGTAATGCAATACTTTTTCGATTCAATGCAAATTGTTTTTCGGTTGAAGGATTATACCTACGTCTGCTGCTTCGTAATTTTAAAATGTTTTAAAACATTTCAACGGCGAATCATTTCAAGCCTTTTAAAAGCTCTAACGTTCGGCGTCTTTTTTTATTGTGGCCTCTTGACGAGCCTGTCAGGAACATAACTTGCAAAATAAAACACGTGCGGAGTAGCAGCCACAAATCACATTTTTTAATCGAACTCACGTCTCTGTGCAGCGAAAAAATCTGACCACACATTATAAAACCCCTTAAACCTTACAGCATAAAGTCTAAAATCGTTTAAATAATAGGTGATTTAAAGTTTGCTGCATTTCAGTGTGCAGTCACGTCGCAGCGCGCGGAATGCTATCGACATCCGCTAAACTATCGACGTTGGCACAACACTAATTGCTCTTTTTGTGCGTCCCGTTTCTCACAATGATTTACGTAATGCTCCTACAAAGAGCGTAATCGTATCATTAATGCTTTAAAATGACTTTAACGGCCCATTCTAATGATTTAGATTGATTACAGCAGCGAAGAATAAAAGCTATTCATAAGTATCATCATATATCAATAAGTCCACTGTGTATGCCCCACGTCACTGTAAATTGTTATTTGTTCAGAGTAGCGACATTTATGAAAGATTAGATTTATTCAGTATGTTAATAACGTAGATAAAAATAAATCAAAAATTTGATTGGAAAATAAAGGGCTATTGAAAAAGACACATGGCTATGTGTACAGCCAACAACCAATAAGTAAGTATTTTGATGATCAATGTTTTGTTCCTTCTCTGTTTTGAAAGAATTTCCTCGATTGCTGGGATGAGAACAGACTGAAAATTGCTAAACATGCTACATATTATCTTTTGTGCGAATAAAATTCAAAATAAACTAACTTAATGTTTGTTTTGTTTATGTACTGACATTTGAAATGTGCACACGTACATGTTAAAACACTGTAATCACGTTAACAACGCAAAATGTCAAACAGTTCGTGCCTAAAACGAGCGTAGCGTGCTAATGTGAACAGACCTTAACGCTAGTGCCGTCAGTAGTACATCGAAAAACTCTCGATAAAATATCTAAACTAAAATAATAGTGGTGGACAAGATGCATTTGTCATGTAATCGGCAAGATAAGGTAGCTCAATTAAAAATTTATTCCTTCGGCGGCTTGGTGTAATTAAGATAGCAAGTGAGCATAGATTATGGGAATTACGACGTGCGGTTATCTGTGACAGGGAATGGCGGGAAGCGATTTTCATTTGTAATTAGCGGCGCCGTTGAGATAAGGCTTAACTTGTATTTTGAGTACGTCAATATCTTTTATCGTTCGGTAGAGTGAAGATGTGACTTGTGAATTAGTTTCCCAGGTAGGAAGCCGTTCAAGTGGCGTCCCTTGAGTATTGATAAGATGACGAGACGTTATGATAAATTGTTTTGAAGATAGGCTTTAAACACTGTAAATCAAACCATAGTACCCTGATCAAACAAGTTAATATATGCAAGCACGTATTTCATTAAAAAAGAACTTCTGAAAAGCAAAACGAAAACAAAATGGTTCTTTTTTTTTAACTGACACATTTTTATCGACATTGTACACCCATCCCTAAACGTACCAATTTAAGGTAAACGGCCCAATGACACTTCGAACACGTGATCTCGATTCGCTTAAATAGCAGCAAATTGGCTCGTTGTCGTAATATTGATGCTAAATATTGATAAACTAAATTATATTGACACGCCGGTGTATGGTACACGGTAAATGGCCGCCAAGGTAATTAGTCTAGTGATGTGTGAGGAATAATTATGAACTGGTATTAGAGGGTGCTAATTTATTTTAACTATGCATGTGTAGTTTGCTGATGGCTGACGTCATTTATGTAAGTAGAAACATTTAGTTGACTGACGTTACTATCTCTACCTTAATATTTCTTTACAACTGTGTTTCTTTATATCCAAAATTTATTTATTTATTTAATATTAACACATATAATTGTTTTTACAGGTTGGAAACCCAATACAACAATGTAGTCATAATTTTCCCACTTAGAGACGCTACCCAAAACCGAATTCATAATTTTATACTAATCTATATTTTTGCTAACATGATGGTGTGTTTCAAAAATGGAGAAGAGGACATTTTGTCCCAAAATATTATTGCTTAGCTGTTAATAAAAATGATAGAATTCTCTGTTTCAAATTCTCTTAAGTAACGATGTTTTCAATAATTGTTACACAGCCAATTTCTAGCCACTCGATGAAAAATCAGCATCTTCCTTACCTATTTAATTCACAACAGCTGCCCACATTTCCTAGTCTTAAATAAAACACTCTAATAAAACGTCTTCTGAGAAATCTAGACTTTTAACTCCAAACCTTGGCACCAAATGACTCCAATTTGCCAGCGGTTATCCAGTCACATATCGGTGGACTTTACAACTGTTACCGAGGGATAAATCGGTAACTTTATGTCGACACCCGTTATCCTCCGACTAAGCTTCGCAAACTAAGATAGAGTTAGATTGGATTGAGGACAACTTGATTAGGTGAATAAGACAGAGGTACTGTTGTAATTCTTGTTGTAAAATACTGAATCGTAATCGCTGTTGTTACAGATAAAATGAGTGGTATATCGGTTCAAGTAACTGTTTGGAAGCCAATCCACTTAGTTGGTGTTACATAGGAAGTTTTATGGTTTTATTAAATGCTGATTTCATTTATGGAATACTAAAAAACACAGGAAAGTAGTCGTCGGAGAATGTTCACAGCATATTAAAAAGTGAACTGATCAGAACTGATATGCAGTAAGCTAAGCAGGACACGTGGTCGGAGGGGAAGCGAGTTACAGGTGTTACGAGTAAATAGTGGTGTTCAAGGAATTGCTAAGCAAGACACAGTTTTGGTAAAAATCAGAGCTTAATCCTTGATACAATAGGCATTGGATAGAGGAAATTGGCTCCATAAAGGGCTTTTTCCAAAAGTATAGGATGTTGAGCACCGTGAATTAAAAATTAACAAATAGATAAAAATTATAGCAGATTGATGGACAGTTGCAAAATTTATCAATATTCACGTCACAGTATACAGTTTTCCCTTTCAAATAAAAACCGAGTCTTCTCACGCTCAGACCATACAACTATTTAAAATTCTTCTTAACCACCAACAATAACACTATATATAATCTCTAAAGTTTTTTAACGAATTAAATACCTTCACCAAAAACTTGAAAATGCAACCATTATCACACAATACCTGTTGGTTATTCCATTACCCGTTAATGTTACAACAAAAAACGGTAACAGTCGATGAAATTAATTAATTTTATCGATAAATCGTTGCACAACACACATCGTCGCCCGGACTTGTCCCACTTAAGGTGACATGTCAAAGATTTATTTGGTACATACGTACGTAATAATTCCAACGTAGTGAATGTAATAATTATATGTGAGAAGCGGAAAGAATAATTAGCGGTATGTTTACCGGTAAAAGTGTCGGTTGTTTTTTGCTAAGTAGAGTGACTAAAGCACGGATAATTATGATGACTCAGCGCTGGCTTGAGAAACAAAGTCTTGAGTGTGAAATCTGATTATTTACAGCAATTTCTTGATAATGTTAATTGGTCATAGATTGTGAAATTTATAATGTTACTTTTACCGTAGGTAAGTAATTGTAAAAACAATGACCTTTTTCTGTATGTCCGTGGACTTACTGGATCGAAATTTTAATTAAAAGAACACTAAAATGTCGCGTCATTTGAAGTTTTTTTGTTTAAGTTTATTTTGTTTTTTTTTTTCTTAAGTCAGCGGTAAGTTTCACCGTAATTTCTAACTGATAACTCAAGAAAAGTTTTCACTTGCAGTAAATCAAGAATGTGTTATATTTACTCCAAACACCAAACGACTGGTTGTGCTTCAACCATCGCATTAATCCTAAACAACTCAGAAACAACATGTCAATTCGATACAATATTCGATTTAATATTCAAAGCCTAAAATGAATGCTGAATATTTAAACAGCACTGGACACACGTCAGTGTCTAGATTATCCTAATTATTATGCCTAATTAATTAGATGAATTAATAAATAGTTGTTAATTACCGAAATAATTTTCGTAATTACTTGTACGTACCTAACTAAATTGATTTTCGTTGGACTTGTCATATTATAATACTCAACAAAAAAAAAACCTACCTATTGCTGTAGAGTTTTAGCCACACAGTTTTATTTCAGACCAGCAGCGCTCCGCGGTTTCACCCGCGTAGTTCCCGTTCCCGTGGGAATACGGGGATAAAATATAGCCTATGGAACCCAGGGTTAGTGTAATTCCCAATACTGAAAGAATTTATCAAATCGGTTCAGTAGTTTCGGAGCCTATTCAATGCAAACAAACAATCAAATCTTTCCTCTTTATAATATTAGGATAGATTAACCTGCGCTGTTTGTAATAGGTTCAGAGACAATGATCATCATTCCTATAAGCCCTTGTTACCTTCTCTAGTTCCCAAGTTCATCTATCTAAACCAAATTCATCCTAGTAAGTTACAGTTGATCCGTAAAAACGACCTGAAAAGACACATAGACTCACATTTTACTTGGTTTTTGCCATGACAAATATAAGTCAATAGAATACAAGTGTGTCATGTCATTTAACATGTTTTTTTGTTTCTGTTCTGCCAGTTGTTTAGATTGTTATTATACTTAACTCTTCGCAGTTAGTGAGAGAGATAGAGAGACTGTCTTAAAATTTATATCTACTTGAAACAGACTAAATATAAATATGGATACTCTATTCAAGGTGGCATGTAGTACAGATGCCAGCACATCAAGCAACACCAATCTGTCAAATTTCTTTGTTAGATTTTCAACTTTATTGTATAAGTGTAAGGTTCATGTTCAATTGTGAAAATTTGACAGTTTGGGGTAGCTTGATGTGCTTGCGTCTGTACATCGACGCGCAACCAGTTACCATTAATCCGGTACTGTATGATTCTAAGTTGAATTTTCGCGTACGTGTAAGCCAGGGATCGGCAACCTTTTGAGACGGAAGAGTCAAAAATTACTACTTACAAAAGTTTTAAGTTTTAAACAGCCACAAAAATTAAAAATATTATGAGGATTACAGAACAAGTCACAATTATAATAGGTTTCATAGTAAAATTGCGTGAAATCGGGGTTTAAACGCAAGGTGACCGAAAAGGGGCGTGGCCTAATCTACGCCATTTGCAAACTCGCCATTTTTTTTATTTGATAGCTCACCAGGTGAAGGGAAAATAAAGAATATTTGCGTATGGAACTTAAGAGCCGCAGCTTCACATCCAAAGAGCCGCATGTAGCTCGTACGCCGCAGGTTGCCGACCCCTGGTGTAAGGTTGCACTTTCCTATGAAACAACAGATATTTTTTTAAACCGAGAAGAAATTTCTACATTAACTGCACTAGAATCATGTGCTGAATTCATGGTTCCAGATTACGCGTCGATGTCCTCTGCCACCATGTATATTGTCACGATTATCTTTTGCCTACATCTCGATCTTGACCATACAAAAAGTCATCCATCACTGTCATACAAATGAACCAGTTAATATGCGTCGCGTGTATGAATTTGAATGGCGTTTACTTCCGTGATTCAATGATAATGAATATTCCAATGATTTAGATCTTGATCGACTATTTCTAGATTACAGTAGAGTAATAACATCGTTGGAATTATTTATGACTTGTTGACTTCTAAATAGGTTGACAGTCATTGGATGGTTTAGTCATGAATGGCAGGCAGATAAAACAATGCCGGCTATGCTTATAGCAACTTTTCGGTTCGACTTGGCTCCAATAGTGCCGAGTCGACCCGAATATGGGTAAGCGGTAGATGCTGAACGAAGTTTATCGATCGCCACGAGCCGATCTTCATCAAAATTAAAAATCAAAATCAAAATATTTTATTTCATATAAACCTGCATGGGCACTTGTATGACGTCAGAAGCTAGGTGCACGGTTCCAAATTTTTGTTTCCTATGGAGACGAACCGGCAAGAAACTCCACGGTTACTCTTTTAAAAATAATTGGCTTTAATTTTTTTTTTCAAATTACAGGGATCAAATGTATGGGAGGACAGTGCAGGCATGTCAATAAGTACCAGGTACTTAGACGAATACAGAATAGAAAATCGTCTAATCTGTAAGGCCTACAGCGTTCTCTCATTCACAATAATGTAAAATAATCTACATAAATAAAATGAACCTATTTAAACATAGTGACATGATTTCCATGACAATCACTAAAAATAGTCGATATTAAAATTCATGTATAATGTCAAATAATGACGAGAATATGTCAGCATTAAAAATAAAAAGAATAAAAAAGAACATTGTATTTGAGAGCAGTTAATAGACTTTCACATAGTTATGCTGTTAATGAGGTACCAGGGAAGTCACTTGTGCAGATGGAATTAGTGCCAAACTTCCCTATCTTCAATGTAGTCTTCATCATCACCATCGTCTACCTAGCCTTTTCCCAACTATGTTAGGGTCGGCTTCCAGTCCAACTGGATGCAGCTGAACATCCGTATTTTACATATGCCTTATCCATGCATATGCCTATCTGGCCTCCACACGATACCCTCTGGCAAGATTGGTTGTCAGACTTTCAGGCTTCTGACAACCCCACGAGCCGAGTTAAAGTATAAAATGTGTAATACCTGATTGCTTCGGGTCGGCTTCGTTGTTTAACAAATAGGTACTGCCGAATCGAATGTGTTGAATCGAATGTGTTGAAACGAACATGTGGTAGCACCTCTCATTGATTTCGATTTTTATTTGGACGAAAGTTGCATTAATATTTTTGCATCACTAGACTTCGCCGGGTCCACACACTGGTGTAGTGTAGACGTAAACATCCTGAGTGATTGCACCTTGCCACTTCCTGTGCTAATCTCATTCTTACGAAAACATGATGTATTGTGTCGCATTGCAAACAGCACCCTGATTGCGTAACTCACGATTAATCATAATCGTTTCAATTTGACAGTTCAATAGTATTCATTGCGTTGTTTACGTTGTTGAACAGATACATTTTTCGAATATATGAGGAAATGGTTTAACAATCTGTTTCAAAACGAAACAGAGTATGATGAATCGTGAGTTACGCAATTAGGGTGCTGGTAAAGTAAAGACTAAACAGAGAAAGACTGTAACCTATTTCTACGACTGCTTAAAAAAGCTGACTCAGTATCTAAACTAAAACCAGTCGGTATATGATGTAAAACCTACTAGTCAGTATATTCAGTGACGTAAGCTGTCATTCCACCTAATGCTAGGTATTGACTTTTGACAGCTCACTTCAAGCTCACCCAGAATTGATGGCTGATTCATAACCTCAAAGCTACAATGACCTGCATGACTTACGGTATATCCAACAATAACCCACCATTCCTGACATACACTACACGTATGAGCAGTAAAATATTGGCCATAAAACACTATCATTATCTCCTATAACGTGACGTCACGGACTCCCATCATTCACCATCACTTACTCAGTAATAACCCCATAACACACGTTCAACATGATGA
The DNA here is from genome assembly GCA_949987655.1 of Polymixis flavicincta. NCBI lineage: Eukaryota > Metazoa > Arthropoda > Insecta > Lepidoptera > Noctuidae > Polymixis > Polymixis flavicincta. The sequence continues at coordinate 23,047,977 of OX465177.1, forward strand.
AGACCAAGATATGAAGCACATCATCCATCACTATGAAAATGGAGGAAGTTTCTCCGTCTTATTATAAACTACAAGTGATTTAGTACCGATATAGCAATATTTTATCGATATTTATGAGCATCACTAGGAACACATTTGGGGCGTACATAAAGTAAATGTTTAGTGTTGTACTTGTGCGTAATATTTATATTTTCGGTAGCCGTTTTTTAGTCTGTGTTGACAGATAGAAATGTAAGAATTTAAATAAAACTTCTTTTAAAAGAAAACATGTTGCTCTCTGATTCTACGTAAGTTTTTAAATTTAAAAGTTTCGTTTTAATTTTTTTACGTCCTTGAACTTTAGGTGTGGTCGAAGCAGCATACACAGCGGATATTTGAAATTAAAAAGCAACTTAAAAAAAACAGCGAGAAATCCACATCAGATCTTTGAAGACTCATCAAAGAACGACATATACAAGCATGTACCAAAAACTCCAACCACCACATCCTGCACCATTACTTCCATTGCCCAACAGCATTCCATAAATCTTCAACCTATAAGCAAGCAACACACCACTGAATATTTCATCACATAACTACCAGGGATACAGTAGCAATTAACAAAACTGACATACCTGATTATTCTTAAAGTCGGTACTTCGGTAGCAAGAAGCTGATGTGTCAGGTATGTTATCGCGACAAGACAGTTGTGTGGACGTGTCGTGTCAGGAGACTGCTAATGGTGTGCGGATGCGGTTGGTAGAGCAGTTTTTTTTTTAATGAAATGGATGAATTTAGTTTGATACCAGTTGGCCAAGTATTAATAACCGCAAATGCTACTGAAATCTTCAAGTTAATATTATTACCATAGCTTTGTTTTCATTGCTTTAAAGGAGAAGAGAGTTGGTTGAGTTTCTTTCGCAATGGAATTTGGTAGACCCTTTCATTATAAATAACCTCTTGCTTGGTAATGGATATTGTTTTCGTATGATATGGTGGACGTTCTCAGTTAGTTGCCTTTATTTCACTTGTAAGCATGCTGCCATTACAATCACTAACCAAGGGTCATGATATTTTATTGATAAAATGATAAAAGGACGCACAATCTTTTTAACACACAACCAGCAAAAGTAACACATCTTAATATATTTGGACACGTCACCATCCAAATACGACACCGCCGAAAACGCATTACAATTCAATCGCAAAAAATCAATAAGCAGTACTAACATCAAACATACCGCATCCACCGGACGCAACACGCCACTCCCGCGCATCGTAAATCAAGATGGAGGCGATAACAAGCGACCACTCATAAAAGCAACTACGGGAACGATTTTACGATTCATAATTGTACTTTATTAAATGACCGCCACTTGCATTTTAATGGAAGAATTTTGAGCAATAAAAGTTTGTTGGGTGACAAAGAGTAGGTAACTGTAGATCTGACATTGTGGTGTGATCTCAAAATATTGGTACCTACACTTTACTTCGTAGTTATTTGTCAAATACAGAAAATTAGAAGAGCAAGACGATGCAAGCTAGAAACAAAATCAGAGAAGGATAAAACGAGGCAGTAAGTATTACAAATTACAGCACACATAACCAGAAGAATTTTTAAGGAAAAATTGAAGATCGAAGCAAATTGAATGTCAAGACATTTACTCTCATCAGACAAAAATTCTCAAAAAAGAAACTGTAACATTAAATCATAAAAGTTCTTCGTCGATGACATTATACAGGATAAGTTTTTAACTAGTGCGCAAACTGTAACCATGAATTCAGCATATCATTCTAGACCGCCCAGCGCAGACATTTTTCGATTCAACAAAGACAAAAAAAATCGGCTGTTTCATAGAAAAGTGCAATACCCACACGGTCAAAATGTGTGGACCAGCTGATTTTTTTGTACAACCTTCGAAAAATGTCTGCGCTGGGGGACTAGAATAATATGCTGAATTCACGATTACAGTTTGCGCAGTGGTTAAAAACGTATCCTGTATAGTGGAATCACTTTCTAAACTCCGGTCTACAGAAAAGTCGGCTGGACAACAATATTGACGAATAGGATAGAATAGAAAACCCAGACAAGCCAACCTGATGGGAATACCAATAACCGTTAGGTTATTGGATGACGTTAGTCAGAAATATTGAAGATACGATTTATGAATGAAAGGATATATTAGTCATCCTTGCATAAAGTTAATAGTGGTGAATGATTTATTACGATGTGCATAAGTTAAGTGTGTGCTTGTGTCATTTTGTATGACTGGACGTAAGTAATGATAGGCAATCTGCAATTAGTTATGTCGACGACCCTAACATAAAGTATGAATGTACTTTCGGAGTGTGTATTTTCTTCATCTCTCTCTTTTTCATGCCTTTAATTTTAAAAGAGACAATCACTGATACTTTGAGTGGTATCAAAAACTCTTTAAAATAATGATCTAGCTTCTGTTTATTACATCGCTCGTGTCGAAGTCGACACTCGGCAAAAGTTTAGCTGTCTATAAATATCACTAGATACCACTAGTACATTCTTTAACCGTTTTATAACAGTTGTAACTAAAACACAGTGCTCTTATTAGTTTTGTGGAAGAAATTGATCATGTTATAATTACATCCCTCAAATAAGTTAATTGAATCTTGAAAGTAAAGAAGTAACAAGAAAGGACAAGCTCGCCACACTTTCCACAACCACTGCAACTCCTGAATGCCAGAAACTACAGTGGCGCTATCAGAAAGACACCGGGACTAGGAGGCTCAACGAGAAGAATCAGGAAGGCAGAAATCCAATCCATCTACATTTTACCTACCGTCCCATCTGCCCCGAAAGATCACCGCCACTTCAACAGACAGTTAACCGCCGGCGTCTATTTACAGCAGCTAATTAAATTATAAATCTTTCACGACGCCTTTCACGAGATGCCAGTGAGACGGAATAAACTAAGAGATGATAATACCCGTTTTGAAATGTTGGACTGCTTGACTGGTGAGATGTTCTGATGTGGGGTGGAGGTATTTTTAATGGAGGATAAGTAACGTCGGACGTTAAAGACGTGTAAGTTTGTGGCATTGGACCGGAGAACGAATTGAAAAGTTGAACACTGTTGATACGATGTGAGATTTGGAGTTTATGTTAAAAAAAAAAAAAAACCCGTCATCATGTATGGTTGGAAGAAGGGTAGTTTGTCTTTATCTTCTCTTTTTCCTAATCATTTCTGGCTGCAATCATCATGACAATATTATCGGGGAATTTTACAGGCTTTGCTCATATATTTTTTATTTCCCGCTCCTTTCTATAATATTCCTATCTGGAACAGTGGTCCCAGTGTGAGTTTCATTTAACCATCTCGAACAAACGCATCGAGGGCGTTCGGCGCTCCGATTGGTCCGTCACCAATCCAGAGCCAATCGGAGCGCCAAACGCGCTTGCACTGAGGCCTCAGACCTCGATTCAGTGGCATCTTACAAAGCCATAACTCTAACAATAATTAGTTTTCTGACGGCCAAAGATCACAATTGTAAAGTCTAGACAAATCTTCCTGGAGTTCCATTTATAGTCACAATTATCTAAAGTAACAATCACTTGAATTAGCTTGAAGGTGCAAGTTTTCACTCTTGATTAATTGTTTAGAAACTAACAGTATGACCCTTTGGCAAATAATCATTTTAGGTTGTTCGGTAACTACCTATATTTTTACGTTTAAACTTTCAAACGATTTTTTTTAAATTACGCCCTCTGAAAGTCATGGTACGGCTAACAGTACCAGTATTTTGTGGTACTTTTCAGAAATGTATAAAACCTATCATGTGATGTTCTAAACAGGACATTCTGTAAGTGATGGGGCCCGCAAGGGTCGATGCCTGCCAGGAGTGCGGGTTTGTTCGAAAGAGACACCACAGCCCCTGGCATACGGGCTACTGAAGGAACACGGGTGGGTTTTAGTCAGTAAAAGTCTGACACGCCCTCCTGCTCCACCCAGAGCGGGAGAAGTTATTTGATGATTTCCCACACAAAAAAAAAAAAAAAAAAAAAACAGGACATTCTGTAGTTGTCATTTGTTGCTGTTTGTTCTTTTAATGTCTGTCGTTCTTTTCTGGCGTTAGTTTACCTAAACATACGGTACGATAAAAAAATTCAAAAGTTCAAAATATGGAGTTCAAAAACTAATAGCCAACTACAGAAAAAACACGCTCTAAAAAGTATCAAACAAGACAATACGAACTATTAAATCTTGGTCTACGAATACAAGGCTTTTGGCTACTTTGTTAGTGTGAAATTTATGTTTTTTTTTTTTTTTGTTATGTGCGTTTTCTTTCTAAAATATTTTCATCTGGAAACCGTGGCATTGTGCCACTTAGCACTCACTACTGGTAGGTGGCATACTCCTTTCTGCTTCGCCGTAGTCGAGTAAATAAATAGTACCTACTGCTTCACAATAAAGATTTGGATATTCCACGCGATATAAAGTACAGCTACCAACACATTTTTAGAAGAATTATAACACTTTAATACTTAACAATCCGGTACTAACGAACATTAAGTTTACTGCTAAAACTACTTTTGATAGCAAACATTACCTCACTTTATAAGCGTTAGAAAGATAATAATAATAATGCAGTAATTTACATTAATTAAATCCAAAAATAACCATTATTATGGCACTGCTTTTTGTTAATTAAAAACAGTGTTTATGTGAGTAGGATTGTGTGTTGAAATGTTACTTCCGACAGTTATGCTGTTAAGTATCTAACCACAGTACATTTGTATGCAGATTTGGTTAACAATGATCACTAAATTAATTATAATATCATAAATAATAATAGTTCAGTTGACTCATGGCGTACGAAAACATCGTGAGGAAACCGGCATGTCCTAGAACCAAAAATTCGAAGACATGTGACATCTACCAACCCGCACTGGGCCCGCGTGGTGGATTACGGCCCAATCCCTCTCACCGAGATGAGGCCTGTGTCCCAGCAGTGGGAATATTATAGGCTGATGATGATGATGATGATGATGGCTCATGGCTAAGTAATAGCAGCCGGATGGGTTGATCCATCAGGTTAAACTACACTTGCCGGGGTTGGTCCGTGGATGGGTGACCATCTTTACACGACTCCTCCGTGCCTCGGAAAGCATCTTTGACAGTCGTTACGGATCGTCAGACGGCAGAAAGTTTGGCAACCATACCAATGTGTATCGTATTACCCAGTTTCTGGGTTGTGGAGGTCAGATAGGTAGTCGCTCCATGTAAAATACTCAGCTTCATCCGGTTAGACTCCAACATAATTCAGAAAAGGCTGGATGAGCCTTACGGAAATGGTGTCTAAAAATAGGCATACTACTTAAGTAGTTAGTACTTATACTGTACTATTACTAAGATACAATACAATAGACTCTGATGAAAAAATATCGCGGTATATTTTTTTTTCGCACTGAATCTTCGTCACTCGGTTTAGCGCCGTGTGTGGAAATTCCAACAGTGTGATTTTTTGACGCGCTAGAATGCACTCTTTTGGATACTTATACCGAGATACTCGAGTTAAAAATACAGAACTCGATAAAAACCAACCACGATATTTTTACATGCGTGCCTTTTTCAAACTGTCAATCAATCAATGAAAATATTTTATTTCACATAACTTGCATGGGCACTTATGAAACGTCAGAAGCTAGGTGCTCTTTCGGTTCCAGTTGGTCGCTTCCAATGGAGAAGAGCCTGCAAGAAACTCCACGGTAACTCTTTTAAAAATAATTGGCTTTTACAATGTTTTCAAATTACAGTGATAGTATGGGAGGACAGTGCAGGCCTGTCAATAAGTACCAGGTACTTAGAGGAATGAAAATACAGAATAGAAAGAAATGTGCCATAATGGTTTCCAACTTGCTGTGGCCACATCTTGTGTACCGTCTGTCCGAAAATTATAAATTAGAGTCCAATCTGATTACGGCTGAATATTCTTTAACCAGACAAGAAGTAATTACATTTATTCATAATGCTACCCCTGCACACGCACAATTGAGACATAAAAACTAACTACCAAACAAATAACTGTGTTATTCATTATAACATTAAAACCGCGTTATCTGCCGACCCCGTAAAAGTTAACAACCGTGGTAATACATAGTTATTTCGTAAGTAAAGGAAGTTATAATAAATTGTGTATTAATAAATCATAGTTATTTGCTATCTCGCGATCGTTGCGCACGCGCGGCGTGTAACTGTTATAAATTACGTCACACTGTCACGCTGGTAGACCCCGAGGCTAAGCAGAGATGTGCCTCACACAGATTAAGGATGGCAAGGTTACATGACATACAACTTATACGATAAGACATTTCCAGTCTACTTGCATCCTTACTTCCTTACTAATATTATTAACTCGAAAGTTTGTATGTATGGATGTTTGTTACTCTATCACGCGAAAACGGCAGAACGAATTTGGATGAAATTTGGCACACAGATAGATTATAGCCTATATTAACATATAGGATACTTTTTATCCCGGTAGTACGTTCCCGCGGGATAATTTCCGACTTCCAAACGGGCACAGCCGCGGGCGGAAGCTAGTATAACATAAAACATTTAACGTCAGCACAGGACCAGTTCCCTCCCACAGAGAGGAGGCCTATTTCCCAGCAGTGGGAACATTAGAGGCTGATTATAAGGACTAGTCGATGTGGCGACGCTTGGGTTCCAAGTAAGGAAAATCTATGTCCAGCAGTGATAAATGGATTTATTTCTGTAAGTAGTTTGTACAACAACACTTTTTCTTTAACTAGATGAGGTCGACGTCTCCTATCTGACTACTCTGAAAAGAGGAAGGCCGAATCAAACTCCTCTTGGTCAGATCATGTGAAGACTGTATAGATTGTTGTCTGAAATGATCTTTGAGTGGAATTGTCTTGGAGTGTCTTTTGGCTGAGGTTGTGTCTTAATTATAGTCTTTCAGGGCAATTGAAGTGGTATTTTAAATTAGTGTTATTTTAATTGATTTATTTCAGTGGAATTGAGGTGGTTTTTTTAAACCAGTGTATCTCTTTAACCGTAGATATTTTTGAAAGCAAAAAAATATATGATATTTTCAAGTCTTTTTTGCATACAGTGATAGTACTCAAAACATATTTGAACATACTTTAATGCATCAAAAAAATCATCAAAGTCACCTCTTAATTATCTTTAAAACCAGTTTATCCCTTCAATTATTATTATAATTAAAAATATACCATAAAATTCCAAATGCCAAACTTCATCCAGAGATCGATTATTTATTTTGAAATAGTATCTTCGTTATAGTTATATTTCAAATATCTAATTTTATACGATTTTATTTGCATTTTTACGACAATGCTTGCTCATTTGTTATTCGAATTTATTACAACAGATTTTAACCCGTATAGGATTGCAGTAAGAACTATTATCGTTCATAGCAACAATACGACGAATACATTCAAAATTACCAGGGCCTTAAAAAGCTTGTTAGCAACGTTGGCAGATATCCTGAAGTTTAAGTAGTAACTGATTGTCTCTTTAAGAGCAGTATAATTCAAATATTGCGCATTATATTCAGCTCGCACGTTTAAAATATTCAGTCAGCTACGTTGGACCTGCAATCAGAAGGCCAATTCTCGTAATTAAAACAGTTCAAAATCTAGTCGCAGTGTCATCTCAGCGACAAGCAAATGTCAAAAATGTATGAAAAATCGAGGTATTTTTGACAGATTCACACTGAGATCAGACTGCGAACGTTCTTAAAATTAGGAGAATTGCCCTTCTGATATAGCTCAGACTGTGCTAGAGTAAAAAAATGTTTGGTAAAGAAATTATTTTGTGAGGTAATCTGAAACTCAATTTAATTTAACTATTTGTATCTAACTGTAAATTATACTATTGGGTAATTGAACCTAGAACATAATAACGGCCGCGCCTGCTACCGGTATATCTATTGAGATAAAGTGTTGATGAAACTATAAATAAATTACTCGTTAGTTTTCATTAATTGGTAAAAATGATTTATCTTACTACTCTTACGAAGTGGGATTGGCTTTATTGCTATCTAAATTAACACGCTATTGCTGCAATTAGGCAATAAATAGCGTCGAAATTGCTCCAGTGTTAAGTAAACGCAGTAAATTTGCTCAGCAACTTTTAAAGATTTTGATAAAGTCTTTATTAAGGCACTTATCTGTATTTGGCTTTAGGTGTGTATCTAAAAAACAGATCCCAAAAATGTTAGACAATGATTTAAGAACCATAACTCTTTATATGCAGTACTCGGAAAGAATTTAATCAAGCTTTTCATTAACTTAATATTTTCTGGTCAGCCTTTAAGTAGCTTTCATGGCTCAATTCTTGAAAATAGTATTAGTATTCAGCTAGCCTGATCGCAGGAATGACTGATTAAAACGATATATTTTTGGAACCTTGCCAAAATCAAAAGTACAAACACAATACATTACAATTTTCCTTAAGTCCCCAATAAAACTGTCGAGAAAGCCGTTAAGACTACATAGGAATACCATTATGTAACACAAATCCCAATTCACATCAATCTATTTACCATACACTTATCAATAAATCAGATAGTGAGCCCAAATGAAGTGTAGAGATAGTCTGCAGCCTACCAATCCATTACCGGTAAAGAAACCCGACACACAACAAACTGGGCAAGCGAACAAATTGCAAGCACTAGCAATTAGCTGGGGAGGTAGTTCTAACGGCTTGGTTGTAGTTAGTTTGAAGCAGTAGGTTCAGTTTGGGTAAATGCAACCAATAGCAGGATTAAAAAATAAAATCAAACATCTGAGATAATGCTAGTTTTGTAGTAGGTACCTACACTACTTCTCTTCCATCTTATTATTCTAGAAATCGGGATTCTGATAATATTTTTTCCTGGACAGACTTTTTTGCTAACCTCTTCCGTCTTCCTCTACTAGACAATTGCCTGATTCATTTTTATTTATTCATGGTGAACCCTCATTTTCTTTTTGTAGTTTATAAGAAATCTATCCTGATTGAGAATCCAGACAAATCTCGTCTTTGGTGGTCTTTTATCGTGGGAATTATGACTGTCTTCTGAATTAACTAAATCCATAACAATTTATCTTGTAACTCGTTCGACCTTATTCATTTGCTATTCATAAACTTAACAGATAAATTGTCAAGTCATTTGGTCGCTGTGGCCTCCTAACCTCTGTCATCGCCATTAAAATTTATGATGTCAACTCGCAAATCGCAAATTGCGCTATATTGTATAGTGTTAACTGCCAGTGAGATTTCATTGACTGTTATTTTATAATCTACTGCGTCTATTTCAATTAATTGGTGCAATATTTTGTCCTGAGGCTAAAAGTAACGATGCATTGTTTCGAATAATGGGTCGGAACAAATTACTTTCATACATAATTCATTCACTAAAACCTTTTCAAAACAAATAAACACATTCTCAATTATTTTCATCACAGAATACCGCAAAAAGAATTCAACGTCAATTGAATTTTTGCCCTACTGTTAATCGTATCCTGTGGCGATCTCGTGATCAGTGCCCGTTCGTCGCAGCATTAGCATATCGGAATTATTCCATTACAGCGTTAATAATTTAAAAATAATACGCCGCCGGCGCACGCGACCTAAAGTTATGGGCCCCTGGAGATGCGGTTGCGAAACGAAACATCGACCAATCAAAAGCGAGCTTTATCTCGAACTCAGTACAGTTTGTTTTGAGTTGTGTTAATGTGCGTAAATTTCAGTGGTGCTAAACATTTTATTATGTTAATAGGCAGACAATATGAGTGAAGATTATTTGTGTTATAATTTATTGTTATGCATTCTGTTGCCTGGTGTACTAAATTCAAACATAATGTTCTGTGAAATCTTTAAATTTCCGAAGCGTTATAATATCTTAAATGGATTTGATGTAATCTTATTTACCACAAGAAGATTAGAATATTACATCAAAACATGTATTTTAAAACTGATACATCATTTATCATGTTTTTGAATGGCATATATGTTATTGTTATAAACTTATAACGGATTCAGCTGTTTCGTAATTCATTAAAAACACATATTATGGCTTGAAAACTATTGTGTCTATTTTGTAAGTCGTAAAACTTCAATTACATTTTAATTCATTACTAAGAACCAATAAAGTTCTCTTTTACGATTGTACGTGACCGTAAGAAGTGCCGAAACACCTTGCGATGCTCATTGTAAGGATGCCGCCCATACAACATCCTGGCACCTGATTGGCATAGAGTGGAATTATGTTCATCAAATAAATAATCATTTGTTTAGCGGCAAGATCGTTGTATGTTACGCTTATAAAATTATAATTTGCTGACAAAAAAAAAACATTGGTACAGTCATCAAAAAAGATAAGTTACCAGGGTCGTCAGATACTGTTGAAGTTTACTTAAAAACCGATGGATGTTTTTGAATGAAATTAAATTTGAAAAATGAAGTGGCTGTTTTCTTCTAATTAAATTAAATTTTATTATTAAACATCCATCTGTTTGTTACTACACTACAATTATATTCAACGACCCTGGTTACTTAAGTCTTTTGGTGACCGTACAAGTATGTATGTTTTCTGTTTAAAACATTTCATGCAAATACATTTTATAAAACCAAATAAAATAAAACTTACAATAAAGTAAATTTAAATCAACAATCACGTGGTTCACTCAATTTTATGAATTTCAAAATCACTCCGACAAAAGTATATTCGACAGTCACGCAAAAAAATTTACAATGCAATAAGGTTTTTAATACAGTTACGTTCGGCAGCCCTAATATTTATACAGACACACTCGACATGATACACTCCGACACTGAACTCGATTGACAGCATTAAAAAAAAAACTTTCATAAAAAGTGAAATAAAATATGAAATTCACACAGTTCATCAAAATTTCAAGCGTCACATCACAACTCATAGAAGTGAGCTTTGCATAGCTACGTAGGGTGACAGGAGGATGACACCGGAGGCTGGTGGATGGCGGGAGGATGACTAGTGGGGGGAAACAAACGGCTCAATAAATCAGCCACGTATGCCGCTTGCAGGTGTTACGCCACTACACGATGAAATATTACTGCTGAGATTAATATTTTAAATATTTCAGATGTGACAGAGCGTAACTGTGGAAATGCCGGTTGGAAGTGAATGGTGAACGTTTTGTACTCAATGTTGATCTTTTTCTTACATAGTAGAATCATAACTATTTGATTGCCAATTTCCTTATACCTGCACCCTAATTGCGTAACTCACGATTCATCATAATCTGTATCGTTTTGAAACGGATTGTTAAACCATTGCTTCATATGTTCGAAAAATGTGTCTGTTCGACAACATAAATAACGCAATGAATATTGTTTAACTGTGAAGACGAAACCAATTATGATCAATCGTGAGTTACGCAATTAGGGTGCTGGATTCATAATAGTCTATAGAATCTCATTTATAACCTCTTGGCAACAACTATGAAAAATAAATAATTGTATAATTTTATAATTATAAAACATTGACAAATTGTAGCGAGTGAATTTTTAAAACTGAGTTAAGCTAGGCTGCCAGTGGATGTTACTTTCTTTAATTATGTTTACTTTGACTAAATTACCATCAGGATTATTATGTAGGGTTGATCGACGTACAAAATAATTTTCGTTACCACAAAATAGTACAATAAAATTTAAAGTCCTTTGACATGCAAAGTTACCATTGCCACATCTACATAGCACCCCACTTAATCATTGCCAGAAATATTGCCACCGTCAGTTACGGCCTAATAATTGGGACGCCTGTTTTCGGCCGACCACAATTTATAACTTAATCATGTATCGAGAGGAACAAGTAGCCGTTTTTTATCACATTAATCTTGTTAATTGTACACCATATAATTAACAGATAGATTACTTTTGATGTAATACCGAATAGGATTGCTTGATTGTACCAAGGATAATAATGATAAAGTGGTTTTAATTATTTTTATAGCGGCAGCTAATATAATAAAAGTTATTTTTTTATGATTCTGGTTTGAATTACTTGTATTGTTAGCACTTCCAATTAAGGTTTAATAATTATGATTGTAATAGTATTTCAACATGCGGAATTATCTTGATCTTATTTCGCCAACAGTAAATAATACAGAGGCCAAAGTCAAGCAGTGAACTGTAAGTGACTGAGTTGTTTGGTTAATTGTCTCAACAAAATTATTTTTATAATATGCGAAACCTGAATATAGTTTGTTTAGAATAAGTAACTGAATCGATTCCAATATAATATAAATGTTACGCTCCAAGACCGAAAACGCTTATTTAGCGAAAAAACAGCTCACAACGCGTTGTGGTCACTGTGAAACATCCACATCACGAAATTCGTGTTATGGCTCATATGAAAACGCTCACGACGCGTTGTGGCAATCATAGAAAGACCACGTAGCGAAATTCGTATCGCTGTCATTTAATACGACCACAACGCATTGTGGCAATGAAGAAACGCGTTCTGACCATTAATAAGTGTAACCATATCACGACGGGCAGGTTATGCAGCTCCCAGGAATGTTTTGTGTGTTGTTGTAAGCATTAATCCATCAGGTTTCTATCAGTTAAGAAACAAGGAACGTCTATTCGACAGACTTTAAGCAAGTAATGAGTTTACACTCACACAGTAATAGTTTCTGTAAAATTATATAGCAGATAAATACTTATTTTTCACAACTAAAGTGATTTCTGATACAAGTAGTGTAGTGTATTTATGCAGTAGATATGGTAACACTGTCTCATGTACACAAGCGGAGAGAGCTGCTGTCACTAAATGGCACCTGTCAGTCAGAGTAATGGCGGGGAACAGGGAAGGTGAAGCAGGTCTGCAGCGCTTGATGTGGTGGTGAGCCAGTGAAGTGATATAATCCACTAAATTTTAGAATCGACAGGATGCTACAAGTAGGTATTTAATTAAAGTACATTGTTGTTAATTACTGCATGTTGACCAAAAAAAATATGTTTGTGTTTTATTAAAATAAAATAAAAACGTAAATACATAAAGTCTGGTAATAAATAATATTTGTGTTCAATTACTTATTTCTTAATAAGTTGATTTTTTAAATATAAAAGTAATCCTAGGAAATAACGAAAAATTTTAATTTTATTTTAATGACACGATTTTTTATGATTATTAATTCCTAATGACAAACACCGCATGTGCGGTTTTCAATGTTTAGCAGCAGAAAGTGCATTAAGAGCATTGTTTGTCTGGTACCTGTTACAGAATAAAAAATATTTCCTAAGGATTTCTAACAAAACGTTTCGAGACTACTAGTACCCATATCGCAAAGCACTCTGCGTCGTATTCTGTTAAGGTTCCATACGCATCATGGCTTTTCTTCATTGCCACAATGCGTTGTGGTCGTATAACATGACAGCCATAACACAGATTTCGCGATGTGGATGTTTAACAGTGACCACAACGCGTTGTGAGCTATTTTTTCGCTCAATAAGCGTTTTCGATCTTTGAGCGTAACATACGAGTATACACCAAGTTACATTTTTCCTAAAAAAAAAAGTGTGTTGGAAAATGTTCTATTTATTTATTACAATTAATTACAATGCAATCACCGTACGGTAAGATATTTACTGCCTAATTATTGTCAACCATGTTTATGTAGATAACCAGGTAACATAACAAGCATAGAACTTCATGATTTTTCATGATACAGTAATGAAATTTTGTACATAGATTCGTCGTGTTTCAAGTTTGTATCATTGGTGACAAACACATCTTTGTGTGAAAAACATTTTGAAATTTTTATATTATGTGTTTCATGAACGGTTACCAATTAATGTCATTTTTTCTGTTCATTCATTTCTTGAGGCTGGATTATTTTCAGGAATGTTTGCTCTGGCTATTATTATATTTCCTTCAAAACACATAGCATGGGTTAAATTTGTAATCTAGGATTTTGCCGCAAATAAGTAGAACATATTATGCCATCATTTCCTCTAAGATACCTGTGGTCTTTCCCTATGGCAGAATTCACAGTGATCAATGGTTACAGCGAGATGGATATATCACTTACTTTTTTTATTTCATTTTTAGGTAGGAAATCATCAAATAACTTCTCCCACTCTGGGTGGAGCAGGAGGGCGTGTCAGACTTTTACTGACTAAAACCCACCCGTGTTCCTTCAGTTGCCTGTGTGCCTGAAGCGGCGGTATCTCTTTCGAACAACCCGCACCTTTGCAGACCCCGCCAGTTGGTGCAGACATCTCTTTGAGGCGAGCGTGGAACACAACGCGCCGTCGACTCGAGTTTGGTCCTTACCGGACAGCGAGCTACCCATTACTCGCCGTCCGCAAGCCCGCGCTTACGGTAGCCGGGAATCTGCCTGGGATTCCTGATGCCCAGGGCGTCTCCTGCGGCGACTAAGGCCGTGAGGGCGCATTTACTGACTCTCCCTCACGTGTGCGTTTCCTCCCGCCTTATGCGAAACAGGAACCTTCCGAAATAGCCGTGTCCGGTGAGGACCTGCGTCAGGCGGAAGGTGAGGACGCCGTGCGGCCTCTCGAGCCACTCCTCAAAGAGGGATCTTACCGCCGCAATCGTGGCGTGCCCAATATTTCACTCATCAAGTGTCAATTCATAGCTTCTAAAAATTGTCCCGCCAAGAACTGGCTATTGTTATTAGTAGGTAGTAAGATTGAATCAAATTGTTCAATTTTAAATTACTTTCACAATTTTATCATATAAAGCAATTGGTCGTAATTTGTCACTGGTTTTATTTCCGTCATCGTCTACGACTTTAAATTATATTCTTTTAATAATACATTAATGGTATGCAAATCTTGTTGTTTTTACAATGCGGAAATGTTAAATGGCAAAGGGAAATTTGTGATAATTATAAAAGGTGAAGGGGAAATCAAATGCATATACCTAATGAATTAAATTATAAGAAGAAATGAAGTCGCAAGATAATTTCTCAAAATCATGGGTATACTCTGGTTTTTAAAGAAATCAAGAAAGAAAATTTTGGAAACATGAAGTAAATAAAGAACAATAGTTCAAAAAAATAACAAATTGTTCAAGAACAACTTGAAGTTGTGGTTGTTTAGCTGTTGTATTTCATCAATTAATCAATGTATTTGAGTTCTACTGGAAATAAAATTACGATTAATAAACATCATCATCATAAATAAGTAAACATCTTCCGTTCCATTTGCTTAAAGATGTTTCCTATGAAAACGTTCTAAGTTTCACCATCATCATTTTAATATCCCTGGAAACCTTTCATCAACGCAAAAATATTAACAAACACATAAATAATTTATTTCCTCACTCTGACGTTTTTATTGCTATCACAACTTTTTTCTTCATAATATATTTTTCTATAATAATTTAGCGATCACATTCAAACGTTCGCTTAGCTATAAATCTGAACAAATTTAGGGTGATAATTTATTTTATGGGTCGAAAGACCAGCTTTTATTTTTATTCTACGGACTATGACTCAGTCAGAGCAATAAAAATCATAATTCAGGGTTGTCACGCTGCCAAATTTTGTGATATGCCATTATGTTTTGACAAAACACGTTATAAATTGTGTAGCGGGAGGAAGGAAGCTTTGATAGCTTCCTGTAGTTTGTTTTATTTGTGTTAAAACTTTTTTTGATGATGATTTAATACTGTCGTTAATTTTATTCGGTGAAAACTTCAGAAGGTTTTTTTTTTCAAAGGGTGTTGTTTTTCCGCATTGTTTATTTTACAAGGAACTTATAGATTCCTTAGGATTGATGTTGTAGGCAGTCAGACATTGAAATAGCGTCATGGCTAAGATAATTTTGAAAATAACGTAAAACAAGTATTCAGTCATGACAGCTTTTGAAAGTTTTTGCTATAGAATAGGTAGGTATTAGCAGCATAGCTGTGTTAAATTATATTCACTAGAAACTTCAAACAGTAATATGTTGAGGAAATCCGTAATGCATTCGTTGTATTCCAACACTGAATAGTGCTCATTATCGCGACAACAAATGCTGGCAAACACTTTTAAAGTATCTAAACTCTCGTTGATTCTTTGAGTTTTTTTACTTTTATATTATTATAATAAAATAGATTGTCTCGGACCAAAACACCAAAAGCGATTTCTCCGAAAGCAACATTAGTCAAGGAATCCTTTCGCTAATTACATAAAAAAATAATCAAAATAACCCATAATTATTGGCAATATGAAATCGAAAATACGAAAATAAGAAAATACGACCAATATAATTTATGTTTTATTATATTTAATAATATATTCGACATCGATACATATCAAATTTCGATACTAAATTATACGATTGGTTAATTTGCGTATAAATCCAAAAAATGTTGTATCAATTCGATTTTTGGAGGATCGTAAAAATATATTTTATTTTCTGAGAATAGCTATAAAAGTCAATATTATTAATTAACATTATACGAAACTGTATATATTTATGACGCGATAAACAAAAAAAGTTAAAACGTCAATTAAATTGTCTGTGGTTCTCAACAAATTAGCTCCGAGATTGATTGGCGCGTTATAAAGATGTTTATTGTTATTGGTAATAGGTATGTTGCAATATTACACACCTATATATTATTACAACTTCTTGATAAAATATTCTTCTACATAATGCTGTTACATTTTAGATACAATCAATCTGCCTAATCTGCGTTTTTCCAACTATTTGAAGTCGGCTCATAGTGCCGGAACAGCTGAATATAGCAATGCCTATGTTATATAGAGTGTCTGCATATCTGGCGGTGGTGGTGTATCATAATACCGCTTGGTGAAGTTGTTGTTAGACATTTGGGCTTTTGACTACCCATAAAGACTATCTAACAATGACAGCTGAGACAGCGTATTTAATGAACGTGCTTACATTGATGATACAAAATTTGTTAATAATATTTTCGGGTGCATCTTTAAGATTTGTATCAATTCCTAAGCCAGATATCCTCAGTGAGATCCTAGACTTTTTCATCTTTTCCAGCAAAAACTTAGCCACTTAAGCAGTAATCAGCTTCAAGCTGATGGTACCTATCTAAGCCCATTATATAAAAACCTTGCATCATAAAACTGATGCATATCTAAGTGTAATAACAGTCTTTTGTACTTCTGTTTGAAAAAGATAATCAGCCACTGATGCCGCGTCTATTCTGACACCTTCTCACCAAGATTTAATTAACAACTCTCTGATATTTCTTCATACGTAATTAATTACTATTACACGCCTTCGGACTCACAAAAAAAACAATAAAAACATTCACAATAGCTTTTGAAAGAATTCACCATGTAATCACATGCAGTTGATATAAACTTTATAACTTTATACATATGGGTAGTTTTGCTTTGTACCAAGTGTGGCAGTAATTTGGTATTTTTTATAAAGAAGTATAGGATGGCTATTCATCATTCGTATAACAACCGAACATAAATAACAGATTTTGGGCGGTTTATTCCGCTTAGTTAACTTGAGTTTGTGCCTTTTAAAAGCAACAATTTCCATGCGGTTTTGGATTTGGAGATTATTATCTTGAAGAACAAAAGGAGTGTTGTAGGTAAGTTTTATTTTTGGGCATTGCGAAATGCGATATAATGAGGTACAGACGCCAGCACATCAAGCTACCCCAAAACTCAAATTTCTCCAATTGAACAGGAACCTTATGCGTATGTTATAAAGTTGAAAATCTATCAAAGAAATTTGACCGATTGGGGTAGCTTGATGTGCTGGTATCTGTACCTGTAAAATATCAACAGATAATCTTACTATATCATTTTGATCAGTGTATCAGGAACAGGCGGAGGAAACGTTACGTAAATTCGAAGTACGTATAACTGAAAATACTTGTTTCGTACATATAACAATGACTTAGTTACAAATATATTTTTCATAAGTCTATGGGTGATAGGTACTTATTGACCTTGCCGCAAAAATTTGAATTAAAATGCTATGGTTAATTGTACATCGCGACATTCGCGACGCGACTTTTGTAGATTTTTTATGAAAACTTCATGAAATTTGATCTACGGGTGTCGCGCTCTCGCGTCGTGACTGTCTGAAGAAGCCTTTAGTATTTGTTGGTGAAATTCTTCTTTACGGAAATGTAATTGTTCTCGTCAAAATGTTTTTTATTTGTATTAGTCCGATCGTGTATTATTTATTTTCCTAAAGTACATATGTAATAGGTAGGTATTTTGTACCGACCTGTTTTTGTTTTTATTTTTAGTGTATATCAGTGGAAACTTGTAAATCGTCTACAGTTTCATACTGTTTAAGTTAGGTGTAAGTTTCCCGAATAGAATAAATAAAATAAAGTCACGTGATCATTGATATTGATCACACACACAGACAGAGGTAAAACAAATCAGTGACCAGCGACCTTCGCTAAAACTTATTTAACAAACAACAAAAAACAAAACTCGAGCTGTCAAATCCCACACACTCTTACAGTCATAAAATAAATCAAGTATGGCAGGTGCAAAGCGGAGTATACCATTACGCTAATTCAAACCTTCTACCGATAACAAGGCTATATTACACCAATTAACAACCATTTTATATTTGATTTTATTGTGGCATAATTAGAGCCGGCGAAGGTTTGAAACCACTGGTTTTATGCCATCTAGTTAGAAGCTATATAAATGTTATGGGTTAACAAGTCATAATTCTAAGTTAGAGGCTAGAATTAGCTCGGGAGGGATTGGGTTTTAATAATGTGTAGTATCTGTTTGTGCAAACAGAAAAGATTTATATAGAGACAGAATGTACAAAAGACCGGTAGCGAAGCAGTAGGACGATGAACTCTTAAAAACTTAAGGCATATTAAGACGATGCAAGAAAGGCCGTTTTTTTTTTTTGGGTGGGAAATCGTCAAATGACTTCTGCTGAGTAGAGCAGGAGGGCGTGTCAGACTTTTACTGACTAAAACCCACCCGTGTTCCCTCAGTAGCCCGTATGCCAGGGGCTGTGGTATCTCTTTCGAACATCCCCGCACCCCTGACACAACGCGCCGTCCCGTCTACCACTTTTCGGCCGCAGGGGATAGGGAGAGCGGCTGACGCTATATCGACACTCCTCTTCCCGTGCGGCCCCACCGCGTCCGCCATCAAACGGCGGCGGCTCCGTCCAGGCCACGGAAGGGAAGAGCGCTGCTCAGAAGCACCGGCACTCCTCCTCTACCGCAGCCCGTAACCCTCAGCCGCGATGCCTCCCATTCGACATCGCGGCGCACCTCAGTTGCGGTGCACCTCACCGCAACCTACTTTTTGGCCGCTACGTCAATGGCTTGAAGGCCTTTCCACCGTGTTTGTTTGTTCCGTGTGGTGCCGGACTTAAAAGAATAGCACCATCCCATTTCTTCCCGTGGGTGTCGTAGAAGGCGACTAAGGGACTTACTAGAGAATGGGCAGCAGCGTTCTCTTTGCATTTTACCACCATACTGCGATCGCCAACCCACCTGTCAAGCGTGGCAATTATTACAAATGAATGGCCTTTTGGGAAGGCCTATGTCCAGCAGTGGACGTCTTTCGGCCGAAATGATGATGATGATGATGAAGAAGTACCTAAGGACTTTTTACACGATGCAAGTTTTCTATCTTTGATTTGACCCTGTTTGGGTTGGATTTTTATATTTGGGGTCAACGACCGTAGGTAGTGTGATTATTTGAAATATCAGTATTATTTTATGTACCTAAACTTGGCTGACGTTATGATTATTATCAAAACACGAAAAAATAAAAAACACCACCAGAGTTCGTTGACCCCAATACATTTTTCTAGAAAGCATTTTACCTATCACGACCCATCTAAATTAATATAAACCTCTATAGTATAAAAACCAATGACTTGTATCGTCCAAATGCTGTTTAAATGATGTAACTTTTATTGTTGCTTCTACTTATGGTATGCAACAGCCTTGCAAGCAAAAAAATCGCCCCGTGTAAACCATGCTTTAGATTTTACATCTGAAGTCGAGACTATATGCACGAGAAGAGCTCATCATGCACACATTGAAACCAAACGTTTTGTGTCAACAATTTTCTTTTCAACAATGTTTATTAAATAAACTGCTTAAATAATTACTTTCTCAAATACCACAAACATTTTTCTTTAAAAATCATCTACTCGTACATTTACCTCTTAAAAAAATTATTCTAAAAGCCGTGTATAAAACCTTAATTACAAGTCCCTGTTTTAAATTTTATAAAAATTAAATCTTAATGTAAATTGTGTGTGTATGTTTGTGCATGATACCGTCACTAATCACCTCAGTACGTACTCGGTATAATTCCCTCGGACATTATCGAACACAAAACAAATCGGATGGCAAAAAACAACAGCCTGTATAATTGATGGTTGCATGCACAACTTTTGTGTTTAATTACTAGGTTCTGCATCGGGTTTTGCTTGGCAAACATTGCGGAGACAGAAAAAATGTTTGATGAAAAGTTGGGATATTCATGTTTACTTTATTAGTTGACACTAGGGTGTCAACATTGTACACATCGGTATGGCACAACACTAGATCTCATTGCGTCAGACTCAGAAGTGACGAGATGTATACTGAACATTGCATGAACTACATACTTAATCAGCCTCTTTGTGAGTGTGCGGTTTGGTAGATGTTATATCTTTACAATTTTTTAGTTCAAGGACATGCAGCACCCTAATTGCGTAACTCACGATTGATCATAATTGGTTTCGTCTTCACAGTTAAACAATATTCATTGCGTTATTTATGTTGTCGAACAGACACATTTTTCGAACATATGAAGCAATGGTTTAACAATCCGTTTCAAAACGATACAGATTATGATGAATCGTGAGTTACGCAATTAGGGTGCTGGTTTCCTCAAAAAAAATTCTTTCACCGTTTTGAGAGCAATAGTAATGAAACAATTTACACAAAGTAAAGTGCCTATCAGGATTTGAACCTACGACCACAAACACCAATGTGATTGCAAGAACTATCATGAACAAAAATATAGTGTAGGTATTATAGCAAGTTATCTATTTTTAGAAACTGCGTAATTCCCTTCCATGCATTTTTATTTAAACCAGCTTACAAACAAAAACATGTTTTCCTCATTATCTTTCGAAGGAAATAGTTTTACATGTAAACGAACAAAACATCTTGCATGTTACGAACGAATTAAAAAAACATGAATTACAACGATTCATGAATAAATTAATCGATTGTTTGTATCGAGACGAATGCATCGATTAAATTATGATACCAATGCGATTGCTTATAACACAGACATGCAGCACGCAGATGTATTAAGTTACTACAGACGTCATCATTTTATCAGGTACCTACGTATTAATTAATAATTTAGCTAGGGCTGAAAATAATGCGGTGAAGGAAAACATCGTAAGGAAACTGGCATCTCCTAGAAACTAAAAATTCGAAGATATGTGACATCTACCAACCCGCAATGGGCCCGCGTGGTTGATTACGGCCCCTCCCTCTCACAGAGAGGAGGCCTGTGTCCCAGCAGTGGGAACATTATAGGCTGAGTATGTAATACTAAGCTGAATATCAAATATTCTGTGTATGTTTCGAAGTTTAATTTATTTATTACTAGCTTTCACCCGCGGCTTCCCCCGCGTAGAACTCGGAAATTATCCCGCGGGACCGTACTATCGGAATTTCATATATTAATCTAGGTTATAATCTATCTGTGTGGCAAATTTCATCCAAATTCATTCAGTAGTTTTTGCGTGAAAGAGTAACAAACAGCCATCCAGCCATATATACAAACTTTCGCGTTAATAATATTAAGTAAGGATGTTCTGGGCAAGGATATTCTGGGCAACAAGGTCGGGTTATGCTTGTGGCTAAGTAGCATAAGCCGCACGGGTCGATCGATCAGGTTAAGCTACGCTTGCCGCGGTTGGTCCGTGGATGGGTGATCATCTTTACATACCAAGACCCCTCCGTGCCTCGGAAAGCACGTTAGGCTGTTGGTCCCGGCTGTCATTTGTGAATCTTTGACAGTCGTTACGGGTCGTCAGAAGCCCGAAAGTCTGACAACCAGTTTTACCAAGGGGTATCGTATTACCCAGTAACTGGGTTGTGGAGGTCAGATAGGCAGTCGCTCCATGTAAAATACTGGTATTCAGCTGCGTTCGGTTAGACTGGAAGCCGACCTCAACATGATTGGGAAAAGGCTAGACAGATGATGATGATGACGGTCGGGTTATGCTAACATGTAACTATACTAATACTAAGAACCACTAATCCCTAGTACAAGCTCGATTTGCTGTGGGAGTTTGTAGATTCTTCATCAAATACCTCAGTAAAAATTTGATTACTCAGTCCTCACAAAAAAAAAAACCGGTCAAGTGCGAGTTGGACTCGCGCACCGAGGGTTCCGTACAAACCTGTGGGTATATAAGTAAAAGTTCAAAATTGTCAAAAATATTTTTTTTTATATGACGAAACTAAAAAATTTCGGTTTTCGTAATTTTTTCTATATCTGTACTATAAGACGTGACTTCGTACAAAATTTCAAGATTCTAAGTTCACGGGAAGTACCCTGTAGGTTTTGATTCCCGTGCGAGTTTCGAAAATTTGCGGAATTTTGCGGCCTAAATGGCTGTATCTTTTGATTGCGTTGACTTAGAAGGTTGATTTTTCTACAGCTTCCAGGGACAGTAGAACTAAGTATCATATAGAAATTTCACCTCCACGCGTTCCTGAGAAAAACGGTCTTGACAGACGGACGGACGGACGGACGGACAACAAAGTGATCTTATAAGGGTTCCGTTTTTTCCTTTAGAGGTACGGAACCCTAAAAATCAGCATTCACAGCAAATTTCTCTCGTTCTTGTAACAAAACTAAATTGTTGTATCTTTTTTCTTTCTCTGAATTGATACAGCGTCAAACTTTCTTAACTAAAACTCATACTAATATTTTTCCTAAAAATTATCATAAGTAGGTGTCAAAACATCGTGATCATAACCATTAGTGAAACTCATAGAAAACGTACAATAAACATATTTCATTAATTTACCATTAAATGTCTTCATAAATACTGATCGAGCACACGGTTGCGCCCACGCATCTGTTTTATGGCTTAATTTTTAGGGTTCTGTTGGAAACTGTAAAATATTTTTACACATTATAATAATATAATGTATGGTTAGTTGACAATTCTGTTATTTATCTTAGGATTTGTTAATTTCATTTAATAAATTAAAAGCAAATTAGACGAATAAAGCAAATAATAATCTAGGCAATTGTTTACTACAGATTTTGCGAAATAAAGTAACAATTTAAAAATATATTCGTTTTCGTTGACAACATAATAAATTGTAATCATACAGAGTGATAGATAATGTAATAGGATTTCAAATCCAACATACATCAAAAAATTAAGCACAATTATATTTTTTCAAATTAATATTAAACAACGTTAAAACAAGAACACAAAAATACAATCACATTGGCATGAAATATAATTACAATCATTTACATTTAGCTCACCAAAAATAAAAAGAAACGAGCTCAACGGAACTCATTATGTCGGAGCTTCGCAGACTGGACCAGCCATTCAGCTGAGCCACATTTTTACGAGTATTCTGTGGAAATTAATGTATTTCCACTGTTTATTGTGATTCCTACTGCTTGTTTGTTCAATATGTTTGTGATGACAGGTGCTATAGGGTATTTTTTAGTGTATCAGCGTCATTAATTCAGAAAATATATTAAATTATTTTAATTTCCTTTTCTTTATTTATTTTAAAAACGATATTATTGTTATGTAGTTTTGTGTGTTTATTTTCTTCACTGTATTTCTTATTTTTCTTTAAGTGTCTCTCTAACTGACGTTGGCAGTCTGATCTGATGAGCCTTATCGGTCCATCGGTAGTTTAAACAGTATTCAATTATAAAAATACATTACAAAAATATGTTTAATTATTAAGCGTTTTTGAATGTACTTTAATACGGTACATGTCTATAAAAACTGCGATTTTAAAACATTTTTCTTTCTGCATTTTTGATTGTTTTGGCTAATCGCCGAAAACAACGAACCAATTTTGGTATTGGGGTACTTTGAACCCTGGGAAAGGACACAGGCTTTTTATCGAAATACCACACGGCCGAAGCAGCGGGCGGAAGCTAGTTCACAATAAAAAAGTAAAGATATATTTAACTTTATTTGGGAAACTTACAGCTAACATAAACAGTGTTACTAAATAAACAATATGATACTGAAGGCCGTTTACATTGGCCACTGATATTATGAGTTTATTAGTCTACTGGAGACCACACTAGGGAAAATATAGGACTGTAAAGTATTGGATATTGGCCTAATCGCTTACAGGTAGGTACTGTACTTCCTAATAATTATTTAATATCGTCAGAAGTAGCTCGATAGGTATAAGTAAAGACCAAAGGTACAAATCAACAGAATTACAGAATACAACAATGCAGCTTAGTAACAATTGGCTGTGACTGTGCAGTCGCAGCAAAGGCAATATGAGCGATACACTCGATATTCACCTCTGTGTTATTGCATCTACTTATTATTATAATTGCTCATTACAGGCCTGGGGACCACACTTAAAAAATTCCCAGGCTTAACCACATCAAAAGCCAATGATCAAATAAATTCTTTAAACAGAATCTCCGCCATGATGCAATCGTTCCCCATATGTAAACTACTGTATTCGTGTCAGAGAGCTAAGTACATACATTTACATATGAATCGTATGTATTAATACATTGGCAATTGACACCCGTCTTAAATCACATGTTATAAGACCCGTTTCTAGGGACAAAGATTATATGATGCAGGTTTGAGTACTTTTATGCCTACGATGTGTTGTGCCTCAGTGCGGTTGAGTAGAGCTATGAAAATTTTAGATAAATCATCATTATCACATGCCTAGCCTTTTACCAACCATTCTGAGGTCGGTTTCTAGTCTAAGTGGATCCAACGAATATATAATACCAGTATTTTACATAAAGCGACTGACTGGGAAATATAATATCTCTCACTCGTTATCAGACTTAGTTATAAGTATGGTAAATTAAAGTTGCAGTTTAATATTTTGCCTGAATATTGAAAGCTAATTTAATGTTCTAGTTCAAATCGAAAATAAAGTTTATTCGTGACAAAAATAGGAAAGGGATCTAATTTTGTTTTTTCCGATGGGCCAATGAATCTTTCAGTGAAACTGAATCAAATTGTAAAACACGTTCGTAATACAGTTAAAAATTGGACAATAACATAGCGCCTCCTAAAATCGCAATCTGTCACGGTTGTATTTGTTTTTTGTTGGATAGTAGCAGTTAGTCACAAAAATTACAATTATATCAAGTAGCGATAAGTACTCGTATGTACAGTCTGCAGCAATAATCTTTGACAGAAATAAGAAACATAAAACAGCAACACCCGAGGCGGATCATAAATTTAACTGCCGTTTTCTAAAATTAATAACGCATAATTCTAATATAAAACCTTAATGACTGGCGAATAAAGCGATAAACGGTTAATTTACGATCTGCCCGCTCAATAAAAACTTAGCGATAAGTAATCTTAGAAATGGAAATCAATTACTTTGTTTACGTCCAGTTTGTAGCGAGTGATGGGATTTTTTGTCTAATTTAATCTATTTTATTATGTGTTGTATTTTTTCTGGGATTAATTCACGCCTGTGTCTTACTTGATGGATTTAAATATTTTAATGTGATATAGTTTAAATATTGGCCTTCAGGATCAGAACATCTTTTTATAGACTTGATAAAGACTTGGTTCAATGGAACAACAAAGAAGAAGTTTTTGAATTATAATTTATTTTATTTGATACGTTCTTACCCAGCAGTAAGTAAATCGTATTCTGGACACCGACTTCCTTCCACCATTGTATAGTTTTTCTTTTTTATGGGTACCTTAGGCAGGCATATGTTTTAATAAAACTATACAATGTTGACTAGTTTTAATAATGACTAGCAGACGACAAGATATCGTAACCATTTGATTCAACAGAATTAAAATAATATGTAATTAAGATTTTGTAGGACACGATAAAAATTTACATAATCATATTACTTTATATTACGAAAATATTCAAATTAAATGTGTAAAATAATTATTATTTGAGTTAATTACTTTTATATTTACATGGCCATGTGGGAATGCAGGAACATAGCGTTACTGTTGCTCCATTAAGACTACCGGTATTTGGTAATGACGTTATAATATTTAAATGACATTAGTTACTGTATTTAGCTACTGGCATGCAAGTTCTGTGTTCTAATTATATTTGGAACATTGTAAAACATTGTAAGTGTAA
Source organism: Polymixis flavicincta (assembly GCA_949987655.1). NCBI lineage: Eukaryota > Metazoa > Arthropoda > Insecta > Lepidoptera > Noctuidae > Polymixis > Polymixis flavicincta. Next base: position 23,074,296 of record OX465177.1, read on the forward strand.
AAAAAAACTTAAAATAAGAAACCTAGTTTTTTATCACCGACTTCCGAAACTAAAATAATTTTTCACTAAATAGCAATTTTTTTTTTAGATGTACTTTCTATTTTTCATATTACTTTTATATTTCTTAATTTTTAGGCATGGTGCCTACTCCACACTAATCGTTTACCACTACTTGTTATGTAAACAACAGGGACAGTATTACAAGATCATCAAGATACACAAAGTGGATTTAATACGTATTATCGAAATTAACGCAAAACTATCCAAGCAAAGTTAATAAAATTTGTTTGGGACTCCTCTAAGGCATACAGTATAGATGAAAAAAATAATCGAAATCGATCAACAATGACGTCGGTTTAAAAGTAGCTTAATATTGCCAATAGGAACATTTGTAGGTACTACTGGTCAAGCCTTTACTATGCTATCTTAATTCATAACTGAAATCTCATTCTCATACAAAGTAAACAAACATAACAAATTTATAAAACTGCATGCTCGTGCAATTTTATATTAAAAAGTAACTTATAAAACTTTATATGGCAGAATTAAATTGTCGGCGTCGAGAAAAATAACGTTAATTTGCACAAAAATACAAGTAACATATTTAACGGCGGTATTTAAAATTTTACGACTATGCAATAAGTGTAAAACTCACATAACATGTTTTTAACACCAGCATCGTATACGTTTCTCGATATAAAATCGGCGATCCCGATTTCGTATCGATTAAATCGAGTTTTTACGATATCTCGATAGATAAGATAATGTGGAGTCGGCGTGCATTATTTTTAATGTACTTTAAGTGCGTTGATAGTGTAATTTGGTAGCTGACTGTACACGACCTCGAATTTAAAGGACTTTTTATGTTAAGTGCGAATGAAATTGCGGACTTTAGAATGTTAAGTTGCGGGTTTTATTTTTAATTTATTTGTCTTTAAGTGTATTTTATGATCTGCTATAAAACGTAAAAATAAGTAAATGTATTAAATATCAGCTGTATTTTGTTGAAATCAATTCTAAATCTAGAAAATTCACACCTGCAAAAAGTTCCTTGTTGATTAAATTAATGAACTTACCATTGGTCGTAAGAAACAACTTACCCTCCAACAGATCTCAGCAGCTGTCCACAGGTGTCTGCCAACTAAGAAGTAGTAACTTAGTAAAATACCCAGTACGAAATACTCAAAACCGCCAGACAATTACAAAATCATAGTCTAGTCTGCTTGGTACTCACATTCACCTCATGGCAGACTTGAGAAAATCATGGTCAGTATACGATCATACTTACCATGATTTTTCCTCAGTAGTTACTCAGTGTAGTTACTCCATAATAATTTTATTATCCATAGATACAATATTATAAACGAAAGTAACTCTGTTTGTTATCTTTTCACACCTAAATGGCAGAATGGATATTTTATTTATTTATCAATTTGTTTTGGTTAGCCTACAATTGTTTACACAATACATTAAAATAATTTAAATGATGGTTCTACGTTCACAAGTGCAATAATTACTTAAAGGCTCTAACACAACATGTACAATTTATAGATATCGATTAAATTTGTCACACAAGTTGACTATGTCCTAGCCTACTATTACGTCTTCAGTTCATTCCCGTAGGATAGTTTTCTCTATTCACGGAGATACGCGGACAAAAGAAAAGTAATAAAGTAGTAGTATTGTAAAGTAGCCTATGTTCTTGAATTATAAAATTTGGCGCATTGGTAGACCTTCAGACGATTTTGCGTGAAAACGTAACAAACAAAAACAAAAGTCATTAATTCAAATTAGGCTCAGAATCAGCACTTTTCGAACGTCAAAATACATAAGACAGTTCCCTGAAAAGCCTACCCGTCAAATAAAATGTTACTTTCGTATTTATATATTATTATAAACACGAAAAAAATAATTTAGAAAATATCAGCTGTTCCCTACATTTATGTTCGCATAACTCGTCAAAATGTAGGGAACAGATGATTTTTTGTTCGCGAGTTCGGGTTTGGTCCCATAGTAAAAGGTGTTCATAATGATGAGTACAATCATGTGTTTAAATGTCGGTCACTAATTACCAGTCACCCTTTATATTTATGTTAGGATATCATCATTTCAGCCGAAGACGTCCGCTACTGGACATAGGCCTCCCCCAATTTGGGAGCCACGCTTGGCAGGCGGGTTGGCGATCGCAGTACGGTGGTAAAATGCAAAGAGAACGCTGCTGCCCATTCTCTAGTAAGCCCCTTAGTCGCCTCCTACGATACCCACAGGAAGAGATAGGATAGTGCTATTCTTTACGTTCGGGACCACACGGAACATGAACATGTTAGGATATACCATATAATATAGTCTGAAAGTGTTCTGCTAACAATTCATTAACTGCACACAATATAGTCTCCTAAAGTTTTAACAGTTAACGCAAATCAACACAGTAGCTCGGCCTATTTATCTGGAATTTCTCCCACCGTTTTCTCAGTAAAATCTCATTTTACACTTAACTACTTGGCAACGTAATTCACACTATTACCACCGATGGAAACCAGAAGGCTGTCAACTTAAATAATCTACGGCTGTCAACTTGTTACCAGGATCACATAAAAAAGTAAGAACATACCATAATCTGCAGAGAAAAATAGCAAAATGTTTCAATTTGTAGAAAAAATTGACACACGTTTACTAGAAAATGAGTTGCGTTCGTGTGTCTATGCTATGGGAACAGGGAAAGACAAACGTCGATATTCATGTTATAATCGATGATTCTATACAGGAAAAGTTTTTTACCAGTGCGCAAATTGTAACCATGAATTCAGCATATCATTCTAGACCCCTAGCGCAGAAATTTTTCGCCGGATACAAAAAAAAAAATCTGCTGTTCCGCTGTTCCATACATTTTGACCGCGTAGGTATTGCACTTTCCTATGAAACACCAGATTTTTTTTTTGTACAACCGGCGAAAAATTTCTGCGCTAGGGGTTCTAGAATGATATGCTGAATTCATGGTTACAATTTGCGCACTGGATAAAAACTTACCCTGTATAGTAGTCACAGTTGCGGGTTTTTATTGAAATCATAACTGTACAAGAATCTTTTGACGCTGGAATGATGTTGACGGGGGGATAATGATCCCAGGGTCAAAAAAAAAAAAAAGGTATTTGATACACCTTTTGTAAAAACCAATCTAGGTTTACAGTCTCCAGTTATACGAATGAGCAATGAATACAACAAAACTGTATTAAACATACCGGACTTGGATATATTCAGCGACAAGCTTCCGGGATTCAGAAAGAAAATCATGCTATCCTTGCCGAGTTTATCTCTATTCATTTTTCTTTTTATTTCTATTTTTATAATTATTATTATTTGTATTTCTTAACTTTTTTTGTTGCTTTTGGGTGTTTATTTATGCTGGTCTGTTTTACTGCAGTTCATTTTAGTTTTTACTTTAGTATAATTATTGGTTAGTTTAGTTTTTCAAGGCAGCAAGTTATTTTGATCAATGCTATGTACGCCGTAATTGTCATATACATTAGTTCCTTATTTATTAAGACTATTTCTAGCATAATTTCAATGTATGTGATGTGGCTGTGCTTTTTTAAATAAATAAAAATAAATAATGTTGATCATCATTTTTTGTGCAATTGTTTAGTTTCATGTATCGAAAAAAAAAAAATTACCGAATTCCAAAAAAACTCCACAATGTGACACCTTATAAATAGGGGGTCTGATTTACAGGAATTTAAAGTATCAATTATTATTAACTACTTTTCGTGAGGCTTTAACATCGCAAAGCCAGCCTTCTTTGATCTGTTAATCAACAGTTTGACGCCAACATTCATTTGACCATATCAAAAGCAACCAACATACGTACTCGATACCACATTCTGAATACATTTGCAACATACGTCCGGCATGTAAGCGACGTCGGTACATACCCTACTAATAGTACTAGTAACTAACAGACAGACGGACGTAACATTCTGTTTAAGGTTTAACTGTTACTGTTAATAGTTACTGTGGAAGTGTTAGCCAATATTATACTGCTGTCAATGTACCTACGGAAGAAAGGATGCAGTTTTTTGTACTTACTTATTTTCAGTTAGTTGGACACATATTCAGCATTTTCGAATCTGTCCATCTTTTAAGTTAAGAATAAGAACAATTTAGAACTAGGAGAAGTGTCCTGCACCACTAGAGTCCCGAATCAGTCTGTGTCGTAGATATTCCAGTTAAAGAGAATTTATTTCTGATAAAGTTTTAATTTCACATAAATCATCATCATCTGCCTAGCCTTCTCCCAACTATTTTGGGTTCGGCTTCCAGTCTAACCGGATGCAGCTGAATACCAGTATTTTACATGGAGCGACTGCCTATCTGACCTCCACAACCCAGTTACTGGGTAATACGATACCCCTTGGTAAAACTGGTTGTCAGACTTTCGGGCTTCTGACGCAACCGCGGCAAGCGTAGCTTAACCTGGTCGATCGACCCGTGCAGCTATTGTTATTTAGCCAGGAGCCCCTCAACTTTTTTTTTAATTTCACATAAATAAAAATAATATTTAAGTAGAAAAGTATACTCATAGTTGTACTTCGACATTTAGGATTACAATTCTAAAGTAGTACCTAATGTGATACACATTGTGTTCAAATTATTTTACTCCTTTTTTTTCCAACAACTTGAAACACTACGAAAAACTTAAGAGTGCGGGTATGAATGATGAAGGAACTAGCTTCCGCCCGCGGCTTCGCCCGCGTGGAAGTCGGAAATAATCCCGCGGAAACTTACTACCGGGATAAAAAGTATCCTATGATTATAATCTATCTGTGTGCTAAATTTTATCCAAATCTATTCAACATTTTTTGCGTGAAAGAGTAACAAACATTCATAAAACTTTTCTGTTTATAATATTAAGTAAGGATTAGTACAATTAATAATTTAATGTTAAAGAACTAGAGGGAAAACCACATTTTCTCTATATTGCAGCGTGGGGTGTCATCATTGACATTCCTGTTCTAGTCTTTTTTTTAGAATGCAGTGGCAGGAGAAAACTGTTGGAGCTGCTCAGCTGCCTCAACAACCGATACCAAAAACTCCTCAATTTGCAGCTTTTATAATGATGTTTTATTTCTGTTAATTGTCTGTAGAAAACACTTTTATATGGCATTTTTTTTTTTTTTTGACACAAATCGGTTAGTGTTTTCTACCCCACAACTCTGAGAAGAAACACCGAAACAAAGAGCTGACAGCCTCTTTTAAAGTCCAGAATTTTAGAAATTACTTTGGTCAGATCTTGTGAGCTATTTTTACCCGACGAAAAAACGGAGGAGGTTACTCAATTCGACGCGTATATTTTTTTATTTTTATATATGACCACGCATATCTTTTTACAGAGTAGTTCGATGTTGGAAAAATAGGGGCGAGTTTCACTCTAAGATTTTAATGCTAAGTGGTGTATTACAAAAAGTCATAAAAAAATAATAATTTAGTAATTAGTAGATTATAGCCGTTTTGTGTTTTTAAATAAACCTTTTTAACAAACAAATTTAACCGCCGAAAAAAAATGAAAAGCAAAAAATAATAAACATCCTCAATAACTAAGTTCGGAAGTCGGTGACTTTGGATATGTATTTTAATTTTATGTCACCGCCTTCCGAACTTAGTTATTGAGGTTAAACAAAATGGTTTATAATGTTTTGCTTTTCAGTTTTTTCGGCCGTTTATTTTTTTTGTTAAAAAGTTTTTATTTGCAACATCTCTAGCAGTTCCTATAAACACAGCATCACTCCTAATAAATTCACATCACTCACCACTAGCACATAGAAACGTGTAGCATGTGCGCCATCCAGCAGTGTTTGATACTTTTTGCGCCAATTACACATACCGTCGAATGCCTAGCGAAACTCCAGCGTCGCAGGATTTTGTAGAATTTTTATTGGCGATACTTATCCATGTTTGTGTGACTATGAATTGCGGAATGAAAGAAATTAAGTACATTTGTGTAACGGTATGCGTATACGCAGTTGTATAGACATGTTGTGGAGATGAGGATTCCGTTATTCCTGTTTTTTTTTGTTGCATAAAACACGAGCTATACCTAATGTACTTAGAAGAGAAATATTTCTAATTTATTTTAAGTTTTCTTAAGAATTTTTGTGAATAGAATAAATTAATATAAGAAAATTAAATAGTTAGGTATTAGTTTAATTATGTTTCGTTTAGTGTTATTAGATATTTTAATGAATATTTATTTAGTCACTATTATAATAAATATTAAGAGAGTAACCTACACACGTAAACGCCAATTCTTCTTTTGGCCCATAAAAAAAAGACGGAATTCGTTATGGATCATCGGCAGCTATAAAATTAATGACGGATAAGTAATAAATACATACCTACGTATGAGCCACAACATGACTTTCTCCTAGAATCACTAATGTGCATATACCTAGGTGCAAATAATTCCAGCTGTTACATCCTGTACCTATTTTCCTTTTGTTAATACAAAGAAAAATTGGTACAGTGCACAGAAGCGGTCTTATCAAAAATCACTTAATCTTCGTCATATTTCTGGTCTTCTTTGAAAGTCCGTAAATTCACAAAACAACGTTACTTAATTATTCTGGAATAGCTCCTTATTATGCACACCATAGAATTTACAGATTTAAAGGTCATCAGATCATTGTCTTAAAGCTTTAAAAGTGATATTTTAAAGTTAGACAACATTTGGATGGATTTCAGCTCCTCAATTGCCATCATCAGTGACCGCTGATAGTCAAAATTTCAAAAGAATAGTATCTATTTTAAAGTTTACATGGGTTTGACCACAGAGTACAGTAATTGGCGTTACACCTCTCCAGAAAATGCCAGTCTGTCAGCCTATATTTTTCAATCATAAAAATGACCACAGCCTACTCTTCAGAAAAGGCCTCTTCCGACTTACAAGTTTTTATCACCAAGAAATTACACAGCAGTTTAGTTTTATGCCCACACCAATTCTGAACCAATTTGTTTTTTCTATAAAAATGTATATTTGCCAAGCAATTATGAATTAACTTAAAAACATAGAGTGCTTGGATAGAAATATACGCGTTATGCCTTATAAGGGACATCTATGAACATGTTGATAGCTTGTCAGTAAAACGTAATGGTTAACTATATTTGTAGTGCAGATTAAATAAATTATTAGTTGTTATGCAATTTAGCTTTTAGCTCCTGACTTTAGCAACTTTTCCTTGAATTTTAATTTATTCTTTAGGTGTTTGCTAAGTTATTTAACTAATAAACTGTTTCCAAATGTTCTATGTTTAATAGTGTGCCGTAGCTCCCATGTTTTATTAACAACTAACTTTTGTCAACGGCTTCGCTCGTGTGGAAGTCAAAAATTAGCCCTCGAGAACGTACTACCGGAATGAAAACTATCCTATATGTTAATCCAAGTTATAAACGAAGTGTGTGCCAAATTTCATCCGAATTCGCTTAGCCATTTTTGCGTGATTGACTAACAAACATCCAAATATACAAACTTTCACATTTATAATACTAACTTTTGTGGATGCTGGCTATCGCGTAAAAAGTAACTTATGTCCTTTTCCATATCCCAAATTATATCATTGCCAAATTTCATGCCGATCGGTTCAGCGGTCCAGGCGTGAAAGCGTAACAGACAGACAAACAGACAGATAGACAGAGTAACTTTCGCATTTATAATATTACTAGGGGTAGTCAAGATTAGTAGGAAGTATGAACTAAGATTGCTTGTCACACACAATTTAACTTATCATCACGCCTTGCTTCCCCGAAGCAGTACGCCCACATTTTGCCAGTTATTTGAAGTCCCTCGTAATACCGGATACGGTTTTAATTGTAGTAAAACACAATGACATTGAGCTACCTACAGACATCTGCTCTAATTACGTATCCACAACTAAATATCAATTTAAAAAAGTCATATTTTAAAACCGCAATAGATTCAATTTACTATTACCAATTGTTCCCCCATCTACTCGTATTATCTAGCATACACGTGTCATATAATTTCATTTCGTATGTTGTAAGTGACCCATATAATTTTATACTGGAAAACCATTTTTTTTAAATACTGTCACAAATTAAAAACTTGCAGAAGACCCATAGTATAAATTCGTAGACTTGATCTTATAATTCCAAAAATACAATTGTTTTCAAATATGCTTTTGTATTTTTCAACGATTTTATCTATGTCACTCTTTTGTTCAAAATAGAACTTTTGTCATTTTCTTTAGTGTTGTCATCATCTTATAAAAAGTTATTATAGTGACGTCATAATAGCAACAGCTGCTAGACGGTTTAATGAGCGTAATAACTCAAAAGAATAATTATATAGCTAAGTGTATGAATGTATGTGTATGAGGAGTTAGTGCTCAAGAGTTTTGTAGTTGGTTTATTGTACACTGGCAACTATGACTCCTTCCGAAAATATCCGGCATCCGAAAAAAAAACTGAAGTTTAGTTTTCTGTCTCTTCTGATAGACATACTTGGCGATTCTATTACAAAGTAGGAATGGAACACATACAAGTATTTCGACACCCATCAAAATTGTGAAATTAGAAATGTGATAGAACGAAAGTGGTTTTTTTTTTTTCTTCAAATAGCTTCTTCCGCTCTGGATAAAGCAAGAGGGCGTGTCAAACTTTTACTGACTTTAACCCACCCGTGTTCCTTCAGTTGCCTGTGTGACAGGGCCCACGGTATCTCTTTCGAACAACCTGCACCACTGGCAAGCATCGGCCCTTGCGGACCCCACTAGTTGGTGCTGATATCTCTTGAGGCACGCGTGGAACACGCCGCGCTGTCGACCCCGGTTTGGTCCTTACCGGACAGCGGGCTACCCATTACTCGCCATCCGCAAGCCCGCACCTTCGTTGGCCGGGAATCAGCCTGGGATTCCCAACGCCCAGAGCGTTTTCTGCGGCGGCTAGGGCCGTGAGGGCACATAGACTGCCTCTCCCTCACGTGCGCCGCCTCCCTCTTCGCGAGCATTACTGCTTAGCTGAAGGAGGTGATGGCTACCCATGCACTCGCGCTCCGTACCATGGCCTGGACCAGGGCCGGACGCGAGAGATCGTCACCACAAAGACACGGCAGTGCTCCGCCCAAGCTGGGTGGCCTCCACCGTAAACACAGTGGATCAAGGAATCAGTAACTGTCAAGCAAACTGAGCCACTGATCATAATACTGTTTAAGAAATAAGAATACTTAAGCATAATCTACCTGTCAATAATGGCTTCCTCTCTATGAGAGCCAAAATACATCACGCGGGCCCAGTGCGTGTCGGTGGATGTCACATGACTTTGAAATTTTGTTCCCAGGACATTTCGGTTTCATCACGATGTTTTCCTTCGCCATTTTGAGAACAGTGGTGACGAAATTAAATACAAAAAATACCTGCTTGGGTTCGAACTTACGGCCTTTTTTTGAGGGTGGGAAATCATCAAATGGTTTGTCCCGCTCGGGAGGAGCGGGAGGGCGTGTCAGACTTCTACTGACTAAAACCCACCCGTGTTCCCTCAATTGCTTGTGTGCCAGGGGCACGGTTAGCACGGTATCTCTTTCGAACAACCCGCACCCCTGGTAGACCAAGCTTACGGCCTCAACTCGTAAGTAGGGGCGAATACCACTGGGTCACTACTGCTCTTTGGTAGCAAGTGCTAAGCAAAAGATTCAGAAGTCACTAAAATATAAGGTATCAATTCAAACTATTCAAAACATAGTAAAACTTCTAAACTTGTATTTCCTTCTGTAATAATTGAAAATCTTCTTCAGACATGGATTAAATAGCTTTATCTTAAGCCAATACATATGATTATTACTATACCTGCTACGATCGTCACAGTGCTGCGCACAATAAAATTCACAAGCAATTTTATAATGCACTAGTATTAGCATTCGGTTTCACGTCCTTACTAATTCATTAATCTATTATGTACAGACAATCATTTAGTCGTTTATTGGTATGGTATTTAAAACATGCCTCTTGCTTAATGTTTTAAAGTGAAAAATGTACCTATCGCTTATTTTTTTTCTTTTTTTTTGGGATTTTACCAATAAAATCAAATTCATCATTTTCGACTACTCCACACCACTGCTGCTGCTATAAGTCGTCCACCAATTTAATTTTCCAGAAAATATAATCCTATCAGTAAAACAATAATTTAACAATCTGGCAAAAAACAAATAACATACAATCACGCCTTTAAAAAACCATAACAAAAACAACGTTTTTTAATCCCAGTTCAAGTGTTTTTTTTTTGTTTGCGTTTTATTATAGGAGTTTGACATTACACCTGTCAAATTACTATATGGGCATACAAAAAGAACTATAGTTACTATACGATACCTACCTACTTATTTTTATTTAAATGATATTTTTCCATCTAGGGATAGATACTCGTAGAATAGGGATGCAGGGGCGAATCCGAACGAAATTTTAAAATGGATGTTTTCGTTGAAATACTATATTTTGATGCCAACAAGGGCTCTTAGCTAATCGTTAATTGAATGAAATGAATTGAAATGATCTGTTTGGGGCCTTGAGGCCTTAATCACTTTAAGAGTCCTTCTTGGCAACAAACTACATATATCATTTCATTGTTAAAATTCCTTTTGAAGTATTGCCTCGATTCAACAATGCATCAATATTCACCCCGTTTAATAGTACAGTTTAAACACAAAAAAAAAAACATTAAACACGTTCAAGTATTAATATTCTTCTAACAAAGTAACAAACAAACAGTTCCATCCCGCATACAATACGCACTCTTGCGCAGAAGGCAATTTTTTACAGTTCTATAAATGTTCTTATCACGTTTTTACACTCGCATCCAGTCCATGTCTAAATCATTATACATATTACACTTTATTAGGAATGTAATTACATACTTCTTGTATGTGCGAACATACATCAAAAAAATGTATCGTTTTTTTTTTTTACATTCATATAATAGTATGGCCGTCTATTATTGATTTTAATTGATTTAGTTACAGTTGTTCGTAATAGATGAACGTATTCCGTGTTAGGGTAATGCCTTTTTAATTAAAGATTAGAAGATAACTTTTGTATGAAAGTGATCAGTTTTCTTTAAGGTATGGGATTAGCGTCATTCATACTTGTAATTGCCTGTCAAAATTGTTTTACACAGACGCAAGCATTATTGATTTCTCTAACGCAAGTCAGTTTCTTTGGACCCACAGCTGTGGTATGAAACAAGAAGTACTTTTGAGGGGATTGTGGCTAAGTAATAACAGCTGCACAAATCGATGGATCAAGTGCGGGTTAAGCTACGGTTGACGTGGTTGTTCCGTGGATAAGTGACCACCTTTACATCCAAAACCCCTCCGTGCCTCGAAAAGCCATTATTCTCGGCTGTCATTCGTGGGTCTTTGACAGTTTTTACGGGTCGTGAGAAGCCCGAAAGTCTGACAACCAGTCTTACTAACGGGTGTCGTATTACCCAGTAACTGGGTTGTGGAGGTCAGATAGGCAGTCGCTCAATGTAAAATACTGGCATTCAGCTGTATTCGGTTGGACTGGAAGCCGACCCCACTATAGTTGGATCAGGTTAGATTAGGAAAAGACTCATTGGAAAAAGGCTATGCAGATTATTAAACATTTGCAGGCACTTTTAAATTGAAAAGGAGTCGGTCAGTGAAAAAGATGAAGGTAGGGTCTAGCTCATACTGTATTCTTCTCTACCAAACCTTTAAAACACGTCATATGTACCTGTTTACTATAAGGAAGTGAATAATTTCGTTTTCCAGAAATACCCATGCAAATAATGACAAATATATTAAACTTCGCTCAACCAAAAATACATGAAATAATATTTGCTCAACAAAAATATTGTTACTCAAACACTCACAAGTAATTGTTAAAATCAACCGAAAGCCAATATTGGAGTCAATGAAAAGTACAAATAGTTGGAATAATGTTTTTCACATTTATGTAATGTTGATTGAATTATTCACTACCAATTACGCACGGCTACACATCAAGCTAAAATGCGAGATCAGCTTATACTGGAAATGTATAAGCTTGATATGTATGTAGCCGTGTGTACAGTAATTTTAATCCTTATTAATATTATAAACGTGAATTTTTGTATGTATAGATGTTTGTTACTATTTTACGCAAAAACGGCCAAACGGATTTGGATGAAATTTGGCATACAGATAGATAATAACCTAGATTAACATATAGGATACTTTTTATCCCGGTAGTATGTTCCCGGGGGATAATATCCGACTTCCGCGCGGGCGAAGCCGCGGGTGGAAGCTAGTAAAACACAACATCATGCCTTGCTTCCCCGATGGGTTGTGCAGAGGTTTATCAATAGTACACCCACATTTCGCCAGTTACCTTTAATTCTCATGTTATAGGGGACAGTTCCCATGACCTGGGCAAAATGCCAAACTCCGAGCTGCTACTGAAAAATTCCAAATTGAAAAACCCAGTAGCACTTTCGCAGACTTGGCAATCAAACCCAGGACCTCATGTACCTACTGTAGTAGCGCTTACGATCACTAGGCCCACGGCGCAATCTAATAATGGCACTTTCAATAAATAGTTCTCAAGGGTACATTAGTCGCGGGCTCGAACTCACTGGTGGGCCTGGCTAAAAAGCGCGCTGTCTCACCAAGCTTCGTGTCCGACAGAGGTAGTATCAGTGATGAGCAGTTAGACGCTAGTCAACACGCACAACATTATTGAGTGAGCTGCAGGATCAGTTATATTAAAACAAGCGCGTAAAAAATTAAGAAAAGTCCTTCGGAAGATCGGGTTTTCTGAAAAAACCGCGGCATAAATCAATGACTAATTAAGTTTATTGAACTTTTCGATAATTGAGCTTCGTCGGTACCGACTTGGTTTTCGAGATTTTGCACTGCTTTTATTACATAAACACGCCCAAAGTTAGGTTAAATTAGCAAGAAAAACTAATCTTTGTTGGCTCATAACTTTTTAATGGCTTTTTATTTTAGTATTCTGTTTCCGTACAGACAATATTGATAATGAGACAAAACTATACCATGTTTAATTTTTTATTTACATAGTCAAACAGTGGAGTAAAAGTTAAAACCCTCCCGAAGTTTGTATGGAAAAAATGTGGACAAGTGTCACCTTAATACAAGGGCTACCCCCCCGAGTGGGTTCCCGCATTGTCGTTGCGGGGGGCTTAGTAACCGTGGTCTCCCATCCACGGTGAAGCCAAGAGGAACCCAACGGTGGGGCCGCTCGTCAGGGCTTTTGCCTTCAAGCCATTGACGTAGCGGCCAAAAAGTAGGTTGCGGTGAGGTGCACCGCAACTGAGGTGGGCCGCGATGTCGAATGGGAGGCATCGCGGCTGAGGGTTACGGGTTGCGGTAGAGGAGGAGTGCCGGTGCTTCTGAGCAGCGCTCTTCCCTTCCGTGGCCTGGACGGGGCCGCCACCGTTTGATGGCGGACGCGGTGGGGCCGCAGGGGAAGCGGAGTGTCGGTATAGCGTCAGCCGCTCTCCCTATCCCCTGCGGCCGAAAAGTGGTAGACGGGACGGCGCGTTGTGTTCCACACGCGCGCCGTCAAAGATGTCAGTAACCACAGGTGGGGTCCGCAAGGGCCGATGCCTGCCAGGGGTGCGGGTTTGTTCGAAAGAGATACCACGGCCCCTGGCATACGGGCTACTGAGGGAACACGGGTGGGTTTTAGTCAGTAAAAGTCTGTCACGCCCTCCTGCTCTACTCAGCAGGAGAAGTCATTTGATGACTTCCCACCCAAAAAAAAAAAAAAAAATACAAGGGCTACATTGATAATTTCAACATAATGATGTAACCAACTTTTTATAACAAAATCATGATTTTAAAAGAGTGTCCGTGGAGTTTCTTGCCCGTTCTTCTTCATAAGTACCTACGTTTTGGAATGGGCAACTAGCATCATCTTTCTAACTCACCGAGCTTGACAATTCAAAAGTGCCTGTATTGAGTTTGGGTTTGAGGGCATTAAAAACACTATGGAAAAGCAATTACTGGCCTTTTGAGCCTCGTTGGATTTGGAATTAGTTTGTGAGGTTAACTTCTATTCATTATCATTTCTGCCGAAGACGTCCACTGCTGGATAAAGGCCTCTCCCAAGCATTTTGGGGGATTTGCTATGATCGCTACACTTGGCAGGCGGATTGGCGATCGCAGTATTAAAACGCATTGAGAATGCTGCTGCCCATTCCATAGTGAATCCCTTAGTCGCCTTTTACGACACCCACGGGAAACGGGGGGAAAATGGGATGGTGCTATTCTTTACGTCCGGCACCACACAAAACGAATAATTTCTATTAGCAGTTCTTAACTGCTACGTGCATCCTCATCATCATAGACAACCTATAATGTTCCCACTGCTGGTAAAAAGGCCAGTTGTGAGAGAGAGTGGGCTGTGGGTGTAGCTGTTGGTGCGGGGACGGTGTGCTACCAACTACTAAGTGGCGCGTGAACAACAAGCTGACGGCTTACCTGGCGTGCCAGCGAGCGGTCGTCTAGCTGACGCTGGGTTGGTGACAAACGGGTGGAATTTGTCGAGACGGTGACGGGCAGTTACTACTCCGGAGTGACCTTTAGGGTTTGTTGCAGAGTACCTGAATGCTGGAAGACATTCTTTTTTATGACTGTGCGTCATGCATTTCCAAATACTGCCCTTCACCATGCATTCCCAGTGCGGGTTGGTAGATGTCACATATCTTAGAATTTTTGTTTCTAGGATATGCCGGTTTCCTCACGATGTTTTCCTTTACCGTTTTGAGAGCAGTGGTGATTAAATAATTTACACAAAGTAAAGCGCCTGTCAGGATAGAACTTACGACCAAGAACACGTAAGTCGCACCCGTTACCACGGGGCTACTTCTACGTGCATATCTTTTGATAATGAGGAAGCAACAGGAGCACAGCTATTAGTAAGGCACAAATTACATGAGGCATTTAAAGTAACCTTGTCAAAAGTTGACTGATCAAGACAGACAACGATGAGACAATACACGAACTCAAAAAACCTGCCCAAGAAAAATACGGACCAAGAGCCAATGAGAGTCCAGAACCCAGCTTAAGGAAAAGACCAGTCTATTCATAGCATCAATCTACACAGGTAAATAAACCAGCACCAACTTTGCATATAAAACGGCTGAACATTGTCGCTGATCAGTGAGCACTGTTCGGTAATAAATCTCTTTGCAAATACATACATACATCAGTGTTGCTAATTGACGTTTACAATCTCGCTCTGAATCAATGTATCTGTATTGAGGTGAGCGGAACAACTGTTGCTTTGGGTACAAGATGGCGGATGAAGCGAACTTGAACGTTAATTAGTCTCAAATAGGTGCAGTGCAACAAAACAAAGCCGGATAAATAGTGTTAGGAAAAAATCTTACCGAAATTCAGACACTCACTCACATGTACTTATAGTTTTTTAATGTGTTTGTTGGTATAATAGCCGTGTGCTAGCTGACATATTGTGGCAAATAAATAATTCAATGTACTGTGCTTTGAAATGGTAATTACTTAGTATTGTATCGAATCAAGTTCTTCTCCCTGATTAGCTTTTGTAGACCGTGCAAAGCGTTCGATCCGATCGAGACTTGAGCTGTACTGCAGTCTCTCGGTGGCAGATTGACTATCAGTACATCGAGGTACAGATGTATTTGTATAGAAACGCTACTCTGCCAGTCCGACTCCAAGACCAGAACTCGAAACCTATGCTACTGCAGACAGAGACGTAATCTCTCCGAAACTGTTCATCAATACACTGGAGGATGTGTTCAAGGTTCTTGAATGGAGAGGGGTTAGGATCAACATCAATGGCAATTACATCACTCACCTTTGGTTGCCGACGATATAGTAATCATGGCTGAGACTAGACCTCAGTAGAGCTTCCGAAAGAGTGGGCCTTACAATAAACAGGGACAAAACGAAGGCCACGTCTAGAGCCCATGGTGACATGGGAATTAAAAATGACCTTCGTTTTAATTCTACAAGCTCACTCCCTGAGCAGATATCGGGAAGCTACGCAATATCTTCTCATCCCACATACAGCAGTGTCTCAAGACAAAAGTATTTGACCAGTGCGTGTTGTCAGCGATGACCTATGGCATTAAAACGTGGTTGACCACAATGTTCATAATAAGGCTGAAAGTCACCCGAAGATCAATGAAGAGTGCTATGCTTGGAGTTTTCCTAGGAGGCGATCGAGTCAGAAAATGTGAAAGAATCCGTAGGAGGACCAGGATAACTGGCATAGCCCTAAGAATTGCCAAATCTTATTGGCAGTGGGCAGGGCATATTATTCACAGAACAGATTTCCGATGGGGCCGAAAGGTTTTGGTTGGAAGACCTCCCACGAGATGGACCCATGACCTGTGACGGTGAAGGCCGCAGGAATCCACTTGATGCGAGACGCACAGAATCGGTCGAACTGGCAGTGCTAGGGGGAGGCTTATGTCCAGCAGTGGACGTCTTTCGGCTGAAATAATGATGAATGATGAAGTTCTTCAATCTGAATAGACAGCTTTGCTGCTGAGGAGTTTGTTGCGCTACTTCTTCTTCCTAGCTTCTTCTAACCTCAACTAAAGATACTAATCTCAACAAAATAATTAAGCTATGAAACAAAACTACTTTTGACGGTATCTGTTACTCAAAACTACTTTTAACCAGCTCCATTAGGCAAAAATACTTTTGACCAATCTGTACAAACAAAAGTACTTTTAACTGATTTTGCAAGTTAAAAGTACTTTTGACTGGTTAAGAGTTTCGACTGCAACATATTTAAATAAATTAATGTCGTTTTAATATTAATTGCATCGCTTAATCCTCTACCTTGCACTAACCACCAACATCGAAATGACACCGGTAAATATTCATAATTCATTTGCAATTAAACGCGTTGGTAACACAGCAGCCCACAAAATGGCGTAAATGAAGCTGTTTCATTAACTTTATCCTGTTGACGGGACGTAATAATTTACTATTCATTTTAACGTCCATCAGTTTTGGTGTTCTGAGGCCATATATGAATAATTTATTGTGATGATTGTGTGTTGGTGTTCGAAGGATTAATTATGATGTTTGGTTGTAACTTGAAGTTATTTTGAGTTTCAAGGTTCAAAGTCAAAGTCAAAGCATTTATTTCAATTAGGCACTTAAAAAGCACTTTTGAACGTCGACATTTACATTTAAACGGAATTGATTCTAGTCGCCCATTCCAAAATGTAGTTTCGTATGGAGAAGAACGGGCAAGAAACTCCACCGTTACTCTTTTAAATGTTTAACATACAATTTATCATAGTAGATTCATTATATAATTATATGTGAAAACGGTGCACCCAGAATAAAATTACTATACCAAAAAAGGTAACAAAATGCAACTGAAACATAAAGATAAATTAATTCTATGATAGATCACATGGTGCTCACATATTTACAAACATTGTAAGAGTATGTAAGCGCGTGGGTTTCACGACTTACACGAGTAGTTTGTTTCGTTGTTAGAAGGAAAACAGCCAATTGAAACTTTAACGTTTAATCTATTTAACTTCAATGCAATTATTATTACGGTTTCTTATTTAGTTTTAAGTTGTTAGGTATCGAGAGTAGTTTATAGTTTAGGACGCGCAGTAGGGAGCGCTTGGACGCGTGTGTCTTCGTTGGCGGTCGCGGAGCAAGAGAGCGACAGCGGGCGGATGCGCTAGTGATGTGACGCGCGGCGCAGGCGAATTTCTGGTCGCGTAGTGTTGGCGCGAACATACTCCGGGGCCGGTGAAGTCCAGCAGGGAAGTGTGGACGAGGAGACGTTGAGGACGAGAGCTTACGCCGTCTTCGAAGCTGGTGAAGTTGCGCCCTTGGCGCTGATGCAGAACTACAGGTGCAGCGAAGTGTGCCCATGATGCAAGAAGTGAGTGGCAGTGCGGCGCTCTATGCAGCAGTGCGGTGATGTGGACGCCGAGTGGGCGGTGTAATGATGGCGTGCACGTGAAGCTGTATTGAGATGTTTTCCTTTTTATTGAATACTGTCTCTATTTTCTTTAAGTGTTGTCTTCATTGATTGCTTGGAATGTGTGATGAACATCTGAATCAGTCTAGTAAGGGGCAGAGGCGAGTGAGGGACCGCTTGATAGTGCCTCTGGTAGTCGAGATATCGGCGACGCGAGATATGCCGTCCTCTCCAGGATACAGTTTGGCAATGCGCCCCAGGCGCCAGCATAGCGGCGGCGTATTATCCTCCTGAATGAGGACTAGATCACCAGTGGTCAACTTAGCCTTGTTCTCACGCCATTTTGTTCTCGTTTGGAGCTCAGAGATGTACTCCCGTTGCCACCGTGTCCAAAATTGCTGTCGCATTTTTTCGATGGCCTCATATCTTGTGCGGCAGCGTGCGTTGTCATCGATGATTGGCGACGGCGGTGCGGTCAGCGGCCGGCCGATCAGGAAGTGTCCTGGGGAGAGAGGAAGGAAATCTGTAGGACAAGAAGAAAGTGGGGACAGGGGTCGACTATTCATTATAGCCTCAACCTGCGCAAATAACGTGGCCAACTCTTCGAAGGTCAGATTAGTGTTGCCCATTACACGTTTGATTATGTGCTTAGCCGATTTAATGCCGGCCTCCGACAGACCAGAAAAGTGAGGAGCGTAAGGTGGATGGAAATTGAAGTTGATTTGCATGTTTGCTGCAAGATCGCTGATTCCTTTCGCGTTTGATTTTAGAAATTGACCTACTTCCTTGGAAGCTGCCACGAAATTACGCCCGTTGTCTGAAAATATCTCTAAGGGTTTTCCTCTACGTGAAATGAAGCGTTTTAAACATGAAATAAATGCGTCTTTAGAGAGGTCGCTAACGGCCTCCAAGTGCACACACTTGAATCTAAAACAGATGAAGAGACACAAATAGCATTTGGATACGCGAGCCCCACGACCTTTCTTATTTAGTATGTGAAAGGGCCCTGCGAAATCCATACCGATAGACTGGAAGGGAGGAGCGGGAGTGACTCGCTCGGGAGGTAGATTACCCATCATAGGTGTAAGAGTTTGCCCTTTGTGGCGGCGGCACACGACGCAAGAGCGCACGGTGCTGCGGGAGAGCTGCCTGCCGTTGATCGGCCAGAAAGACTCTCGGACAGAGTACAGCAGTTGCTGTGGACCTGCGTGCAATAGGCGTTTGTGTTCCTGGCGAAAGATTAAAATGGTCAAATGATGTTTGGAGTCTAAAATTATAGGATGTTTTTTATCGTTGCTATAGCTGGAACGATCAAGCCTACCGCCTACTCTCAAAACACCTTCCTCATCGAGAAATGGGCTAAGAGCTGATATTTTACCCTTAAGTATAGATTCACCTTTTGTTAGTTTAGTGTATTCTTCAGGGAATGATTGTTTTTGAGCCTCTTTGGCTAATAATGTTAATGAATGGTTCATCTCTTGAACTGATAGAGGACCTCGTCTAATATTTTTATCTTTCAGAAATTGAATGTACCTTAGTACAAATGCAAATATTCTCTTGATTCTGTTGAGAGCAGAGAAATCTTCAAATCGTATGACTGCTGACTTGCTTGCAGTTGTCACGAGTAGGACCTTCATCTCAGGTAAGTTGGTTTTGCTTGGTTTGTCTTGTAATGGCCAATGATCTTTATCCATGCTGAGGAAGGGCGGGCCTGACCACCAGTCTTGTAGATTGCGCAGCTTCTCTGCAGGGACGCCGCGGGAGATGTAGTCAGCCGAGTTGGCAGCGGTGGGCACGTGACGCCATGAAGAAAGGTTTGTATTTTCGCAGATTTCTACGACCTTGTTAGCTACAAAACTTTTCAGCTTGCTGGGAGTGCTGTTGAGCCATGCAAGTACGACACTGGAGTCACACCAGTGTATGCACGTGGAGATAGGGTACCGCAGGGAGTCTAAAACAGTCTTCGTGAGATTGGCGGCTAGTAGCGCTCCAAGTAGCTCCAACTTTGGTATGGTAAGAGGCGGTTTAGTAGGTGCCACTCTGGATTTGGCACAGAGTAAATGGACTGCTACTTTACCTTCGTTATCAGTTGATCGTAGGTATATGCATGCGCCATAAGCATGCATGGAAGCATCACAGAAGGAGTGTAATTGAATTTCTTGTGGATTTTCACATAGAACTCTTCTTGGTACTGCCATTTCATTAAGAGACGGAAGGCTAGAACTCATTTTCTGCCATTCCTTTCGTAGATCATCTGGGACTGGCTCATCCCAGTCCAAGCCTCGCAGCCACAGCTGTTGCATTAGCATCTTGGGCTGGACAGTAGACGGTGAAAGCAATCCGAGAGGATCAAAAATGCTGAAAGACGATGATAGTATTGCTCTTTTCGTAATCTTTTCTGTAGATTCGGGGCTTGGAGCTTCAATGGTGAATTGAAGAGAGTCGGATCGCGGGCTCCAGCCCAAGCCGAGGGCACTGGATGCGTCACTCAAGCTTAACTTGCTCTGCAGGTCGACGGTGGAGATGGGAAAGATGTCAGGTGCATTTGACCTGAATTTTCGAAGATTGAAGCAGCCGGATTTCAACATAGCGGTGACTGCATTCAATATGTGTAGTAGCTCTTCTTTAGTGTCAGCTCCAGTTAGTAGATCGTCGCAATAAAAATCCTTCTGAATTATTTCCTTGACCTTATCGTCGTCGCAGTCTTCTCCAAGTTGCCACAAGCATTTAGTGCTCAAGTAGCTTGCGCTGGCGAAGCCATAGGTCACAGTGTTGAGCCTAAGCGTTCTTATTGGTAGGTTTTCTTCTTCACGCCAAAGAATAAGCTGTAAGTCTCTGTCTTCTTCGTGGATATTGACTTGACGAAAGAATTTATCGATATCTCCAGCTAATACATACTTATATAGGCGAAATCGCAGCAGAATCGAAAACAAGGAGTCTTGTACCTTGGGGCCAATCATTTGGATGTCGTTTATGGAAACACCAGTAGATGTCGCGGCGGAGCCGTCGAACACGACGCGCAGCTTGGTGGATTCGCTCTGCTCGCGCAGCACAGCGTGGTGGCACAGGTAGTGGCGCCGGTGCGGCGACGGCGGCTGCTGCTCCAGCAAAGTACAGTGGCCCAGTGACAGGTATTCTGCTATAAATTCACAATAGGCTTGCTTGAGAATCGGATTTTTGCGGAATTTTCGCTCTAAAGAAAAAAATCTTTGTCTTGCTCTATTATAGGAGTCACCGAGAACATCAGTAGACTCTTTAAGTGGAAGCTTCACAGAGAAATGTCCATTTTCTTGGTGGGTAGTGTGTGTCTGAAAGTGCTGCTCACACATCTTCTCACTATCACTCAGGAGAGGTCTTTTTGGTAGCTCTTCTAGCTCCCAAAATCGAGCAAGTTGTTGATCAAGATTATTGTTTAAATGATCGTCATTTCTTGATAAATTGCACTGAATATTTCTAGTTACAGAGTTGGACGGTATAGATATAGCGCCTGAAATAAGCCAGCCCAACTGGGAACTTCTCAAAAATGGCAAATTTGCTCCAAGTGATTGCTGCTCTGTTCCTATAATTTGCCAGAATAAATCTGCACCAATCAGCATGTCTATTGGGCCTGAAGTGTTGAAGGAAGGATCGGCGAGTGGAGTTTTCGGCGGAATCTTGAAGTAGCTTAAATCAATGGTTGAACTTGGAATATTTGCTGTAAGCTCAGGTAGAACCGGGCATGCTAGTGTGGTATGGTAGTCTGTATGGCGAGAATGTATGCGGACAACGCTTCTTTCTGCGATTAATCCACAGTGTGTATTACCCATACCAGTTATCCTCGTAGTATTAGTCGGTATGACAGGTAAGCCCAACTTCTCTTGCAACTTCCTAGTTATAAAGGTGGCCGCACTGCCGGAATCAAGAAGGCAACGTACTTTCTGGCATTTGTTGCTACTTGGATTTGCCACATCAATAATAGCTGTAGATAGTAATACGTGATTGTTTTGTTGTACCTGAGATGAGAAGTTAACCGGAACTTCAATGGTTGATTCAGGAACGTCCGTGGCTTCAGCAATGGCAGGTTGCACAGAGACGCTGGTTACAGGCTGTGAATTTATGTGAAGCAATGAATTGTGCTTTCTGTTACATCTTCGACATGGGCCTTGAGGACAATCCTTGGCAACATGTCCTTTTTTAAGGCAATTAGGACATAACTTCAAGCGGTAAATTTCATCTTTCCGTTGTTCTGGCGTTTTTGCTAAAAATGTAGGACATTTGTAAATGCTGTGATTTGCACTGCAATAGTTGCAGACCCAAGTTGATTCTCCGTTAGGTTTGTTGTTGTTTGTATTGGCTTCTATACATGCTAAGGAATTGCAGGCTCGCTCCTGCTTATTGCTAGAGTTGTGTTTCTTACAACTGGTAGTATTCTCTACAATGTTAGCTCGATTTTGTAAGAACTTTATTAATTCACTTAATTTTGGCATAGTGTCATCATCAGGGTTCCTATATTCGTCCCATGCTCGTTTGGTAGTGAAATCAAGTTTGTGGTACATAATTTGTACTATCAATGGATCCCATTCGTCTGTGGACTGACCTAAACTTGACAGGGCTCTGAGATTTTTGTTGACACTATAAACCAATGCTCTAAGAGAACTTTCAGAATCACGGTGAGTGGGTTGTAGTTCAAATAAAATTGAATCTATGTGTTGAGTGATCAGGTGTCTCGTGTTATTGTACCTCTGACACAGCAGGTCCCAAGCAACCATGTAGTTTTTGTCTGAGACCGCTAAGTTAGTTAAAATGTTGGCTGCTTCGCCGGCTAAGTAAGAAGTGAGATAATGGAATTTGTAAATAGGAAGTAATTGTGAGTTTTCATGAATTAGTGATTTAAAAGTATCTCGAAAGTCTAACCATTTAGAGTAAGTACCATCAAACTTTGCTATTTCTATTTTAGGTAATTTAAAATTCACACTGTTAGAATGCTCGCTTTGAAAATGATGATGGGATGGAAGTTGTTGAGATTCACTAGGACATTGCTGCAGAATTGTTTCTGTCTCAGCAATCAATTCTATAAACTTAGAGTCTGTAGCATCCCTCTCATCAATTTCAATAGATATAGTTTCTACGGAAAGCTCATCAATTTGATCTTGCAGCACAACAAAGTTTTTAAATAAATCTCCGATCATCTGTAGTTTTAATTTAAGCTCATTTACTTGTGATTCTTTGTATTCGTACATGGGTACTGTCTTGATTTGGTTTAAGTAATTTTCAAACTTAGTTAGCCTACCACGGATACTGGCACGTTTAGCTTTTAAGGTTTTGATATCCATGGCGATATATTAATCAATTAAACTACCTTGATAAAGACAGCACTGAATCACTAGTACAAAATGAATGGAAAGATCTTACGTTCCTCGTCGTCTGGCTATCGGTAGTTACCGGCACTCCTTCGGTGTCAGCGAAACGAAGCGACCACGCGCGGGCGCGGAGCTCGGGACGGGGCCTGGGGCACGTGGCACGCGTGCGGCGGAGGCGCCGTAACAAAGCGCTCGATGAATACCCGAAGTGATGACGGGCTCTGGCCACAAGGATGGGCACGGGCACCTCTTGCGCTGGAATAGTCGGCCCAAGGCGGGGTATATAACGTGCAACACAAGCGAAG
The DNA here is from genome assembly GCA_949987655.1 of Polymixis flavicincta. NCBI lineage: Eukaryota > Metazoa > Arthropoda > Insecta > Lepidoptera > Noctuidae > Polymixis > Polymixis flavicincta. The sequence continues at coordinate 23,097,915 of OX465177.1, forward strand.
GATAGTGCAATTATAGAACGGGAGGGGTGTAAACAATCCACGCACAAAGCACAAAATAACTCATCAGTAAATCCCAAGAACCAAGTAACATAGATAGCTATGTTGCACACGAGCACAAATGCTGGCTAGCACTTCCAACACGTGCGGGGATAGCGTGGGCAACACGATATTCACAAAATGGCGCACAAGTAAAATTTTCCAGTCACTGTTGTAGTTGCACAATTTAGTGCGGGGTATAGAAGATAGCCTACAACGAAAAAGAATAGGTGACTGGAATAAATTGAATCGCAAATTATAGCATAGAATTGTTAATAGGTAGGTACCTTATGTACCTATAGGTATTTTCCTAGCCACTTGTAGCTACCTATGCAATCGCACTATTGCAAAGGGCTACAAAAATCAAGGGTATAGGTGACAGGAATAGACTTTAAATAGATACGCACAATGCACATGCATGAAAAAGGCTTTTTCTATTACCGATGTAGTTTTTCCGCAATTACGCAGGCTAGACTACAACAAAAGGGGTATAGGTAATAGGAAAATGGAAGAAAGGAAACTTAGCTGGGTTTTCACGGGCCGGCCACGCCCAAGCAGGCCGAACTCGCAAAGTAGGTAGATCTTGAACTCGTTTCTTCGAACTGATTCTCGACACGCACGCTGGTCGAGGCTCGTTGCTCGCAGACACGCCGAATGCAGACTGGTTGCGGGTGCACGAAGCTCAGGGAAGCACGAAGCGGTAGGTAGGTTTCGGATTCCGACGATTGCAGTTACTTTTAGACGGTCGCCATTATGTAAGCGCGTGGGTTTCACGACTTACACGAGTAGTTTGTTTCGTTGTTAGAAGGAAAACAGCCAATTGAAACTTTAACGTTTAATCTATTTAACTTCAATGCAATTATTATTACGGTTTCTTATTTAGTTTTAAGTTGTTAGGTATCGAGAGTAGTTTATAGTTTAGGACGCGCAGTAGGGAGCGCTTGGACGCGTGTGTCTTCGTTGGCGGTCGCGGAGCAAGAGAGCGACAGCGGGCGGATGCGCTAGTGATGTGACGCGCGGCGCAGGCGAATTTCTGGTCGCGTAGTGTTGGCGCGAACAGAGTAATTATACGATTTTCGAAGAATATTAACAAGAAATAAGTCAGTGTGTGAGTGTAAAGTAATGTCATGAATATAATGATGTATATAATCCAATTAGCAACCAGTTTGATTTTGTCTAGACTATATATGTAGATTGTCCTATGGAGCAGGACCAGCATGTTTCCAAGCATTCTTATCTTGGATATAATCCTCTAATTCATATTAATAATATAATATTAAGGTTCGATATTGATAATCGTTGAATATACATATGAAGGTATGACGTAATAGTACAGACGCCAGCACATCAAGCTATCCCAAACTGTGAAATTCTCCCAATTGAACATGAACCTTATTTTGTTGCTATAAAGTTGAAAATCTATCAAATAAATTTGACAGTTTGGTGTAGCTTGATGTGCTGGCCTCTGTATATTTCGATAAATGTGACTTAAATACTCCATTATTGCAAGCCGTGCAAATAAATAACTTCTTCAGAAATGTATCGTATACTATTTTATAGCAAGTGTGACCTAAACTAATACTTAAGTCACACTATTTAGTGTAAAAAAGGATTACTTAAGTCACAGAACAGCGTGACTTACGTGCGGGTTTAGGTCACACAGTACTATAAAGTAAACAATGACGCATCATCGTTTCGAAGAAAAATTCTTCATAGTTTATTTGTGACACGCATTTTATTAAAGGATTATTTATTTTTAATTACTAAATCCAGAATTATGATTTTCACTTACGCTTCCATTTTGCAGCAGTGAGCAGCAGATAGCAATGGTATGGCGCGACGCGTAGAACAATTTCTATGAAAACTTCATGGAAATTGTTCTGCAAGTGTCACTTCGCGCCTCTTTGTTTGAAGAAGCCTTAAGTGTTGTGTGTGTGCTTCGAACCCAGGCATCCGCTTTCGCTTTACTCTGCATAATTTATTGTGACACTGCTTTCTTGCTTAGCTCTTAAATACAAAGACTAAAAACAAAAACAGCTGACAGCTCATCCTACATAATGCCTACGTGTGTTGACGCATCTCATGTCTGATTCGTCACGGACGTCGAGATAATCTCTGTGAGCTGTATGTCCGGAGATGAGCGTTAAATCTGCGATGCTGTTGTGACACCTTAATTCCTTACCGGATCTTTGGACAAAGAGGTGAGTTTAAACAGAAGGGTTAATGTTTTGAGTTTTAGACTAAGCTGCTAGTTGGTACAGAATATGGGAGTAGTAAAGTGAGAAAATTGAATACATTATTTATTTGTTGCAGTACCCTTGAGTAAACCTAGTTGTGATAGTAAAGGATTTGGTTAGATACATTTTCAATTTGTATCTTATTGTAAACCCAAAGTTATTGATTTTTCAGAGCCTATGAAGATTATGAATTTTTCTTTATATAACAGAAATAAGCAAAGCCTCATAACGTTAGCTGAAAAATAATATTTGTCTATTGACTTTAATACTTAAGTTTATTTGCAAAATTAACGAATACATAACACCATTCACTTTTTTATAGCGTTCTCACAGCAAACCTCATTCCTTAATTCAGAAATGCATATAATATGCAAATTCTATGTGAATAATGCAATTATACCTAATCAAATCACCGTCTTTTATGTACGGTTATAAATTAGAAGATTATTTCGTCGTATCGTTTGGTTCGTTAGTCGAAAGTGTTTGGCAACATATAATTCATTAATTATGGACATGACACTCATTTAAATGTTAATTATCAAAACAGTTTTAGTAATAATGATATCGATTGATATTTGTTGTAGATTATTTATTTATGTATAAAATTTTCGTGTCCATTTTCTATTTTACTGTGGGAATGTAAGGTAACGTCGATCGTGCATGTTTAATTAATCGAAATGGAAATTTGTTTGACAATAATGTTGTTGACAACATATTTACCGGTCTTTTAGAATTTCCAAAAGATTTGTCATGAGGTATCATCAGTGTGACATCCCAAACCGACGAGCAAACTCTAGCCGTAAATTTAGTAAATGAGTCAATACCGAAAAAAAAATCTGCTGTTTCATAGCAAAGTGAAAATACAGCCTATACAGTGAAAATTTATGGAACAGCAAATTATTTTCAATAACCGACGAATAATTTTATTGTTTAGAATCATGTAAGTAACGAGTATGTACACACGGCTACACATCAAGCTTTACATTTCCAGTTTACGCTGATCTCGCATTGTACGGAAATCCTATGCAATGCGAGATCAGCTTATACTGGAAATGTATAGCTTTTTTTTTTTTTTTTGGGGTGGGAAATCATCAAATGACTTCTCCTGCTGAGTAGAGCAGGAGGGCGTGTCAGACTTCTACTGACTAAAACCCACCCGTGTTCCCTCAGTAGCCCGTATGCCAGGGGCCGTGGTATCTCTTTCGAACAAACCCGCACCCCTGGCAGGCATCGGCCCTTGCGGACCCCACCGGTGGTTGCTGACATCTTTGACGGCGCGCGTGTGGAACACAACGCGCCGTCCCGTCTACCACTTTTCGGCCGCAGGGGATAGGGAGAGCGGCTGACGCTATACCGACACTCCTCTTTCCCTGCGGCCCCACCGCGTCCGCCATCAAACGGTGGCGGCCCCGTCCAGGCCACGGAAGGGAAGAGCGCTGCTCAGAAGCACCGGCACTCCTCCTCTACCGCAGCCTGTAACCCTCAGCCGCGATGCCTCCCATTCGACATCGCGGCCCACCTCAGTTGCGGTGCACCTCACCGCAACCTACTTTTTGGCCGCTACGTCGTCGGCTTTGAGGCAAAAGCCCTGACGAGCGGCCCCACCTTTGGGTTCCTCTTGGCTTCACCGTGGCCGGAATCCACGGTTACTGAGCCCCCCCGCAACGACAATGCGGGAACCCACTCGGGGGGTGGAAATGTATAGCTTGATGTGTAGCCGTGTGTTCACGTCGTGCTTGCGCGTCGATGTCCATGCCACCGTGTATATATTTTGACTTTCCAATCGTTTTTCAGAAAGCCAGATAAATCTGGGGAATTCAATCGAACTTTGTGCAGAAGTTGGATACGTCCCTGAAATAAATTATTCATCGCCTTCATTCAGCGTGATGACAAAATTACAATTCAGTCCATTTAAAACGACCCACTTATTGCAAAATAATTTTGAGCCTTGATAAAAAGTTTACACTACAGACCATTTAAAATGACCCACCCTTCAAAAACAATTTCGAAATAAACATGTCTCACTCCAACTATCATGCCCACGCTACTATCACACCATCTCGAAGACCTATCAGATCTCAGAACAATGACCATTTACAACGACAATCAACGAATAGTTTAAACACTTGATAACAGCATTAACATGTAACTAAGTACATGATATACTATCAATGTTATCACACGATCTACAAGTATTTACATACAATGTTGATCTGTGGGCAGGAAGAGAGATTGTATCTTACAAATGTGGTATGGACGGCAATTATAATGTGGCTCGGTGCGATGGAAGAAATTACGTCAATACTCCGATTCATGTACAAAAGAAGGGATTCACCATAGCCTTTTAACGTAGAAACGTCACTGCTAAATGAAAAAGTTAATGTATTTTAATTTAGCAGAGTGAATGTTGATTCGAATGACCTATAAAATAGAATCAAATCAAATCAAAAATCACAAAACAATGAACTAAAAGTTCGTGCGGTTTAGTCATCAACATACTGATAATTTTAGCCGAAAGACATCCACTACTGGACATAGGCCTCCCTGGTTCTGTGCTTCTCGCATCCAGCGGATTCCAGCAGCCTTCACCAGGTTATCGGTCCACCTTGTAGGAGGTCTTCCAACGCTACGTTTTCCAGTAATTCCGGTACGCGGTCACCACTCCAGAACCTTTCGGTCCCATCGGCCATCTGTTCTGCGAGCAATGTGCCCTGCCCACTACCACTTAAACTTGCCAATTCTTCAGGCTGTGTCGTATACTTTGGTTCTCCCACAGATCTATATTTTATTTATTAAATCGCGTATAGAAACTCTAAGCGGTTTAGTTACTGACCAAAAAATTATGTCAAAAATGACTAACAATCAAATTGTATAAAAAACCCGAACAGGTTCTTGACATTATCCCAAATAAAAAACCACTCATTTGACTACCGCCTTCAACAATAAAATTGATCGATCAAACGTTTCACAAACCACCGTCCCTAATCCCCTACAACAACAGAGGCTAATCTGAAAACTCAATAAAACCTATATTTAATATTAAAATATTAAAAAAAAACATGCTATATCAAGCGTTAAGCGGATAATAAATAACGTCCCATTAATATTCAAAAGCCGACATAAAAAGTTGACTGCCAATAAATTATTATTGTTATAAATTTATTGACGCGGTCGTTAAAATATGTTTGGTTTTAATTAGCAATCGATTTCGCCAATGTAATTTATGTTAACATTATGCGTTTGGAACTGGGACGTGGACGGTGGATGTGGATAAGTGTGTATTTGTAAATTTGAAGAAAGAATAATTGTATTAAAAGATACGTTGTACGTTGATTGTTTTTTCTTGCTTTTCTATTTACTCCCTCAAGAATGATATTTAAAGCAGAAATTGTCAGCCTATTCGTGTAATTAAAAATGAAGGGAGTTTTGTTACAAATATTTCAGTAGTCAAGAAAATTAAATTGTCTTCCTTTTTGTCACCAATTATTTATTTTACTGATAAAACCTTCAGCAGTGCAATATAGGTAACATACATTATAGGAAAAAATCTGCATTGATCACTAATCCGTATGCTAATGCTTCGTTTAATTAATTACGAATAAAAACTAAAATCAGAGTTGAAAAATACATTTCAAAATGCTCAGCTCCGCCATTATGAATCTCAAAAAACCCACTAACCGTAGGAGGCAATGCAAAGTTTGGACATTATCATACACATGTTGAATACTAATAATGTCATTCGAATCGCGTATGTTAATGATATTGTCATTATATCGATTCTTTTTACGACTGCCTGTGTTTAATCAACGAATAATTAATCGACTTATAAAGTGTTTTTCGAAATTAAGGCTGTAAATTTTAATTTATGGCGGTATGGAGAAATAATGTGGGTGATTTGTTAGGTAGGTATTTGATTGGACTGAGAACCTTTCGGTAAAGAAGCGGTTAAGAGAAATAGCGTCCATATTTTAGTTAAGCATCTTAAAAATAACGAGAAAGAAATATTAATTCTCAAAAATAATAAAATATAATAATATAATGTATATTGGTACCGTGTGGTGCCGGACGTTAAAGAATAACACCATCCCATTTCTTCCCGTGGGTGTCGTAGAAGGCGACTAAGGGACTTACTAAAGAATGGGCAGCAATGTTCTATCTTTCGGCTGAAATGATGATGATGGATGAATAATGAAATAATTTTCAAAACAATCTCAAGTAGGTTTAGCTCTACATATAAACTGATGTATTGCAGACTAGATTATTTCTTATTTCGCTTTAAAATTGATACTTTGAAACTCTTATAGCAAGCACCTACGATATATTATTTTTCCGTTCCATAAAAAAAATATTTATGGCGTATTAATTAAAATAAACTACAGGCCACTATAACGCACCCATTATCGACATAAAAACGTCAAACGTCGAACGTAAAGTGTATCGTACACTCGCGTGCACTCAAAGTCGTGTAAACAAGTTGCGACGCACGATTAATTGCAACGCAGTGTAAAGCACGCACGTTCAATCAACAAGTGATTTGTGTTAAATGTTGTATCAATAAAACAGGTTGGATGTGTAAGTATGTTGTACAGTTGAGGAAAAAAGGTATTGACTTAGATTCTCTTCACGTAGTAGAACTAATTATTGGTTTCTTTGTACTGGAAAAAGAGGAACATTGAAAAAAAATGCATTCATAGTTATTTACTGTATGAAATAAACATGTAACATAAATAATGATTGTTTTTTCGTATTTCTAGATTACGCAGATTCATGTCACAAACGAATTTATTGCTAACAATGAGATCAGACTTGATTACTCTTTAATCTTCATCAAATACAATTAAACTAACATTAGTAGATGTCATTTATAATATACTCAGGGTTAACTTTTTATATGACGTCTATTATCATTAGAACGATGGCAATAGAAATAATCTCTTTCATTACATCGTCCCTGTCTCATCATGATAATATATCTACATTGCCTTTAATTATACAATTTATTCGCCGACTGTACTTTCAAGATTGTAAATCATGAATATTCTGCAACGCAATACTAGCTTTACGGCTACAGAATCAAGTTCGAAAATCTATTGAGTGGCGGTTGTGATTTATGATGAATGCACACGGTTGGTTGATTTATATGACTTTTTGACATGCGATATTTTGTCAACTATGACGCTCATTAGGTCAAATTTGACTTGTCACATGCAACATAGTCGGTAAATGTTTGTTTCTTTATTTTGCTTCGTTACTTTGTTGTTTCTGGAAGATTCTTATGTATGGAAATAGAAATCGATATAACAGCATTACAATTTCCAAGTCACTGCAACCATGACTATATTATACGTCTGTCTGTTCACTCATGTTTAAAAGATTGACATTACAATATTTAAAAAAAACCTCGTGCAAATGAATCCGGGAAAGCTACTTAATCTAAGTATGAAGCATTGTTCATACACCCATAGAAAAAAGACAAACGAGGTCACCAACAATTCAATAAAAAATCAATAAAATAAATATCACGCTTTTAATTCCCACTTTAAAAAATCTGCAAAAACATAATACAATAAGGTAAAAATCCATTGTCCACAGCAACAAATAATTCATCCCGCGACCCACTGCCGACTACGCGATATCGTAGAAAAACTCGCAACGACCAACATGGCGGCGATTTATTGATATGTAAATCATTTTAATTGGCGCCTATGGACATTTTTTAGTGTAATTGGCAGCTCGCTCGTTATTCATCTGTTCGATGAGATATGTTGCTGTGGGTGCAAACTTGCGACTATTTTGGCGCATTCATTTGCTGTATTCTTATTTTATTTTGGCGCACTGATTTGTCGTATTCTTATTTTATTTTGGCGCACTGATGATTCATATTTTTATTTTATTACTCTATGTTTTTCAACAATTGCGTTTCCGACCCCTAGACCAACGAGGCAGGTCCTGCGTGATAATTGCGTAACACAATAACAGTACCAATGACTTTAATTTTGACAGTTCAACAACATTCATTGTATTATTAACTTTGTCGAGCAGACGAATTTTTTGAACATTTATGAAGCAATTTATTCACAATATCCTTCAAAATCATTCAGAATTTCAGCCGAAAGACGTCCACTGCTGGACATAGGCCTCCCAAAAAAGGGGGGGGGGAGGGTTGGTCAGGCGGGTTGGCGATCAAAATCATTCAGATTTTGATTAATAGTGGGTTACGCAATTAGAGTGCAGGGTTGGATTCCTAGGTCTGGCAGTGTTGTTGGGTTTTCTGTCTGTAATTTCTCAGCTTTAGCTGAGTCTGAATTTATGCCTGATTGATGGCAGTAGGCTCGTCCCTTATTACATGGAACTTAAAAATAGCGAAATGAGGGTGTGGGTGTGGATGGACCTCGGGCTCACTTTTCGGAGAAACAAGGCGTAATGTTATACAATTTCACACTGTGTAATTATAAAGGCTGCCAACCAACGGGAACCTTAGGTACATCTTGCAGGATTGCAGAAAACAGGGTCTGGCTGAAAATTAATCAGATTCAAACAGTCAAGATTTAGAAGCGGTTTAAATTGAAGAACGAGTCGATCGTTAAAATTGCCTGATAAAAATCACCAGAACCTTCCCTTTGGAAGCTTCGAAGCGAGGCCTCCTGTTGTACCGTCTTTACCTACTTATACTTCTAAAGTTCTTCTGTATAAACTCTGCATCGCTTTTGAAAAAGAGTTGACGGAAGATAGTTATCGTGCCTTCTACGGATGTATCGACTAGTCGGGAAAGCCAACTAGTCGGCCAAATGTCAGCGAAAAGTCGGCTAAAACCGCCGACTAGTCGGCCCATTTTTTACTCGAATTAATATGCTTAAAAATTTAAAAGACGGTGATTTAAATAAAATTGAATCTTTACTGTTATTATCTACAACAATCTAGAATAGGATAGGCAAAAACTCGCACCTGATAGAATAAATGCAAAGTAAATAAAAACATGTCCTGACAATTCCGCCTGGTGGCCGGGTGCCGCAAACCGGCGACCTGCGAGCCGAAAGCGTAGTCACAAATTTACTACCGATATAACCCGAAGTCAACCTATCGAAGTCAAATGATCGGCCTGGCCGACTAGTCAGCCAATTAGTTAGTGATTTTACAGCCAAATAGTCGGCTAGTCGGCCTTCTGAAATTCAAGCTTTAGTTTGCACTTTCTGAGATTATCAAGACGGTTAATGCGTTATTGCTCTAAAATTACAAAGGCTTTTTGTACCTAATCGTAATTTGACTTCTTTTTCATTAAAAGTACCATCACAAATTTAATGCGATACGTCATGTCCTTTGCATCAACGCACCAGTTGTAATTGCGATTAACTAGAGCGATTTTTTTATTCACTTTTTGTCGCAAGTGTGCCTTCCCACGATCAATATTTCGACGTTTCAAAAGTAGAATTTATGCGAGTTACGGCATTTACAATAACGCGACGTAGCTTTGTCGTTTATTGTCGCATGTTGGGCGATCCTTCTTTGCATATGAAATATGTCGCGCGTTTGTCGCTAGTGTGTGTGCTTATTAAAATATTTTAACAAAATATGTCGAATTTTTTTTCATGTTTTAGAGCCTGCCTGATATTTTCTTCAAGTACTGACAATTTTTTTTACAATACTACTGCTGTAGATATGTTTGTTCTGTGTCGTAAAATAAGAATTTATAAAGGATAATGGGAAAAAGTAGCTTGCAAAAAATTACTGTCGCCAGAATTGACAGCTACACGAACAAAAACACACCATATTTGAAATAAACAAACTATTCCCGGTTACTGCAAGAAACAATTAAATAAAACAATATTTTACTTCAAACCGTTCACAAGTCACACTCCCCCTAATTTTAGCAACACCACATTAAATAGCCAACGCCAGCCCGATATGGTATCAGGCACAATTAATTACTGTATGCCCAGGCGCATCCTTACGGGCACATCGCGTGACTATGGCCCATAAACCACCAACACCATCAGTTTATGGGAGAAGCCAGCCCGCGGCTAATTGTCGCTATTATGGCTATTTCTTGAATTATTTACACCATTATTAATGATAGTCTGTGGTAATTCTATGGAGTTTATTTTATGGGAAATATGGGTGGTGATGCAGTTATGTTAAACTGTGTGGAATATGAAGTTCAAGAGATTATCTATAGCCGTAGATACATTTTTCCTATTGGTCATTATGTACCTATAGTCTTTACTCTCGAACCTAACTACGTACGAGGAATGACAATCCTTTTAATTTTGACATTATCACAAAATCCATTGCTTCATGTCAAAAAATCACTTTATGTCATTGGATTGTCAATATTGTAATTGCAATTTTGATTAAAAAACTGCTTTTGTTAATCTTACACAAATTTTGTTAGTACAAAATTTTCAATGAATACAATTAGATTAAAATAAACTTTTCGTAATAGCTATAACACCTTTAGGAATTCCTCGCAGTCCGGAGTCCGAATTTGTGCCCGGTTGCTGGCAATAGGCTCGCCCCCTATTACATGGGTCTTAAACATAACTGGCGAAATGTGGATGTCCTAAAGGTACACCTTTGCCTAATCCTTTGAGGATGCATGGGTGCATGGGTAGCCGTCGCTTCCTTCTGCGAAGCAGTGATGCTCGCGAAGAGGGAGGCAGCGCACGTGAGGGAGAGGCAGTATATGCGGCCACACGCCCTAGCCTCCACAGGAGACGCCCTGGGCGTTGGGAATCCCAGGCTGATTCCCGGCCACCGTAGCCGTGGGCTTGCGGACGGCGAGTAATGGGTAGCTCGCTGTCCGGTAAGGACCAAGGCCAAGTCGACGGCGCGTTGTGTTCCACGCGCGCCTCAAAGAGTTGCTAGCACCATCTGATGGGGCCCGCAAGGGCCGATGCCTGCCAGGGGTGCAGGTTGTTCGAAAGAGATACTGTGGCCCCTGGCACACGCTACTGAGGGAACACGGGTGGGTTTTAGTCAGTTAAAGTCTGACACGCCCTCCTGCTCCACCCAGAGTGGGAGAAGTTATTTGATGTCTTCCCAACTTAGAGGTTGGGAAGACATCAAATAACTTCTCCCACTCTGAGAGAGGATTATAGGCGTGATGTTACCTTACACAAGTAACAATTGTCATCTTAATATTTTGCAGTCCCAAACACCAACAAAATACAAAAAATCAGGAAGTATTCTACAAGAATACCCAATAGTAAGTATTATCAACGACCGGTATTATCTCACAACAACTATTTATCAGTTTAAATGCAATCGATCTTTCGAAATAGACTTATTAATATATCTCACACTATTGATAGCAGCTATATTAAACATGTGTCGTATAGTTCGGAAATTACTACAATCTGATTAAGATAATAATGAACATTTAGTGCAGTACAAAACATCTAATCTACTCAAACTTATTGTAATAAATACCAGCGATTTTTAGTACCTGAGAAAATATTTTTTAAACAAAATAATAATTATTATCGGCTCCTCCATTTTAGTTCGGCATCGTAAATCGTCTATAAACCATCAAGTACGTTACAATTTATTTACGTCCACAATTCAGCTCGGTTCATCCAATGTTATCACTCTTATTATCACCTACTTACAAATTACGAGCCAACCTTGCTACGGACAAGTTTATCTTAAATATGAGTGTCAACGTCAATTAGTGGCACAAAGTAAGAAGTAGAAAAAACAGAAGACTCATGAGCACATAATAAAGAGCTTGAAACTCGTGTTATTTCGTTGACACAAAGTCACGAAAAGAAGATGCATTCCATAGGAAGTCCAAAACATTGTGTTCTATTACTCACTAACTTTTGCCAGCGGCTTCGCCCGCGCGGACGTCGAAAATTATCCCACAGGAACGTACTACCGGGTTAAAAGTATCCTATGTGTTATTCCAGATTATAAAATATCTGTTCGGCAAATTTCATCCAAATCTGTTCAGCCGGTGTTGCGTGCTTGTGTAACAAACATCTAAACATACGAACTTTCACATTTATAATATTAGTAGAATAGTAGGATACATCGGTTATACCACAATCCAAAGCTCCAACCATGAACAATTTAATTTCACTTGGATATATGAAGGGATATTAAAGGAAGACAGGCTCGATATGACCAGTCGACGCGACTTTAGTGGAACAATTTATAGGAAAACTTTATGCAAGTTGTTCTACCAGAATCGCGTCGCGCCTATCTGTGGAAGCCTTAACAGTGCTAATATTAAGGTGCTTAAGGGAGGGTAAATGTAATTGCTTGAACTATCCAAGGATAATAGTAATCAAATTTAAAATAGTCTTACAGGTTTTACTCGCTTTCATATTGTCCTTAATGCGTTCTGCGTCTCTATCAGTTTCGTTGTTATCCTTTATTATATTGATTGGTCTTTCTGTTCTCTTCCTACTTCGTGAAGTTATTGAATGTATTTATTATACAAATCGTGATAACTTTTCGTGATAGTTAAGTTCAATTTATTTCTAAATCACAAAGTTCGGTCACGTTTCTCGGATAAATCATGTTTGTCACATAAATCTTTGTGATATTTTCAAATCATCGGAATAATCTTAATAGTATTGCTACAAGAAGTTTCTCAGACATTAATTAAGTCTACACGCGAACATTATAATCCGACAAAATATGGCCAAGCCAAAACACCATCTATGTTTACAATAGGAGTTATAAAATTTTACATGGTATCCTGCAATTTTCTTCCTTTAGTCTCTGGTAATAAAACACAAAACATTGAAGCAATAAACGGTAGAACTGCAAATATCAACGAGGGTATCCAATGTGGGTTGATAGTAGCTATAAATGGTGCAACCATTGCTCCTATTTTGGCACCAGCAGAGCTCAAACCGTAAGCCATAGTCCGCAATGGAGTAGGGAACAATTCGGAAACATAGACACACAGGACACCGAATGTGGTACAAGTGGCTGCAAAGCCAATAATGCCAAGGATTGTGCACCCTTGGTGGCCTGGTGGTACAAACATGAGGATTGTCATTGTAATGCCGATGATGGTAAGTGTTCCAACTGTTGACACTTTTCTTCCGAATGTTTTGTTCAGCATCATTGCAAGAGGACATGTCGGGATCTGGAAATATACAAATGAAGTAAATAAAAGGGCACTTTATACTTAAGTACCTTACGATAACGTTTTAAGCAGTTGCACGAACCTGGATAGACCCTAATAATATGACGGTGACAAAAACATTAGACCCAATAAAAGTAATGTATTGATTTATGCCAAAATAACACACTCCCGCTGAGATCCAAATGAATATCGAAAATATCGTCTTCAGTGCTATTTGTTTAGTTCTGAATAGATCTAAGTATGTAAATTTGCGTATCTCTTTGTCGTTGACCATCATTTCATCTAAAGCCATTGCAATATTCTCTCGTATAGCTGCTGTATTTAATTTATTCCTAAAATATAAAATATAAACTGTATTAAACTTCTAGAACTTTAAACGTTTTCAATCATCAACAACCGTTTTGCCTTATTATATTTTTCATGCTTAGTAAGTTGTTACAATATTTCTCACCGTTTTGCAGCTTTAGTCATAATTTCAAGAGCTTTTTCTCCATTTCCTTTAGCCATCAACCATCTTGGAGATTCAGGCAAACAAATAATAAATACGTAAATAAAAACTGACGCTACTGCATATTCCAAAAGGTACATTCTCCAATCCACAGAATAATAGGCAAATACTGATAACAGTGCTTGTGCCAGTCCATCAGGAATTATTGCTAGACTGCCTGCAGCTTCCCTATGCTGTGGTCCAACAATTTCTATGATAAATACTAGGCTGATTATCATAGTGCCACCTGAGGCCATGCCTATAAAGAATCTTAAGCCGTTGAATATCCAGTAGCTTGGTGAAAACGGTACAGCTAACATGAATATGATGTTGAGTAAACATGATATTATTAATCCAATGCGTCGACCAAATCTGGAAAAAAATATTTCAGAGTCAAAACATACTAAAATTGTGCACCTGCTATAATTTTAAACAATTTTAAAATATATATTACCGATCTGAGATCCAACCAAACAGTGAAACTCCAACCAGAAATCCAAACATCAGCATTGACTGACTGAAACTAGCTTTCCATGCATTTTCACAAATCAGTCCAAATTCTGAGATCAAAGTCTTTTCAAACACATCTTCATAATACTTATATTCTACACAATTGTTGTAACATGTGGAATTTTCGACTTTGATTGTAGCATTATCATCGAAATTGATGCACACAAATTGTGTTGTGGGTGTCAGGAAGATTATTGATAGCATGTTCCATATTGCTGCTAATCTTAGTAGAGCTGCTATAGTACAAACTGTAGCTTGCCACACACCAAATGCACCAATAGATTTGACCACATAATCATCTTCAAAATCACTGTCAACCAAGTTTTCAGAACTGCTACTTCTTCCACTATTCATGGTGAGTTTTATTGAATCGGCTATTAATTGTGAAGCTATTACATGATTTTTTAGAATGTGGGGATTTATTCTTAGAGACATTAATTTGATAAGTTTAAAATTGAATTTAGTATAAATTTTAAACTTCTGATATTAAAATTAAACACACTACTTTTTATACACATCGTTATTGAAAGTAAGATTCATAGTAAATGAAGAGTAAATGAAAATAATTATGCACTTTTATCGGTAAGTTTTGTTATGAATAATAAAACTTATCATCAGACTGTTGATGTAATTTTAGATCAATGAACTGGTTATTGTTGTAGGTCATGGATGGTCCCCGTCGTACTTGTTTTGATGACACGGTTTAATAGTATGCGAACAGCATTATCTAAATTATGACAAATTAATAAAAGTATGGACATGACTAACACCATGCACGTAATCAAGCTAATACCATAAATGAGACTTTTTTGAAAAGACCTCTCCCTAATAAGTAGTCGCCATTACGCAATTTATACAGTTAAAATGAGAGTCTTCGTCTTGTCCGACGCGTTTCCATAAATAAACCTCCCAGAACCGCCTTTGTTCGTATCGTTATTTCGGCGGACGGAACCACACGGGTTGCTTGTCCTCGCATTTTTTATCCGACGCCCAACCCAATTAATCTTCCTTATCGTTCCATCGCCGCCAGTTAAATAATCGCGGCGCAGACGAGTTTAACATAAATTAAGTTTTCCACGACACCTGAGATACCCCCCTTGTGTTAAGAGCCTCGGCTACGTTCCATTTATCTACGAGCCAGATGGTTTTGAACTTTATGTCCACGGTGCAAGAATTGAAGGGTCTGTTTGAGTAAGTTTGCTGGTCAGTAATAATGAGGCTTCGTCGAGAGATGTATATCGCAAGCCAGAAAGAAAGGTTAAGTGTGAACATTTGTTTGTTAATGCCCTTGTATAATGGATTCGTGGTTCTTTTTAGGTTGGAATGATAAGTTGTTTTACTTTAATTGATCGATCGCTTGATTTCTTTCGGGTTTGTAAACGGTGAACGAATTTCTCTTACATGTGGACAGCTTGGATAAGTGAAACGGTAAGGGTTGATTGATGGCAGTATTTAGATTTAGTACGTCTGGTACGGCTGTATTTTTTAATGGTTTTTATAAAGGGTGAATTTGTTCAGACTTCGAAGTAGAAATATTTTATTTTGATTTTTATCACAAACTAAAGCGAGTTTAAAAAATAGAACCTATCTTCAATCAAATCAAATCATTTATTGTTGAAGAAAACACTGTTACAATGGTGCTATAAGAATTTACGCATCGAGTGGTTCTACCGTAAGCCATGTAAAATGTATACAATCATAAGATACAATCAACAAATATTTAAAAACAATCATGAAATACTGAAATAAAATAAAGATATTAAATTAATGCAATGTCATACAGATCAATTAATTAGTTATTAATAGTAATATTTAAATTATTTAAATGTCATTCCTAGAATTAATACAATATGTAATGAGACATGCTTAATTGTTATTATTTCCATAATCATTGCCGTATAGGTAATTTTTCAGGAATACAGTGAATGTTAACAGCACAGGACTCGACTAGTCCAGTGCTGTGTGGACTTGTATTAGGCCTAAATCCAGCAGTGGCCATCTTCCAGCCTGTCTTTCATGCTGAAAATAATTTAGCAACATCATAATTATCAATTTATTTAAAATCGCTAAATATGGTACATTTATGAATCCTTAAATACTGCGTGCGTTGTAAAAAACACATGACAATTACAAACAACTTGATACTTCAGACTAACTCAAAACTTCACCGAGTTAACATAAATCCCACAGCGGTGTTAATCTAGCTGTGGAAAGCATAATTATTGACTAAGTTCAGCAAGGTTCAACAAGAGAGCGCCCTTGGACTGATAATCTCAACTAACGTCAACTTAAAAGCCGCGTAAATCTTACTAAGAACAGAGGCGGGGTGGAAACGAGTAATTCAAATAGATTGTCCCCTGAAACTCTTTATCACGTTTAACTTGTTACTTAGGATATTAGATACTATTTTATAAAAGTTAGTGTTTCATAAAATCGATCAACATTTTCAATGATGAGATTCTATGCTTGACATATTTTAATATTTGTATGTTATATACGGAACATGTAAGATGATCATCATCAACATCACCTGCGTAGCCTTTTCTCAACTAAGCTGTGGTCGGCTTCCAGTATAACCCGATGCAGCTGAGTACCAGTAATTTACATGGAATGACTTCCTATCTGACGTCCACAACCCAGTTACTGGGTAATACGAAACTCCTTGGTCAGCATGTCGGAATTCCGAAAACTCTTAACAACTGTCAAAGATCCAAGCATAACAAGGCAAAGACAGGTATGTAAAGATGGTTACCCATCTACGGACCGACTGCAGCAAGCGTTGCTTAAACTGATCAATCCACCGGTATGGGTGTTGTTACTTAGCTACGCCCCTTCTACAAAAACATTATATTCTATAAGGCTGTATGTGCATCAACATTCCTCAAGTTGTCATCATCATTGGCTTTACAAGCTTTCATTTCTTCAAATTCATCAAAATCATTCCCATCATCCTTCACCAACCAAACAGCGCTCGTCAAATCACTAAGTATGTCAACAAACGCTACATTCTTACGTATGTTTGCTCAAATAAACCTATACGTTTCGAAAATTGGCCAAATCAATTATCGTTATTACTCAGCTATTTCTACTCGTGCCTTCTCTGTTTGATATTCCATACCAACGATAGTTATATCAATTTGGTTGTTATTAGCATCCGTATGTTATTTACAAGAGTAGTTGAGAGCTTTTGAAATTCGGATTTCACTTGTGTGGTCGGAGTTGATAATGTGTGAAGCATTGGCTGTGACAAACTAATGGAGGCAAATTAATCGTAATAAATTGAGAATAGGTTATGTTTGTGACGTCTACGGGTTACTAACTGCTAGGTTTTTCTCATAGTATCAGTTATGGTACTGATGTGGATCCTGTTTCCGAGGATTTTTAATCGACTTCAAAAAGAAGGAGATTACCAATGCGACATGTTTTTGTATGTATTTTTTGTAAGTGTGTTCGGGCAAAATTCCGTCATATAATATGTATTTCGTTAGACGGATATGCAATTTTTTTTTCGAAAGGGTCTTATTCCGAAATGGTCCCTTTCAAATTTCATATAGATCTGATGATGCGTTTCGGAAACAGACAACGGTACTCCTCAAAAAATGACAGCAAATCAACCTCGATTGCTGCTATCGCATAAATATGCATTGTTTTGATCTCAAGGATGATGAAATTTCGAATCGGTGTAGGGTAGGTAGGTATCTACTTTAATTAAAAAGTGAAAATAAAACTTGTTCCAAATGAAAAACAACCGACTTCCGAATTTAAAATTATTTTTCACTTTGTAGTGTTCGGTTGTTTATTTATTTTTTGGAAAATGTTATTTTTTATTGTAGAAATTATTTGTCTTTGGAATCGTACGATATCTGTTATCCGGTCCTACCTTAATAATAGGTATTTCATTTGTTTTTCCAATAATGGTCGTCTATAATAGCTCTAAAACTCAGATGCAGATAGCAATTATGCATGAAGTAAATTATTAATTGGATGGTATTTTTTTTAAAATTCTTTTTGGCTTTCAGTTGCAGTCGTTGGTAACATCAAGCAGCAGCAGGCGTGTACTTCACTCACTGTTATTGACATAATATTGTAATTATAATCCTCTTTGGTGAAACTAACACAAAATAACATAAAATTCCAATAACTTACCATCAAAATACTGAAACCGTGCCTCCAACCTCGTTAATCAAACTGCTAAAACGCAGTTACATTCATAATTAGCATCTCAAGTCGGACAGACGTCACTTATCGTGTTTGATGGTCTGTTTGTCTATCTGTTAGCACGTTTCTAGGTGACTGCTGTAACTGAATGCTATGTGTAATATGTACGTGATTGATTAGTTTATTTTGTTGATTCAAACTCTTGCTAAAATGTACTTAATTTTTATCGTGATTTGTAGTGGTTAGCGCGTACCAAATATAGAGTTGATTGTCTAATTTGTTAGCGTGTCGTGGACTAAACTGTTTACAGGATTTTTTTCGTAACTGTGACGTTCGTTTCGTCATCATTGATTCTTACTCCACGCCCTAATAAAATGGGATCGTCGTGTGAGTTACTACGTTGTCATTACGTTAATGTGTCACTGTTTTTCGGGCAACAGGAGCACGTGGTCACGACTGCCTGCCGATTTTCCGAATAAAAAGTGTTGTATGTGGTATGAATGCTTTTATTAAAATATAACCCGCGGGTTTGACCGCGTGAAATTTTGGACCCCAACCTGTCACGTCGCATTTCCATCCGCGCTGTAACTTCGTTTTCACTTAACGTTCTTTTCGACTTTTTCCTTGTCGCTCGTCTCTTAGGGGTACGTATCGCCTTTAAACCTTGTTCAAGGATTTGGCTATCAAATGCTAAAAAAAATCTAATCTTGCTACCTAGTTCCAGAGATCAATAAAGAAATACGTATCAATGCTGATAGCTATCATTCACACAAAATAGAAAAGACGAATGTAAAAAACTTTCCAAAATTTGATATTCTTAGCGAAATCAAAATATCTACATGGCAATTTTGTTAAATTTCTACGTTATTTGAAAACCTCAATAAACTAGCCAAAAAATCCCCATCACTGAAATGCACAGTGGGCACTCAGCAAAAACCAGGTGGGCAAAAAATAAAAAGCGGGATCGAGTCGTTACGTCGGACGCGAGACGTCGTTACAAACGAGCGGAGATCTGCGATAGCCTGCTGAACTTGTGGGCGGGATCTGCACACTGGGTATACTTAGTGGGGAAAATGTATTATTTTATAATAAATATGTACCTAATTTAAAGAATTGAAAGTTCTAAATCGAATTGTTTCAAAATGATAAACGAAACTTTTATACCAGAACAAAAAAAATGGTTTTAAAAATTAAAAAGCACGCTTTAAAAACCAAACTAGTAGGGGCTGGAAATCATGTTTAAAGATTCTGTTACATAGATATACACGGTATGTATTTAATTTTAAGCTAAGAAAAGCGCGTTAATAATAAATGTCTATGTACTTTTAGAAGTCAACCTCTTTGAATTTTGGAAACTAGGGACAGATGGCAGACAGATTAAGAAATGTTTTAATTTTAACATCACGCAATAAACCAAGCTTCTACTACCAACAAAATAACTTAATCTATACTTTCATAATTATAATTGAAACTCGCTTTTTGTATCTGTCTGTTAAACCAATTTTTAAATTCTAGAAGGTGAATGTGTTGTAAAATCTTTGTGAAGTAAGGTCGATTTGCTAGTAAGTATAAATAATACACAAAATATAAATATATTTTTTCCTAAAACTTTTTGTCTTCCACAACGTCACTGTACCCCACAGTGCACATAGAGTAAAGAGACAATCAGAAGCGGCCAGCGTTAACGTTGCTCTGTAACGATGGCCGGATAATCCCCGCGATCGAGTCGACGATGCCGATCCAATTTACCCGGCCGATACCCGGTCCGGTTCACATCGTGTTATTTGAGACAAGTATCCCGATTTATTTTGTGACCGCTTTCTGCTATTTTTCAAAGAGAGATTGGGGTTGATAAAATTCGACCTTTGTAGTACAACTTTTGAGTATCAGATTGTTATATAGTTAATATGGAATAATGTAAGGTATCAGTGATAAATAAAATGATGATTATCTTTCTCCTGGCTATCATTCCATTTTTTTGGGGTCAGCTCTCCTCTTATGTACTACTTATTCCCAGGCAATTAAAAAAGCAATATAATAATAATAAATAAAATCTTTCCCATGAGCTAAAATTTTCAGAGCTCTTGGGAATCAATGTACGGAGAGAAATTGTTTGGAAAACTATAGATTTGGAACTCCTGGGAATAAGCTGTCTGTACAGACGCCAGCACATCAAGCTACTTCAATGTGTCAAATTTCTGTGATAGATTTTCAACTTTATTACGTGAGCGTATGGTTCATGTTCAATTGGGAAAATTTGACAGTTTGGGGTAGCTTGATGTGCTGGCGTCTGTACATATTTCTGCGCCACATCGTACGGTTGTGGCAAAATAATGATAGAATGATTCATTAAAAATAAAAAACCTACCTCTAAAGATTCATTTAAAAAATGGAAAGAAAAGAGAGAAGACAGAGAAAAAAGAATAAGTTCGTTTTGCACGTTTAAGTTTTGCATCAATGTTAAGTACGTAGGTTTTAAATGAATAATTCGACCCTTGTAATAACCGTCTAAGTTGACAAATCCACACATAGACGAGTCTCAACTTACTTTTTATCTTCTGTTCCATAGTCTCTTTTTATTTCTACTTTCTATCCAAATCTTTTAAATAATAAGATCTTTTTATTACAACGGCTTTAAGTGTCAGTCTTATCTAGCTAACACTAAAACTTAGCGTGTCCAAAAACAAACTGTTTTGTCTGTGAGCTCGACAAAACTAACATAAAAGCAAAGATAACAAGTTGGTACACTATTTCAAAACTCCCGGATTACCATGAAAATCAGTTTGTTTAAATCTTTATTAGTACAAATATTCATTCCTAGCCTAGCCTTTTCCCAAACTACGTTGGGTTTGCGTTCCAGTTTAACCGGATGCAGCTGAATACCAGTATTTTACATGGTGTGACTGCCTATCTGACCTGCACAACCCAGTTACTGGGTAATACGATACCTATTGGTAAGAGTGGTTGTCAGACTTTCGGGTTTCTGATGACCCGTAACGACTGTCAAAGATCTACGGATGACAGCCGGGACCAACGGCTTAACGTGCTTTCCGAGGCACGGAGGGGTATTGGTATGTAAATATGGTCACCCATCCACAGACCAACCGCAGCAAGCGTAGCTTTACCTCATCGATCGACCCGTGCAGCTGTTATTACTTAGCCACAAGCCCCTTTAGGACAAAAAAAACCGTCTAGATAATGAACAACAATGACGAAAACCATATTTCCAAGACTCCATTTGTAAATCACCGCGTATTTACTCAATAAATTTTCGAACTGTCTCATATAAGAAATACCAATATGTACTAATAGTAAAAATATAATGATTTAAGTAAAATGTCACGAAACCGAAAAACGAGGTTTGTGTGTCGTCGGTATCTTTGTCGTCCCATACGCATTAGCGAGCTAATACTAAATCGACCAATCCCTTTGCTCCTTTTGCTTCGTGACGTACGAGACGACTGGACCCGAACGGTTTGTCCAAGCAATTTGACATTCGATTTTTAGAACGTCGTATTGACAGATAGTCCTTCTGGGAATGTGTGTGAAGCGAAGGCAAACGCGATTTTAACGTGTCCACGCTAAAGATTGACGTCGGTTGACGTCGGCAAAGAGAAATAAATATTTATTTATTTATGGAGCTGCTCTAATCACTTTTGTAATTCTATGGAAGGGTTTAAATTTTTCATGTTTGCTGCTACCATTTTAGTTGCTTTTGTCCGAAGTTTGGTGGTAAATATAGAAATTCTTGTAAAGTTTTGTGAACTGCCTTCTGTATTTTTAGGACTTCATCAAAACAAAGTTAATTTTGTTGACGCTTCTAGAACTTTATGACGCATATAACTCCTTTATATTCTATAGAGTAACACATATCCAGTTGAATTTCAATAAACCAGGTATGCTGTAGTTAATTAATATCCATATTGATGAGGGAAATATAGCAAAAAACTGGCTGTCAGCTGCTCGTCACTCTGTATCCTTTAAAAGAATTATCTGATCGAGTTGAGTCATTATAAGATTCATAATTTATAATGGTCTAGAAACCTGTTAATAAACATACTAACATACATCGCTGTAATAATGGTATCTCAGAAATTATGCTTGTATATGACTATGACAACCGTCTTACCAAGGGGTATCGTGTTACCCTGTAACTGGGTTGTGGAGGTCAGATAGCAGTGGTTTAGTTTAAAATACTGGTGTTCAGTTGCATCCTGTTAAAAGTGAAGCCGATTGCAAGACGGACAGACAATATTCTACATAGATGACCATACTTCAAGGTGCAAGGCATAACCTAATGAATACATACTGCGTACATAATTCTAAGCAAATACACACTCGCATTGTTTGCCAACAACTTAACGCTGAGTTTCTTTTTCGATTAACATAAGTACACTAAAATGTGTGAGCAAATAAACTCGCCGGCCGATAATTTATTAATACGCCTAAACGTGTTGTTTGCACTTCAATTTAACGGCTCGGTACTGAAGAATTTCTAAATATTAACATTCAGCATCACAATTTTGAACCTTATACAGAGAACTGAAAGATTAATTTAGATGGAAGTGTCACTGATGAATGAATTTGCAATATGTGCAAAAGTGATATATTGATGAAAATGAAATGTTATTATTGACACTTCACAATTTCAACGTTTTATTTAGAAGTCTGAAGCTACTGCGAATGTAAAACTACAAAACATTTAGAACTGTCGATCACTGAAGGATCTATAAAAAACAAAAAACATTGCAAAAAACATGATGTTTTAAAACAAAACATTTCCAAACAATCATAAAACGATTATATACAAGCTCTTACAAGAATTTCATTTTATTCCCAAGTAAACGATAAAATAAAAGCAATAAAACTGAAGACCTTAAAAGAGGGACTGAAACAACAGAAATAACGTATAAGAGTTCCAAAATCGATTAAACTTAGCCAGTTTCGGAGACAGTCATTTACGGAGATCATAAAATTGAAGACGTCGATGTCACAGTGTGTCTGTGACCTTATTTGTCGGGTTTGAATTCTGTTCAACCTCAGTTGGAGAGATCAAAAGTCGTGTCGAGTATTTATAGACACTTAAAATGACGTGAAAGAAAGATCTTCAATTGAAATCGTACAATATTTTATTGGCTGTTAACGCAATGATTATTCCGTTTTGTTGTTATGATTTATGTTGAGGATTCCTATAAGAAAGTTTCACATTTGTGCAAAAGTAATATTTCTTGAGAAACGGATATTTCAGTATTATGATCTTTTTCCAGAGAACAACCAATGAATAAATATAACAGAAGACTTTTCAGTACACTCTCATTTTACAGAACTGGAAGAAAAAGATTTTTCTTTTCTCAACAAAAAGTATGAAATGAGTGATCTTGACCAGAAACTTACTCAACATCCTTTGACTAAGACTCTCAAACCGACAATATCACAGCTACCTAAAGGTGCAAAGTTGAATCCCCTAGACCACCTAAAAAGGCTGACATGTCTACCCTAAAGTACTCCTCGACGTGTCCGACGTGACTAGTTGAGACACGTAAAAAGAGTGATCATATAGAGGGCGGCACATTCGAACGACATGTAACTGGCCACTGGGGACCCACTGCATTGACCATTCGGAATAAAATACGTTTTTACGACTCCATAGTCGTTTAGGGCTGGGCAAAGTTTAGGTGGAGGATTTTTGTTTTTGGTTTCGTATTATCATTTTATCAATGTGTGAGAGAAGAGTACTAATATCAATGTATGTTTAGAAATAAGTCTGGTCCACATTTTATCACAGGTTTTATGGTAGAACAGATATTATTGTGATCATGCTGCTATATACAACAAATCAAAAGAATTTTTAATTCCTACTTTCAAATCCATTTAAGGAGATTCATCATCTCAGCCGAAAGAAGTCCACTGCTGGACATAAACCTCCCCCAAGCTCCGCCACTTAGACTGGTTCTGTGCCTCCTGCACCCAGCGGATTCCTGTGGTCTTCACAAGATCATCGATCCACATAGCGGGAGGCCTTCCAACTCTACGTCTTCTGGTATGCGGTCGCCACTCCAGAACTTTCCGGCCCTATTGGCCATCGGTTCTGTGAGCAATGTGCCCTGCCCACTGCTACTTAAGTGTGGCAACTCTTCGGTGCCTTGGTTCCCCTGCGGACATTGAACGCAGTGATCCAATCAGGAATATTAGGGAAGTTTCTTAAGATTCGTTTTACATAAAACAAAGTTTCTTGTCTTTTAAAACATCAAAGTAATAACTAAGCTATGGTTTTTCTTAGACAGTAAAGCACTCTATCCAACGATTTCTATATCTCTATAAAAGAAAATAAACATCATGTTTGCGAAAAACTATTTTTTCAAACAAAAAACTCCGAACTACGTGCCACCCCTAACTCAGGAAGAACTCAGTTATAGTTTCAACGATATTTACGGGAACGATGTTGCTGAAAATATTGTCTGCAATTTATTGTTCAGATTTCGTGTGTTTTCGATTTATCGCTCTCGGAGTTGTGTGGCGACGGATAAGGTAGGAGCGAAGTTGGGTTCACGGGTTTTAGGGTACTGTAGATAAAGAAATGCTTGAAAGGATCCTCTTTCGTTACTTTGGTTTTTTCAGCACTGCTGGTTTCTTCAGAGCTTTTCACAACATCAATGGTTAATTAATACATTTAGTTTAGTTTAGTAATTCAAGTAAACAGTAAGTTGTTCTTACTGTTTACTTGAATTACTAAAATAATATTATTTTCTGACAAAAATAATTGTTGTTATCGTCAGTGTGAAAACAATAGTAAAACTTTATTATATACGATATTTTATACTACATAATAACATATCGAATTATTTTAAAAATACTGTTGTTTGAAGGTACAATCAACTCAATCATATTTCATGCAATTTTTGCTGACAATAAAAATAATACCTTTTTTATCGACATCGACAAATACCCAACACTATTGCATTCAGCTTATCCGGTGTGCATGTAACAAGGCGTCGGATTTGTACCAAAGTGATTCGTTTCACGAGGAAGAACTACAGCACACTGATTCTTTGTCTTCTACATCTATAACATCTTCTAGATTTTGTATGATAATACATACTTTGTTGGAGATTAAATTATTGTAACAACTTTTCAGAAGTAGAGACAGTAGTTTATTGATGACATATTATGACTTGTAGAATATATAAACAAAAATGTTATAGTTTACTTGACCCTTTATGTAAATAATGTTTTATGATGTTTAATAAAATATAATTTTATAGAGTCTCCTGGATAAAAACATTTGAACTAAACCATGAACATAAATCGTTTCCATCATTGCTGATTTTCTTAAAAAATTGGAACGCAAAATCGTTCGACAAAACAAACAAACAAAATCCAATCTCAATCGCCCCTCAGTTGAACCCACAATTTAATCCAAACGCGACAAACTACAACCAAGAAACATTAAAAAAGCACTTGTCATAACCAACCCTTAGTAAAAAGGAAAAATTCGAAAAACAAAAACCAGTGGATAGCCCCAGGTGTCAGTTTTTAATAAAGGCCCAATCAGTCGGCCGCCGGAAGCGACGTCGGCGGCGCTCTTCCGCGCCGGAAATGGAGCTCGTGTTTGCCAGCGCCCTCTGTCGGCTTCCCCCGGAAACGATGGTGTCGCCCCCAGGCGCAAGAACCCGACAAAATGAACCTTGCGATACGTTCTCTCATCAGGTAGGGTGGGTGCTATTGGGAAATATTTTAAGGATAGGATATTTCTGGTTGACTAACAAAGCGAAGTGGCATGAAATCTACCTTTTATACCTTCAGTAATTTTATAAATAGTGATGTTTAAATAAATATTTAAAAGCTAAGATTTTAATGAAGAGTTCCGTCCTGACTGATTAAAAACTGGTAATTAGTGAGTTACCATTATAAGAAAATATTTGTAAAGTACTTCAAGGATCTTTTGGCAGTGAATGAAGTTGACGCCACCCAATCGGTCTGGGTAATGAACAGTAAAAAAAATCCATCAGTAGAGATGTTAACATTTGTAGACAAATAAAAAATTAAAATTATTCGGTACAATATAAAATAATATAATAATTAAGGGCAAAATTAAAATCAATGCAAATTTTCTTATTACATCATCTTCACATCATTCCTTTTGCGCTTATAATAAAGTGTTCTTTATCTAAAAAATATAGATATTGGCATCTTAGCAAAGCAAATTTAAAACCTTTAATAAAAAAAATAGCAAAAGACATTGATACCTTTCATTAATTTTTTGCCATCCAGACTGTCCCACATTTCCCTAACCACCTAGCCTTCCTACCTTTACCCGCAATAAACGCGTGCCGTATTAAAACGTTTGAAGCTTGTTTTTTAGTTAGCCCGTTTGTTTGGCTGCACCCTTTGATGACGCAACTGAATCCCTGTTGCGGTGCCACAATAAAAGCCGGGGGTTGAAAATGTGAAAGGACTTTATATTGCATTTTATACCATGGTGTTTTTAGTTAAAAGATTTCATGCCAACGCGTATGGTTTGTAGGTACTGATTAACGTATTTATAAGCACTAGTGGTCGCCCATAATTCGAGCATAATACATTTAAATTTTAGTAAAAAAATATTAGCTTTCTGCACTTCTTCTCCATAAAAACTTTAACTCTGCAAAATTTTATACTGCATTCTCTCAATTTTCGTAAAAAGGGGTCCAAAGTTATTGCTCCGGGTAGTATATTGTCCAGTATTTTTGCTGATTTGGACGTCTTTGGCGCAGTCCCGAGGCATACTTTTATGCTAGTTGCTTACATCACACTTATATATGGCACGAGATTATCGACTGTATTTTTCAGTGTTGGATGTTTCAATTCATCAATATTGAAACCAGTTCACTTTTTTTTATCTGTTAAACGATAAATGATTTTATTTCTGTAAGTAGGTTTGTACAAACACTTTTACACGTCAATCATATTTTTTTAAACTAGATGAGGTCGGCGTTTCCTATCTGACTACTCTGAGAAGAAAGGCCGAAACAAACTCAGAGGTCACAGTCTCTTTTTAAGTCCAGACCATGTGGATTGGTGTCTGAAATGGTCTTTTGAGGAAAGAACCACACAGATTGAGTGGACCTGTTCATTCAGTGCACGCATTTCTCAGTAATCATACAGCTCAACTCAGAACTTGAGGAGATCAACGATTTGACTTTGACGTTGCTAGTTTATTTTGGTCCAAAGTTCTAATTACGTGTCCGTAACACAATAAAAAGCGTGTCCTTAAAACTGACACAAACATTTTGACGAGAAACTTAAATCATTGCTTTGAAGTCTCTGAGGACTCAAAATCACTACAAAACCATACTGAATTAGAATGTATGTCCCAAACTTGTCACGATCACGTTTTGTCACGTCACAGTTCCCCTAACTCCGCTATCCCCCTGAATTTCAGATAACAAAAAAGATGGAAACCGTTATCGTTAGTAAAGGACCAATGCAAAAATCGCACACGAAATCTTCAAATTATAAAAATCAAATCCAGTAACTAAGTTGGCAGCTTCGGTCCAAAATCTGCCCACTATATTCTGAACGTCCCAGACCTGGGACAATACCTCACTAACACGTAGCGTGGCGTGATAAATGCGCGTGTCACGCTGGCTGCTGCCGCGATCACTCTCCGCCAGCTAGACGAATGCCCGCGGATTTGTCACGCCGACATCGCGACTGACGTGACGAAAAACGGCTGGGAATTTCAGCTTTTTAGTAGCTGCAGGTGTCATTATTCTCTTTTGAGCTGAAGTTATTGCTAGTTTTAATTTAAATGAAGTGAATAAAGGTTTTTAGTATAATGGCTAGATGGCCCGACGACCTAAAGAAGAGGCTGAGACAGATTGAATACGAAAGGCGGAGGAAAGGGTTAGGGGAGGAGAGGCTATGTCTAAGTCCAGCAGTGGAGTTCGATAGGTTATGTTGATTGATTTATTGATTGAGTAAGATGTCTCAAATGGACGACTGATATGATAACGAACGATGGCTGAAAAGCATCATTTCAATAACAGCAGCTGAAAATAACAAACACTTTGAACATCATCTTTTTTTAAGTTTTTTTTTTTTTAAGTGGTTAAACCTGCGGTTAACGTCATTGGTGATTCTTCTGATTTCAAGGTTGTACCCCTAATATACCTTTTTGTAAATCGAAAACAAGATATTTTTTCTGATAATGAAACAAGTTTACAAAATATTGAAAAGAATCTGTCGCTCGTAAAATGGGATAGTCATCGTTTGAGATGAACTGTTGGTGGTATATTTCCTATCAACATAGCCTCCAATAAAGTACGGTACGTTTGTACAGCACCCACAAATATTGATTGCATTGATAATCTTCGTCTCGTAAAGGCAATAGGTACATAAAAAAATTCAATTCATACAAAACCATATCAGTGAAAATTGCTGACAGTTACGACTTACTAAGTCCCTGAATTAGTCTATTAAGTATTATTTACAGCCACTCCGACTTCTCGTCATAAAAAACTTTATGCCAACGCGATATTTTTCTCAAAACTCGTAAAGAAATTTGACGATCATACTCGTACTGTATTGACATGAAAATTTTAAAAAATCATTAATTCCACCATCATAATAGGTACAGCTTACCCTATACAGCTAATCCCAAATTCAAAAATTCAAAAATAAAATTATGAGCTAACTTTTGTACACATAAAACTCTATATTTAAAGTTCGCCGCTCTCGCGTTTAGTGCTGTCCGAGTGGTATATCGATAAAATATCAATTTGAGAGTCGATACCACCTTGCACGACATGCTCGTAAAATTTTACAATCAATAAAATGCAAATAGATACCGCATCTGATGATGACACAACGATAATCGGCAATCGTTATACATTCATTAGCATTGAGGATCGCGTTTCCACGGTACGAACCGTCGCGGATGTCATTTTAATTTCGTAATAAACTGTTTGTGTGTAGGTGTTGTTAAATAGAATTATATGTTAAGCTTTGATGGTATGGGTGTGGAGATAGTTTTAGGGCCACTGTAACGTCTGTTCTTGAGTAAGAGCATAGATATTATTAGCTGATGCTGTTGGAATTATAAACCATCAAAAACATAACTTGCAAAAAAAAAACAAGTCTCGCAACTCAGATCTTCTACGGTAAAAAGTTCTGAGATCCATGTAATACCAAGTCGGTTAATTTATTGAGTCCCTACTTAAGAGTCCTTCTGTCTGTCTTAAGTTATTACGTAATTATATGTGTCTTTTTTTTTTCAAAATAAAGTAATATTCTATTCTAATTATCTAAACCTAACAACATTTAATAGTGACCATATCAATATCAAACATCTTTTAATTATAAAGATTGACTTGGCAATCGCACTAAACAATCTAATTTAAAATAGGTAATATGTACCAAATGTCAGATTCGTTGTGTTTTCATGCGATGGCTTTTTTTTGCCGTTTTCCAAAAATTTTACCTAGCTAGATCGATTTATCGCCCCCGAAACCCCCTGCATACTAAATTTCATGAAAATCGTTAGAGCCGTTTAAAGATATTAGATACATATACAGGCACACTGATTCATTCACTGCAAATATAACTTTGTAATCCCATATATTTTTATGGGATTACAAAGTTATTTATGCAGTTGGTATATCTAGAAAACTGGACCGAAATTGCAAAAACATTTTGGTCTTTCCTTGATTTATACAATAATTGTATTCTAAATTTGAAGCTTCTATGTCTGCTACAAGTGCCTTAGTGTTTTGATAATCGGTCAGTGAGTGAGTGACAAAATTTTGACAAGTTATAATTCTTAAACTACTAGTTCAAATTGAATTAAATTTGAAATATACCACGTTTATGCAATGCCTGCTTGGGTCGAAAATGGCCTGAACTGCTTCGAGAAATGCTTTTTTGCTCGACTTGGTGGGGGGAGGGGGGGGGGCACTGCCGTGCCCCCAGGTCTTGGAAATGTCTGCCCTAAAAACATACGTTTTGTTATAAATTTTCTAAAGTAATTTTGAGTAATTTCTAAATCTTGTACGGTTTACTATCCCTTACCTAACCGTCTATATGCCTTAACTTATACACCAATTATTATTGCACCCATAAAATCATCACAACTCAACTCTTAATAATCACACTAAACAGTTAGTTTATGTTCGACCTTTAAACCGAACATATCAAGCTTTTAACGGTGGCAAGCACTGTCAAATAAATATCTGATGCAAGATAGAGATAATAATCAGATTAGCATAGAAATAAATAGTTAATATATGAGAATTTATGTATCAACCAATTAAACATTACTATCAGAACTGTGAAAAGATAAGCGATGATATCTTATCTAGAAAAGATCTACGGCTGATCATTAAAATCGAATATAACGGTTTTTAAAATCTCTAAATTGCACAAAAGTTTCGACCATATTATGTGACTTAGTTACCACCACAATCTCATAGTTTAGGCTACCCAAAGACTTGCTCGTTTATTTAGAAAAGAGAATATTACCAGTTCCGGCAAAAAAAAATTAAGAGTCTAATTTGAAGAAAAATAAAAATATTAATTAACATCAGCTGCTATTATCGCACGCGAAAGTTAATAGCGTAATTAAAAACTGAAAGGGTAATTGGTTCGCCCGTCAACAAATTGAACAATCAATAAGTCAAAACCCTTGTTGTTTTATCGACCTTTTAAAGGCACCACTTAGGGTACTGTCACTCTTACTAAAACGAAAAGATCTTTTGTAAGGCCTCCGAAAAAAAGCCGCAAGAAGTTGTGACCGTATTTTTTATGAGCGATAAATAAAATTATTAAAAAAAATAGAGTGTGGAATTAATTGTATCGATAAATAATGGCGTGTCATTATATTTTTTCTTAATTTATTATCACCCGTCTCCTTAATTGCATTTTAAATTATAATGTTAACCTTTAACATTAATATTGTGCTGTAAAAAAATGTCGCGTAAATTGCTTTTTTTATATTTATTGGTTTTAATTTAGTGTGTGTCTAAGTATTATTTGATTACAACACAAGATTAACAAATGTTTTAGTGAAGTAAATTATGTTTACTGTTGTTAAAGTTATGGCATAATAAAACAAAACGGTGAATTTATACAATCAACTTGGTATTGCTAAACAATATTTCCTTCAAAGATAATATCAGACAGCTGAGAAAGAGAGATCGTTCAGAAGTGAATCAGAATCAGAATTAAGTATGCAAATGCAGCTGAATGTAGGTTTCTCCCATTGATCTTCTAGAGATAATGTTTACCTTGTTTTCATAAATAGCTAAGTGAAAGGACGGTAGGTACTTTGTTTTACGTCATCAGAGCGTGATTGATCGGCTGTCAACCGTGCGACAAGGAAGGGTGAAGTTAAGACAACTTCAAAGCTACTTTTAATATATTCATTTGCTTCAGAAAATCATATCCATATCCTAACCATAAACACAGACATAACCAAAAACAACTAAATGAAATGTTAGCCATTTATCTAAAAGCGACTTGCCTTACGTTTACCTAGTTGCGTAATGTCGACAAACAAGCACTCAAACAGACAGACGTGTCACGTAAATCGACACGTTTCGTAATTCTAATATACACACCGAATTACACGCTGACATTATTTACAAGACAAGTGTTGGGATTAAGCAAGGCGTGGAGACTTCTTTGAGGTATGATTTTATTTATTTATTTTGTAAAGGGGTATCAAGTTTTGGAGAACCAATAGTTTCTAAAACATATAAAATAAATAATTCAATTCGATTAATATAATAGCATTTGGTTTTGACATTAATATTAAGTATCCAGGACAAAAAAAGGCATTCTTTGATTTGATTTTTAGTTTTATTATAAGAAAAATGAAAACGTCAGCATTTCTTTACAAATTTTGTGGACAATAATGACTAATTGTCAATACATTATGTTTTTTGGTGTTTGAATATATACTCCATTGGCCGCCCTATTCCGACAACACCTACCGGCGACAGCACGAATATATTAATATCAATATTTAAATCTCCAACCGGTTGTCCCATTAAAACACTATTACAATATTAGCATATTTGATAAACAATCGATAATCGAGTGACAGGGCACAGCACTATTCATTTAGAATGTATATTAGCACTACACTATTCATATAGAATGTAAATTATCGACCTTTTACACTTAATAATTAATTTCCTGTCAGCTGCAATTAAGGTGATATGTTGATATTCGAACAGAGATTTGAGTGATTATCTAAAGTCCATAAAGTTGTAGGTATGATTTATGTAATCTGATGTCATTTGAATGTGAAATTAATATTTACAGAATATGAAAATTAAAAAAAAAACATTTAACCGTTTTTTTTTTTGGGTGGGAAATCATCAAATATCTTCTCCCTCTCTGGGTGGAGCAGGAGGGCGTGTCAGACTATTACTGACTAAAACCCACCCGTGTTCCCTCAGTAGCCTGTGTGCCAGGGGTGGCAGTATCTCTTTCGAACAGCCCGCACCCTTGGCAGGCATCGGCCCTTGTAGGCCCCATCACTTTGTCCTGACATCTCTTTGAGGCGCGCGTGGAACACAAGGCGCCGTCGACCTGGGCCTGGTCCTTACCGGACAGTGAGCTACCGATTACTCGCCGTCCGCAAGCCCACGCCTGCGGTGGCCGGGAATCAGCCTGGGATTCCCGACGCTCAGGACGTCTCCTGCGAAGGCTAGGGCCATGAGGGCGCATATGCTGCCTCTCCCTCACGTGCGCCGCCTCCCTCTTCGCGAGCATCACTGCTTCGCAGAAGGAGGTGACGGCCATGCACTTTCGCTCCGTACCATGGCCTGGACCAGGGCAGGACGCGAGAGATCGCCGTCGCCGATCGCCTCCAAGAGGTCACGTCGGTGCTCCGCCCAAGCCGGGCAGACCTCCACCGTATGCTCCACCGTGCCCTCAGGGCAATCTTCCCAATAGAAACACCCGGGCGTTTCCTCCCACCTTATGCGAAACAGGAACCTCCCGAAACAGCCGTGTCCGGTGAGGACCTGCGTCAGGCAGAAGGTGAGGACGCCATGCCGCCTCTCAAGCCACTCCTCAAAGAGGGGACTTACCGCCGCAATCGCTGCGTGCCCAATCATTTAACCGTTCTATTGACTCTCTGGCTCGGACTTAGAGTAGTTGGGAGTAAATAAAAACGAAAATAGTAATCTTAAAGATTACAATGACGTCGCACAGACAAAAGAGGTAAATCGAATCTAGGAACATTACCTTTCCACATAATTTTCTGTTATTTTCTTCTTGTCTGTTCATACGTGTGTGCGTAAATGGTTAAACAAATAAATAATATATTCTGCATTTAATTTTCTTAGATTTTCTGTCTCCTGGCCATCTTACCAAGTTTTATTTGATTTGCTCAATATCGTCGTTCCGTTATAATATAGCAGTACAAAGAAAATATGTCTGTTAGAATTAATAATAATTTATAGATAATTTAAAAAAAATTCAAGCAGTAATACACTGATCTAAACAGGTATAAGCTAAGTTAACATAAATAATCATAATCGACTATAGAATATTAAATCATTGCATTATAAAATAATATTTAACTCGCAAGTGAGCTTATAAATTCATGCCAATTGATTTGGCAACACAATTTACAACATGGCCGACTGCCACCATTTTCAAATGTATTTGGGCCGTCAAATTATTGTATAATCTTTATGAATGAGGGTAATATCACTTTAGTTGTCGCCCGTTAGTTTCAGATTAAAAGTTAATCTGGTAATTAATATTTTACTTCCTGATAGCTACACGCTGGCTTTTTATTTTGCGAATTCAGTTGTACTTGTGTTTTTATTTTATTAATAGGTATGTTAGGTGTTGCAAAATCTTAGTTATGTTCAAATTTAGGGTAGTGGATTTCTAAAGTTTTCTTCATTTTCAATAACTAGAAGACTTCCAGTATTTATAGGTCTCCTGCAAGGATCGCCTTCAAAATCGTATCCAGCGGATATTGACTAGACCAGTTGGTTAATAATTGAGAACGTTAGTAAGTAACGTTCTTAGCTTACTTAGTTTTGACTTTGACATATTCCTGTCTCTATCTTATACGTGTTGTGTGACAGTGACTGCAATAACGCTAAGTACATAGTAAACCACGTAAATAGAATATGTCTATGTCTTAGTCAAAGCTAAGTTACGTTTTTAAGGGGTTTATTTTTAAACGTTGATTAAACTTAAGAGATGTTTAAACATCAAAAATGAAAGGTTAAGCAGTCGCTAACCATTACTTAACTTTAAGCAACGTTTATAAATAAGGGGGAATATGTTTATAAATCTTAGCCTTAGCGATGGAATCTTTAAGGCCAAAATTTTAAACGACTAGCTTTTGTCAGCGATTTCACCCGTGTGTAGGTCGGTAATTATCCCACGGGACCATTTTCCCGGGATAAAATGTATCTTATGTATTGATCCAGGTTATAAACTATCTGTTCAAAATTTCATCTCAATCCTATCGGCCGTTTCTGCGTGATTGAGTAACATATATCCAAACATTTAAACATACAAACTTTCATTTTTATAATATTAGTAGGATAGGTCTATGTAATAAACTTAAATAAATTAATCATCACGGTTACAAAAATAAGGGAAAAAGTTTCTCACTATTTATGAAACTCATGTACACAACGGCATTATCGTTCTCACACTGCACTGACTTACTTTACGAACAGCTGATATATTTCTCTTCCCCAGATGACGGGAAGCAATCATGCTATAAACTCAATGCAATAAATTACATATTTATCGCTAACAGCTCATGGCTAAACGTATTTACTTATACAAGCTGTTTGTAACTAGTCGTAACAAGGAGAATCGTCATTCCATCAAGTTTTGGACACGATGTAGATGAACACAGTAGGTGTGCTCCGTACATTTTAATGTTTACAAGCTCTGGTTTTAAGTAGACCGTAAAAGAGATGTGAAATCTAATTTCTCCATTTGCAAGTATAAGGCTGTCGCCAACTTAACCAAGCTATCTTGTGGAAGTCTTAATGAATTAAAACCCCCAGCTAGGGCCCCAAGCTAGAGACTAGATACAGTCTTAAATCGCGGAAATTTAAAAGCACTGCAAGAAAATAACAAACCCGAAAATAATTATATTATCACTAGCTTTTGCCAGCTTCTTCACCCGCGTGGAAGTCGAGAATTTTAAATCTCGCGGGAACGTACTACCGGGATAAAAAGTATCCTATGTGTTAATCCAGGTTATTAACTATCGGTATGCTAAATTTCACTCAAATCCGTAAAGCCGTTTTTGCGTGATTGAGTAACAAACATCCTTACATACAAACTTTCGCGTTTATAATATTAATAAGTATAAGGGTTAGTAGGATGTGTGACGCGGCGATGTTTTTTTTTTTTATTATTCAGCGTGAGCTAAGTTATGTAAGCTAACCTTCTGACTACCTTTCACATTGACATACGTCTTAGGTATAACCTCATTACATATTCAAAGCGTAAACCATTTCAATACAAAACAAATTACCATTTACGACTGTCGATAACAAATAAAAATATTTATTAAATAAGCACGAAACGACAATAAAACGCGAAAATTAAGCTTCAATAACGTTATAAAGTCGTATAATAATCGTAAATTAAACGTTTACGAGCGTACGATCGTTATGTGACTTCAGACGTTCATATTACCTAGATAGTTATTGGACAAGTGGGAACTTAGGGGCTGCCTTATGTCCCGTATATCATAATTGTCGTAAGTGCCTATAAAAGTTCTTTACGCAGACGTCTCTTATTAACGCTTCGCCTTTTGTAGTATAGTTTTATCCCTTTTCATCACGCAATGTTTGTTAAAGATATCATCCGACTATCTTGGTAACCCGAATGTATATTGACCCGTTGATCACCGTTTCAAAATCAGTATAGCAAAATTTTGGCTTTCTATTTCATTTATTACCATCTTGCTCCTAAGACTCATTGACCAAGACTTAATTTATCTCGAAGGACCCAGACCTGGAGGGCTACTCTGTAACTCCGTCAAACAAAATACGGGCCCGTCCGAAAATAGTTCGAAATTTTGAAGTGACTCCGACAGCTGATTGATTAACTTTTTTGGACGTGCAAAACCATACAGGGAGTAGGGACAACTGTCAAATCGTGTAGTAATTCATTCTTAGTTTTGGCCCAAACTAATCATACTTAGGTCCAAAAGTGATACGGAGAAGGAAACTCCTGTTACTTCGACCAAGATTACAGATTTCGTGCTTTGAGAGTAGGCCCCCAGCAGGCCTAGACAAAACACATTACGCTAACAGAAACGTGTTCTGTCTCTAGGCCCTAATCAGTTGTTAATCTTTTGTGCTTTGCTACTCTTGATGACCAAAAATTTAGAGTTCTTCGTGAGGATCAAAGTAAATGAATTGGAAGCGAAGATAAAAATAACCCTTTTCTGAATAACATTGGTATCGATAGTCTCTAGATATCTTAATTCTTCACCATAGTTAAAATGGACTAGATCACTTAAAATATCATCTACTGAACCCAAATGCGATAGATATCATCAAATTTATATCTACCATCTGGCACACCGACGAAACCCCGCGGAGTCGCTTGCCATTATTAGGACACCGATTAACTAATGTTCTGTATAAGTTTTCAACTTTTCATATTCTTGCATCATTAGTTTTAGTCTACGCTGTTTTTGCAGTTTGAAAGTTGGTGAGATTTGTATTGGAATTGCTAAGCGTTGAATAAACGCTACAGGAGGTCTATGTCTTGGCAGGATGTTCAGAAAACGGTAATATGGTGACTAAATTATACTGGCTTTCACTAAACATAAGTCACAATGTTTATACTTCGTTAACGAAATTACATGTCAAAATACGATGCTTTTTACTAGGCTCACTTATGAAAACGCAGTATCTACCATTCATTCCAATGCACTTGTTTTAAGCATTTACTACAACATCACTTACATTACTTTTGCCTCAACCGATGTGTCTCTCTTAAGGTGGTGTGTGTGCCTTCCTTGTCTTTTCTGCAACAATGTTTATCTTTATTGATTGTAAATTTGTAATCCATGCATTTTGTCATTTTTCAGAATAAATTGCACTGTATCTGTATCGTTTAGGGCCTTATTATTATCATGAATTACAACAGCAACAAAGAATTACATTGCACAGTAACAGAAATTTACTATCCGAACCAACGATCTCATATGTCTCCTTAACCATAATCAGCCTATCCTGTTTCCACTGCAAGGACACACCTCCCCAGCAAGGACCTTTCTCTAAAAGGGAGTGGGATGTAATCTAGCTCGCGGGTCCAGCGTAGTTTGGAAAATGTCACAAATGTCTTCGACTTTTCGGTTCTAGAACCTGCCAGTTTACTCACGATGATTTTCTCCACCGTTTTGAGAGCCATGGTGATGAAATTATTTAAACAAAGTAAAGCGCCTGAGTTCAAATCCACGATCTACAACGAATATTTCTCCTTAATCCAGCTATAAACAAAACAAAACCCAATAAATCTGAAAATTGAAACTTTAACTGGCGAACTGACGACATCTCAGTCTAATACATAACAGAAAGGCTATCAGCTCCTTGCTCATATTACCGCAAACACTATCTTACATCGGCTACGTCAGGCTACTTTAATAGCCGATTAAGATAAAGGTACACGTTTAAAGATACTTGCTACTATACTAGAATTATAGGCATATTGGTCGTAAAATTGTTGTAAGTGGTGTTGTGACCGAGGACTCTAATGAGAGTGTAGCTTTTCTATAAAACATTTATTTGAATGACCATTAACCTCGTGCTGGATGTGGGAAGCACAAGACCAGTCGAAGTGGAGGAGCCTGGGAGAGGCCTATGTCCAGCAGTGGATGTTTTTTCGAATGAAATGATGATGAAAACCTCGTGCTGGTGCAAAATAAAGGCTTAGTTATAGAAAATGACTTGAAATTTTACATTACTGTATGTTACTTTTCCATCAATTATGCCCCGGAGGCTACAATTTCGAATCATACAAAAGTTTTCTCCCGGAAACTTTATGTGCCTACCTACAAACAGAGAAAACACAGGTGCGAGAGCCTATGTGCACACACTCCTTCCAATTAGAATTGCAGATTCGAGATAGGTAAATTGAAAGGCTTCTTCAATTCTCAAATGCAAGTAAACCGACATCCGATGAAAATATAACCCGATTAATATTCGCTCGCCCTGCAAATAATACACATAAGTGCAAAGATATTAACCAACATATTTTATCGGTAATCTGCACAAGCCGCTTTGCTAAGCCGATTGAGATAAGAGTACAAGGCTTAAAGTACTTTAAGAAGTACAAATGGAGTCACAACTGTACTCGGTTTATGACGATGGTTATTTTATGCGGCCACTTTTTATTGCACGGCAATGTATGACGTGAGGTGAAGTTCAAGTTGTTGGGACACTATATTGGGTATTTTTTATGGTTTCTGCATTGTATGACATTATAATATCTATTTTGCTGTTATGTTTTTATTTCGTCGGCTTATGTCATAGCAGGTCGTAAATGTCAAAACGATTGCTCGTCAAATACTGGTGTACATCGCACAATGGGAATGCCTGCAGAGGATATTGCCTTGATCAAGATTGATGACGATGATGACTGCTGAGCTTCGAGTAGGTCACCTTAATGATACATAGATGGCTCTAGTTACACCAAAGCTATGGGAATGAAAACCACAAGGTACTGAGAAAATTCATGAACATTTCTTTGAATATTTTCTTTATTTTCTGAAAACTGCTCAATATGTTAGTGGAAAATATGTTTTTCTCCAATTATTAAAGTTTCGATCCAAATTCACTAAATTAACCATTCAGCATCCACCAATCTAGACCCAAAACAACAAGACTCGAAAAAAAAAATCGCATTGAAAATTATACGGTCAACAAAAAAGTCAGACACATGAAACATTAATACCAGCACTTGACAAATGACCCAGACGCTGCACTCTTTAACGTCACTGTCATGTATAATGCAGACACTGAGTGCCAGACAGATATTTTTAGGGTTCCTAACCCAAAAATTGAAAACGGGACCCTCGTTCCACGTTTTGGGTATTTCCAAGCACACGCTGTCTGTCTGATTATCTATCTTTCATACTGTTTATACAGCAGTCTGTCCCAGGACTCCTATCTTTTTAACTGTAATAGGAAGCTACCTGAATTTGTTACAGAATATTAATATCTTATACCATGAATAATTTAACCAAGGATACTTAACTAGAATAGTCTTGGCAATACGGAACCGTTAATACGCAAGTCCAACTCCCACTTTTTAACCAAACCGCACCCAACACTACCGAAACTTATGGAAATTTTATTGAAAATGAGCGTAAAAAATGTACAATACAAAATGTATGGCTCCTAAGATTGATCGGTGTTCAAGAACATGTTAAATTCAAAAGACTGATGCAGTTGCTATTTGATATGCTGAAAAGACATGGCAACAAGTTAGATACATATGAAGTAAATAACGTCATCCTTTATAATACATTACTGATGCTGGATAGTCGTGAAAGTAAGTAGGGACTTGAGTTTGGAGGTGGTTATTGTAAAAAATATTTTGAACGGAAATTAATAATTGAAGGTATCAAAATGGAAGCTTTGCACATGGATAAGCTAAATGATAATGGTAATTTGGTCTTCGGAACACATGGTGTGCACTTGACATGCGAGGGCTTAAATCCCATCTTACATTTGTATTGACTGTTTAGTATATAATTATGCATGCTTTCCTAAATGCATTACTTGCTCTTGGTTCATAACAAGATTATTTATGTAGTTTGCTATCTTGGCTACTGGTTGCTTTTGCACTTATATCACTTATGCCCATTGTCAAACAAGGATATCTTTCACGGCTGGACTCACCTGAACGTTGTCAGTTTAGTCTTGACCGTGAATGATATCCTCTTTTCACAAGTAAACGGTGAATGGTAAATCAAGTTAGTCGTTTCACCACCAAAGCTAATAATTACAGCTTTCCGAAACAATTATTTTCGAGATGGTTGTACATCGTAATCAAGACCACAAACAGGATCAATGTTTATTTTGTAAGTATTCAATCGTGTGACTGTTTATATTCTAGAACACAGGTCACAGTCACGTTTTGGCACTAGTGACCCAAATAACAAAATAAACTGCCATTACTATTTATATGTCACCAGGAAAATAAACCAAGGTTCCCAAAAAAACGCAAATAAATAGGAGCTCTAAATTGAAGACAAGAGCAAAACCTTGGGGTTTATTAATGATAATATTATACTCCGGACGGACAGCAGCATCGAATGAAGGATGTTTAATTCATTTGACACCAGAATAGATGTGTCCTGAACAGATGCATGATAAATGATGGCTGTACTGTATTAAATGCAGTTGTCTGCAGCTTTTGTTGAGCATAATTTGGTAATTTGAGAGTCCAGGTCACGGTGCATATTAAGTACGTCTATGTTTATATGGTAACCTTCGTTGGTGCAAGATTTTTGGAAGTATATTTTGTTTTTATTTTACAGGATGCAAAAAAATCGATGTCATCGAGAAGGATTTTAACGTCGGAATACGCCTCAAACAGAGTAGTTAGTGAAAGTTGGAAGAAAGTAAATAATTATGTCAACTATAAACTCAAATCTGCATTTTAATGCTGTCTTCATGAACCGTGAACGAACCTTGTGGTACACCAAGAGCTAAAGTAAATTAAAATAAAATATATTCAGCCAACTAATAAATATGTCGGTACAGGTTTTTCTGACTTTTTAAAACAAATGGAAATGAACAAAAATATTTACAACTTAATTATACTTTTTGGAAGGAAACCCCACAGCGACAATGATGCTATCAAATTAAATATTGTTTTCTTTGTGTCATCATTGAATAAAACTTTATATTTATTATGTTGATCTTCCTATGACCTGAACTGGTCCAGAGTATTTTTATTATGAGTATCAAATTTATAATAAAATTTAAAATTGCTTTTTTACTGCTGCTGCTCTAGATTAATTTGATTTGTTAATGTTTTTCCGAGGTTTATTTATTTTATAATAGGTCTTTACCTATGAAATTGCCGTTTTGTATGAAAAAATTTAAACGAATTTTTTTCATGAATTTTTTATTTGTATTAATCGAAGTAATCACCCATGCAATCA
Source organism: Polymixis flavicincta (assembly GCA_949987655.1). Taxonomy (NCBI): domain Eukaryota; kingdom Metazoa; phylum Arthropoda; class Insecta; order Lepidoptera; family Noctuidae; genus Polymixis; species Polymixis flavicincta. Next base: position 23,139,611 of record OX465177.1, read on the forward strand.
ATGCATCTTTGCCATCGCAGTGGCAGTTTATTGATGCCCTTCTTAAAGAAATCAGCTGGACGGGAGGCAACAAATTCTTCAAAGGCATTTTGTACTGCCTCTCGGGTATTAAATTTTTTTCCCGCCAAGAAGTTATCCAAATTCTGGAAAAAGTAGTAGTCTGTAGGCGCAAGGTCTGGTGAGTAGGGCGGATGACGGAGAGCTTCCAACCCCAGTTCTTGCAACTTGGAGACCGTCTGCTGTGCAGTATGAGGTCGCGCGTTGTCGTGCAGGAGCAGCGGAGACGAGCGATTGACCAATGCTGGTTGGAGATGCGCCAGCTTCTCCATCATTGTGTTCAGTTCTTCACAGTACACATCTGCAGTAATGCTCACCCCGTTTGGTAAGAAGCTGTGATGAATCACACCGGCGCTAGACCACCAAACAGTGACCATCACTTTTCTAGGGGTAAGTTTTCGTTTAGGGCATTGTTTAGGTGCTGAACCAGGATCCAACCAACTTGCTGAGCGCTTACGGTTATCAAACAGAATCCATTTTTCATCGCAGGTAACAATGCGGTTCAAAATTCCTTCATTTGTGTGTCTGTTGAGCAGTGCAAGGCACGTCTCGACGCGTACTTCGCGCTGGCGATCATTGAGTTCGTGGGGCACCCATTTGTCAAGCTTTTTTACCTTGCCAATTTGACGCAAATGGACCAATATTGTTTTGACGCTAACGTCGAAAGCTGCTGCTAATTCAGCCGTAGATTGTGTATCATCAGCTTCCACAATCGCCTTTAATTCGTCATTGTCGACCAAAGTCTTCGGACGACCGCGAGGTTCATTTTTCAGGTCGAAATTTCCAGAACGGAAGCGAGCAAACCAATAACAGGTGGTGCGTTGGTTTGTAGTGTTAGCTCCGTAAACGTCGTTGATGTTGCGTGCCGCTTGTGCCGCGTTGCTGCCACGACGGTACTCATATTCCATAATTACTCGAATTTTTAACGTTTCCATGATGACGAAAAAGATTGAAATGCGATGAAAATGTAACACTAATCAATAAAGAAATGACTACTTTTAGAAAAAAAAATCCATGTTTTTAAAATAAAATTAATTTGAAATTAGAATTCTTAGCCAAACAAAAATTATTTTGATTTGAAATGGCCAGTACTGCAGAACGGCAATTTCATAGGTAAAGACCTAATATTTTAGTTATAATTTTTACTATTCTCATAATTTCATTGACTCATTCGTTTTTGTCGGTGTATTGAGGGTATCAACCGTCAGCTAACATGTTTACACCAAACAGAGTGGCAGGGACAGGGAGTGGTGCACAAAATTAAACCAGTAGTAGAAACATATTGTAGGGTTTTTTTTTTCAGAATCTTGTTAAGTAACCATAGTAACAGGCTGTGTGTCAACTCTATATTTTTCTCCTAACTTCTTTAGCCACATGATCCTGACGGATTCAACGTCTCGTCATGATAGATGGTCCAGACAGTTCTGCAGTTTTTACGCATAATGTAACCGTCGAGACATCGGGTCACCGCTGCATAATGCGAGAATAGATTAAATGTTGTATTTATTTATTTTCAGGTATGACGTGTCTGTACTGTCTGTAGGTGGGGGCCCGATGGTAATTTTATTCAGTATTTTATCTCATGAATCGACGCGCGCTTTTCTTGTGTTAACCAAGTTTACAAATACGCTGTTAATGTATGCGTGAATATGAGAATCGTGAGCACATCACACACATACGCTCACATATATACACTGCGGACTTCGCCATTGTCTCTGACGGTACCGGGAGCTCCTGTGGCTACACACTTGTCAACCACAAGTAAAGTGGGCGTTGCTTCATGAGATAAATATACTATAACTGTGAGTTAACAGGATAGATATTTTAGAATTTGGTAGAGAAGACTATTTCCCTATCTCGGAATATAATATTTAATCACATTACAGGTTACAAACTCATAATAAGAGTAAAATTATTATGGGTGGCATTTTAAAGGCCGACAACATTGTTTTCAATTTTCTATAATTTTTCTGTTTTTGCAAATAGTTCTTAATTTTAATAAAAATCCAAACTGAACCCCTTTTTGGTCTTGCAAACGAAACTTTTTAACTGATCGCTATATCCATTATGTCCACCTCATTACTCCCATACTTCACAAGCCGAACCACCCAAAAACTGACATACCTATCACTGTCTGAACCAAAAACTTGCCTTTCTTAATGATCGGTACCAAGCTGCCCCAGATTTTTTCATCCATTTGATGGATGGCCTCAAGGTGTCCGTTAATTAGTTCGACAATTAGCTTCCCTTCCTTTGTTTGATGAACACCGTGACAGAATTCGGGTTCGTTCTCGTACGAAAAAGTTTTTTCTTTTGTCAACCTTAATTAATAAAGACAGCTAAAGGTATTTTAAGTGAACGAAGAATGGATGGCATGGAATAATGTTTTTTTCTTTTTCAATAAAAATGCTGTTGCTTTTGATTAAAATGAAGGTATACCATGAAGGTTTTATGAACTCGTCTCTTTTTTGTTTCAGGAAGTCAGCTGCAACTATAAATTGGCATGACTTAATAAATGAAAAATATAAACACTTCAGGCAATGAGGAGCAGGAGAGGGCAGTAGTGGCCAGTGGTAACGACCGCGATTTACGAGTCGAACCCACACAGGGGAAATTCGAATCCACAAGGATAACATCGTGAGGAAACCGGCATGGCCTAGAACCAAAAATTCAAAGATATGTGACATCTACCGTGTGGTGCCGTTCTTAAAGAATAGCATCATCCCATTTCTTCCCGTGGTTGTCGTAGAAGGCGACTAAGGGACTTACGACGGACGTATGCGGCGACTAAGAGAATGGGCAGCAGCGTTCTCTATGTCTTTGACCACCATACTGCGATCACCAACCCGCCTGCCAAGCGTGGCGATTATGGCAAATCCCCCTTTTTGGGGGAGGCTTAAGTCCAACAGTGGACGTTATTCGGCGGATATGATGATGTGACATCTACCAATCCACACTGGGCTCGCGTGGTGGGTTACGGCCCACTCCCTCTCACTGAGAGGAGGCCTGTGTCCCAGCAGTGGGAACATTATAGGGTGATTAGAATGGGCAGCAGCGTTCTCTATGTCTTTGCCCGTCACCTTTGACCACGTTGATGTAACGAGCCTTCTAAAGGACATTGTCTTTCTAAAGGCCAGTCTCGCGGATGTGCTCACGAAATTAGATGCATCCCAAAACACCGTCGCCGATTTGCGCAAAGAAGTTAGCGAGTTGCGCAACAGTGTGACGGTAATTAGGTCATCAGTCGATGCGTCTAATACAAGCACGTGTCGCGGAGCCGGCCTCGACATATCGTCGTCCAATTCCGCGTCAGCAGTTTCGTCGCCTGTGCATCCGTCGATTGCTGAGCTTGCAGTGCGCCCCGCCCGCGCGCTCCGCAGCCAGGCGCCCATCGCCACGGCTCCGCACAGCGCCGCCCGAGCCCCGCGTCCCGTCCCGCTGCCAGTGTCTGCGCCCCTGGCAAAACCCCTACAAAAGGATTTCGCAAGTGTCACCGCGAGTACCCCTGGCGCTCCAAATTTAAATAAAACGAATAGGGCTGATGATGACGGCTTCGTGACGGTGCAAAAGAGGAAGCGCCGACAGAGTAGCTGTAAGAACCGCTGCGGCAAGGCTCCTACGGAGCCCAACGAAAAACTACGTGCTGCGAAGCCGAATACCCCGGTGTATATTTCCCGTCTCCACTACACCACCGACGCGGAAGACATCGTGAAGTACGTGCGCCAAAGGCTGAATTATGCACCAAGAGTGCAGCTGTTGGATTCGCATCGCAACGTCAACTTTAAGGCGTTTGTGGTGCGCATACCAACATGCTACCTGCATCTGGTGATGGAAGAAACCTTTTGGCCACAGGATGTGGTATTCCGCCGCTTCCGCGGACAAGTGCCTTCGGAACGCACAAAGACTTAGTGCAAATAAGTGATACTAACATAGTTTTAAGTTTTATTTACTAACGCAAAATGTTATTATGTGTATATTTAGGTTAAGGTATTTATCTCTGGGTCTTTGTAACCTGAAAATAAATGATTTATTATTATTATTATTTGACCACCATACTGCGATCGCCAACCCGCCTGCCAAGCGTGGCGATTATGGCAAATCCCCCTTTTTGGGGGAGGCTTATGTCCAACAGTGGACGTTATTCGGCGGATATGATGATGTGACATCTACCAATCCACACTGGGCTCGCGTGGTGGGTTACGGCCCACTCCCTCTCACTGAGAGGAGGCCTGTATCCCAGCAGTGGGAACATTATAGGGTGATTATGATTATGATATACACTTCATAATTAAGCAAGCTTAAGTACTCGTGACTTAAAATTTTATTTGACCTATTCATTATTAATAGATACCTGCATAATTATGTATTTTATAAAAACCCTTTATATGCCGGAACGTGAATCCACGTACGACACAATCGGTTTTTAATTGTATCTGTAATCATCGGTATTGTAAATAATGTTATTTATTTACCAATGCAAGAAGCAAGCTCTCTTAGCTCACTTATTTTGCTGTGCCCGACAATCCTTATGATATAATAAAAGTGTAACTCCTAAGAATTCTTACATACATGTGAAATACAATAAAAAAAATGAGTATTGAGCTAATTTATATACCTAACCCACGAATGAGTCAGACATGATTCACAGTTCACTAAACACTGATCGAACGCACGTAAGCGTTTGGTATCAAAAAGTTTGCAAAAAAAAAAAGGATATTGGAAACGATGATATTACATACGACTAGAGGCCCTATTAGACTTTCGTTTATCGCAGTCTTTATTTCTCTGCTCAATCCGTTATGAGTTGCAAGCGTGACACTTAGCAACATAGTTGCACACATGCCATTCACACAGTAATGAACGATAAACACACGGTGTCAACAGCTAGCTAATCTTCTGCACAGGTAATAATGACTTAACTACGGGAAATGTGTTGCTGTAATGACTAGATGTCAGGGTATGTCAGAATTAGCACATTGTAAAGTATGTGTTTTGTTTTTCGACGATCGGTTCAACGGTTTAAACCGTTCGTAAAAATACCAGACTTTTTAAAGCGCGTATTTTTATATCACGAAGCAACGCGCGCCTTGTGAAGACGAGTAGCGTCAGCACATAACTCACGCACATTCACCCACACTCCCGACTTCACGAGATCTCCTGCGCTTACACACACATTCACAGCGTGTTTGAACACTTGATAACCACAAGTCAAGTGCGCGTCACTTCGTCAGATAATACTATTAAGTAAATTGTTTACATAGAAAGAAAGAAAGAAAGAACACTCACATTTATTAGCATACTAGAAGCGCTCCGCGGTTTCACCCGCGTAGTTCCCGTTCTCGTGGGGATGCGGGGATAAAATATAGCCTATGTCACCCGGGGATAGTGTAGCTTCCCAACAGCGAAATAATTTTTCAAATCGGTTCAGTAGTTTTGGAGCCCATTCAATGCAAACAAATAAACAAACAAACAATCAAATATTTCCTCTTTATTATTAGTATATAGATAGATATAGATCATCTTTAGGCTTGCGGTCAAATTACCGATAGTAATTTGTTTTTAGCATGAGCAAGTAGCTGTTATAGCACCTGTCGTTTTCTTCGATGAAGTTTACTCTTTAAACTAGTACAACCAAACAAAACTAACTCCTTAAGAATCCTACGACCGAAGCTCGCAACTAGGATTCGCGCGGAGACAATATTTCGTCTGAATATTGCTATCGTTGCGCTAGTGTTAGTACCTGTCGAGGATACATACCTACAGTGAGCAGTACGATCACACACACATTGACAATGGCTTGACGCGATAGCGCTACTAGCTACTGACCATTTATGATGAATTTGGATGTGTTCCGTAATACCAAAAATGATGAATGAAAACTTATTGTATTTTAATATTTTTTTCGACATTTTACAACTTGATAATATGAGCTATGCTTCTGAGACAACAATATTACGGAAATTGTTGGTTATAATACCAAAAAAACAGTGAGAAAACATGTCATTTACGCTGTAAAAATGTGCGAAATGCAATTCGCTTAAACTTCATTTGAGGTAAGTATTTTGGAAAAAAAAACCCATACGAGCCTAGATAAATACTGTCTGAATCCGAATATCATCATAATATGGTGGAAATATGCTCAAGTTGCAAATGATTTAGGTATTACGTATGTATGGACAGTTCATTGTACGTAGGCCTCTTAACAGAAACAAATATTTACTCTCTGAGCGTGCAAATTGCTGCTCTATTACATAGCTCCTGATAGCGCTAACACGTACCTGTCTGTCAGTTGAGACGTCTTGATTACTCGCCACTTATTCACTGCAACAATTCTATACATTAAAAATAACCACATAGGTTGTTGACTTGATTTTTTGTTCCAGGGGAGTCATTTTACAATACAAAGTAACATAAAAATTATGGAAGTATATTAAGCAAATAAATTAAAAATAATGTTAAGCAGGTGCAACAACAACCCATAATAGCTGGTCCACTTTAACCCAACAATCCCAAAGTAATCATGTATTCCAACAATGATTTGCAGACCACCATGCACAAATAACACCAACTTGCTACCACAAAAACCGATTACACACCAATAACTATGTAAATTCACTCATGTACCACGACAAAACAAATAATGAAACAACTATGTATTCGAAAGCCCACCATAACCATTTAACACTACTAAGAATCAGCGCACAAACTGCGTTTCGTCATACTAAAATGTCGTGTGAAAATCGCGGCTAAAATACTCCACAATGCATAGTAAATCGTTGCAAGACATCGCAACAAGCGATCGGATGAATAATGCAGGTACACGCTTTAAGACGCGGCGATAAATAACGATTATAATTTTATCGTGATCTGCAATAAATCTGCGATTGAATGCTAGTGTGCGCGCCGCCTTAACGTCAACAGAATGGTACGTAATTTTCGTTTTTAGTATTCGTTTTATACGGGTAGGGATTTCGTCCAACAAGTAGATCCTATATTGATAATTGTCCTCATGCATATTTGATAACTGATATGCGTTAAAAAATAGTAGTCGTCACAGCTGTAGCAGCCGTGTTCACCAAATGAATATTTGCTACATGAAATTGCCATTTCTTTTGACCGCATCTGCGCAATCTTCGTTATTACGGGTTTTGAAAGAAAGCCATAGAAGCAAACTTCAGAGGTTGGAAATGAGCATTAAGTTCTTGAAGCTAGATTTGGCTATCCCATTATTTAACTTCTAAGTTTTACCAGAAATCTCGGTTTCTTTTTGAAGCCACCAAAAAATTTCATAGCTTCTGGCTTCTTCCGCACATCAACAGTTCCATATGCATGTTAGACCAACCCAACATATTCACCAACAAGCTCAACAGACTATTCTCATCGTAGAACCAGCGCGCATCGTTTTTGCGCAATCGACGTTCAAGATTTACAACGTGACGCGTTTGATTTACGAGTGACAACGCAAGTACAATGCGCTTGATCGTAGAACTGTGATGGGAGAATTAGTGCATAGTGATTTGATGATGGTTGACTTAGGCCTACAGCTAGATAGTAACAAAGATAATTTCAGAAATGTATTTGCAGATGTGGAGGATTTCTTTGGTTTATACGGTGAACAGAGTATGTCTGTTATTCGATATTGGGAAATCAAAACTAAAACCAAAGGACCTTTCAACGTTGTTTGATTTTGGTTAGAGCACATCGAACATATTCATCGGACTATCGATGAGTAGGTATATTTGCATGTCTGAAAGAAAACAATAATCAAAGAAATCTAACTGGTTCCAAAATTCTAATGCAATTTTGGATCCAGTTACAAATTTACTTCAGTTTACTTGTTGATAGATAGATCATTCCAAAATTCTGTTACTTCTGTGATTTGCATTAAACCGCATCCAGTACTAGTTATAGATTACATCCCTTTGTCCTTCTGTATGGACATATATTAAAACGTTAGCTTTCAAGATCTACTATGTGCATCTAATATCAATAGACTCACTAGATTTATAGCCTGCCTCAACAGATTTATGACTGACATGTAAGATGACATTACGTCAATGGAAATACCTTATTGCATTGCAATTTGATGACACGGAAGCATGTCATCTAACTGTCATGTTGATAGGTCGATTATAATAAATTCTCAAGTCTCTTGGCTCTTCTTTCGTATTGAACTTTAATTATGGTGCTGAGCTTTACAGTGGCATTGCAAAGGTTGAATGTAAAGTATAGTTTTGTTGGGCACGCCACGATTGCGGCGGTAAGTCCCCTCTTTGAGGAGTGGTTTGAGAGGCGGCATGGCGTCCTCACCTTCCGCCTGACGCAGGTCCTCACCGGACACGGTTGTTTCGGGAGGTTCCTGTTTCGGATAGGGCGGGAGGAAACGCCCGGGTGTTTCCACTGCGAAGATCGCCCTGAGGACACGGTGGATCACACGGTGGCGGTCTGCCCAGCTTGGGCGGAGCACCGCCGTGTCCTCGTGGAGGCGATCGGCGGCGGCGATCTCTCGCGTCCGGCCCTGGTCCAAGCCATGGTACGGAGCGAGAGGGCATGGGTAGCCGTCACCTCCTTCAGCGAAGCAGTAATGCTCGCGAAGAGGGAGGCGGCGCACGTGAGGGAGAGGCAGCATATGCGCCCTCGTGACCCCAGCTGCCGCAGGATACGGAGACGCCCTGGGCGTCGGGAATCCCAGGCCGATTTCCGGCCACCGTAGGCATGGGCTTGCGGACGGCGAGTAATGGGTAGCTCGCTGTCCGGTAAGGACCAAGCCCAAGTCGACGGCGCGTTGTGTTCCATGCGCGCCTCAAAGAGATGTCAGCACAAAAAGTGATGGGACCCGCAAGGGTCGATGCCTGCCAGGGGTGCGGGTTTGTTCGAAAGAGACACCACAGCCCCTGGCTTAAGGGCTACTGAAGGAACACGGGTGGGTTTTAGTCAGTAAAAGTCTGACACGCCCTCCTGCTTCACCCAGAGCGGGAGAAGTTATTTGATGATTTCCCACCCAAAAAAAAAAAAAAAAAACATAGTTTTGTACATAAACAATTTTTTTAGAACTCTTGATGACTAATGTCATCATTGACTGTCTCATCGCTTACCTATAGATAAGATGGTGGCCAATAATAGCCGATTGTCTTATCTCGCTATAATATTAATGCCATTCGATAGGCCGCGCCGAATTACGTAAGATTCCACTCTTACATCTATGTAAAGCGACAATGGTGCTTTTGGCTTTTCCCATGGTGCTTACAAATATAGCCACATATCCGATAATAGATGATTGTCTTATTACGCTATAACATTAATGACAGTCGACAGGCCACGCTAAATTACGTTAGATTCCACTCTTACATCAATCATCTAAATATATAAAATCGTCTTAAAACCCATTGGTACGCACGGCCACAGATCAAGCTATACATTTCTAGTTTACGCTGATCTCGCACTGCACAGAAATCCTAAACAATGCGAGATCAGCTTATGCTGGAAATGTATAGCTTGATGTGTAGCCGTGTGATCCTTCACAATTACTAAATCTATAAATAACTCGTTTCAAAGTTAAAGCACAAAGTGACACCCCAGTCAATATGAGAACATATAAATAATGTAACAACGGTCAGACTCTATAATAAAATTAAACTACAAATCAAGCTGCAACACCAGACCAAACCACTTCCAATACTAGGAACAAGTCTCCATAAATTAAATCGTTCTGTTCAAACGAAGCCGCGTGAAACGCTAGTATGTTTTAAACCAACAGGCAATTACTTAGGCGTGTCAAACCGTCGATTATAATAATTATCATTACCATACCTTGACAGGACAGTATTTCTCTCTTCAACGTCGGTTAATTGCCGTGCAACTTTCCAGAATGAAGAATGTGGAAGCTTATTTTAATTGACCATTGTAGTGTACTGAAATGTATGGTATTGGCGATTATTGTTAATGATGATGGGAATGGTGTAGACAAGGATGAAATAATCTGTATTTTGCAAGTTAAAACTTTCACAGCGCCTCATCTTCTACCATGTTTGTTTTACTGGATTCATTTCGCCAATATCAGCATCTTTAACTGGCACTAATCATGATGCAAATTCTTACTTACTCACTTTTACAAGAAGAGAGTAAAACAAGTTTCCATGAATACCAACACAAATGGTGGTGATGATGAACTAGAAATTGACATGAGGTTTTTCGTAAGAACTTTTATTGCTAAAAACCAATCAACTAACCAACCATCTTTTTCGCGTACTTCCTATACGAGTACAGCTCGAATTTAGTCATGGAATCGAAAATGATTATGATGAATTATTAGTCAGTCAGTGAGGCCAGTAGAAGAATTAACTGCTACCTCATTTTCTAAGGACTCTTTTTGAGTGAGAGGTACCAATATTAACAGGCGTCTCTACCAATTAACAGCCCTTTAATTACAGTTAAACTCAAACATAAAACGTATTAGCAAGAAATTCAGGGCTAATTAGCACTCAAAGAGTTGTTACAACAACTGAAAATAAACAGGATAAAGTTTTTTAACATCTCAAGAACACTAATGATTGCGTGTGATGTGTATTATGGCTTAATAAATAAATAATTAATTAATTAAAACCGCCTTATGCTACTGGTTCTATGAATCGTACAAAAACTCTCTCAACGGTATTATACTGTGCGTGGTAAAAAGAAAACAATGTGTTGTTGTTGCGGCTGTGGTGATAAATACGGATTTTCGAGAAATAACTAGACGTATAACGGTATGAAGAAGAGTGTGGCTAAGGTGCCAGCAGAAAGTAGCTGTTCACACAATGCAAAGCCTTATAGTGCAGCACAAAAGAAAGAAGTCAAACTGAGAACTATAAGAACTGAGAAGATTATTCGTGATAATGAAGGAAATTTTAAAAACAGGATCAAGATCAACGATCCCTAATTCAAGAATTAACTCTTGAACTTAAGTTAACAAGCAAGACACTGCTGTGAAAACTAGATACGTATCATTTTTGGTTACCATATACTGACATTTGTCATCAAAATTATACAAGAAAAATAACATTAATTCGCACTTGCATGATCACACATCACGCAGGGTTTCCTTAATTAATATGCAGCAGTTACAAAAGTCTTGCCTAATTAACCGATCCATATTTTTTACTCGTCAAAGAAACTTCATGTTCTCCATACACCGCAACACGATATATTCATTAGCACCATCTGTAAGACTAAGGAAATTCCACTTGTGTCGTTATTTAGAACTCATTAATGGCCTATTCACACATGCCAGGAGAGATTGTTGGAACATTTTTTACCCCAGAAACACATCAACCGTCCGCATAACCGATCTTAATACCTGTGTCGTCAGTATTTTCTCATAGTTTACGTGTGTATGCTTCAATGATGATTTCTAAGTTTCCGTGAAAGGAATGCTTGTTATTTCGCTGTTTTTATGTTTTCGATTTTTATTTGAGAGATTCTTTGAAGCACCTCATTCAATGCGTAACATTACGTCTGTGGAACCTCTGTTTTTGTTCTATTTTAAAGTGTTCCGTTTCCGCACTTACAGGTACTCCTACAGGTGGACCATGGCGGCCGTCGGTGGTTATTTCGACCAGCCCACCTCCTTCCAGAAGTTAATTAGATCTCCTGGTCTGTTGCGAACATCTTGGTAAGATCTGGGGGCCCGAGGGTTTCTGTCTTATTCTGGGTGACGCCTGTGGATTCAAAGAGCACATGCGCAATGGTTTCCTCAGCCTGCATGCAAGCCCTGAATGGAAGCTGAGGAATCTGTCTTTTAAAACAAATTATTATTTTTACTCCGTCGTATCATCATCATCATTTTTTCAGCCAAAAGTCGTCTTTTGCTGGAAATAAGCCTCTCCCAAGCATCGCCACTTCGACCGGTTCTGTGATTTTCCCATCTAGTAGATTCTTCAAGTCATTGGTGCACATTGTGGAAGGCCTTCCAACACTACGCCACTCCAATACCTTTCACCTCATCGACCATTTGTTTTGCGACCAATGTGCCTTGCCCACTGCCAAGTAAGTTTGGCAATTCATTGGTCGGTTACCTTGGTTCTCGTACGAATCTCTTCATTATTTTGGGTTACTTTCATCCTTCTAATGAGGCTCGGTCGTATGCCGAAACCAACTGCTTTCGTTATGTTGTGATTTTTTGTGTGCAATAATCGATATTCATAATTGTAAGAATTTATGCAATCATTTCAATGTGCTATTTCTGTTAGAGATAGTCCACTATAATATATTGTCACTGCTTCAGCTCAAGAGTAAGCTAGCATTTTTTCTAAGGAAAGACACAGAAAAGGCGTCTCCCAAGGAACTGTCTTGGGACTGATAGCAATCAGACTATAAAATGGAAACTAAATCGCATACATTTTAAGTTAAACATCATGTACAAAGTCCTTAACAACATCCTCAAACAACTCACACAAGTCTTTCCTTATAATACAACTTTAATTAGTTGACAACTACCCGTTAAAGGCAAGCGTCAAAAAATATTCACTCTTGAATAATTAAAGGCTCATAATACGACGAATAAATACCAACACGTATTTATCTTAATTTGGTTACAAAAAGCTAGAGCTGTTTTCTTATCAGTTTATAAAGTTAAATATGGGAAACTAGTTAACGTAGCCTAAGAAGTCAATAGTTATGTAGTTAGTGCTGTTTGGAAAAAAACGCACAGCAGGGTGTAAAGATCCCAATTTGTAGGGTTTATAAAAAGTAAAAATAAAGCTCGTTAATAAACGAATACTGAAAATGTAAGGTGACTTGAACCTTTATAACAATTTCACTTACATTCAACTTGTGAATTGAGACAACAAAAATCATTTAACAAGAATTTGAATCATATGAGCACAAAATTTGATGAAATCATGCATAGAGTAACTGTAGCAATATGTACTTATCATGGCAGCAGGCATGTCTGAAAAAGTTTTATTTTGCTATTTTCTTCTTCTTTTTGTTTTGTTATTTACTACTTTCATTTCATTATTGAGGCGTTCTTATGATTGATTCTTTGTCTTCTACTTCACGCTCTGATTCTTATCATTTCAGATTTTTATATTTAAGTATTTTTATTTATTCTGTTTAACATCTCACTTTACATAAAGATACGAATTGTTTTCTGATGACTGCTGCTAACAAAAAACTTCACGTCAAACTTGGAAGTTTCTGAGAAGAAACTCCGTACCTTCCAGCAAAAAGCTGATTTACCGACGGAGATAAATATTACACGACAGATAGTAATTTGTCTGTCTGTACCACCATTAAGTTGACAAACTGTGATCATTTCAATATGTTGATGAAAATTGTTGACTCTTATGTTGTTTAAACTTTTTCATCCAAGAACATTACTTTCAAGTCCTTTTACACATGCTAATTCTTTAGTTGCTACGAACGGTTTGTGATTATTTGTAAACACTATAAAGTCCGTGTTTATTCATAGACTTTTAAAATGGCATTATTTTGTACTTTGTAATTGTCTGTGCGAATACCATTAATTATGCCCTTGGTAAAAATACTCAGGCACAGACAAGGTGTTATAACATCTGGTTTTACTCCTACAGGAGTTTCTTTTTTTTTAACCAGACTCATCGCTTTCTCTTCGTTAGTGATAGTACTTACTAAGTAAGTAATAAGTTTTTAGATAACCATATATATTTTGTACTAATTAATAAATTCAGTATATTCTACTAGTATTTCCGTATTTTACGCTTTACTGGGATGTGATAAATAAATTATTTAAACAAAAAACTGAACAGCAAAAAATTATAAACCTTTTTTGTTTAACTTTAATAACGAAGTTCAGAAGGCGGTGACATAAAAATAAAATACATATCGAAAGTCACCAACTTCCGAACTTTGTTATTAAGGTTAAACAAAAAAGGTTCATAATTTTATCTTTTCAGTTTTTTCGGCGGTTTAATTTTTTGTTAAAAAGTTTTTATTTTATAATTTTTTGTGGCTATAATCTACTCATTACTACATGCTTAATTTTTGATTACTTTTTGTAATACACAACTCAGTATTAAAATCTGTGAGTAAAAAATCAATCATCCCCTGTTTTCCTACCCTTAGGGTTAGATTTTTTTTTTCGAAATTTATATGGGACCAACTTCGGGGTTTACCCTTACCAATAAAAAACTAATAATCAAAATAAAAAAACAAAAAAAAAATATGCGTCGACTTGAGAACCTCCTCCGTTTTTTCGTTGGTTAATAAAAATAGGAAACATCAAAAAACCAGTAAAGGAAAATTCACCTGAGCTCGTCGGCAATTCAAAACAAAGATGTCTGAAGCTACAGAGCACTCTATGGCTATAAAATTTAATGAATCCATTATATTCTTTGATACCCATCGATCGATCACTTATCATACACGTCTCCCTATCAATATTAATGTTATTTAAATTATTCCTTCGTAGCCTAAAGTGATACCTGACAGACACGTCACTTATTTTTATCTCTGTGTTTAAGACTGTAGGGCACAATGTGTGATGAATATTAAACTTTGTGGATATTAACTTACGTTCTATTTAAATGGAGAGTTGGCTACTATTTAAAATTTTGGTTATAGTTTCATACGAGCTAATTGGAGAAGCATTCTAAGGCTGACAGTTTGCGAAGATCGCCCTGAGGACACAGTGGAGCACACGGTGGCGGTCTGCCCTGCTTGGGCGGAGCACCGCCGTGTCCTCGTGGAGGCGATCGGCGGCGGCGATCTCTCGCGTCCGGCCCTGGTCCAGGCCATGGTACGGAGCGAGAGGGCATGGGGAGCCGTCACCTCCTTCAGCGAAGCAGTGATGCTCGCGAAGAGGGAGGCGGCGCACGTGAGGGAGAGGCAGCATATGCGCCCTTGCGACCCTAGCCGCCGCAGGATACGGAGACGCCCTGGGCGTCGGGAATCCCAGGCCGATTTCCGGCCACCGTAGGCATGAGCTTGCGGACGGCGAGTAATGGGTAGCTCGCTGTCCGGTAAGGACCAAGCCCAAGTCAACGGCGCGTTGTGTTCCACGCGCGCCTCAAAGAGATGTCAGCACAAAAATGATGGGGCCTGCAAGGGCCGATGCCTGTCAGGGGTGCGGGTTTGTTTGAAAGAGTTACCACAGCCCCTAGCATACGGGCTAATGAAGGAACACGGGTGGGTTTTAGTCAGTAAAAGTCTGACACCCTCCTGCTCCACCCAGAGCGGGAGAAGTTATTTGATGATTTCCCAACCAAAAAAAAAAAAAAAGGCTGACAGTTTTTATTGAAAATTATGTCGATAAAAAAGTTATAGAAGAAGATATAGTGAGTGAAGTAAAAGGCCAGAACTAAGCAAGATTAACTGATGATCAAATGCAAGCATTACCCGCAGTGGCTGAGTGGCTTGCTTTCGCCGAATGTGAGTTTCAAAGTAATACCAAGTGTTTGAAATTGTGAGTGGTGTATTAGTCCTCAGTTGAAATGAATATATAGAATATGAAGTCCCAGTATAAGGCGACTTTATTAAAAAAATCTTAAATGTCAAGCAGCAAACTGAGATAATGGAACCAGACAATTTATCATACACAGTGTTTTTCGATTGATATTTTCTGAAACATAATTCATAACATACCCGTCTCTATTATTAAGACGTTGCACACTGTATGACAATGTAATTGTTTTTAGCTTTATAAGCAAGAACTTATTCATGAGTAACTGCCCTTTCCAGTTTTTGTTGCAAACTATGGTTTATACATGAAATGTAACGGACTTTAACTTATGCGAATATTGAATACTAATTTTTGATGGACTATGAAAAGTAATTGTACTTGCTTCTATTTAAAAATTGACTTGTGTTTGTCGATTATGGTCCTTAACTGACTTTATTATAGGTCTAAATTATTATAGAAAAGAGTGTGGTTTTTGTTTGTACTTTAATTATTAATTTATTGACACTTATGTAGTAGTTCGGTACAGTCATGGGAATTTAATAAAAAACTACAGAGCCGTCAAAGCGATGGCTGACTTACAAATAAGTAAGTAGCTAATATGTTTTTTTATTAATGAAGTATTGATCAATTAATAGTTTAAGTTTTTCCAAAATTAATATTTTTATTATGTATTAATTTAATATAAATGCAAGTAACCGTTCATAGAATTCATTTCACCTACACCACTGAATAATTTCGAAATAGGTAGGTACTGTATATATTTGCTACATGATCGATATTTATCCTAACCTACTACATTTAAGTAGGCAGTACTTCTATCTTATATTCATTGGCATCGCTTTACAAAATACTCTTGACACATTATGTTAATATAAAGGACATAAAAATTATCCACCATTAAATATTATCATGTAACATTTCACCATTGCCTATTAAGGGTGGGTAAAAACGTTGACATCTATAAAGGCGGCAAACGCTGTCAATAACATTTACTAAGCAAAAAATTTATGACATCTTCATAACTAAGGAATTAAGGGACGTCTGTTTAATGCTAAAACAAAGTAGGTGCCTAAGATGGTAATCGTTTCAGTATTTGCTCTTTCAAAGTGGGTAATTTTTTTTTAACCGACTTCAAAAAGAAGGATTCGACATGTTTTTTTTTTTTATGTATGTTCGGGCATAACTCCGTCGTATATAGACGGATTTGCAAAATTATTTTTTTTTGTTCGAAAGGGGTTTGTTCCGAAATGGTCCCATATAAATTTCATATAGATCTGATGATGCGTTTTGTTCTGTTCTGTCTATCGCATAAATATGCATTGTTTTGACCCTGAGGATGACGAAATTTCGAATTGGTGTGGCGTAGGTAACTAAAAAGTGAAAAATAAAAACTTTTTTCAAAAAAATATCAACCGACTTCCAAAAAAACACTACAAAGTGCAAAATAACTTTAATTTCGGAAGGCGGTGACAAAGAATTAAAATACCTACACGTCCAAATAAGTCACCGACTATATTAAGGATGAGTTGGTCCACTGCAAGGGTATTTGAATAAGAATATATTCATGACGATCTTAAGTACATACTTGTTTTGTATGATTTTCAATTGGTACTCACAGACCAACCCGCACTGGGCCCGCGTAGTGGATTATGGCCCACTCCGTCTCACAAAACGGAGGCATTTGTCCCAGCAGTGGGATCATTTCTGGCTGATTATGCTATGCTATGCTACGCTCAAATATTTTTTTTTTTATCTATTCTGAAATTAAATCTCAGTGGTTGTTATAATTATTTTGGTTGGCCAATAACGACAGTTGACATTAATATTTAACATAAAATTACTAGTAACATTTTTGACTAGTCTCTCAAAAACTGAGAGTTATGTTAATAATCGTACTTTGACTGTCAGCTTGATTGGACCAATAAAGCCAAATTGCCAATTTGTTTTTAAGCAATGAAATTGTATCCCCAAGATCGATTACTGTTTCTCATCATTTTATTGTGGAAGGTTCATGCTCACCTGGAAACGTCCACTTAATACCAAAGAGGAAGAGGAATGCAATAACAAGAAAACATAACAATTAACAGTTTGCTGATAAAATTTTATAATTATTATGACGTCAAACATTTGTAGCAGGAAGTTGTAATTCGATATTAACACTACTGGTCAGTGGAGGTAATTACTGAAACAGCCAAGTAATTCGTTTGTCTATTTGTAACATAACTTTCGTTTAAAAAATATTCAAAACTAATTTCAGGAATAATCTTCATGTAAATGAATAGGAAATATTCTAAAGTGTACAGCCGCAGAAAAATTGGTGGAGCCTTTTTAAAGATTAAAAAGGCAATTTTAAGACAGAAGGACTGTATCTAAATGTATTTTTGGATTTCATTATCACTTATCAAGTAATATTGAGATCAGTGCTACAATATTTTGATAGCAAAGAGCAAATACAGGGTGGTCTATAGACCACACAACGCTATACAAACATAATAAACACAGTCCACACTCGAGCAAACCCAGGTATTCCGTTTAGTATCACTCAAAATGGCAACGTGGAAATAACAGTCATATAAATTAATAATTAAAAGGAGTGTCGCGAAAAACATGGCGTAATAGCCCCACATTCTTCACAATCAATTTCTTGCTATACTCGCGAGGAATGCCAAAACGGCAGGCCATGGCTGGCTCGACAGCTATCGAGAACTTGCCAATTAAATTGGCATTGTATGCAATTCATTTTTGACTGCTACCTCATAACACTACAAACGGCAGTCTTAATTTAAAACAGTCCTTAAATGTATTGAAATATAGCTCAATTTTAATTGCAATTAATGCTTGTTTGGCAATAAAAAATATGTAGGTAGCGTACAATTTATAAATATTTGTAACATTAATTTGTACGGTACCGTGTTTTAAGTTACAGCGATAATAATTTAGTGCGTTCTTTAATTCAATTGAAGACAAGACGGTTTATTAAAAAAAAAATAGATATGTTGAAAAACATAGTGTGATGTTAAGGTACTTCCTTTTAATTCAGCTGTTATTGGTAGGTACACAAATCAGTGCTTAAGTTGAGGAACAATGGCTTCCAAAACCATTAACCATATAATTTTTCTAAGTTAATCAGAAAAATAAAAATGTTATTTTGATTACACTTAGATCCTGCCCTTAAATCCATCAGACAAAAC
The DNA here is from genome assembly GCA_949987655.1 of Polymixis flavicincta. Classification (NCBI taxonomy): domain Eukaryota; kingdom Metazoa; phylum Arthropoda; class Insecta; order Lepidoptera; family Noctuidae; genus Polymixis; species Polymixis flavicincta. The sequence continues at coordinate 23,158,277 of OX465177.1, forward strand.
ATTGTTCAAAAAATATTTCATAATAATTTTTATTGCACTCTTAACATTTTAACCCTCCAACGTCGATCGAACATGTTACGATGCGTGTCCTGTTTCGAACTCCCAACTGTTTCGGACATCCCAGCAATGTACAATGTTATTTTAGGACATGGTTCCAATAACATTTAATTTTTAAACTGTTGCAATTACATAATGAAATAATGACAGATTGATTGTTTTTTTTTAGGGATTACAACATTTAATTACCCAGTAACTGGGTTGTGGAGGTCAGACAGGCAGTCGCTCCATGTAAAATACTGGTATCCAGCTGCATCCGGTTAAGACTGGAAGCCGACCCTAACATAGTTGGGAAAAGGCTAGGCAGATGATGATGATTTGTGCATAGTATTTTTAATAATTTTAAGAAAATCAGTACTTTTCAGAGCCAAAAGTTCCCTCAACTATTTTGGACGTCGAAAACTGACATTTCATTTCTAAACTGCTGCAATTTTATAATGAAATAATGACAGATTGATTGTTTTTTTTTTTTAAAGGATGACAACGTTTAATTACACAAGATTTTTACATCGTTTTTAATCATTTAAGAACATCAGCACCTATCTGAGCCAATAGTTCCCTCAACAATTTTGTACGTGGACAACTGACGTCCAGAGAATTTCGTTGTCATTGCTCTAATGACTTACAATTAAATAGTACCTCTTCTAGTATCTCTCATAAAATCTTCTTTCCTGAACTGCTTGTGGCGCTGATGATTTTCATCCGTCACAATAATATAAGATAATAATTTAATGTTCTAACAATTATATTTTAGTATGTATTAGGTATATATTAGTATATATTTTTTGTTTGTTTCAGTACAGTACTAAGCCTAACTGTATCATCGAAGATTATCCAGTGTTTTTTTTTTCATTTTTTTTAAATAACGCACACATGCTTTTCCAATTCACTTTAGACATTGGCAGAATAGTCGACATCGGCTTTGCTTGTCATAATAAAAAATTGAATAGAATAGAAAATCTTCTTCTAGACAACTTTTTGTATTCTAAGTAAGCTACATCAAAAATGACCTACGTCTACAACAACGCAAGTTAAAAAGGCCAAGAGAAAGCAATTAAAATTCTCATCGTGGCTACCAAGCGGTTGCATTGTGGTGGGTAATCGCCGAGCGTTTTTCAATTAGGCGCGTTTCACGGCGAGCGTAGTTAGCGCCAAGCTTTGTCCACGCCGACAGGGTTGACGCTGTCAAATTAATTTAGGAGGCCGGGAATTATTAATTATGGTTGCAGGTTTGACTGATATAAGATTAAATTAGTAGTCAGGTAAGAGTATGGAAATTCTAGTTATTATTGGCGGTATTTCATCAAACGATCCGGTTTTTGCTTTAAGATTTTATCTATTTCGCCTCTTGTGAACCTGGAGAGTACACGATATCTATACTTTTATATCTATACATTAATACTTATACTTATATATTAATCTATACTAATATTATAAATCTGAAGAGTTTGTTTGTTTGTTTGCTTGAACGCGCTAATCTCAGGAACTACTGGTCCGATTTGAAAAATTCTTTCAGTGTTAGATCCATTTATCGAGGAAGGTTACAGGATAAGGAGCTGAGCAAAAAGAAAAAAGTCACGAACACGAAGTACTCGCACGGCCATACGATTCAATGCAACGGGGTGGATTGTGGTAGCAAGAAATTTGACACAGACGAAGTTGCGGGCAGAAGCTAGTAATAATATACGCGTGTACCTACTCTTTTCAGTTAATTAAATTGAGCGTCCCAAGAACCACTTAACGCTCAAAACAAAAAGGTTTTTAACAATGTAGTTACCGATTATCGATGTATTTAGTGAAACTTATTATTCGTAATGTGATAACATAAACCAGGATTTATTTAAAAATGTTAATTAAAGGTAAGAGACGTTAAAAATCAAAAATGACGCTGTCTCACCAGGCTTCGTATCCGACAGAGATAGTAGCAGTGGTGAGCAGTTAGACGCTAGTCTACACGCATAACGTTATTGAGTGAGATGCAGGAGCATTTTTGGCAAAAAAATTGCGAAAAAATTAAGAAAAATCCTTCAGGAGATCGGGTTTTATGAAAAAACCACTGCATAAATCAAGGACCAATAAAGTTTGTTGAATTTATTGTTAATTGAAATTTGTCGGTACCGTCTTGGTTTTCGAGATTTTACACTCTTTTTATTACTTAAACACGCTCAAAGTTAGGTTAAATTAGCAAGAAAAACGAATCTTTGTTGGCTCATAACTTTTAATGGCTTTTTATTTTAGTATTCTGTTTCCGTACAGACAATAATAATAACGAGACAAAACCATACCATGTTTAATTTTTGATGTACATAGTCAGACAGTGGAGTAAAACCCTCCCGAAGTTTGTATGAAAAAAATGTGGACAAGTGTCACCTTAATAAAGGATAATAATATATCTTTACAGGTCTTATTAAACTATGTCTTTAATATTTTCAAACAATATTCGAAAACTGGAGACAGACATCTAATTCCAATTAAAAATCATAGCATATGTCTAAAACATCAACAAACCCAGTAGATCGTATCTGTCAGCCCTACCATCGCGGGTGGCTGACGCGTGTTCTTACCATTAAAAGGGTTTGACACGTTACGACGGACCAAAGAAATTAGTAAAATAACGCCGCCACCCGCCACTTTGAAGGCGTATCGTGTTGCAACCTAATTGTACACAACTTTGATCTCCGCCTGTATTACCGGGTATTTTTGTGAAGCTGTACAACGTTTGGGTACCGCGCGCGTTTTAGGGTTACTGGATTGATTACATATTTAAAAAAAATATGTATGACCCTTTTGTTTTATCAGCTTTTTTTATTTTCCTGGCTAGAAGCTACTAAAGCTAGAATACATTTTATTTACAAAGTAACTAGACAGTTTTCCAAATCTTTAAATAACTACTTAATAAATTAGTATCTATAGATATGTATGTTAAATGACCCGACTATCACATTTGGTACATACACCTGTAATGATAGTTGTAAGGGAGATTTAATAAGTAAATAAAATCTTTCGACCAAAATGTAACTTAAATAAGGAGCATCCTAAGAACTGTGAAGTAGTCAATAAACGTTTAATATTCATACTGAAAATCTTATGTATTTAGTAACGAGTAGACTGCATGGTTTTCAAATAACAATCTCAACCTATTTCTATCCAATTCCATATGCTTAAACATTGTTTATCTACGCAGAACCACAACTAAAATCTCCGTTCCTTGCTAACCTCACTCCAGACATCTGAAGGTTGACAAGAGCCAGTCTTCGTGTAATGTCTCTGTCACGCAGAGGCGACAGTGGATGCGCCGTCTGTTCGCATCATGGCAATTATATGGAGACGGGGCCAAGTGGACCGCGCGGGGTATTTGGGTGAATAAATAGATGTGACCCAGTCTTTTATAATACTGATACTGTCACATTCTAGTATTTTATATTGCACAGACAGATGTGCTACTGGGAAGTTTATTGCGCTAATTCTTCGCCCCACTAAAGCAATAGGAAGTGGTAAAGGACGGGCGTTTTGGGACTGTTTAACGTAATTTGGATTCTGGTTCTCAGTTTTATAATTGCCAATGGTGCCGATTCTGTTGTACACCGAACTAAACTAACTTAACATAACTAAAATTCCTTACTTTTGACTATGAGAATCTTAACGCTATTCTGCAAAAAAATATCTCTAAATTAAAAAACAATTTTGACACAACTAACATTGAATTTGACAATCGCGAATCGCACGTGGTATGTGTTTTGGCTTCGCAACGTGGCACTCGTTTGCCCTACCCTGTGAAAAAGCACTGTCTATTACTCGTAGAAATTGAAAACGTCATGCTAACACTGCAGTGGTGATAAAATAATTTACTCAAAGTAAAGCACCTGATTGGGTTCGAACCTATGACTCGTAAATCGCGGCCATTACCACTGGGCCTTCACTCTGAACTCATTCATAAGACAATTAAGTTCCTCATTAGAACCGCTCATTATTTCCAAACCGCAACATATGTAATCATGAACTACCAATACTTCATAATTAATTGAACGCTGTTTGCTAACACAATAGCATTTCAACAGCACATTAATCAAACGTATCAAGGGCATGTGTTCAACATCACTGTACACGAACGTGAAGTTATGTGCTTAGAACACGCAATCGTTTTTGAACATTACCTACAATGCATTAGTTAGGTATGTTATTTTTTTTTAAAGTACCTATAATACGTAGTTCTAAATATTATGTCACGTACTAATTAATTACTTATGCAAAATGAGCAATTGAGTTTTGAAGGCTACTGCAAACTTCAGTCTAAATCTAGCAGCTATCCGCGTGGATGTCGGAAATTATACCACGGGAACGTGCTACTCATCTCATTTCATTTTGCATAAGTTATTAATTATTACGTGACATTATATTTAGTTACTCCTTATATACCTAATAGTTATCTACAAGTGAATGTGCCATCAAAATCGGTCCAGCCGTTTCGGAGATTAACCGGAAAAAAACAGTCAGACGCAGAGATATACCTTTTATACTTTCTTCCACCAAAGTCCTATGTTTTTAAATTGCTATACTTTGTACCTAAATCACATCAACTACATATGCTAGGATTAGCACAGTAGTCAAAGTCATCGACTCATGGTAATTCGATTCCTGCTCATGGCAGTCAGTACTTCGATTGACGTTCTTATTTACCTTCCAAGAAAATGTTAGGATTTAGTACTGCTGCAAATAAATAATTAAAATAATGTTTAAAACACGACGTTTTGGTACTCCCACATGTTAGCTGATATGTTTTCCTATACTATTATCTACAAATAGTTTTCTAAACATTTTACTAGTCTAACTCTACAGGCCATAAAACATTAAAACGTACCAGATCAAGGGTGTTTTTTTATGACTAGACTCAAACCCATTTTGAAATTGTGTATAATTAAATAATTTTGCAACCATAATTTGAAATCGATGGTCATAAAAACGATCGTTTTTCATTACAAATTACTAAAACACCGGAAATGGCCATTTGAGCCATTTAAAATGGACCGTAAAATGGTGTAAAATTAAATGTAAATTATGAATATGAGTTATAGTGATGGATGCTGGTCGATAAAATTATCGATGTCGTTTAGAACATGATATTTATTGACCTCATTCAAGCCTTTGCAATATTCAATAAAAGTATTTGTTGTTAAAACCTTTACTGAAGTAAACTTCATTATTTATAATTTCAGCCGAAAGACGTCGACTGCTGGACATAGGCCTCCCCCAAGTGGAGGTTTTGCCATAATCACCACGCTTGGCAGGCGATCGCAGAATGGTGGTAAATGCGTAAAGAACGCCGCTGCCCATTCTCTGGTAAGTCTCTTAGCCACCTTCTACGACACCCACGGGAAAAAATAGGATGGTGCTAATGTTTTACGTCCGTTACCACGGAATTAAACTTATATAAAATAAGTTATGAAGAATGTTCTTTGTCCTCTTTGTACCTTGTTAGACACGTACTGTGAGTACTTATCTATGTGCACTAAAATACCGTGGGACTTCATTCTTTAAAATAAATACATACTAGAAAGGCGGGCATTAAAAATCTCATCGACTATCAAAAATCAGGTGACTTTCGATATAAATCCCCTCTCTACTTCACCTAGACCATATCATTAGCCACATTAAACCGTACCATTTAGCTGACCGCATCAAAAGGCCCATATATTCATCCCGTGCCTTTGAGGTACCGGCAGGCGCCACTTAATTGATAGTTTTGGGCGTCTCATTATAATAATAACAGGCCTCCGGCGTTGAATAAATATTGTATTACTGGCAAATTGACGGAAGAAACCGTAAAAAAAAAATTGAGCCCCCTCCGTCTGGAAATAGGACGGCCGGTGAAAGGTGCTGTCGAATCGAAAGTAGTTGTCGAACATTTTGTTTTTAGAGATCGTTTCACAAGGGGAGTGTTTTATAAAAATCAAGAAAAATTTACCTACAGTCAAAATTGTACAGTCAAGACTTTATTCATGGTGTGTAAGTAATGAATTAATTGACTTTTGAATAATGCCATGAAAATATTAAGCAAATAATGTCTGTGTTTATTGTAAACAGTATTCGATAATAAATACGGTTTGTCCTGTAGTAAATCGTTTGCAAATAAATAGTTAAAGATTTACGATAGCTTGCTTACCAAACAAACAATTCGCTAAAATCAACTTCGTCGAAATTCGACACTATCGAAAAACGTTTCGACGAAAAAAATACGCTTCGCCATCCGTTAACCCCGACCGGCGCTTTTGATGTAGCAGTGTGTTTACACTAACCTAACTGAGAAACAAGTCATTTCGTCGGCGTCTGAACGAGCCGCCGGCTTTGATCTTGCCGCCACAGTTTTTGCCCCTCTGACTTACCTATTGCCGACATGTTTGATGCGTCTCAAACTGCCGGGTTACGCTAACTTTTTGGTAACTGTCGGTAACCGTGAGTCGTGTTTTTGAAACATTAATGAGTTGGTGATTTGTAGATTGTGGCATGACGTGCTTGGATTTTTTTTAAGGAATCTGTTTAGCTTTAAAAATGAGTATGACTATTAAACTGCATTTTAGAAACCAAACTCCTACTTTACCTAATTAGAAAGAAAAAAAATGCGTTTATTGGCGTTATACAGGAAAAAAATTATCCAGTGCGCAAATTGTAACCATGAATTCAGCATAACATTCTAGACCCCCTAGCGCAGAAATTTTTCGCCGCATACACAAAAGAAAATCAGATACTAGGTAAACAATGTTAATAATATGTCAAAAGGGCCTCAGCTCAGCCAAATGTCAGAAGGCAAAACAGTATGCACCACCTAAGATATAATTAATTAAGGTAAGAAGTACCTAGATCTATTAAAAACCTTTGTGTTTTATCAGAATAACAACAAATTAATTATTAGATACCAATCATTTCAATTCATGGAAAAATAATGAAATGCCAAAAGCTCTTAAAAGTTTACGCAAATACTCAATTAAAACCATTCAGCTAGAGGTTTTTGATAATAATTAGGTCATTACCAGTACAAAAAACAATCAAGCCTAAAATCACTAAAACCAGTAAAATTGAAAAAAAACAGCGCTTTAAACTTTCGTATGAAGTTGCTACAAAAACGCGCGCGAGGCGGGCGCCGGGGGCGGGGCACCGCAGTCCCCGCCTCTCTGACGTCACGCAACAACATGGCCGCCTGCACTTTGCAACTGCACGTTCTTGCGTGAGTGAACTTGCTTTGTTTGTGGGTAGGCAGAAGAGTAAGTGGGTGAGAGCTTTTTTAATTACTTTTGTGTTCTGATGTTAATGATTTTAGGATGGTTGACTGTAATGAATAATTATATTATAGACGATTGACGAGGCATCTTCAGGTACTAATGGCTGCTTCTAATGATTCTAAACTCATAGCCAAATGGGCTGGGCTGGCACTGTTTATATTACCATTGACACAATAGAAATAAAGAAGACAGTATTGTATTTTTCTCCTTCTTTGAGCTGTAGGTACACTACGTGACCACTGTATGTTGTTAGAAAAATGGGATATAAACTCATTTAATTACTTACATTTTACCTTGTTTGCCTTTGACGACTTAAAAGAATGAATCAACTATTTCCAAGAAACAAATCCCTAGAAGGCATCTACGTAACGAAAAAAAAAACAAAATCAGAATCGATCTGAATCCCCCTTAAGGTGAAACAAGTCCACATTTTTTCCATACAAACTTCGGGAGGGTTTTACTCCACTGTATGACAATGAGTACATCAAAACTTAAACATGTCATGGTTTTGTCTCATTATTAATATTGTCGGTACGGAAACAGAATACTAAACTAAAAAGCCATTTAAAAAGTTATGAGCCAACAAAGATTCGTTTTTCTTGCTAATTTAACGTAACTTTGGACATGTTTAAATAATAAAAGAAGTGTAAAATTTCCACAACTAAGTCGGTAACGACAAAGCTCAATTATCGAAAAGTTCAATAAACTTTGTTGGTCATCGATTTATGTAGTGGTTTTTTTCAGAAAACCCAATCTTCCGAAGGACTTTTCTTAATTTTTTATGCGCCTGTTTTACTGTAATTGATCCTGCAGCTCACTCAATAATGTTGTGCGTGTAGACTATCGTCCAACTGCTCATAACTGATACTTTTTAGCCAGGCCCGCCAGTGAGTTTGAGCCCACGAATAGTGTACCCTTAAGCTATGAACTTCCCGTTAATACCTGTAATAGTAGAACATCGGTCGCTACTTAACTAACGTATGGTTAGCACCAATAAACAGATAACAGGGGTCATTACAATACGAGTACCTACAGTAAAAATACTCTAGCTTACCGTACTGGGCTTAATCATGTAATTCCTTATTATTATGATGGACTATTGAAAACAGGGGAGTATTCAGAGAGGATAATATTTAATTCATACTAGCTTTTGCCAGCAGCGTCACTCGCATGGAGGTCGGAAATTATCCCACGGAAACATACTACCGGGATAAAAAAGTATCCTGTATGTTAATCCAGGTTATAATCTATCTATGTGCCAAATTTCATCCAAATTCGCTCGGCCGGTATTGCGTGATTGACCAATAAATAATTGAAAAAGTTTGTATGATGGATATTTAGATGTTTGTTACAACTGATTATCCATCATACAAACTTTTCATTTCTAATATTAGTAGGAATAGGAATAGTAGGAAAGTAAGATAGTTGGACCCTGAAAAATACTAACCTAACCTAACATCAAAGTTTGACCTAGAATAGAGTTTTTAGCATCCGTCAGTCAGTGTTACTTGCCCTAATTTTACGCCACCATTATGCTAAGCTTGCTTTAGGGTCGTGCTTTAGCACTAATTACTTATGACTCTCTTCAGCACACTTTTTCAAGACAGTTATGTAGTTAGGTACTACCCTACGAGCCGTGAGTTGGCTTAAATTGGCGAAACTCCGGAAATAGTGTTTCAATCTGGGTGTTTTAAAATCATGACAGCTCCACAATCATTTATCCATTACGTACGTCCTGCTTTGTCTGACCCACACAAAGCGCGGATCAAAAGACCATTTTGCCAATATTATAATTACGAGGAAATAACACTCGCTCTGTTATTTATTTCACCGCTGAAGACAGACATAATTCCAATAATAAATCTCCACAAAATCCGGTCCTGTCCACCAGTCATGATTCGACAGACCCTCAATAACATAATGACCAGTCGTCCAACGAGGCGCCAACATTCGGCTTTCGGCTTTCGGCCCCGGCCAAATAACATGTAATTTAACCAAACCACAGACAGACAATCACGCTGCCATTTCACGTTACCAATTAGAAAAGCTAATTCTTTGCGGCGATCTCCAAATTACAGATGTTGGACGAAAATTGGTCGCTTAATCAGCACTCGCGTGATGTTGGGCCAACCCATTCATCAGAAGTTATTAAGGCGAGAATTTGGCAAATTTTTATGTCAAACATTTGACGCATGGTTTCGAGAACAATTTGGGCGTTTTAAGTTTAGTCGGTATTGGCGCCAAGTTGGTGAGTTGGCTCCGGAACAAGGTAATAATTAGTACCTGAGGTGTTTGTGTATTTAAAAAGTAATTTCGGTAACTTCTTGGGTGGTAGGACTTATGAATGAAAGTTGTTTTTATTTTAGCTCTTTGTTTCTTTTTTGGGTAGCTAATTATGAGTATAGGCGTCAGTAAAACGATAACACCATTGTTTGACGTAGCATAGTCTTTTGAGCAGTTTATGGCATTGGCATTGTGTAGGACCAATATAAGCAAACCATTATTTTTGTGTTTTTAGGGTACCGGGTGCGAACCTAAAAAGGAAAAAAACCCTATATTGGATCACTTTGTCACGCTGTCCGTCTCTTAGTTTGTCAATACGCTTTTTCTCAAGAACACGTAAAGGTATTAAGTTTACCTATAATAACATCGTCATAGTTCTAAAAAAATGGCTCATTTCACATAGTTTTTATTCTATATCTGAATTCCTCAAAAAAACTCCTTGTCAGTCTTATCATTACAGAAACGCATTGTAAATAATCTTACCTATTAAAAAGTGTTACCTACTGTTTCCCTACTGTACGCACTGCATTTTGTGTTGTTTTATTTTCTTATGTTCTCATTTTATTTAATATTAGCAAACTTTGTTTGTATATTGGAATAGCAATTACCTATTTTATTTAACTGTTGAGTTTTTGAAGCTTAAAATTGACATTAAAGTATTCTGTACATTTGTGTAGCGATTTTCCTATCATGCTACCCCTAGCATCTTACTTTAATATTTGCATGCCAACTTATGGCGAAATGTGTCATCGTACTAACAATTTATGTAACTACCATCTTTTGTACCGCATTTACTGCAAATAAATAACTTTGACTTTGACTTTGACTTAACATCAAATACGCAAATCTACATACCCTAAGAGCTCTACAAAATAAAGCATCTACACAAAACAAAATAGGCCATATACTACATATTTTGAAACACGCAAATAAATTAAAACTATACGATCCTACCTAGTTTCCCTCGACCTGGAATTATGACATTTGGCAAGAAACAAGGTCTCACAGCACCAGTAACCGTTAAGTTCGAAAACTGCTAATTTGTAGTTTTATCTCTTTTTTTTTTGCATTTACTAACTTACGATGAAAAATAATTCAGCTAAGTTTGTTCTTGAGATAAATGTATTGCAACTACGGAACCCTTCTTTGTACGTACCCCGACACGCACTTGACTGGTTTTTTAATAGGATTAGGTACCCATCTTTTCTTGTATTTTTGTAATTTATCTTCTAAATGCCTCATTTACTTATTTTGTTCTTATTTTTGTAGTAACTTGATAAGCAATTTAGTTATCCGCTAAAAAGCTAAAAGCATTCATGGATTTCCTGAAAAATAAAACTAATCAGCTTAAGTCTCGCTATGTAACAAAAGAATAGCTGCTAATCAGCTTAGTTTGAAGCAAAGCAACTTGACAGTTGTAGATTACAATTTATCGCTATTGTAATTTAAGTAATCCGTCACGATACTCAGTTGTTTAAAATGACCCACTCCGTCTTTGCCATATTGTTTGTCTTTGTTTAGTTCTTTTTACAATATACTAGCTTTGCCAGTGGCTTCGCCCGCATGGAGTTCGAAAATTATCACATGGGAACGTGGATACTATTGGAATAAAAGTATCCTATAAATGTTCTTCTAGGCAGGGCCCGATCTAGCTATTTAGCCGCTCCGGGCAAAAATAATATTCGCTGCCCTTTACACTACTTAACACCATATAAGTAATGAGCTTGCTATTCCAAAGATGAGATGATTTATGTGATATTCTTTTAGTTATATAATATTCACGCAAGTTATTCTACTACGGTTTCTGAACAAGTATGCAAAAATTCATGAGAGTATGTTCGTAAGTATACATTTTGCCGCCCCTAATTTTTGCCACTGTGGGCATTTGCCCGGCTTGCCCCCCCCCTTAAATCGGGCCCTGCTTCTAGGTAACAAACTATCTGTATAGGTACCATAATTGATTCAAATTCGTTTAGCTATTTTTGCGTGAATGAGTAACAAACATCTAAATATGCCAACTTCTAAACACACATTTCTTGTGTTAGTAGGATTATTAGAATAATTCATCTACTGAATATCAGTGAAATAGTCCTACAACCAACCTCTCCACATTTAGCCATCCATAATATCATCGGACGCGAACAATAAATTTAATTGAAGCTCAATAGAGACGCGACTTGTCGCTAACGTCCCCTTATTGAACTTTCAAACGCACGGTCGACCATTCAGCCGATCGTACCCGACAACGCCCGAACGTCTTCAAACCATTTGAATTTCAAACGAAACGACTCTAAAATCAAAAGCGCCGCGCGCTCGTGACTCGCGGTTACCAATCAACGATTCCAGCGCTTTTTACGGTGACAAGTGTCCAATTATCGTTGATTGAAATAATAATAGAGGTCTCGGGATCGAAACGCTTGCAGCATTCGAAATTAGGCGTCGAGCGCTGAAGCCGACTTAGGTATGCTTGATTTTTTGCCTCTCTCCACCCATGAATAGTTCGGAACGCGAAGTTGACATTTTCGGACGTGGCGGTAAGCCTGTCGGCGATATCGGCGAATATTTCCGACGTGTTTTGTCCTATTATTTATTCGGGCGGCACTTCTTTTACCGCTAAATCGATTCTCGAGAATTTCGGTGGCCATAGATGGTGGAATTCGTGAATTTCTCTAGCAGAAACCGTTTCTTTTGTCAATCTTAATCATCCGCTGTCGGGAAAGTTGAGAGATTTATGTGATGCACAATTCTATTGTCTTATTCTGATTTAAAATATAACATTGTTTTAAAAATAAAGTTTATTCTGCAGCGGGTCGCGTCTCTTCAATAGAATTTTAAAATGGAATGTCGATCTGAATAAGTGTCCTCCGTATGTTTATTACTTTTCCTTATTGTGGATTTGTCCATACAAAATATACGTGAATGGTAGAAATGGTCGCTAAATGCCGTTGCTAATGATCGCACAATCCTTTTATGGGAAAGGTTTGAGAAAGCAGAATCCTATCGAATTTGGATCCCAACAAGATCGTGGTTACTGAGTGCACAGAAATGGTGTAACTTCCATCTTTACTTTACCGAAAAACTACTTCACAAAACACTGCCTAACAATCCACTCTATTTTCCACTTATTCATTCACATAGACTCCAAATCCAAACTGCATCTAAATCTAACCCTATCAATTTCGTTTCCAAAAATAGTCTCCTCTACGTCATCAAAATATTCAAATCATCAGCTCCACAATCGCTCCCGTATTGATTGATGCGAATCGTCTCGGTTTATACGACGCTGATGCAAATCATTGCATGCATATTTCATAGTGTCCCCGAGCGGTAAATGGAACTCTAATTAGACCGCCCGCATTGTAGGGTTATAATTCTATTGTAAGGATACAAAGGGAATATTTTTGTTGAGATGACATGTTAATACAATAAATTGTTTTATTCAAATTAAATTAAATCAAGCGAAACTGATTACATGTAGGAATTCTATAAAAGCCCTATGAATAAGGTTCCTAGGTACTTTCGTATACTTAATGAAATTGACCGATTTCAAATATTAAAAACATCGTAAGGAAACCGTGCTGTCCTAGAACTAAATATCTGGGCCCAGGTGTCGGATTACGGTCCACTCCCTCTCACTGATAAGAGGCCTGTGTCCCAGCAGTGGGATCACTATTGGCTGATTATGTCACTATTCAGGTTCAGAAGAAACGCTGAGGTAAAAATCCTTAGCGTTTCTTCAAAAAAAAAAAAAACAGCCATTTCACAGCCCAGCACGTTTCAATGCTCATTTGAAAAGGTTTAAGGCGCAGACAGCCGTTGTTTTTGAAAAAAATATATGTGAAACTAGACAATTTTCTTCGTTATTTGATATGTGAATATTTTAAATAATATTTTTTTAACATAACGTAATTAATTGGTAAAGTAATCTCTATCGCGGACATAAAAACGATAATCACGCAAAAACTATCGGGTGTATTTCCATGAAACTTTCACCATCTAAAAGACAATTTAATCACCCAAAATTTAGTATACGGTTTTTCTTTGTTAGGTGTTTGATAAATCAACATGGGTTGTTTTTCGAAAAACTTGATGCGCGTTGAGGCGGGGTCTCTTGCGAGCGACGGGTGGCAGTGCATCGCTGTAGGTAGCTGTCAGCTATCGTCGCCTTAAGTGTACCTACCTAAGTAACGCCTGATAGAATATTTAATAGTGATGAATACTGGAATACAACAATAAACAAAAAAAAAGTCAAAGTCAAATCATTTATTTATTTAAACATAAAAGACACTTAAAAATTGAATTGATTCCAGTCGCCCCTTCCACAAGGAATTTGCATATGGAGAAGAATGGGCAAAGAACTCCATCATTACACTTTTAAAATGTAATGTTGCAAGTTATTTCATGAACTCAAAATCTTCAAAAATATTAAAACCAAAAGTCATCAGAAAGCGATGTGTTCAAGCTTCCGGCTTTGACCGAATTGAACTCTTTCAACTACCCATGAGTGTGAGCGACATCAAACGAGTGACATGTCTAGTTGCTGAATGATTGGCAGCATTTGCAGCACTTTACACATTTCTTTCAGCGCTGCTTGACGGCTTGTCAACGTTGCGCGACGGAAGCAAATGGCGCGGGCGTTTTTTTACGTCTGTACGCGGTGTTAATGTTTTAGCGCGTTTAGTTCTACCTCTGATCTTCTCTTGTCACTATCAATTAATTTGAGGTCGCGCTTCATTTATTTTTTTCCCATACTTCTCTTAGTTGTCATCATGATAGCCTGAATAAGTATAATCTTTCACATAGTCTATCCATTGCTTTTTTAGTCTTCGACGGTCATACCAAGACTCCGCGTCACATAATCTTCATACAATTGTTTTTATTTTACCTATAGAATTAAAAAGCAATTGCTAACACTAAATAATACGTATAAATAGGTAGCACAACCTGTTTAACTCAAACTCAAAAACTCAAAGCATTTATTTCAAATAAACCAATTAAAGGCACTTTTGAATTATCAAGGTCGGTGAGTTAGAAAGATCAAGCTAGTTGCCCATTCCAAAGCGTAGGTACCTATGGAGAAGAACGGGCAAGAAACTCCATGGACACAGTACTTACATGGATTCAATAGGTATATCATTCTGACATTGAAATATGCTGTTTTCTTGTTTCTTACAAAAGTAGTCAAAATGTATTGAACAGCATTTAAATTGCAATTCTATTGCAACGCAGTGGGTTATGAATATAATATCAATTTTGAAGTGTGGGTGTCTTCACCATTCCTTTCATTCCATGTAATTTTCAGGTCACGTTATTCTGTTTTACATTACATTAATCTTGTCAACGTATAGGTATCGACTATTGACCTTATAATTTAAGAGAAAAAAAAATCGGTTTATCTTAATTCAAACCCAGACGTCATTGTCAGCCATATTTTGTTACCAAGATATTAAGTACTAGCAGCACTCCGCGGTTTCACCCGTAGTTCCCGATCCCGTGGGAATACGGGGATAAAATATAGCATATGTCACCCGGGGATAGTATAGCTTCCCAACAGTGAAACAATTTTTCAAATCGATTCAGTAGCTTCGGAGCCTATTCAATACAAACAAAAGAAACAATCAAATCTCTCTTTATAATATTATTATAGATTATTATTAGTAGGTACAAATAATGAAAGATTCAACAACCTTCAATAGGTACCTATTTCTGTCAAGTCACAACTCAACAGTTTCTAACCGCGCATCAAACGTTTTTCTCGTTGGACGGCGTGTCATCGCGCTTGGTGACGTGTCCGGCGCGTTTCGCGGACGTTTTTTGCACCAGTACGCGATGCGCATTTATTTGCAAATGGAGATACTGAAATATTCGTCGCGAACGCGCGTGGAATTATGATGCTTCTTTGGCAGTGGAATTTGGGTGGGAAATGCAATGAATGGGCTGGACTAAATGTAAGTATTTTTCTGAAAGATTCTAGAAAGACGGTTGCGATATAAAATTCTTCAAAATTATTGGTTATATAACTTGTAAAAGATCAGAAGGGAAATTGGTAGGATTTTAATCACTGCTAATCAAGCTCTCTAAGAAATGCCGATTCAACGACTTTGGACTATAAACGCTTGAAGCATTTTGCTTATTCTAATCAAATAAACTAACATAATTAAAGAAGGAATCGTAATTGTATCCAATTACAATGTTTTCTCCGATGCGCCTATCTAAATGATCAATACAATATTAGCCGTAGACTCCTATCCATCAATACCGCAAAAACGCTTCAACTTGCGTTTCATTGTGTGTTAAGTGCGCGGCAAACGACCCCTTAAACAATTCATAATACACTGAAAAGCCAACCTTAAGTTAGTTACACAAGATTCGGTTTAGCTTGTATTAAGTCTGAAATCTAAGTCAAACAACTGGCAGAGGAAATTCAACTTTGATTACTGATAGATATAAGGTTAAAAATTAAATGTTCTTGTAGAGTTTGTTAAGGCGAATACTCAATATTTTCGCACAATACGTGGTGAGTGAAAAAGTGATATCAATCATATGAGACGATGATAGACAGCTTGTAGCAAGGGGACGGTTACGCATAGAAGTTAATATACGCGGTTTTTTTATAATAAAGACCGTGGGTTCGATGTTTATCGATGTACAGGAAACGGGTTGATTTATGGCCTTTTATGGGAGATTTTTATAAAGAAACTAACCAGGTGGAACGTTTCAAGATTAACTGACACTGGAATATCAGAGTTTTTATTGAAAAGTTACAATGTAACAAACATACCGTTATTTGTGCAAATGAATTAGCCCCTGGACTCTATAGTACCATTCTATACAAAACTTATATACCTTAAAATAAAGAGCTTTCGTATTTTTTTAAGACATCATTGACATCTGCGAAGGAAAACATCAAGAGGAATCTGAAATCACCAATCCGCCTTAACCAACCATGATGATCAATGACCGCACCTTCTCCTTTTGAGTAGAAGTCTTTCCCCAATAGTGGGACAGCAACAGGCTGGTATGATACAACGTGTTGTTTTGCATCCTCGTCAAATTCAAGGAGGTAACTATGCTAATGATTCTCGACACGAATCAATAATAAAATAAGTATTTTTTTTCCATATTTTCGGAAATCGGCGTTTGGCATTTTTTTTTTTTTCGGACACGGATGTTAAAACGCGGCCCGTGTGATACCGCACTGTAACACACAGCGATATAGTCGTGCGACACTGCCTACCGCATACGGAACGGAGCGATTCTGTTCTTTGAAATAGGTGTTTTCTGAAATACTGTTAAACTTAAATAACTAAAAAAACAAGTATGGAAACATTAGTGAGCAGGTATCTTAATTTTATTTGATTATTTATGTCTTTCATAACAGCCTCCTGAAATTTGACGAGGATGCAAAACAACACGTTGTATAAACAACTAATATTATAAATGTGACAGATTTAATGTTTGGATATTGATACTCAATCACGTAAAAACGGCCAAGCGGATTTGTATGAAATTTGGCACAATGATAGTTTATTAACACATACATTCCCATGGGACAATTGCCGATCTCCACGTGGGCAAATCCGCTGGCAAAAACTAGTCTTCTATCTTCTATCTATCTATATAAATAAAAAGAGAAGTCCTGACTGACTGACTGACTGACTGACTGACTCATCAACGCCCAGCCCAAACCCTTGAACCTAGAAAGCTGAAATTTTGCACAGATGTTCCCTTTGTAGTGTAGACAAGGAATAAGGAAGGATTTCTTGAAATTCAACCCCTAAGGGAGTTAAATAGGGGATGAAAGTTCCGAGCGGGCGAAGCCGCTGGCAAAAGCTAGTATTTCAATAAAGACAGTTTTCAATGGCTTCTAAACATAAAACTGCAGACAACTTTGTAAATGAACTATTAGTGTCTGTCTGTCAGTCACACCTTTTAACGTTAATTCGATCAGCACCAACACCTGGCTGCACCTGTAGCACTACTCTCCCAAGTTCAAATTAAAGCGTGAAGACACATCAGCTGTTCACTGCCTCCGGTGTCTGTCAGAGTCGGGAGGAAGTAAGTAAGTTAAGACTTGTAGGGTCACTATGCAGCAGTCACAGAAGGCAAAGTTTTAAAAAGCATCATCATCATCAGCCTTTTAATGTTCCCACTGCTGGGACACAGGCCTCCTCTCGGTGAGAGAGATTGGGCCGTAATCCACACAGATGTCACAAGTCTTCGAATTTTTCGTTCTAGGATATGCCGGTTTCCTCACGATTTTTCCTTCACCGTTTTGAGAGCAGTGGTGATGAAATAATTTACACAAAGTAAAGCGCCTGTCTGGGTTCGAACTCACGACCTACAACTCGCAAGTCGCAGCCGTTACCACTTGGCCACCACTGCACTTAAAAAGCGTAGTAATATAAAATTCTTACAGCTACAAATTTTCTAAGACCATCGCTTTATTTAGCAGTCATGCTAAAATGTGTTTCTCAATGCACCGATTGAAACTAAAATTACAATCTATTTATTTATTTATGCATTTCACATCACATTTAGATCATGAAAATATTTTCTGTTCACATTTAGTTCAGCATTTCTTATGATGGGCAACAGAGCTACTGCTGATGTATTCTTTGGAAGTTATGCAACACTTATTGAGGTAGTGTAGTTGAATATCGTTAGTTTGTACAAAGTTGCACCAGTTTTTTTTTGATAGAATACATATGGGGTGGGAAAAATCAACGAGCAAACTGTAGCCTTGAACTCAGCATATGATTTTAGACCTATAACTGAAAACTTTTCATCGAAATTTTTTTTCAACAGTTTTTCCTAGATATGTGTATTCAATTGTAAGGAAAAATATTTTTTTAAACAACCACTGAAAAATTTCAACGCAGAATTTCTAAATCATATACTGAATCCTGACGCGCAAACTGTAACCATAAGGTTACAGTTTGTGCGTTGGCGTCGGTAGATGGAGCCTGTCTAGTTAAATCTGCCCTTCATTATTTACAGGACCTGATAAACTAACCTTTTTACCCTTGAACTATTTTTCTTGAATTATTTTTACCTTGTGTCTAAAGAGGAACTGTGTAAAGTTCAACTTCTGAACTTAGTGCAATTGTGACGTAACTTAGCCACTTCGCCGAAGGATACAGCATGTTAAGTGATTCCTGCAGACAATAGGCTTGCAAGCTGGCCTGGTATAAGTTACAAGTTATTGATATTGACATCTTTGTAGCCTAGAGCTTTCAAATGTAACACTTTCCTTTAGAAAACGACATATTACTAAAAAATTATAACAACGGCGAAGTGCCAATAACTCCTAACTGACATTTTTCGAGAAATTCACTCTTTTATTAATTTGAATTTAAAGGCGTTATTCGCATGTTTTACTGAAATCTCCTAAGTGTATTTTTAGTTGCAACAGCATTAAATTGAAATGGGGAAATACCTCCCAACTTAACCAACGTGTCTATTTACCAACTACATACCTACCTAACCTACCTACCTACTACACTATCATAAAATATACGTTTTTAGCATAATATATAAAGCATACTTTATTAATAATCTAAATTAATAAATGAATTAACAATTTTTTTACTTATCAAGAAATTAAACGTTTTTTTGAGTTTGTGTAAATTTTTGACTTTGTTAGTTAGGTGATATTGGCACTTCGCCGTCGATAAGTATCTTCTCGCACATTGTCAGCATATTAAATTGACCTAAAATAGAACCAAACAGCAGCAGAGTGTCAATCGTTTTCATTCATAATTGTCAATTAAAAAATACCTATTGGATAGTAGGTACCTACCATTTAAAAAAATACGTTTTTAGGTAGGTACAAAAATTTTGTACCAGCAAAATCTTTAACACTCTATTCTAAATTATGTTTTATTTATTACTAGCCCTATGCCCGCGACTTGTCCGCGTAAAATTTTGGCCCTCGACGCGCCGCCCTAAAACTTCCTATTCACTAAGCGTTCTTTCCTACTTGTTTTGCTCGGTTTCTAAGAGCTATAGCATGATAGTAAAAAGCCTCTAAACTTCTTCAAGAATTGGGCTATCAAATGTAAAAATAATATTTCTAATCTGACGGGTAAGTAGTTCCAGACATACCTACCGTACATACAAACTAACAAATTTTACCTCTTTATATTAGTATAGATTGTTTCGTAGTTTTACTCTTCTGTTTTTTTTTATTCTAGAGATAGAAAAAAATCAAAAGTGATTTATTCAAACTAGGCTGCGAGTCAGCACTTTTTGAACGTCAATATTTTATAAGACAGTCCCCCGAAACGCCCACCCTTCACTATTTCCTAGTGCTTTAGCTGGGAGGAAGTGGCGCAACAAACTCCCTATCAGCACAGCTCTGTTATGTTGGAAGAACTTGATTTTATACAATTATACAAAAAAAAAAACATTATACGTTGCCCCACACTAAGAATTTCTCCTATGTTGCGGGTGTGTTTACAAACAGTTAAACTCACATACACAAACAGCCAGACCCGGAACATCTACCTGTAGGTCATACAAATATTTGTTCCGTGCGGGAATCGAACCCGCGATACGCAGCGCAGCAGTCAATCGCTTAACCACTGCGCCAAACGTGCCATCACAATAGTACGTAAGTGACTAACATTACAAAACTGAGTTAATTGCCTATAAGTATTACGACTGATGTTTACAGCTTCTTAATGAACAGACAGCTGTGTTGAAAAGGACATAATTAAGCAAAAAGGCGTAATATATTTTTTAATTACTGAGCAATAACGGATATACAGGAGCTCCAAAAGTAAATGCAAATAATTTAATTTAACACTTAAAAATCCGTTATGCACATAAAAACGCGAACGCCAGTAGTTAATTTTCAAAATAATGTGGTCGACATAATTTTTTTATCGATTAAAAGTCTTATCGGTATCGACAAAGCGCCGCCGTTGAAGCATGTGTCGACATTTCGATAAAACTGTTACTTAAATTTAGAAATTTTAAGATAACGACCGGCTTTTTTGAGGGCCTTTTTAATTATAAGACTCAAACTTATCTTTTGAAAGCTCTTTTGTGAGTGTTATCATTGAGAATTTTTGAGATTTTTAATTGATCTTACAGAATAAGGCGCGATCGGTAGGGTGGCAGTACTGGCAGTGATGCTTAATAAATTTTGGTGAAGATGTTTTTTTCGGGCACAATTTTTATTTATTTATTGCAAAATCACCTTTTTATTCTTCACTCATCATTTCTAAGTAGATTACTTATTAAGTAATAATTATGACTGATTGAAACTAATATTCTGACTGGTTAACTATTATCTACTATATTTTACTGACAGATTTCTCAAAGCATGAACACAAGCTTCAAGCTTCTGCGTACTGGGGCTAATTAAGACTTTTGTAATATTTTTTAAATGTATACATTAGTTAATAGATTTGATGAGTAAATAATTCTTCAACATTTTTATTTTTATTTTTTATTAGCCTGTACTGTCCCACTGCTGGGCAAAGGCCTCCCCCAAATCCTTCCAAGAACTCTTTTCCCGCGCCACTTCGAACCAGCCTTCCTTATTCTTCAACATAAGGGTAATAAAAATAATGGCGTGACCTATAATGTTATTAAGTCTTTAACGTTGAAGTAAATTACAGAATATAAAAATAACTGTCATTAAAATTCTTTCTGGTAGCCAGGTTTCCTAATAAAATGATGACATTATAATGCAGACAATCGCAAACCAAACTTTTGAATTCATATAAACTAGCTTAGTCAATAAAAAAAAATTCACTATTAGATACGTGAAATATGCTCAGGTTCATAAATATATGTATTACGTTTCACATTCATTTTTTTTTTTTTTTAACTTTGCCCCACACTAGGAATTTCTACTGTATTGTGGGTGCGTTTACAAACATTTAAAACTCACATACACAAACGGCCAGACCCGGAACAACCACTTGTAGGCCATACAAATATTTGTTCCGTGCGGGAATCGAACCCGCGACACGCAGCGCAGCAGTCAACTTAACCACTGCGCCAACCGTGCCGACGATTAATAAAAGGCTACCTGTGTAAATACATATTCTAATTACGCACTATTTTATAATAATTATACCAAAAGCTAACTTACAAAAATATACGAAAATTAACATTAATTCATTGACCTTCGTCCTGTTTTACTGCGACCATTCATAACCTCTCATGCATATTAAACACGATAAATAATTCTTGACAGATAACAAGCGAAATAGCGAGCTTTATTGAACATACAATTACGTATAATTATAGTGGTTTCTTATTATTTCCTGCACATTAATCATGTCACACGTCAAACAAGTTGTTACACCTCTTTTTACCCGACTGTCCAGAAGGGTCCGCCGTGTCTTGATTATTCATGCCTCGATAAATTCAAAAATGTTTTTTTTTAAATTTGCATAGCTGGTTCTTATGTAAGTATGTTTTGGGAAGTATAATTATCATTATTTACCCGTATAATTTAATAATTACAATCGCGCAAAGGTGTCAAAGCAATTAGCAAAAGGTGAAAGGTTTTAACTGTAATTATATTAACATAAATAACAGGACAGCCTTGTGTACCTACTGCCTACAGCTGGAAAAACGTAATAGGTTTAATAAATTCAGATTTTATCAATTAAAAATCCAACATCATGACTCATTGATTACAAGGTTAATTTTTCAGCACAAAAATAAAAATAAACACTTTTTTCCTAAGAAACACTTATACGAACGTTTCAATAAGCTTTAATTTAAATGTATAATAAAATAATTACACTAATTTAAAAGCAACATATCTACATTAGGCCCATAAACAATTTTATCATCGTCATCAGCTAGCGTTATTAATGGGACAGTCTCTAAAAGCGTCGTGCAATTAGTCACCCTACCCGCAACCCATGTTTTAATACCAAACGGATGTTTTAGAATTATTTTTCGAGCCGTAATTAAGTCTTTTAACGTTAAAACACATTTTAAAACGTTGAAAATAAAAGTTATTTACGACAAGTAGCATTTAATACTCCTTTCAGTGTCCGCAAAATATTTGTTTACCGTTTAACTTGAAAGCATTCTGTGGTATCTTAATTATACTTACAAGACTCAATATTATTTCTTAGTATTTACTAAAGTTATTGTTTCACCAAATAAGCCCACGCGTGACTTAAGAGGTCTTTGTTCTAACAAAATTTGCAACAAAAATCAACTGTATTGTAATTGCATAGAGCTCAAATTAAATTGTAAGTCTAAAATAAATACGTTTAATTTTGAAGGAGCGTTCAAATCATAGGTAAAAAGCAAACAGTAGCTGGCCACCCGCGGATTTTTTAAATGTCAATATCGAGTGTTGAGTGTGTAAACACGATTAACTGGACGCGAGTCTCGTTCCGATCATCGATCATACAAAACTATGCTCACTATAGAGTGTTTGTGTTCGTTATGGCTTAGAGATGGGGTATTCATACAAGAATTATGGGCTTTTATCGAAATGGTTATTGTTGGTGTACAATAAAGCATAATCTGTACATTTTTCTACATCATATTGCAGCCGGAGGTGTTAGAAAAGGCGGTAGATTATTGTCGTCATTTAGTTGGTACTTTAAGGGTACACTAGTCGCGGGCTCGAACTCACTGGTGGGCCTGGCTAAAAAGCACGCTGTCTCACCAGGCTTCGAGTCCGACAGAGGTAGTTCCCATGATGAGCAGTCAGACGCTAGTCTACATGCACAACATTATTGAGTGAGCTGCAGGATCAGTTACAGTAACACCGGCGCGTAAAACTAAAGAAATGTATTTTGGAAGATCGGGTTTTCTGAAAAAAACACTATATAAATCAATGACCAATTAAGTTTATTGAACTTTTCGATAATTGAGCTTTGTCGGTACCGACTTAGTTTTGTAGATTTTACACTTCTTTTATTACTTTAAATTATCAAGAAAAACGAATCTTTGTTGGCTCATAGCTTTTAATGGCTTTTTATTTTAGTATTCTGTTTCCATATCGACAATATTAATAATGAGACAAAATCATACCATGTTTAAGTTTTGATGCATTGTCAAACAGTGGAGTAAAACCCTCCCGAAATTTGTATGGAAAAAATGTGGACTTGTTTCACCTTCATGAGGAAAATTGTTACAATAAAAAGTATTCTGATTTTCCAATGCAATGATAAATCTAATAAGTTGTATGACTATATTCTTACGATTTGATAGAACGCTCCCTTCATGCCACAAAACGCAAAAAAAAACCCTGGCATGAAAAATGTTTCTAAAAATCAAAAATGACTATCGACATCACTAACATCCTGTCTTAGATATCCCGTCTCTAATATGCTCCAACAATAGTGCACAATTATTCACTTGCTCTCAACGTTACTGTTGGCACAGTAGAGTAAACAAAACACTCGCTACCGTCCAGCGAGCAGCGGTCGAGTTGACTCGTTCAAGTGACTGCCGCAGTGTAAACACTCCACGGTAGGTTTGACAGTTGAAATTCTGTCGATGTAATAATCTTCCGGGGCTCTAATATGGCGCATTGATGGACTGTTTTATCAAGGTAGGTATTATAATAATGTCTACAGGTTTATATTTTTATTATTCACGCATTTATTTTAAATGCAAATATCTTTTGGAACATAATTATGTAAGTAAAAATCGACTATAAATTTAAATTTGCAAACCTTTCCACAGTCAGTTGCACACACATTTTAATGTTTGTTTATAGTATCTCTAAAATGTACCGAACGGTACTAAATAGTGCGGACGGCGAGTAATGGGTAACTCGCTGTCCGGTAAGGACCAAGCCCAAGTCGACGGCGCGTTGTGTTCCACGCGCGCCTCAAAGAGATGCCAGCACAAAGGGACGGGGCCCGCAAGGGCCGATTCCTGCCAGGGGTGTGGGTTTGTTCGAAAGAGATACCACAGCCCCTGGCATACGGGCTACTGAGGGAACACGGGTGGGTTTTAGTCAGTAAAAGTCTGACACGCCCTCCTACTCCACCCAGAGCGGGAGAAGTTATTTGATGATTTCCCACCCAAAAAAAAACGGTACTAAATGGTTGCCATAAAACAAAAGTCAAAAACACTGCCCATTCAAAACACGGTTTATCGTGAGACCCAGGTTTAAACTATAGATCCATTTTTGAATGGAACCATAAATGATCTAGATCTAGTCAACATTTTTTTCATACAAACTTCGGGATTGTATTACTCCAATGTACATAAAAAATTAAACATGGCATGGTCGTGTGTCATTATTAGTATTTTCTGTGCGGAAATAGAACTAACACTAAAAAAAAGGCATTTATAAATAAGCTAGGAGCCAATAAACATAAATTTTTCTTGCTAATTTAACCTAACTTTGGGGTTGTTTAAATAATAAAAGAAGTGTAAAATCTCCAAAACCAAGTCGGTACCGACAAAGCTCAAAATATCGAAAAGTTTAATAAATTATTGGTCATTGATTTATGCAGGGGTTTTTTTATTACACCCGATCTTCCGAGGACTTTACGAATTTTTTTACACGCCTGTTTTACTTTAAGATCCTGCATCTCACGTGCGTATAGACTAGAGTCTAACTGCTCATCACTGATACATACCTCTGTCGGACACGATGCCTGGTGAGACAGCGTGCTTTTTAGCCAGGCCCAACAGTGAGTTCGAAAAATACATAATAACCATAAACGCTACTGTAAAAGTGACGTTGACACTTTGACAGCCCGCGCAGGATGAACGCTGTTAAATGTAAGTAAAAAGATTCATCACATACTCAAACAAAGAAGACTGTCTCTAGGTATTTTTCTATGATAGTCTACCTACCTTATATACGTCATCTCTGTACTCAGGCCACAAAAGATCCATATCTCACCACCTTCTTATTGACAGCTCAGATATCAAGTTTCAGAAGAAAATAGAACGCATTAGACACACAATAGCCCTTTGACATAAAGGCTAGATCCTTGTATATCCTGGATCGAGGGGCGAGTGAATAGGAGCCGTGTGGTTTAATATCTTTTGTACTTGGAAGTAGGGCGTTTGGTATATTAATACTACCGCGGTGACATAGTTTGAGAAATGGGACGAAGTGTGACGGGACCCAAGCAAGTTTTTGATGTGAATTAAATTATTTGACTGAATGATAGAACATTGCTTGTAGGGTGACAAAGATATCGACGCGCAACCTGTTAGCATGGATTCAGGATATAGGATTCTCAAAACCCCCGTGTAAAAAACAATCGTCGGCCATCTTACTAATATTATACGCTAGCTTTTGCCAGCGGCTTCGCCCGCACGGAACTTTCATTCCTCCCTTAAGAGTTGAATTTGGAAAAATCCTTCCTTATTCCTTGTCTACATTATAAAGGCAACCTCTATGCAAAATTTCAGCTTTCTAGGTCAAAGGGTTTGGGCTGGGCGTCGTCGATGAGTCAGTCAGTCAGTCAGGACTTTTCTTTTTTTAAATATAGAAATGTGAAAGTTGTATGTTTAGATTTTTGTTACTCAATCACCCTAAAACGGCTGAACTTGGATGACATTCGGATGCATATTCACCTAAAGCTGAGGTGTTGGCTAATTCTTTTTTATCGAAAAAATCTTAATTTAATGTAAAAAAATATACATATGTTATAACTAACTCACACCACCTTCTCTTACAGACTTACACTCTACATACACATAAAATAATATTACTTGCATCGGGGTTAATTTTAAATAAACATGTATCTGAATGCAATCCTAATAATTTAGAAGTCGCTTCCATACTATACACCTGACTAGAAAGCTTTATGAATTCCCGGTGTTCCTGGAATCCCGGGATATTTTTTTACAAAAAATATAATTTAAGAAGCCATTTTCATACTTTCACAACTAAAAATTAACTTTAGGTAAATATGCATCCGATTATCCGATCTCTAATTATAACCTAGTTTAACACGTAGGATTTTTTTTTATCCCGGTTGTACATTCCCGTGCGATAATTTCCGACTTCCACGCGAGCGAAGCCGCAGGCGGAAACTAGTTAAAAATAAAATTTGCTGTTCCATACATTTGGTCCGCGTAGGTATTGCTCTTTTATTTTACATGATTAAACAGATTTCCTCAACTCATAACTTCAAGTAACAACAATACCAACGGTCGTCGACCCCAAAAAAAAAACATTTTTTATTTTATTTGTCGTGTTCAGTTTTAGATACCCATCACGTTCACAGAGTTTCGCTAGCTTAAACTCTGTATAGGTACAAACTCGGATAACAGCGGTGGATCACTTTTCACCATAATGCCTTAAGCAATAAGGTTGAAAAGTCGTCAACCACCAATGTCCGTGATGGTACCTACGTACACACGGCTACACACCAAGCCATACATATCCAGTTTACGCTTATCTTTCACTATACGGAAATCCTATACAATGCGAGATCAGCTTATACTGGAAATGTATAGCTCGATGTGTAGAGATACACACGGCTACACATCAAGTACGTACATTTAACACTGATCAAACAAAGACATTGGTCCAACGGTGGCCCCTCATTACTCCGTAGGCTAGAAGGCAGTAATCCATCATCTTTACAATGATGGAGATCCGAATCATCAGTAATTTTAACAGAATTGACGCAAAAACGTCGAAGAAAAAATTAATCATATGGCGAAGTAGGACGGTCGGTGCGGATAGGTTTACATGGAGTATTTATTCAATTCACTGCTTGACTTTAGTTTTAAAACAAATGAAATGCATTCCTTTTTAGAAATTATTTCAAGTACGAAACTAAATCTGACTTAAAATACTATGAATATGCCCAAAAAATAATTTATCTAACTGCACCTTTGAGACTGTATTTAATTAAAAATGCAAGTGCCTATGGACTTTTTGAAAGTTTTCCGACCAAAAGACAATAATTTACGTAGATACTTTCTACCCAAAATCAATATGTAACTAATCTTTAGTAATATGATTTCATTCAAATTCAAACTCAACATCAATTTAGGAGGTTGTCGACTGCTTAAACACTGACTTGCCTGCAGTCCTTAATAAATAAAGGCTTCCAGCCAAGGCTTACAAAAAACCGCCATATAATTCAACCTTAACCCATTACAATGGCCAAGAGGAACAAAGAGCTAGCCACTTACGAGTGTTTTTTGATTACCCATTAACCCGACAAACGTTGTAATGGCCACCAAATTGTTGCCTTTGCATTATCCTTTAGCCGCAGGGGAGTCTGCAGAATTGGTGGCCAATTGCACGATAGGTCCTCTTGTGACGCCGTTTGGGATAATCATGTCTTGGCATTAATTTAGGTTAGGATGTAATGTAATGTTATGCTTTTGCGGTATTTGTGTGATGTGGGTTGTGGCATACAAAGCCAGCCAAGGGCATTTGTATCTGAAACAGTGATTCTTGCAGGAAATTATATATTATTTCGTAGATGTGAAGTAATACTCGCTCGTCGTGAGAGTACTTCTACAGATGATATAAAACGTCAAATTACATTAGCTGGAAATACTTTACTCACGTGTTGGTAACTGGAAAATATCTATTATCAAGAGTTTGTGGAACTGTGGAAGAGAACAATAAACTCTAATATAACATCACGGGCGCTTAGAAATGGCTAGTATAGTGGTTAGCAATAGTCGTGCGTGACTGCGTGCTCTTTGTAGGATATGGAGCTTCTGTACTGTCATGGATTTCCGAAAAGTTACGTTTGATTCCATAACTTATTACGGCAAATAACAATAATAACTTTTTCATAAAAAGAACCTTTGCTTCATTACTTTACAAATTTCACGACCGTCGGCCAAGCTGGACCGATGACCGATGTGATGGTGAAGGCCGCAGGAATCCGCTGAACGCGAGAAGCACAGAACTAGTCTAATTGGCTATGCTTGGGGGAGGCCTATCTCCCGCAGTGGATGTCTTTCAGCGGAAATGATGATGATGAACAAACTTCAAACTGTGAAGGTTATGGCTATCGCCACTTCATTTAAACGTATATTTTAGCCAAGCCGCTGGCGGTCTCCTAATCTTTCCATGATACAATACAGAATCAATGACGTCATTTTTTGCCCCACTTAACCCTCAAGTGGCACTGAAAGGCGCTCTGTATCACTGATAGACGATTGCGCGTTTCCTGAGCCCGCGCCGTCTTTGATCTTCAAGTGTTTCGCTTTACGTATAAGACAAGATGTTTGGATATTTGTTAATGTGTGTGTTTATTGTTTTGTAAGAGTTATAGTGGGGCTTTAGTCATGGAGCTTTTTAGTTCTTATTTCAAGGGGCAGTCTAATTTATTACCTCGTTTAAAAATACTGCCAGACCAGAGACGCGGTTGCTTGCTTTAAAGCAATAATTGATCTAGAGCTGTTAGAATATGAGGTTTTAGGACTGCAAAAGTTTGCTGAAAGAAACCAAAAAAAGATACAGAAGATGGAAAAATCTTCAGCTTTAGCTTACTAACGTTACTATTGAAGCCATCCTTTTATTAAATAAAATCGCAATATGCACATACATATGTTATTAAACCAAGTCTTAGTGAAGGTTTATTCTGAACTTGACCCGAATTCCTAACCCGGGTTAGGTTAGGAACTTGAAAAAAAAATAGAATATTTGTTCCGAACGTAACCCTATTCCTAACCTGACCCGACGTATCGTTCCTATCTTAACCCGAATTGCGATACACAGGATAATTTTTTATCCAGTGCTCAAACTGTAACCATGAATTCAGCATATTATC
Source organism: Polymixis flavicincta (assembly GCA_949987655.1). NCBI lineage: Eukaryota > Metazoa > Arthropoda > Insecta > Lepidoptera > Noctuidae > Polymixis > Polymixis flavicincta. Next base: position 23,187,609 of record OX465177.1, read on the forward strand.
CTAGACGCAGAAATTATTCGTCAGTTGTACAAAAAAAAAATCTGCTGTTTCATAGAAAAGTACAATACTTTTGCGGTCAAAATGTATTATAATTTGAAATAGTAGGTACATATGGCAAAATAAAATTAAAACGACCTTTTTATTTCAATGCGAGATCCCGAGATCTACTTACAATCGATGTCGGGGCACGTGCGTTCGTTAGCGCGCTATAAATCGAAGTAATCCGACGGCGCATAAATCGCGTCTTTGATCCGACGCGCAGGAGTCGAACCGACGTCCTGTTTGTGCTAATATTGGTACAGTTGCACAACGCGTTAAAGTTTGAGAATTAGTTTGGTATACCAGAAATACAAGATTTGAATTTTTCATTATTATGTTATTTGGGAGAGGCCTATGTCCAGCAGTGAACTTCTTTTGGCAGAAATGATGACGATGATGATAATATTTTCAGGAAAGTGTCGAGTATGAATGTATATGTCATCGTAAACTTGTAAATACCGTTATATTATAACCGATTTCGCTAGATTGTGAACTGTCGAAAGATTGTGAACCGTAATATACTGCTTACCATTTAACGATTTTATTTTTCGGCAGATTATAATCTATCGAATCGAAACCGTCAAATTGTGAACTGTTATCAAGACGGAGAGTACCTTGCACTATTACTAAATAGTCAAGTAACTGCCACAAACTTCGGTGGCGGCGATCTCTCGCGTCCGGCCCTGGTCCAGGCCATGGTACGTAGCTTGAGTGCATGGGTAACCATCGTTTTCTTCTGCGAAGCAGTGATGCTCGCGAAGAGGGAGGCGGTGCACGTGAGGGAGAGGCAGTATATGCGCCCTCACGGCCCTAGCCGCCGCAGGAGACGCCCTGGGCGTCGGGATTCCCAGGCTGATTCCCGGCCACCGTAGGCGCGGGCTTGCGGACGGCGCGTAATGGGTAGCTCGCTGTCCGGTAAGGACCAACCCCGGGTCGACGGCGCGTTGTGGTCCACGCGCGCCTCAATGAGATCTCAGCACCAACTGGTGGGGTCCGCAAGGGCTAATGCCTGCCAGGGGTGCGGGTTGTTTGAAAGAGATACCGTGGCCACAGGCAGACAGGCAACTGAAGGAACACGGGTGGGTTTTAGTCAGTAAAAGTCTGACACGCCCTCCTGCTCCATCCAGAGCGGGAGAAGTTATTTGATCATGTCCCACCCTCAAAAAAATAAAAATAACTGCCACTTTTACTTGGAAGTAGGGTTCGCTTGCCGCTAACGCGGCACCGCTCGCTTCGCTCGCTCGGCTCACGCGCGGTCTGTCGCAATTCTAACCTGACCTAACCTATTCGGTCGGTAAGCCGTATATGGTGCAGTTGACATTTTATCAACAGTTTATAATCTCGCTAGATAGAGAGAGAGAAACTAACGGTGTTTTCAATCATAAGGTGACATGTACACACACAGCGCAGCACAGTATAGTCGTGCTGTTTTTTTATTTTTATTTTCAATGCTTAGTGGTCTGTTATTTAATATTTACAAATTTGTATTTACAAATACTTTATATTTACAAATTCTTTACTAAATATCTGTAATCAGCATATCTTCATTTTTCACAAACTTTCAGAGATCTGGCTGATAGTATGTGAGACCTGAGGGACCACACTTAAAGGGCTGTAATTGTTTCTATACATTTGTTAAAAATCCTAGATTCATTATACAATTGTTTTAAGTCTACTACAAAATCCTAGGATTTTTATTTAGCGCAGTCCTTTGTTCACACGCACATAATAATTTTATTTTCCAGCGCACCGTAAAGTTTATCAACTATAGTATATTTTACACCATTAAAATCTTGAGGTGTTTGCATCATGTAAAATATTTTTTTTAAATTGAAAAGATCATGTAACGGGGTGAATAAGTATGCAGGGATGGTTGTTGTACTTAATTTATTGAAATTAATAGGTACGAAATTTTTGATATTATATTAGAAGACTGTCCTTCGTTCAAAATAAATATAAGAGATCGATGACTATGTTTTAGTATTTATCTACATGAATTTCGTTGCCAGGCTCATTCTGAGCTTTTTCTTTTTCCAAATCCTTCTTTAGTGTACAGCATAATCTGAAATGTTAGAAATAGCAGTTAGTAACTATCCAGTCAGCATTTTACTATTTATAGTGTAGACTGAAACTTCTTCATGTGTGGTCCTCCGACGCGGCAATGGTTTGTTTAAATTATTATCTTAAACTTCTTATTAAACTTAAAGGACCTATTTATTTTTCGTATTTTTTTGATGTGATACGCTATTAGTGGCACTCGGAGTCAGCGTAAACACAGAGTATATTTACGTCACACTGTCGTTTCGAACGTTGCACATCAGTACAGTCTCTTAGAAAGCACCTTGACGAAGCGTATGGCAAAATATTGTTCGCAGCCGATTATGTATAAAGAACCTTGAACCCTTTTGGGTAAGACTTGACCCGGAACAGTCATCTCTCTTCCCTTCCAATTTCAAGCTTTTAATGTTTCTGTACGAATCCAAGATTTCTGTACGAATTCAAAGTTTTATTTGAAAGTCAAAGGAAGCTGATATCAGTTACCTTAAAGAGAGGAAGTAAAAAATCTCGACGAGGCTCAAGAACGAAAATCCTAAGAACAAGCCCAGGAGACCCCCGCAGTTGGCTAGGAAGTCGGTCAGGCCGTACAGCTCCGAACGGCGCATCGACAGGAACCTGGGCCTCTTGAAGTACATCTCTAGCTTAGATAATTTGGTCCTGGATAGAATGGAATAAAAAAGAGTAGAAATAGAATATGTTTTATGTAGCACCAACATTCTGACACTCTCTTAATATACAAAAATCTTTCATTCTTCTACACGACCTTGGATTCATTCTTTTCCTTCAAATTTGCAAGCTGTGAGATGAACTAGTACTATCGGTGTTGTTCTCAGTATGGTCATAATGGAATGCAATTTTTTGAGTTGAAATTGTAGAATCATAATATTTTTCAAAATAATTAGTCTGCCACCTTGGGTAAAAACAATTAGAAACGTCTATAACTTGATTGTCTTGAATTTATTGACAGAAGTGAGCACAGTGCTGTGAGTGCTATGCAGTTTTATAATTGGTAACCCCCGACGCAAATAGAGGCGTGTTATAAGTTTGACCGCTATGTGTGTCTATCTGGCTGTGTGTCTGTCTTTGTGTCTATCTGTGGCACTGTAGCTCTTAAACGAGTGAACCAATGTTCTGAAGTTTACTTTCTTTTAAGAAAACTGTTAATGACCTGGACACTCAGTAGGTAGTCATAATGTCATTCCATCTTCGAGAACTTTTCATTTTTAAGTTAGGGTGTGATGGTGACCAATCGGAATAGTGACGAGTGGAGCATTACTTTATTATCACCGACCTTAAGGTGGGTTGCGTTATAGTAGCCCACAAAATTTAATTTTTCTTTCTTTTTTAGCTATTTGCAGATCATTGTCATTGTATGTTGATAAAAATCTGATTTTCGACCGTAAAATATGGCTTTACGGAATAATCATTAATATCATCAATAATACAACCATCTTAGTTATCTGTGTTGTTATCACGTTTTTTATGTCATGTCATCTTGTTATAGGCACGTGATTCTGTGACAAATAAAACAATTTTTCTTTCTTTCGTTTCTTTCATTCTTAGTTAATTTAATCCATGTAAAAGCCAATGGGATTAAATTATCCTTTCAAGCATCCGTGGATACTATATTATCAAAAAAAAGTATTCCAGTGATACGCCCATGGATACCACACTATCCAAAGCGACAAGTCCTCATTACTTGCATCTACGCCCTGATTACTCAGTCGCCAGATGTTGACATTAGATCTATATTCAATGTTTGTGTGAGTTTTTTTTTTGTAAAATATTATGCAGTTGGCTTGTTGCGCGCTTTGGTGCTTACTGTAAGTGCAGAAAGTAATTGTTTTATATAAATACTTAAATAAGTTTTAAAATGCGGTACTATTTTGTGCGTTTGACAGATTAAATGGTGAAATATTTTTACTGTCGATGCTTCTTACCCTTCGAAAGCCTCTGGAAAGTCATTCAAAGTTTTAAAGTAGGTATTCATGAATTGTTTCAGTTTATATTCGGTCTTCAGTATTTCAGCTTCATAGTCCATACTGTTACATCCTGGGAGGCAATGGCATTTGAAACTATCTTTACCCATTTCTTGCATTGTCATTAATTCTGGAAGATAAATTATAAGTTTTTGTGATCATTCTACACGCACTGGAACACAAAAAAAAAATCTGCTGTTTAATTCTGGGCTGATAAAGGAATATTCGTTGGCGAAAAAAGGTTTGCGTTTCGCGGAGGATATTGTTTTTTTTTTTTTTTCATCTTCGGCAGCTAAATTAGGCGAAATGCTTAATAAATTAAAGAAGGCAGACTTGAAATTGGTCTCCGAATGAACATGTCAAAGACCAAACTCAGTACACAACAGTATGTGGAGCGTGTGGAGATTGTACATGTCCCGAATATGTTTACCTCGGCCAAATAGTCTCTTTCCAGGCGAGATAAGAAAAAGAAGTTGCTCGCTGCATCGAAAATGGATAGAAGAGCTATTGGTTGATGAAGGCCCTTATGAAAGGAGATCTTTAGATTTGCCATAAATGCAAATCTATGAGCATGTGCATTCTCCCTTTGCTTACATATGGCGCTGACACCTAGTCTTTGCTAGTTCAGCAGAGGACCAAGCTCGAGGTTTGCCAGCGAGCGATGGAGCGCGGTATCCTCGGAGTTTGACTTACCGATCGGATACGGGACACGATACTGTGCTCTAAAACGCTCTAAAATGCTCTAAATGGGACTGGACTGGACACATTTGCTGCATGTCGGATGCATTGTGGGCTAAGACCACCACAGCATGGGTCCCTGAAAACGTCCACCGGACGGGACGAACTTGACGTTTACATAAGGGATTGGTCCATATTGGCCCAGGATCGAGTTGAGTGGAAAAAGAAAATGGAGGCCTTTGCCCTGCAGTGGGAAAATACAGGCTGATTATTATTCACTTCTTTTATTTTCTTTTATACATACTAAGTAGCTATATTTTTAAATATTTTTACAAAAAACATTTAAAAATATAAAAAATAGTGACCCATCGGCATCAGAAGCAGGGTCCAAGATGTTGGTGGTCAGGGCTCTAGAGAAAGGAACCTCCTGACTATGCATGCCGTGTCCAGGAGTACCTACTGCTTTCTAAATCAAGCCCTTGATCCTGCCTCGCAAAGAGACCCTCCTGAGATGTTGGTCGAGGCTCTTAAGCCATTTACTGTAACGATTATCGGTACAATGATTGCCGAGTCCACTTCCCACATGTCGACAACCTCGTGAGCTGATTATTATTGTTATTATGCTGTTTCATAGAAAAGTGCAATACCTACGTGGTCAAAATGTATGGAACGGCAGATTTTTTTTTGTATAACCGACTAAACATTTCTACGCTAGGGGACCAGAATGATAGCTGAATTCATGGTTACAGTTTGCGCACTGGTTAAAATGTTATCCTGTAGTACACCCTCATTTCGCCTGTTATGTTTGAGACCCATATGAATAACTTATCCACAAACTTACTTCTTGCATTCGACATACACTCATCATGTTGCTCGGTACAAATCCGGTTACTGCTCGTATCTTAAAAGAAAATGAAAAAATCTGGTTAAATAAATATTCTCGAACAGCAACAAAGATAAATATACAGGCTGACTTACAAAACATTGGACATATTGATATTATCGTTACAAATAGGTACTCATGTGTAAAAAAAGATTACAGAGAATTTTATTGTGGCAATAAAATCCATCATCCATCATCGATTGCATGAAACTATTAGAAGTCTGTGATATGAGATATAAGTACTTACGTGGCATGTGGAATGCCACACAGCCACAGGTTTTATAAGTTATGTTGGACAGGCATTCAATCCTACAATTGGCGGCTGTGTATAGGCTGAAGTACTTCAGGTATCGCTCATCAGGAAAATAGCATTGTCGTCTAAAAACCAAACCAAAATACAGTAAATATTACTTCTTCTTCGTCACTTCTCTATTAGTCGTTATTTCAAATAAACACATTAAAGGTACTTTTAACCTTTTTTATTGTATGGCATCTCGTAGATGACCTTGAGTGACTGTGACTACTTACCCGGACTTTCCTGTGGTTGCCTCAAGAAAACTTAAAGCCTCCAGCCAGGGGCGTAATACTACTAAAGCTAAGCGACTGCACGCTGAGAGAAACCCCTGTGGGGTACGGGCCTCGGCTCAGAGCGTCAATAATAGGGGGACAGCAAGTTGGGACAGGCTGGATCAAATAATCATAATTATTATCAATCGGGGAATTTAAGTCTACAGGTTCAGCTAAGGCGCGGGCTGGCACTTCAACGAGCAAGGGTTGATTTTTGAGCACTTTTAACGGTCAACATTTACATATAAATATAATCTTTCCAAAAGGTAGTTTCGTATGGAGAAGAATGGGCAAAAAACTCTACCGTTACTCTTTTAAAATGACTACAGTATTTTACATGTATTCATTACATAAATATATGTGAAACCAATGAACCTAGAATAAAATTAAAATACCAGAATATGCAAAAATAATTGAAAATGAAGAACTGGTAAATTAATTATGTGACAGATACATGGTGCTCACATATATACCTACAAATATTGTAAAAGTAAGAACATGTTTTTCCTAGAATATTAACCAGTAAGTCAGTGTATGAGTTTAAGTATGAAACTCACACACTGACTTGCTGTCGAAATTACATAAGAGAGTCCCCAAAACGCCCGCCCTTCACAAATTCCTAGTGCTTTAGCTGCGAAGAACAAATGGCGCAACAAACTCCTCAGCAGCATAGCCGTCTGTTTATTTAGCAAATCTGAAAAATTGTTGATCTATTTTGGCTTTGTTTGTGTTATTAAAGTTATGTCTAATTGTTTTTTTTTTTTTTGTATTTAGCACCAAATTATTATACATCACCTATCAATTGGCTTCGTTTAATTATGAGTAAATAGGGGAAATAATTATCATTTATCATTAATAAATTAAAAAATTAATCATTAATGTAAACTAAAAAGAGGAATGGACCCAATACTGAACCTTGAGGAACGCCCATTGCTATTTAAGACCCTAATGAGTTTATACAGTTTACTTGGCCTTTGACCTTTCTATCTTTTAGGTATGATCTTAGTAAGTTAAGAGCTGTCTTTTGAATAGTGTTCCAGTTTCAGCAGAAGTATCTCATTGTTTACGCAATCGAACGCCTTAGAGAAGTCGCAAAAAAGAAATCCAATGGCAACTTGTGCTTTGTATCTTGCTTCTCAGGCATTAAAAATGTTTTTATTAGGGTTAAACCAGCGTCACTTGTGTAACACTACTTGATGAAACCGTACTGTTGTTCATGAAAGAAGGAATTTTTACTAAAGTGACGGAACATTAGATTGAACATCAACTTTTCAAACACCTTTCTGATAACTGACAGCATTGACACAGGCTTGTACATTTTTGGGTTCTTTACTATCACCGGATTTGAACAAAGGAACTGCTTTACTGCTTTTATGAGATCTGCAAATAGTCTTTGGTCCACACTGGTGCTAAATATGAAGCTCAGTATTCATGCCTTACCTCTCTCTAAAAAAGAGTCCAAACATCGTTTCTTTGGCCTTACAGTAATTATGTAATTTCTTACTCTTACAGCCATACACATCATACTTGATATATGTATTCAATATAATAATATTAATCTTAAAACATTCTCCACGACGGACGTTTTTTTTTTGTGAAGTGGTCTACCCATTTCTCAAAGAAAATTAATTACATGGGAATTAATTTTAAATGGCTTTTGAAGATGTTGGAGATCAAATATGTAAAAATCATATTCTCACATTTCCGCATCATAGCTTCTCAGATTCTCCGAAGTGTTGAGTATGTTGAAACTTATTGCCATTGAAGAAACCTGTTCGTTTAGAACAGCGTAGTAGTACAGCGATGACTGAGGCAAATCGGTAGGATGCTGGATGTATACCTGTAATTAATTATTGTAATGAGCTGACTCGTATTTAAATAAAAGTGATTTCAGAAGGAGGAGGAGAAGGAGAATATGCATGTATTTTTTTCATTTGATCAATAAAAGTGAAAAAAGTAACCCTTACTAGAGAATGGGCAGCAGCGTTCTCTATGCATTTTACCACCATACTGCGATCGACAACCCGCCTGCCAAGCGTGGCGATTATGGCATATCCCCCTTTTGGGGGAGGCCTATGTCCAGCAGTGGACATCTTTCGGCTGAAATGATGATGATGTATAAACCCAAGAAACGTAGTAACTGTCGAATTTAAACTGCTTGTTGCTCAACATTTTAAATTCAACTCCAACAATTAACTACTTACCACAGTTCAAATGTCCGTTACTGGTGCGGCCATGATCACACGTGACGTTATTATTTGCCATGCGGCTTTATTTACATCTCCTTTTATCCCTCAAATCATTCGCCACAAACACGTAAGTTTTTCGTTACTTAACCTTACTGAGACTTTAAGTAGAATACTAACGGTCTCGTTCATAAAAGTTATCGAACATCTAAACAGTTGTTTAAAATCTGGTTTTCAATACGAAACCAGACTTTAGCAACTGTTTAGATGTTCGATAACTTTATATGAATAAGACCGTTACAATATAGTAAGTTAATTTATAAAAAATGCAACACTTAATAAAACATTGCAATCATTCGAAATGTATTCATAATTTTAATCAAATAGGAAAAAATATTTGTGTTTGTATTCCCTGTTTAAAAAAATCTTATTAAAAAAATCATGTTTAGTCGGAGAACTCCTGTCAGGGACGAAGTTACTTACACACTTATACACACTCAAATACATATAATCGAAAGAGACAGAGAAAGAAAGCATCGTATGGAGGGAGTAATGCTTTTTAACCTCGGACGCAAAAACGATGGGGTGTTATAAGTTTGACGCCAAACAGAGGAGGCCTAGCGTTATCATTAGTCGTCCCCTGACTTAACAATCAAAATCAAAATTCATTTATTCAAATTAGGCTGAGAATCAGCACTTTTCGAACGTCAAAATACATAAGACAGTCCCCCAAAAACGCCCACCCTTCGACAGTTCCTAGTGCTTTAGCTGCGAAGAAGAAGTGGCGCTACAAACTCCCCAGCAGCACAGCTGTCTGAGTCGGATGGTCTTGATCAAAATATTACCTACAACTTAAAAGGCCAATAAAGATTTTTTTTCCTTTTAGAGTTTTTGTTTGGGTCGGGGGATTATAATTTTTAATTTTATTTCTTACATCTTTCAGTCAACTACTACCACAAGCCGCGGTAAGGAACTTTGTTCCAAAAATTTTTTTTTTTTTTTAAATAATAGATGAATATGAATCTTACTCTGAAACCTGAGTTAATGCCGTTACAGAGATGGTCACGGTCTACAAAGCTATGTTGCAACACGATCTCGACATCGGGAGTTTCGCCATTTTCCTGAAATATACAAAGTAAAATTAATATAATTCATTTTCCATAGTATCTTCAAAATTTTGGTACACACGCCAATTTGCTGCTAGTGTGTATTTGGCACTACTATCAAACTATTATTTATAACTAGCTTTTGCCAGCGGCTGTGCCCGCGAGGAGGTCGGATATTATACTACGCGAACTTAGGTACTACCGGGATAAAAAGTATACTATGTGTTAATCCAGGTTATGAGATATCTCTGTGCCAAATTTCATCTAAATCCGTTCAGCCATTTTAGCATGAAACATCCAAAAATCTAAACATACAAACTTTAACATAATATTAGTAGGATTATCGAAATAAATAACTTTCGATATTTTATTTATTGCTAGTAAATATTGAGAAGCTGCAAGAAATAAAAACACAAGAAACTTTTAGGGTTCTGACTCTCAAAAGATCAGTTTGAAAGAAATTGTTCTACGATTTTTAAAACGACAATTCGTTGTTTTCTTTAAGAATAGGTAGACTGTTCAGGCTTCAAAACTTACCGACCCAGGAGCTGGATATAGCTTTGGATTAGTTATAGGCTCGCTGTATCCATGTTCCACTGACCACCCTACGCGAGGTTTTGAGGTGTATAAGTATTGATAGTCCCTTTGCAACCTGTCAATTAACAAATGTTTTTTTTTTAATAATTTGGTTAAGTCAAAGTAAAAAAAAAATACTCTACAAACTCAAAAATAATCTTAATGTCGGAAGTCGGTGTCTTTGGTTTTTTAGTATCTGTTTTGGCCACTAACATCCGAAATTGCGAGTTATCCCGCTTCCCGAACTTTCCTTCAGTTGGAGCAATTATTTCTTCATTACTTCACACCATCAACTACATTTTCCGACCTCTCGCATGCAGTGCTATGAATGTATGTATGGAACGTATGGAACGCATTTACACAGCTTTATAAAAAAATAAAAAAACATTTAATTAAAATAAATAAACATCAAACACATTACTTCGTTATTCTAAATATCTCCCTAGCTGCAAGTGAATTCATGTTGTAACATATTCCTTCGCTGGTTAAAACCATGTCAAACAATTCATCACATTCTATGTACTCATTATGAACTGTACACTCCAAAAATACATCCTCGTAGTTTGGAGCAACCTGAAAACAATTAAAAATTAATTTAAAAGTGGATAATGTAAACTTTTGTTTATTTGACCAAACTATTACCATCAAAGTATTAACAGCACAACAGATTATGTCACAGTATAGTTATGAACATCGTTAATTTATAAATTATCTCGCGAAATAATAAACGATCGAAAAATTTTGAGCTTCAACAAACCAAATTTTACAATTTAAAGCATTACTTGTCTATGGTTTAGAATCAAACTGATAAATTGTGATCTGTTTGAAACTTACATGCGACGAATCGCAACTTGCCCTAACGCTAAATATCCAAAAAAAACACAGCGAAAAATCTGGAGCTGGAATTTTACGAGTGATAAAATCAGACAGATTGTAAACCCCGCTGGTAAGTGCAAGTTCGTTCACAATTTGACGGTTTGACAGAGATAGGTTATATACGATCGAAAATTGCAGCCACATGGTACTGTTCACTCCTTTTTTTCCTACCATACAAACATAGTGGTCCTCAAAATAATAAAAAAGACAGTTTATAATCACAACAAATTCAACATTTAGCTTTTGTTTTTCAACCAAAATAGCAAAAAAAAAATCTTACGTCTATAATATTTTTGACCATAGAAGAATCAGTGTAACCGTTTGGATATACAATTCCAGATAAATTATGCTGAGTAAAAACACTGCAAATTTTTGATATACTGCCAAACTTAGCGATCCTTTCTCTCATTCTGAAAAAGAAACCATTTGAAAGAAAAAATTAAATTTTATTATTTAAAACAACAACTAATTTAGAAGCAACAACGAGTACGCACGGCTACACATCAAGTTATACATTTCCAGTTTACGCTGATCTCGCTCTGTTCGGAAATCCTGTACAATGCCAGATCAGCTTATACTGGAAATGTATAGCTTGATGTGTAGCCGTGTGTACATGGTAGACATTAATTATATAGATTAAGACAGTAATGATCAGTGACGTTCTCTGTCATCATAATATTTCAGTCAAACTACTTTTGACTAGTTTCGGTGAAAACCCTTATTAGGTTACTCCGTGTTTTCTCTACTAAAAACCATCATAATACCGCGTTCCCATGGTCCGCATTGTCACAGGTCGCACCGCGCCAGGGCAGGCCAGGCCAAAAGGCCGTGGACCCGATGAGACCTGCGGTAGCTTGTCGTCACCTGTCCGATCCATCGGGAGTTGGTAAATTCACAGGCGTGGTGTGGCGCGGCGCGGCGTGGGGGTACATTTATTCGACTTTCTTAATTTTTATTTATGTTTCTTGCCCATACCGAGCATTCCCATGAATGCTCCACATGCGCCTAAACAGGTCTCGACATTCAACATTCTCCAATATCATTGGGCCGGTAATAATTACATCTGTCGAATCGGTATACATAATCAGTACAGCTGCCGACATATCGGTATCACACAGGATATCGATGTCACGAATCTGAGGAAAATGAATAGTGTTGATCAACTGCAAATATTTTATACTGTGGCATGGATTTTACGCGAAATGTTGTTCTGCATTTGGTAAGATCCGTCTTTCTCAAATGCAGTGCAAGGTAAAGTAAGGTAGCGGTTGAAAAGGCAACAGGCACAGAAATCCTCGCTGGCAAGGCTCGGCACAAGCCGCGACTGGCGTGGGTGTAGTAATGCTTGATGCGGACCGTCTGGTAACGGGCTGTGGGAACGCAGCATAGGTTATATCTAGAAACATTCACAAAAAATATAACTTTTTACCTACCTTACCTTTTACCTTACTTTTTACATACCTTTTTACTTAACATTTTAGCCAAAAAAAGAGGTTTAACGAGTTACGAATATTTGTTTGTGACATACACCAGGGCCATAACTTAAAAAAAACTTTTCTCTAAATAGAACTTACGTGTCGTTAAAGGTGACATTATTTTGCTCAATGAAGGCATCTAGCACAATTTTTTCATTGGTAAAGTTGTAGATTGACACTTTACATTTTGATTGCGGACATATTGTGACAGAAGGAAATGGTACCTGCGAAATAAAGTTATTGCCATTAGAAGCGCTTCCATCACTTTCCATCAGGCCTGCTCTGGACCTCGAAGTCCAGGGCTGGCCCATTCAGCAAGTAATATAATAAAAACGAATCTATAGATGTTCAATCGTACAAATCGTTGTACCACGAATACTAAGTATAAGAATGAAATGGGCAGGTCATTCACAAAGATATAAAGAAGAAAGATGGAAAAAAACTACAACAAATTGGCACCCATAGACTGCAAAAGAAAAGCAGCACGACCACAAAAAAGATGGAGCCAGCACAGGACAGGAAAATCTGGACGGCTTTGGAGGAGGCTGTCACCACCACAGGCGAGGCCTTTACACCGAATCAAAAAAAGACTTACTTGGGGTACCCCAACTAAGTCTAAATTTGAAACTTGATGGCAAGTAACTAGATGCTATTTCGGAAAATGTATTTCTAGGAATTACTTTGGATTTAAAATTGCAATGCGATGCCCACATTAGAGCTCTTTCAATTAGATTATGCTCCGCTGCTTACGAAGTAAGAAAAATAAGGCAGTTGACTGATGTAGCCACAGCTAGGTTAGTTTCCTTTACTTATTTTCACAGTATTATGTTCTATTGTGGGGATCGGCAGCTGACGTAGATTCAATTTTCATTTTACAAAAGAGGGCAAGCCGCCCAATTTATAAAATGGGACTTTGCGAGTCTTTTAGAAACAAATTCAGCGAAATTGATATACGAACTCTGTCTTCTCTTTATATCCTAGAAAATATCTTGTGTGTTCGTAAAAATGCGATTTCCATAATCTAAATACACGTAGTAAAGATTGCTTATGATTCAAAAATTTAGATTAACCAAAACTAGCAAGTCATTTCTAATAAACATTATCCGCTTCTATAACAAGTTGCCAAAGTCTGTTACAGATCTTGCGATGGAAAGTTTAAAACTCACATCAAACGTGTCCTTATAAAAATAGCATATTAGCATATTATAAGATTAAAAACTACGTTAAAGACAAGGAAGTTTGGCATTAATTCTTTCTGCACATGTGGCTTCCATGGAACCTCTTTAACAGCATAACTATGTGAAAGTCTATTAACTGCTCCCAAATGACAATGTTCTTTTTTATTTTTTACAAAGTCTGACATATTCTCGTCATTATTTGACATTGTACATCAATTTTAATATCGACTATTTATTAGTGATTGCCATGGCAATCATGTCACTTGGTTAATTTAATTTATGTAGATTCTTTTAAATATGGTGAATGAGAGAACGTTGTAGGCCTTACAAACAAGATTTGTAGACGATTTTCTGTTCTGTATTTTCATTCCTCTAAGTACCTGGTACTTATTGATAGGCCTGCACTGTCCTCCCATACCTATTATCACTGTAATTTAAAAAAATTGCAAAAAACCAATTCATTTTAAAAGAGCAACCGTGGAATTTCTTGCCGGCTCTTCTCCATAGGAAACAACAATTTGGAACCGTGCACCTAGCTTCTGACGTTTCATAAGTGCCCATGAAGGTTTATGTGAAATAAAATATTTTTATTTGATTTTGTACCATTATACATACTTAATATGGAAACCTAAATACTTGTTTAAAAAAAGTAAAACAAACCATTAATAAAAATTAGAAATGTAAAGATGTACAAATAAATAAAAGCTTAAAATAATAAATTATAAATGTTCAAGGTGTTAAAAAATTTACTGCAAGAATTTCGTCCACTTACACGACATCAAAAAAAATTAAATTAATAATTTAAGAAACCCCCGACCCAAACAAAAACTCAAAAAAGTAAATAATAATATTTATAGGCCTTTTAATTTTAACGTAATATTTTGATCACGGCATTGTCAAGTCGGGGGACGGCTAGGCCTCTGTTTGGCGTTTTCATTGACCGTCCCCCGACTTGACAATGCCCTGATCAAAATATTACGTTAAAATTAAAAGGCCTATAAATATTATTTTTTCTTAAATTTTTAATTTAATTTTTATTTCTTGCTTTTTAAACTTAATGTCTCCCTTAAATCACCATTTATCTATGATCTATTCATTGAGACCTTTTCAATGAGCCCAAACAGGATACTTCTGCTGTTTGTTGGTGAATAACTTGGGTTTCCTGGAAATTCCAGGTGTTGCTCCAGCATCAGTTCAAGGTTATTTTATTCGTCTAATATCATTGAAGTAATAGAATCCCAAATTTTGAGTTGATCAGAGGCTAAAATCCGTTTTTCAACCAGAAAAAAGCTGATAATCTTCAAACGGCTGAACCGATTTTGATAAAACATGTCTAAGAACACTCTCGACTAATACACCTTTCAAACAAAAAAAACTAAATCAAAATCGTTTCATCCGTTCGGGAGCTACGTTGCCTCAGACACACACACACACACACACACACACACACACACACACACACACACACACACACACACATACATACACACACACACACACACACACACACACACACACACACACACACACACACACACACAAACACACACACACAGACACGTCAAACTTATAACAACCCGTCGTTTTTGCGTCGGGGGTTAAAAACGAACACATAATTTAAAAAAATCCATGGAGCATGTTTCCATGGAGTTTCTTGTCCTTTTTCTCCATGAAGACCTAGTTTTGGAACGGAAGACTAGCTTTCTGATTAAATATTGACAAGCATAACTGAAATAAATGTCTGGTCTTGTAAAGACAAGACCAGACATTTATTTCAGTTCATGTGCTTTACTTCATGAAATTCTTTCCCTACAAACCATATTCATAAGAACCTTCATATACAGTAAATAAGCAGTAACCTATATTCAAAGCTTGATATTTGTTTTATATGTACACACTTATAAATGTATAAA
Source organism: Polymixis flavicincta (assembly GCA_949987655.1). Taxonomy (NCBI): domain Eukaryota; kingdom Metazoa; phylum Arthropoda; class Insecta; order Lepidoptera; family Noctuidae; genus Polymixis; species Polymixis flavicincta. The sequence goes on from OX465177.1 coordinate 23,203,123, forward strand.
TCCCCCTTATTCTGACACACGCGTGCGCCGGGGCGGCAGCGTTGTCCTAGGCCGCCGGCGCCGGCGCGCGTGCGGTGTACAGTGCGCATATTAAATAATTTTGTTCGAAGTGAAAATATTGCATATCTCGGAAACGGGTTGTTATTTTGAAATCTTTTTTTCGCCAATATTTTTTGTTTATAATTCTAAACAAGGCCTTACTTTTCTTGCAGTTAATTTTTAACACCTTGTATAATCAATATAAACAAAATATTTTACAACATTTTAAAAGACTACTAATATAATATAACTGTGGAGTTTCTTGCCCATTATTCTGCATACGAAACCACCTTGGCATAGGGCAACTACAATCAATTCTCTTGGATATTTTGACGTTCAAAAGTTTTTTTTTTTTTAATATCAAACCATTCATAGAAAAAAACCCAAGATACACAATCAACGTCTCCAAAACTTCCGCATAAATAGGGCGCAATGTGCGCAGGTGTCAAATATCATCGTCAGTCACCTTTCTGTCAGTCTTTTTGGACATTGCTTTATAAAAACCACTTTAAGTCATGCGTGTAAGGTTGAATTTTCAATAAAATTGTTTTATCACAACTATGACCAGTAACGTATAATGGAGATAGTTTTAAGTGTTACTTTTGTTCGAAACTGTGTATCTTAGGTTTTTGTATTTCTATGTAAGTAACTGAAATAAATGATTTGACTTTCACTTTGAGCAGATTGTCTATCAAAATGGTCAAGGCAACACGAATTTGCTGGATATGGGAGGAAGATCACCAATAGTTGCGACGATGCTTCTTCCTAGCGTGACAATGCCAATCTAAATTGAGCCCACAATTTGACTACGAGACTACGCTAGGAGGAACCCTATGCCCTGAGATATTCGGATGAATGAAGATGATAATGATGAGTATGATGACCAGTGATAGGAATAGGTAGTGCCTATTTGCCTAAACTTCGAAGAACAGAGACAAGAAACGGAGACTTCCTTAGGACTAATTTTTTTTTCCCGGGATTCGGGAAAAATCCAAAATCTAATCTAAAATTAAAGTTAGATCATTTATTTCGGGACTTTACGTGAAAATCCTGAAAATTTGGTAGTTGCAAGTTTAGTTAAATATAGCTTTTACACATCTTAAATAAGCTTATTTTCAACTTACTGAAGATTTTTTTTTTTAAGGCAAATAGGCACTACCTATTCCTATCACTGATGATGACGCAATAATATCTCACCTCATAGACAGGAACTAGCTGCTCACTGACAGTAACTATGACTGGACTGGTCTGCCATTTAAACCACACCTTACTGATCAGTAACAGGCACATGATAACGCTAGCTAAAAAAGTTACTAGCCAGAAGATTCTGAAAAGAAACGAAAAAAGAAATTAAAAACGTACAGGTCAAACTGAGAACCTCTTTTTAGGGTTCCGTACCTCAAAAGGTAAAAAAAGGAACTCTAATAAGGTCATCATCTTGTCCGTCTGTCTGTCCGCGTGTCACCATAATTTTCTCAAGAACAGGTGGACCTAGTAAGTTGAAATTTATATCAGATACTGAGGTCTATAGTCGCTATAAGTTGTATAAAAATCAAGGTCCTGAGTCAAAACAATAAAAATAAATCGGCAAATTTAGATTTTCGCGAAAACTTGTAAGTACCAAAATTAACTTTAATTTTCATTTTTCAGAATTTTCCCCTTACTTGCGCTATAAGACCTTGCTTTTAACCAAAATTGACAGTTTTAGGTCAACTGGAAGTATTCTATAGATTTTGGGTCGAAAACATTTATATGGTAGTTCCCATTGACCTAGAATCACGAAATTTTGCAAAAAGCAAGTTCACACAGTACAAATAAAGGTAAAATTCCAAAAAAATAAAAAAGATGAAAATTAAGATAAATGGTAGGTACTTACAAGTTTTCGCGAAAATCTAAATTTGAGCATATCTTTTTTATCATGGCGGTATAATGGTAGATACAGAACCCTCGCCGCACGAGTTGTATTCGCACTTTACCGGTTTTTTTAATTCGTTTAAATATTTTCTAGATTCTTGTTGTGGGTATGTACTACAAATTTTTGGATCTTCTTTTTCTGCCTAGTCTTTTTTCCAACCATGTTGGGGTTGGCTTCTGACCTAACCAGATGCAACTGAATAAGTACCAGTATTTAATTTTAGTTACATTAGGGATATTTTTGGATTCGTTTAACAATTTTATATTTCAATAGGCATACAAAAGTTAAAAAAGAAAGAAATACATAAGTACTTACTTTTCGATGAGAGTTAGTCCTGATCTAGTAACGTACGGAAGACCATGCAGCGTTGTATTGTTTGCGTAGTCATACAATAGTTCCTTTACTAAAAGTTTTTGCCGTTTTCTCCTCGCTTTACGAATACAAATATCGCCAAATACATTGGTAACAATAACCACTCCATTATCTTCACTAGAAAAAAGTTTGAGGAAGGGTTGGGAAATTACATTGTTCATGTAATTTCCTAAGTACAGTCGAGTTCATTAATGTATTGGCACTGTCAAGGATTAAAAATATTGTGAGCGTTGAATAGCTCAATAAATTTTATGGAACCTATAGATCAAAAATATGTCCTCATATAAAGGGTTCAATAATATATGCTGTGCATTAGGCAATAATAGGAAAAATTATGAGAAAAAGGAGTCACATATTAATGAATCTAAATCTTGACCAAAATTTAATGATGCATATGGTTGTCACAATAATATGAACATTTTTAACGTTAATATATTTTTGAAGCCGGAAAGGGCAATATAATAATGAACTTGAGTGCACACATTTAAAATACAGCCACTTCCTTAATTTGTGTTAGAAACATTCGTAATCATGTACCTACCTAATAAAATGTGTTATTGTTTATTGTGTGATTGAGGGCAAAAACCATGAATCGAAAAACAAATGTTATTAATATTTAGTAGGAGTAAGGAAAACGTAAGAGCAATAATAAAAAAATATAAAACAAAATTGACATAGCAAATCAACCGTATCCCTTACAGGTACTATCTTATAAATTAATCGATGATAGAAGATTTTTAAATCATAATTATATCAATATTTAGTTATTATATAATTAAACACGCCTCATAACTCCAATAGGATCAAATAAATAACATACAAAACATTAATGGTGGTTTGGAGGAGATTTAAGAGTTGTTGGAAAACAGTCTTCTTTTTGTAAAAGTTTATCAAAATCACAAGTCATATTCAAACAAGGTAGTCAGCACTTCTTGAACGTCAAAATTATATCTTACTGTCCCCCAAAACGCCCGCTCGTCACCACTTCCTAGTGCTGGGAAGAAAAAGTTGCGCAACAAACTCCCCAGCAGCACAGTTTGTTAAGTTAAAAGAATAAATTATATATTCCTTACATTCCTATATTTAAATCAAGGAACGATATTTGTTATGAAAAGACCACATAAAAGACTGTCCCCCAAAACGCCCGCTCTTCACCACTTCCTAGTGCTGGAAAGAAGTTGCGCAACAAACATCCCAGCAACACAGTTTGTTAAGTTAAAATAATATATTATATATTCCTTACATTCCTATATATAAATCAAGGAAAGATATTTGTTATAAAAAGACCACATAACTATAACAATTAAATAGCATTTACTCACTCCATTTTCGCCAAATTCTTCCCTTGCGTCCTGACGCCTATACGCTGTTTTTGCAACTAAAGAAAAATTCGTGTGTGGAACAATTACTATGTAATTAGGTTAATGGTTTTCGACCGCGGTGAACCTTAGGGACTTTTCAATTATTTATCAGTTTATTAGATCTGCAGTTGTAATTAGACTGATACATTATAGTGATGTTGTTTGTTCGATGAATCAAAAAGAAAGAAATTTGTCTTCTGAACTCCTACTACATTTGTCAATAGAACCTCCTTTGCTAATGCTTTGCTTATTTTCATCATCGACGCACAACCTGTTACCATGTATTCCGTACACATGACTCCCCCCCCCCCCCATATTGAAAATTTTACACGTGTATTGAAAAGAAAAATAGTTGTTCAAAACCTTTACATTACCTTTAAACATTTGCGTGGGCATACCCTTAAGTTATGGGAAAATTCATCCAAGCTAAAGCCTTTGATGCACTTCTTGTCTAACAGAGTTGTAACAGCATGGAATAGACTCCCAGAAAATGTTGTGATGGCTCCCACACTCAACTGTTTCAAGAATAGATTAGACAGATTAAATATCTTCAAGCTTTTTGATACATACGCATCAGCTAATTAGCTGCCTAACCAAATAATAATAATACATTTTGCCCGCGTGGTTACTTCACTAGAAAGAAGTTTTTTTTTTTATTACCGGCGAAAAATTTCCTCTCTTCTAGAGGGTCTAGATCATGTGCTTCATTCATGGTTACAGTTTGTACGTTAATGTCCTTGCCAGTATATAATCTTAGTCTACGATGATAGGTGTACTTCATACTTACGCTGCTTAAAAAATCCAAGAATTCTAGCATTTAGTGTGGTAAATGTTAAGTGAGAAAAGATTATACGTTAGCTGTGTGTAAAAACGTCTACATATTCTTGTAGTTGCGATGACGTCGCAAAGTGTAACAGTTAACACTTTCATAATTTATTCTTATTTGCATTGAATAGAAAATTCATCACAACAGCGCATCACTACCCATCTGCGTTCCCATTTTCCATATTAATGACCATATTCCATATTAAGTAATTAGGCATAATAACAGTTACCTTGTTGTTTCATTGCCAATTCGTCACTTCCTCAATAAAATTATTCTGTATCATCATACAACCTTTAGCCGTTTTTTGCGTGAAAGAGTAACAAACATCCAAACTTTCAAATTAATATTATTAGTAAGATCCTTACTTCCTTACTAATATTATAAACGCGAAAATTATTTATGGATAAAAAATGTATCGAAAATTATGGCGTATGTATGGATGTTTGTTACTCTTTCACGCAAAAACGGCTGAATCGATTTAGATGAAATTTGGAACACAGATTATAACCTGGATTAATACATAGGATACTTTTTACCCCGGTAGTACGTTCCCGAGGGTTAATTTTCGACCTCCACGAGGGCGAAGTCGCTAGCAAAAACTAGTAGGATATAAATGCGAAAGTAACTCGTGTCCCCGAAGAGATGGGCAGAAGTTTACCTCCACATTTCGACGGTCCATGTAATAGGGGTGAGCCAATTGCCATCAACCGGGTATAAATCCAGACTCCAGACAAAGAGAAATCCCAGGTAGAAAAAGGCGAAGGTAGAACCTCATGCTCAACTGTAGCGTTTGCGACCACTAGACTAACGAGGCACTCAATCAACTCTAATCTAACTTATGATATGTGAATAGGAGGTCACGTCCAGGGTAGCATCAACATATACCTCTTTCTACAGTTCTAGTTTGTTTTTATACGTGCTTTTGGGCTTGACTGCCCGTCATTGGTACTCACAAAGTTACTCAATAATACCAAAACTCATCATAAGGCGCGAATTACACAGAAATGGCGTAAGGTGAATGAGTAAAGTATGTAGGCATGATGCCGCTTTTAAACGTTTTCATACAAAATGTACTGCGTACGCAGCGCCTGCGCCACGCCTTCGCCTTACGCCGTTTCTGTGTAATTCGCGCCTTAGAGATGGCTTAATCGGATGCATATTTACCTATAATAAATTTTTAGTTACGAAAATATGGAAGCGGCTTCTTATTTTTATTTTTTTAAATCTCGGGCTGCCAGGAAAACCGGGAATGCATAACTAGTCAGGTGTAGGTATAGTATGGAAGCGACTTCTAAGTTAATTCAGACGCAATTTTTGTTTTTAATTAACCCGATGCAAATATGTGTGAGTAGGGTGTAAGTCTGTAAGAGTAGGGGTAGTGTATTCGTTTAAACAATTTTTACACGAAATTAAGATATGACCATATCAGCCAACGTCACAACTTTAGGTGAAAAGGCATCCGAATATTCGATCTCTGCTCATCATTCATCAAACATTGATGGAGCAAACTCCAGCCTCTATTTTCCAGTTCATTAGAAACCTGAGGGGCAATTCTGGTAATTTTAAGAACGTTCACAGTCTGATCTCAGTGTCAATCTGTCAAAAATTCCTATACATTTTTGTAAAAATTTTGAAATTCGATTGTCGCCGAGATGACACTGCGAACGTTTTTAATTACGAGAATTGGCCTTCAGTACCTAATTATATAAACGCATAAGATACCTATTAGTCATGGTGACATTTTTTGTGATTCTTCGACGAATAACTAAGATAACCCATGGAAAGACTGACGGCCAACATGGTGACGCCGTCACTGTATTCCATAAAAAAACATTGACAAGATTTATTTCTTATTCAATTTAAAATCTTTCGAACAAAGCGGGTTATAAAATGTTATTTCTACAGAAAAGCTTTGAATTGTGCTCACGTGTGCTGACTTGGAAGAGTCACTTTCATGGGTTTTTGCTTGCGGATAACAAGAGCTTGGTTTGATTATAACATTATTTTAGTACACTTCCCTACTTTTTGTTTCCAGATAGTTTTCGAACGCATCAGTGATTTTTTTAGTACTTAAATATTAAAATTATCACTTTTTCCTACTTTGGCTAATCAGTCGACTCGCAAGAATTAACTCGCCCGAAACTGGCGCAACATCACTTTTAAATAATAGGTATCTTTATTTTGCAAAAAGTTCATTTATTTGTGGGGCAATTCTAACTGAAATATGTATTAGGCAATTGGCAGGTTTTGAATAAAACGTTAAGGAATCAACGAAAAGTTAAGGTAAAAACAACACTAACTTTGTCACATACAGGGTAAGTTTTTATCCAGTGCGCAAATTGTAACCATGAATTCAGCATATCATTCTGAACCCCTAGCGCAGATATTTTTCGCCGGTTATACAAAAATATCTGCTGTTTCATAGAAAAGTGCAATACCTACGCGGACAAAATGTATGGGACAGCTGATTTTTCTGAAAAACTTTTCCTGTAGTAACTAAAAACATTTTTCCAAAAAAAATATATATAAACATTTCGAATTTACCTTTTTGAAGTCGGTTAAAAATTAAAACGTGCCAATTGCTTAATACAAACTTTTGAAATTGTCGATTCGCCCACAAAGTAAATTAACTTGTGTGAGTTGAATCGCCTGTAGAAAATATTATATTATTTGAAAGTGACAATTCGCTCGTTTCGGGCGACTTAATTCGTCCGAGTCAACTAATGAACCTTTGTTTCTATCACCTTCGGCGTCGTTATATTAACGACGGTGATGGAAAACAATGGGTGCATGAGATATTCTCATGCAGTTTACTGAAATTCAAAATACAAGTTACAAATTTTTTATTTACCACTTTGAACTGTAAGTATTGTTTGATTTTTTATAGTAATGGCAATGATATTATAAGTGATTGAGTAATGGGCAGTGTTAAAAATGTCGGACAATTTTTTGCCCAAAAAAAAAAATGCTGATGGATGATAAATGGAAAAAATATTATAATCAATTACATTAAGTACCTTAGCTAGCCATTAAGTGCTGGAATTAAGTGCCTTACGGGACTTTAGTGCTTAGGGGAGGCCTATGTCCAGCAGTAGACGTTTTTCGGCTGAAACGATGATGATGATGATGATGATGACCTTATACAGGATAAGTTTTTAATCAGTGCGCAAACTGTAACCATGAATTCAGCATAATTATCATTCTAGACCCTTCAGCTTAGGAAGTTTTCGTCAGTTATATAAAAAAAAAACAGCTGTGTGCAATATACCTACACGGTCAAAATGTATGGAATAGCTGATTGTTTCTGTATAACAGACAGAAAAGCTACTCGTTCTGCGCTAGGGTCTAGAATGATATGCTAAATTCATGGTTACAGTTTGCGCACTGATTAAAAACTTATCCTGTATGAGCATGATAGTATATTATTAATTGATTTCCATCATTTTATGTAACTAGATCAGTATGGAAAATGGCATTATTATGCAGTTTACTTGAAATTGTCAACGTTATTGAGAACTTCCTGCACTCCTTTGATCTATTACATGACTGATTAATTCATAATAATATTAGTTCCATTACTTACAAACTTAAATACTACTGCTGGGGAACTAGCTGCATCTGCAATATAGTCCTTATTACCCAGTTATAAAGTTAAAGGGGTAAAGTTCTTGAGGTAAATGTATGTTTGTATTGTATTTATATGTAGGACACAGCTGTGTTTTAATTTGACAGCTTATGATATGTTTAGTTGTAAATGATTGTTCGGAACGTGATTGTAAGGTTACAAAGCACTTTATATAGTAAAATAATCATTAAGTTTTATCTAAGACATTTACTGATTATTTGAAGAAAAATATCCACTTCATTCTTGTGTTTTTGAGACTGCTCATAAACTATGGTATAATCATTGGGTCAGGCAGTTAGGATGGTGTATGCAGTACCTATAATCTATACTTAATATTCTAAAAAGGAAATATTTAATTGTTTGTTTGTTTGCATTGAATAGGCTCCGAAACTACTGAACCGATTTGAAAAATTCTTTCACTGTTGGGAAGCCACACTATCCCCGGGTGACATAGGCTATATTTTATTCCCGTATTCCCACGAAAACGGGAACTTTGTGGGTGAAACTGCGGAGCGCTGCTAGTACATTCATAAAAGAAAAGTGGACACTGCGTCATCTTACTACCATAGCTTTCAGTTACATCTTCTGTTGATAAAAACATTACATTTTCCTTTTTTTTGTAGCTCAGAGGGGTGATAACGTTACACACTACCAGTTAGAAATGGCATACGTTTTGGGAACATTCATTGCGTTATTTATGTAAGTTGTTGAGCAGACACTTTTTTCGGATATTATGATGCAATGGATCAGCAACATTCTTTAAAATGATTCCGATTGTTATTGATAGCGTGTAACGCAATTAGGGTGCTGGCACACCGTGCAGATAGGAGAAGGCATCAGTAGACAAGAACCATTTGTGACTTCTACCCAACGAATAGACAGTGCATACCTCACTTTTATCCCTTTGCACCCAAGTGCTCTACAAAACCCAATTATTCGCTTTCTCCATCATTTCTTACCTTCCACACCTTTCAATTCTTCATCCAATCCTTTCTCTAACGGAAAAGTGTTATTGTGCTGTCCTTTGAACATGATTTGTGTGTTTCTTGGCTAAAACATTTGTTGGTGGAAAGCTTATTTACGGAAAAGTAATTGTAAGCTCTATAGGTTTTTTTCATTCGTTTAACTTGATCATGTAGGTATTATTTAAGTCCTAAGTTATGTAATAGGTGTTTTGTACTGTTGTTTTTTTTTTTGTTTGCAAGTGATTATCAGTGGAAACTTGTATTTGGTCTTAAGTTTTATATTTTTTTAATAACACTGTTAATGTTAGATGTAAGTTTCCCTAATAAAATAACCACGAAGCTCCGTTCCATGCAAACATAAAACTACCTAAATCTAACTTCATCTAGCTCGTTTCATTAGTGACAATACATTAGTTTTTATCAGCGCGCATTGTGAGCGGATTGCCGCTGTCAGTGTTATCACGACTGTATCTGTGCTGTCAAAAGTATATCATTTAGACAGTCGGCGACCGGTTGCGGTCGACGTTGATCGGCTGATATACTTGGGTGGACGGTTAGCAGAAAAGATGTTCCTTATTCCGAAATAAAATAAACTGGAGTTTTAGAAAAAAGTTTCACATTTTACAGTTAGGTTGCGCTGTATATTATTTCAGATTCACAGAGAAAGTAAATTTACTTAGCACAGACTCAAAGGCCTACAGCACAATGTAAAACATCATAATTGGTTCAGCTCTTTGAGAGATACAGATGTTTTTCCGCTAAAACAATAAGCAGGAATGTGTGGCTGCGCTAAATGAGAGGCTATATTTAATAGGGAAAATAAAGAATTAATGGTTATGATAATACAAATAGTTAAGCACTGAAAGCTTGTGGTACTTAAAAACGTACGTTTTCAACCGTCATAAAAAATCGGTAGTTCACTCTAAATGTCACAGATGGCAGGAGCAAGAACTAAAATAACAACCTAACTTTATAAATACATACATTTTAAGTGCCTAGTTCCTAAATACATAACATTTATGATTCAGCACAGGAGTATGAACCCCTGGTGCATTTTTTCGTAGGTTATTAAAAAAAAAATAAGTTCCGTACTTTTGACCGCGTACGTATGGCATTTTTCTATCGAGCAACTGATATTATTTTGCTCCGGGATCTAGAATCATTTGCTGAATTTATGGTGACAGTTTGTGCGTCTAAGTCCATGCCATCCTGTATAATTATCCTGATTTCTAATAATGTTAAAAAAGTCTGATGTCATGTATTTAACTGCCGTCAGAACCAAGCCTATCAGCCTGCTGTGCCTTCAAGCCACATTTCAAGCGTAGCGGACACTGTCAGTCAACTAGAAAATGCCAGAGCTATGGTGACCATAAATAGGAAAACGATTACCTATAATTTTTATGGAACATGTAATCATTTAACGACTACTCCCGACTAACATTAAATCAACCAATTTTGTCTAATGTAAGACTGAACTTAAGCACACTTATTATGTTTTAGGGTTCCGTAACCAAATGGCAAAAACAGAACCATGTCATGTCCGACGTCCATCCGTCCGGTTATACAGCCATTTCACTTGAAGAGTATTCACTTAATGATCGGACGTTGAAAAGGTGTATTCTGTTCAAGTTGTTTAAATTCTCAAATTCTATAGCCATGTGGAGGATCGTAAAAAATCCCATGATTGAAAAGATTAAGAAATCAATCAAATTCAAAAGTCATTACTCAAACTAGGCTGAGAGTTGGCTCTTTTGATCGTCAAAATTACGTAAGACGGGCTGTCTTACGTAACGTCCTTCAACACTTCCTAGTGCTTTAGCTGGGAAGAAGAAGTGGCGCAACAAACTTCCCAGCAGCACAGCTGTCTGTTAAGTTAGAAGAACTTGATTCTATACAATAGTAGGTTATTAACATTACAAAATACAAAAAAAACATTAAATTTGCCATTTGATAGCTAACACACGCCAATATACCAACAAAATATTCAAAACTATAGGTACTCAAGCAAAAATAAGTGTTGTAATGATGTTCCAACGTAACTTTTTTATTTTTTTTAAGTCAATTGTTTTTGTTACATGGGATGTTTTCACAACCGCATTAATAACTTTGTTTTCATAGTTTTTTCGAAATGTCTATGAACTACAACCATTTTTTGCATTCGGTAAAATTAATACATTGCATGCGGAAATATTCATCCTAACTCCGGAACCCTTACCTGTGCGTGGTCCAACACGCACTTTGCCGGTTTTTCTATTGACACCTTAGAAGAAGAGTTATGAGCTCTGAGCCAAACATGGCATGTTGTAATCCCTTTGCACATAATGTATTAAAGTAATTATAGTGTAATTAACCTGAAGTTTTATTACCAAGTAATAAACTGATGACTTGTAAGGTGAAATATGAGCAAGAAAATTGCAACAGCACTTGGATTGGCGTTGTATAGTTTATGATATATAAAAGTGGGCTGTTATATCAGGGAAAATGTCGTGAGAACACTCGTGATCGATTTAGAGCAGTGAATTTTAACAAGCAAATAATTAAGAATAGTAATCTTAGGTATATCTCTTCGGGGTTTATATAAAAGACTAGAAATATCATCATCATTAAAAGATGGTTGTGATCTTTTGTATTTCCAATAAACGTTTTATTTTCATTACATCTGCTACACCTTTATTATTGCTTGTAAGTCGATTCGGACGAATTTACTCGCCCGAATAATGCGAATAGATTTTATGTACTTTATTGCATGAACTTACAGTGACCTTTTTTCATAACTTTTTTGTGTTAAATTCAAAACGTGCCAATTTAGACAATTACCGACACAATACTAGTGTTGTTATTCGCGGTACATTCATAAAATGTACCGCGTTTTGTCTCGCTCCCACTCAAAGGCTTCCTTCCTCTTCTTCCCTTTATCCCAATGTACTGCCTTTTGTAGTAAAAGCGGCGGATGGCGGGATTAAAATCCCGCCATCTACTACCTACACCTGATGATTAGACTAACCACAAATCCTTGACTTACATTTTTTTTTAATATTATTTCTCCAAAAAATTAACACGTCATTTTCTGCTGTCGCTACCCACATCCCAATCGGCTACCGGATAAAATTTAACGAATCACCCGCCATCATTTTAATGCTATCGTAATGAATGTTATATACGAGCGCGTTTTATCGACCTTACAGCTTCTGTCTTACCTCTTTTTTTTCTTGCGTATTGGGTGTAATTGATTTAGGAACGATATTACTGTAATTTGATCTGGAAGAGTAATGATGGGTTTAAAATATTGTGTTATTCTGCAAGCAATAAGTTTGTGAAGCAGCAGCGTTGAAACATTTTAATTAATTCTCTGAATGCAAAACTAGAGATGATGATGTGTCTATGTAGGCAACAACGCGTATTATATTTTTGGTAGTATGTACAATCGCGACTTCTTCCGCACGCTCACCTTTAAGGCGATAATCGCGTAGCAAGGCTCACGACTCGATCGCACAATGCATGCGTTTTGACCAATAGAATGCACGAAACATATTTTAGTAGTGTTCGTAGTAATGGTGTATAGAAGCGTGACACTCACACAGGCGCGTGCTATGTTCACTAGTTTTTGAGATTATTTTTGAATAGGCACGGCCGGTATGAGCTCTTTATGAATTATTGTTGTTGACAAGAAGTAATTTCGTACTCATATTTATCTTCTTTTTGGTTTAGAAAATGTATTATTGCTATTGCTTTAAGTTAAATGAAATAATTGTTAGGTTCTTAATGTGTTTTATTTTTATAGGTTTGTTTTTTATTAGCAGAGGAGAATAAAACTAATTCATGCCTTGCTTGACACGTGACCAGAGAGACGGTGTCACTTTTTTTTTACCACAGGCAATAAGACATCACAACAGATCAAACAGTAATTGTAAACAGAATCTTATCGATTAGCTTAATGTTTTTTTTTTTTGTTAGTATTTCTATTTATTCAGCTACTTACTAGCAGCGCTCCGCGATTTCAACAGCGTAGTTCCCGTTACCGTGAGAATATGGGGATAAAATTATAGCCTTTGTCACCCGGAGATAGTGTAGCTTCCCAACAGTGAAAGAAATTTTCAAATCGGTACAGTAGTTTCGCAGCCTATTCAATGCAAACAAACAAACAATCAAATCTTTCCTCTTTATTATTAGTATAGATAGATTATTTATCAATAATTTGGAATAAAATGTCAAACAACAATTTATATCTATTCTATCAACTTTAATATTTTCCTCTCTCCGACATAATAATGTTCCGTCAGGTCTATAAGTTTTGTTATATATGAACACTTTCACTGCCTCCCCAATTTTCACGATGTCCAATGGTTATGCGATACCGCCGCCATACAAAACGCAGCGGACGCGCTAGGCACGTTGACTGGCACTGCATAAAGTTATAAAATGTTAATAATTATTGTCATTTCTGTAAATTCCGGTTAAGAAGTTACAGCCTTTCAAGGTCAACTTATTAATGCCATTTAAAAAAAAAAAACCTGTATTATCGGCGCGGCGCAGGCGTAAGAGGGACTTGTTACTTGCGCAGTTCTATTGAAAAGTAAAAATCTTCATTACAATGTGTTATAAACTTGAAAATATACAAAAAGGAAGCAAGTTAGATATTTTGTTGGAAATTTGCAACATTTGTTATTATCTTTTTATTTTATTGCTCTATATTATGATTGGAATAACACAAATAGGTATACTTTGCGCAATTCATACAATGTTATCAGAGATTTTTGTTTACTGTTGTCGGAACTCTTGCAACTGCAATAATAATACGTTCATTATCTATACCATTGTTATTTAGTGGGAACTTCTGAAAATCCGGTTTAACAATAGAATGGCTTAAAAACTTTGTATGTCTGCTGTTAGTAAGTTGTAGTAAGTGTAACATTTATAGTGCAAGCATGGCAATTGTTAAATTCCTTTTTAATTTTATATGGGTTAAAGACCTGAAATAAATTATTTTTATTTTATTTTATTTATTTTAAAAACATACTTTATGGCCCTTTTATTGAAGGACCATAAAATACGTTCGCGAAATATTACAAAGAATTTTTAAGGTATGCCTATTATTTTATTACCATGTTACCTATCTCGAATGTTTTGCAGGTGTTCCTTATAGGTATGTATATTTTGAATACTTTGAATAGTTCTAATATTAGAATAGAATAGAATAGAATATTTTTATTTCAGACAAAGTCCATAGGGTTAGTAACAATTTTGCTTATCCTCTAGTGTTAGTACAAATACAGATTAATATTAAATAATTAAAAATCAGCGTGGAGCTGCATCCACCTCCGCAACATCAGGGAATCCCACCGATCTGCGAATACACTGAGAACACTGCTGGTGCTGCCGCGAACACGTGACATCAGGGATGCACATCTCTTTCTAATAATGGCGGCAAAACCATCAATGTTGTTATCTGCAAACATCCCTGACGCACTACAACGCCACGGCAGCCGCAGCAGCACTCTCAGTGCATTATTATATTGAACACGTAGGTCGCTGTATGCCCGCTGAGTGAAGTTGACCCACAGGCTGCACGTGTAGAAGGACTGACAGTAAGCTTTGAAAAGCGTTACTTTAACTGCCCTCGTACATCGCGCAAACCTGCGGGCCAGCATGTTACAACGGACAGCCAGCGACCTACGTTCCCTTTCAATGTCACAGTTATCTTTAAGGTCTTCAGTGACCCAGTGGCCCAGATATTTAAACTTGTCCACTCTTCGCAGGGATTCTCCGCACAGTGCAACATGGGGAATACACGAATATGTCACGTTGCCTGCTTTGAAAACTATAAGTTCGCTCTTTGTGACATTATATTTGAGCCCATGATTCACCGCATAACATTCGCATATACCGATCAGCTGCCTCAGAGCTCCGATCGATGGGCTCAGCAACACCATGTCGTCAGCATAAGATATATTATTAATGCACACCCCGTCAATATGACATCCGACATTGGTGCTGCTGAGCTCAAGGATCAGCTGGTTCATGTATAGGTTGAAGAGCCGGGGTGAGCTGAGGCCCCCCTGCCTCACCCCGCACTCCAACCACACAAAACATGCAAAACAACACGTTGTATAACAGAAATATTTTCAAAAAGCCAGGCCTGTGGGCTCCTGAAAAAATAAAACTGTCACTGTGACCGCAGTGAGAGTGAAAGGATTGAAAAAAAGAAATATTAGCTATTAGTGAAATAAATATTTTTCAGTTCGTGTTCATTTAATAATAAGCTGTTCAGGATTAAAGATTTCTTATGGTTGATATTTAAACCGTATTTGTATATTAAAACATTTTAGTAAAACATTTTTGTTTAAAGCGAAACTGTCGTCTGCAATCTTCGTGTGAAATCATACAAAATGTGTTAACATTTAAGAACAATTTTAAGGATTTGTAGTTGTGGAAAAGAAGCAATTTAATTTAGTTGAACTTATTTATTTTTAATAGTGTTTCAAGATTTCAAAAGGAAATTTTAAAGATTCACCCAGAAATTAATATAAAAATTACACAGAAATTATCATCAACTTGTATTTATCTACACTCATATCGTAAAGTTATTATTAATAAATCAAAAATAGTGTCATAATGACAGACTTTAAGCACGGGCAATTCTAATGAAATTAAAAAGTTTTATTATAAATTTATAATTTTAGCACACCTTCCTTATGTTTACGTATTTGTGTTTTTTGTAATGTCTTCGCGACTTCTTCTAATACTCCTAGTAATTAATTGTTCTAACTGAGACATTTTTTGTAAACAACAAAAAAACGTGATATTCTTCAAAATAACGTGATGTTACGATGCGTAGATTCCTTTTGTAATAATATTGTAAATAACTTGCACAAAAAACCCTCAAACATTGCTAATGACGGTCCGGGCTCGCTTCTTATCTAAGGAATGCAATGTCTTTTGTTCTCGACGCTCAGTACGGTGCACTGTAATCCGGCTCGATTTCGACCATGTTTTGATGGTAGTAAGGTTGAAAATTGTTTGTATGGATTTTTGTGGGAACGAAATGCGTGCTTTGTTGACGACACCTTTATTGCGACTAAAAAAATGGACATTGGTTTGCGTCTCTATACGTCATACATTCAACAGACAATATGGATTTGTGTGAATACTCTCACACAAATACATGTTGTTTCTAATTGGGCGAAACCAGGAAGGGGTGTGGTTTGTCACTAGATGCGCTGCCACAGAAATATTTTCTTAAGTGAGCATGCTTAAAGTTTGTCGATTGTACCTACTGCTAACTTAGGCGCCATATATGCTACAATAATACTGCACAATACTTTTACTGTGCAATAATATTGAATACCCGTTCTTTTGAAACGTAAAACACATGTCTGACGAGGACGTGTTTTTTGAAAAAAGTAGTTCAATGCAATCAACAAAAAACTCCCTTGGTATTAGAAAAAGTTTTGGTTAGAATGTTTTTCTTTATTATTTTTCCCATTTTAATGCACGATTCTAAACTACACGAAAGTGAAAATGAAATATATTCTACAAAATCAGTTAAGCTTGCCCAAATTTCCTTTGAATTATTGCGCAATCTTTCAATACAACTCCCACACAATGAGCAATCATCAATATTGCGCAATTTTATTGAAGAAGTAGGATCCTTATAATTAAATGTGTTACTTGCACGTATAAAAATGTGAAAGGAAGGTAGTATAATTTTTCTATGGTTCCTCCCAGACTGTCTCATTGTTCAGGTGTATCTCAAGGTTTTCGTTGAGTCAACAAATAATTCTGGCTGAAACATGCCAGACAAAACTTGCAACCTGTCCTTACATTTTAAACATTTCTTATTGCAACGCAACTGTGAAAATATCACCCGTCAATTTTTGGATTGACATTGTAGACATCGCCATTCTGAAAGAGAGAACAGTCGTAAAATTAAATTCACGGAATAACGTATAAAAAGCAGCTGAAAAATGTGTCGTGACGAACGAAAGCATTGTTGTCTCACATGCCATTTCACATTTCACGCAAGCTCCCAACAACCATAACTCCAGAACATTTATTACTCCGTATGATTGTCGTATCCAGAATTAATATCACCATTGTCTACAAATGTTTCTCTTTTATTTGCCTCGCTATCTGACCGGTAGCCGCATATCCAAAGCTTGAGTTATCTCGATCTGCCGCCAATCAATCTACATCACGTCACTACTTGGAAAACTAACTTATATTTGCAGTCACTCAACTCAATTAACATCCTTGAGTTGAAGACTATAAGGTTGAAGAATGTGAACTTGGTGGTAAATGAAAAGTTGTGTCCGCTTCGATCGGTCGTAACAATCGATTTTGATTGACAGATAAAAGAAATCGATGCATCGCTTTGTTCGTGGATCGATTATTGTGTCTACGTAATTGGATAACGGTATGTGATGGTGACAGTGCATGGTGATTTGGAGATGCTTTTAAATTCTAATGTGGTTTTGGATAAAAAATAAATTGCTTGAACCAAATAACAACGCAGAAAAAAATGCTACCAATGCTTGCTGTATTGATTGCTAAAACAAAACTTTAGTGGTTTTTCATTACTTTCTTCTTTACACTGTTTTAATCTTCAAAATCTTTATCAAAAACTTGGCTCTGAATTTTTACAAATCCGTCATGTTTCTTTTCCAATGTCATATTATTGTGTAAAGTTAAGAGTTTTCGATTAGCTTCTCCGTATACCTCCTTTACACCACCACAGTCGGCAAAATTTGATTCATACCCTCGATTATCTTGAACACACACACCGACAGACCAATTTTCCGTAATAATAACCTTATTATAATCACAGTTCCCTTCGTAATACCCTCCGTGGTTTTCATATTAAATTATATGTTGCTGATGCCGCAAGGTACGTCTGCCCATCCGTCCATCCTTTTTTATTAGTACCTACTTAACTGTTGTTTTTTTTTATTGTAATAAAAGGTAATAAGCTTTAGTGGCATTGGTCTTGTTCAGTCTCGTTTGTTGCCAGTTTTGAATCTATCAGGTAAACGGTTTATTTGAGTCAATTTATTTTATGTTGTTGATTACAGATCAGGTTTTAATAAACTATGTGGAATTGTCTTTGTGGTCTACGGTAAATAGAAACTGATTCATATTCACATTCAGATGACATGGTTAACCAAGACAAGACTAACGTTCTAACATCATACATTTTTGTTTTAGTCGCGTCCTAGCGTAAACATATTTCGTTGTCATCTAGAAACACGGTAGGCGAAGTAACGCAAAAGTTTACGAAGATACGAAAAAAATTGCTGTTTCATATAAAATTGCAATACCTATGCGGTCAAAATATTTAGAACAGCTAATTCAGAATCACATACTGCAGCCATGATAATAGGGTGCACACTTGCTTTTCATATTCGCAGAATGGTCGACATCAGTTTTTGCTTGCCTTAATATGAGAAATAGAATAGAGTCATGATCAGACATAATTGTCCTAATTTGTCAGTACCTTTATTGTCTTGATGTTAATATGATGGTTAGGTTAGATGGTTTGGTAATGTTGATAGGAGGAATGAAGGGTGGGTAACAAAAGACAAATGAGAGTAGAAGTGGAGGGGACGCTCTTGGAGAACATAATATTTTAACCTTATTGCTGATGTTCTTCAGAAAGGCCAGGTGCGTAGTAGGTACTCACAACTGGTGTAGGTGTATGACTTGAAGGCCAGTTCTGGTAATTTAAAATGTTCAAAATCTAGTCGTAGTTTCATCTCGGCGACACTCAAATGTTACAAAAACTTGTCAAAAATTTATGGAAACTCGAGGTTTTTTTTTTTTTGCCAGAGTGAGACTGAGATGAGACTGTGAACATTCTTAAAATTACGAGAATTGCCCCTCAGATGTAAGAACGTCAACGAGACAAAAGGAGGTATGAAAGTGTCGTAGCAGGTGGCGTTCTGTAGTTTCAGCCGACTCCCAGGGAAAAAAACCGGTCAAGTGCGAGTTGGACTCGCGCACCGAGGGTTCCGTACAAACCTGTGGGTATATGGTGTGTAAAAGTTATGTAAAAGTTCAAAATTGTCAAAAATTTTTTTTTTTTTATATGACGAAACTAAAAATTTACGGTTTTCGTAATTTTTCCTATATCTGTACTATAAGACGTGACTTCGTACAAAATTTCAAGATTCTAAGTTCACGGGAAGTACCCTGTAGGTTTTGATTCCCGTGCGAGTTTCGAAAATTTGCGGAAATCTGCGGCCTAAATGGCTGTATCTTTTGATTGCGTTGACTTAGAAGGTTGATTTTTCTACAGCTTCCAGGGACAGTAGAACTAAGTATCATATAGAAATTTCAGTTTGATACCTCCACGCGTTCCTGAGAAAAACGGTCTTGACAGACGGACGGACGGACGGACGGACGGACGGACGGACAACAAAGTGATCTTATAAGGGTTCCGTTTTTTCCTTTAGAGGTACGGAACCCTAAAAAGCGTAAATTGATTTAAGTATGTGCAAACGCCAGTACATCAAGCTACCCCAATCTGTTAATTTTTTATGATAGATTTTCAACTTTATGACATAAGCTTAAGGTTCAACTGGAAAAATTGTCAGTTTAGGGTAGCTTGATGTGCTAGCGTCTGTACTTATGCGACACTTTTTAAATGTCGCAGCATCATGCTGAGGTAGGAGCCTTTTCGCCCCGTTCAGGACTTTCTGTTTTATTTTTTAGTTATTTTTTACTTCCAAGAAATTTGTTTTTTTTTTATATTTTTGTACGATTCTGTGTTTACTTTAGTATGAGATCTTCCAGTGCGAGTCACAATAAATACTTTTTCTTTCTTTCTATGTTATTATGATTCACAGGAAAATGATTTAATATGAAACAATGACTCCATAATAAACGTGAAGTTGCAAATAACTAAATATCTTACTTAAAGGGTAACGAGCATCGATTTAGTTTCCACATCAACATCAACTTGCTATCAGTCCAAATTTACCTCCATCATTACTTGGCTATTAACTCTAAGCTAGGTAAGTGAGGATCGCGTTTAACTAAAATAGATGTTAATAAGTGCCTACGATACTCGGGTAACGTTGTACGTAAATCGTAAGCAACCCAGTTAAGACTGACAGCGGTGCGCTACGGTGGTGCAAGGGATGAGATAACAGCGACCAACTTTTCTTATTTATTTATTTAACCATTTATGCACACACATATAAACAGACAAGGATTTATAAAGGAACAGAAAAATGGTAATGCTTATTTCTACAGAAATCTCTTCCAGCATATCTGCGATAGGAGAGAAGATAACAGAGATGTAGACAAAGCATGTAATAATAGTAGAAGGGAAAACATAAAAGTAAAAAATATAATCTAATTTATAAATACGCATATCGTATAAGAATATACATATGTACATACATACTACTAAAATAAATATCACTAAAATTTATATAATTATCATGTAATTTAAATAAAAAATACAAATGCAATTCTTGTATAAATTAGCCTATATTTTTCATGAAGGCTTCATGAAAGCAGTCAGTGGTGGTCGAGTGTAACGGCCCCGACGTACGTTGTGTAATTCGGTGGTTTTAACCCAGGCAGACACATTTGTGTGTGTTATTTACTTCATCACCACTGCTCTCAAAACCGCGGAGGATAACATCGTGGGGAAACCGGTCTATGTTGCCAATGTCTTAGAATCAAGAATTAGAAGACATGATTGTGACATCCACTAACCCCCACTTGGCTCGCGTGGTGGATTATGGCCCAATTCCTCTCACAGAGAGGAGGCCTGTGTCTCAGAAGTGGGAACGTTATTATGATTATTTTGTATGTTGATTCTTCAGGGATGTCAATACAACTTCAAACTTAATGAAACATACCTTTGATAATAGCACAGTATACTACCAGATATATGTAATTATGTAAGTCTACTGATATCAGTAACGCGTTTTGGCGCAACGCTGTCCATAACATGTGTATACATGTTATGGACAGCGTTGCGCCAAAATGCTGACTGCAGACAAGCAAGTAGTATTTGATCACCTTTGGTAGCCAAAGTTGTTTTGATTCAAAAATATAGCCAAAAGCATGCAATCGACGGTGAAGCTTTGAGAGACATGGAAATGGAAGGTTTCTTTGAGAAAGTAAATAATATTCCTCGCTTTAATCTTATCTTTAAGACCGCTCCATCACATACATCACGCGAAACTCCGACGTAAGCGAGTGTAAGTAAGCGCTAACTAACGCAAGGAAGACTTAGACGCGAAATATTTGCACCGTGCAGCACTTAGCGCTCTTATCGCTCGAATAAATCGCTTCAAGCACTTATTTGTTGAAACACCCGAGCCCTGTGATTTCGTATGCTTAAAGCGTTGATTGAGATATGTTTGCAAAGTTTCTGAAATAGGATTTTATGCGGAATAATTTGAGGGCTTGTGGAAAGTGTCTAGGTTGGTATAAATTAGTTTTTAAGGTAATTAATGCCGCCGAAGGTCGCTAAGGTTTAAAATATGTTGGTATGTTATTCTTGTCTGTCACTGACAACCAACGAATAGAAGAAACTGCCTTCTATCAATTGTCTCGTACCAAGACCAATCATTGAGATTCATGATTGTAATCATTTCAGACAAAAGACGTCCACTGCTGGACATGAAGCTTCAGACTTGAATGGCCGTATTTTTCACCTTAGAAAAACCACTTTTTCACTTTTCCATTCCTTAGGCCACTTTTCGGATTTCTTAATTTTTAGTTTATAACTGCACCCAGTGGACACAAACGAAAATGGATAAGCTTACTTGCTTACAGTAACTCGCTACTCGCCCGTCCACCAGGCCATAAAGCTAAAGTATGGCCTCAACGGATTATGAGGCCAAAGTTATGGTAGTTACGGCTTACGAGAACTTACGCTAAATTTATGGATTGTTGCTCAGTGAAAAAGTTATTGGCCTTGGACTGGATAAATGTAGATATATTTTTTCTGATCTTCATCTGTTAATGTATACCGAAATTCTGACTGAATTACTTTTATTTTATTGTGGTGAAGATTGGTTTTCTGTTCAATACGCTGACATTGTTTTGACTGTATATTAATAAGGCAGCTCGTTCATCACCATCATCATTATCGTCATTTTAACCAAAAGACGTCCACGTGCTGGACAAGCTCAGGAACTTGGACCGGTTCTGTGTTTCGCGCATCCAGCGGATTCTTACGGCCACAAGATCATCGGTCCACCTTGTGGAAGGCCTCCCATCTCTACATCCTCAGTGACGCGGTTTCCATTCCAGTACCTTTCAGCCCCATCGCTGTTTTGCGAGCTCGTTCAACTCGTTCAAAACAACATTTTGATCCTAATTATTTTTATGTTTAATCGAAGCAAACAAGATAATATTGTTTTGAAAACTTAGTTGTTATTTGGTTTTGAAGAAGCTGTGTTTAATCATAATAATGTATTTTTAAAGGATATCATGACAAAATGATACAGGAAAAGTTTTTATCCAGTGCGCAAATTGTAACCATGAATTCAGTATATCATTCTAGACCCCCTAGAGCAGAAATTTTTCGCCGGTTGTACAAAACAAAATCAGCTGTTCCATACATTTGGACCGCGTAGGTATTGCACTTTTCTATGAATATTTGGATTTTTTTCTTATACAACCGGCGAAAAATTTCTGCGCTAGGGGTTTTAGAATGATATGCTGAATTCATGGTTACAATTTGCGCACTGGATAAAAACTTACCCTGTATAATGCTCTTCCATTCTAATGCCAACCTATAAAACTGCCCAGCAGAACCCCAAAATGACCCCATAAAACACACTACCCATTAACAGAAATAAAACAGAGTCTGCCAGAGTAATGCAGTCGGTGCATCCGCAATATATTCCCGGGTAGCCGGGTACCCGGCCTTCGGGCCGGGTAACGGGTAGTACGAGTATTATTTACGAGCACCTGGGCAATTACATGGGTAATGTGGAACGCTGAAAGTGGAGGGCAGTGAAAAATATCAGAAACTGTTCGCGATAGGAGTAATTAGATTTAGTTTTATGTGGATTTTTATATGGTTCTTTTAGGGAGAGTGATTCCAATTTGTGTTTGTCAACAAGACTACTTTTAGACAATTAAATAATACAGGGACATTTTACTCATCTTATCAAATTTTCTCTATGTAGTCAATATGTTTCGTGTCTGCTCATAAAAATGAATAACTACCTATTACAACGATGAGTCTTCGCCCATTCCACGACCAACAACCGTAAAAATAAAATACGCAAACCCCAAAACAGAAATAGACGAACAAATGGATAGTTAAACAGAAAAAAAAAATAAAAAAACGCAGACCTCACATAAATAACGTTTTATTGGCGCTATCAATAATATTTTATAGCAACATTCAATAACATGTAGAACTAGAGTTACTCAAGCGTATACAGCAATAATTACTGAGCAGCGACGTTAACAAGATTTACGTCTAAACACGTAGCCTCAACTCCCCTCTCACTATAAAATTTGCTACACACGTTTATCTCCAGCTTTCTCAATAAACAAACCGGAGAAACGTACGGATAAAGCCGAAAGACTAACATATATCTCGCGAAGCAATAAAATAAATCCGACTTGCCTCCATAATAACATTCAGAGTGGTGAATTATTTTCTAATCCGAACGTCGGGAGGCTAATAGTTCGCACGTGTCGGTCTTTATACTGAGTTACTGGTGAAAACATCCCAAGAAAAACATGAATTTCCACCAGCAGCGAGCCGGTAATGCTCCTTTAATGCGGACACCTTAATAATTGTCAAATAAATTTGGGAGTAAAGCCACGCTGGAAAAAGCTGCAGCGTTGAACGCGGCTAATGACGTCATAACTTGTGTGATCGCGATCCGACAGCGCTTCAAGCGGCTTTTTATTTTGGGATTCTTGTTATGTATTAGCTTTGGAAGATGTTCGAACGAAACGCTTTAAGCGATGCGTGAGATATGGGTGTCTGTTACAATAATGTTCGAGGATTTTGTTAGACTTTTGGGTGGTTTTATTAGACAGACAGAAAATTATTCTTTTAAGGATTTGTGACCTAAATCAGTACTGTCGTACCATGCATTTAAAATTAAATCTTTTCATTTTAAGATTTATTTATAAAAGTCCTAAATTCACATCCTCTTGTTAAGTTTTTCTGGCTCGATAATCAGAGATCGAAGCTACCATAAAACACAGACTCTGATCAGATATCGAAAGCTGAAGGTAATATTACTCCATCTCGCATAAATACTGAAACTTGCAGGTTGTAATTTTTTTATGATACAATGCTTCCTATAAAATTTCCAATGAAATCTCCCTTTCTGCTCCATCTGGAAGGTTGGCCTTGTTAACGAGAGAACAGATCTCCTAACAACTACACATTCTTATAAAAAAATCGATACAACACTTTACTAAACAGTAGGTTAATTTCCTAAAACAACACTAAAAACCGAATTCAAAAATAAACAGCAAAGTGAATCAGTCACTACAAAATGTAACATGTACTCAGGGCATAAATAACGAGTCATATTTTCACGCCATTTCAACTATGCCCCACAAAGAAGCGCGTCTGTTTGGATTAATGTACCTTCATACATTTATACGTGGCTCTCCCGTTCAACAAGCCTGAAGTTTATGAAATACTACCTTTATACATCAATAACTCCATTCGAAACCCAACCCTATAACTTAGTCCACAGATCTTAGTTTTGATTGATGTGGTTCAGTATCTTGCGTCGTTTAAACCCAGTCACTGTGATGAATATCCCGCAAAGTTCCTCCGGTGTCTATCCAAGCACTTTGTGAGATAAAAATGTGGAGGATGAAGAACATAGATCTGGTGTAGTGGCGTTTGCAGACAGCCGACAAAAAGTGCTCTCGCTTTAGTAGTTAGGTGAAGATACACTGGTGATTTGATTTGTGGGTGGAATCAAAAGCCCTTTGCTTTTGCCCCTTCTTGCTAACTTACAAATTGTTTGAGTACATTTTAATTATAATTAATTATCAATTTTAAATACCTGGGTTGTAGAGGTCAGATAGGCAGTCACTCTATGAACAAATACTGGTATTCAGCTGCATCCGGTTAGACTGCAATCTGACCCCAACATAGGTGGTAAAAGGCTAGGCAGATGATGATTGATTTCAATTTTGATTTATTTTACAAGTGCTTCATAAAACCTTAAGTCCCGTCTTGTACAGACACCAGCACATCAAGCTAACTCAAACTGTCAAATTTTCCCAATTATACATGAACCTTACGATTTCGTAAAAGGGTTGAAAAACTATTCAAGGAATTTGACAGATTGGAGTAGGTTGATGTGCTGGCGTCTGTATCTCACCTAATTTGTATCCCACAAATTAGGTGAGATTTATCTAAAAGAGAAATGTGCGTGTTAGCACTCTATTCGTTTACTATTCTGTACATGCAATGCAGTAAAAATCCACTGAACCCAATAAAGCGTACATCCCTAACGGATCCAATCACACACAACATTCCTGCAATTAATCGATAAAAACGCAAAAAAACACGAGTCATTTAAAATCCCTTCTACGGACATGGACAGACAATCGATACTTTATTCGATTCTAACGATTTCAATTTTTATCTCGATACGAGCCTATTCGGTACCTGATTCCGAATGGCCGAGTTGATAGTAACGCTCGTTGAATGCAAAGCGAATAACAACGTTGAGCGTCGCATAGTTCCAATTTGCGACTATAGTTAACGTGATACAACCTTATCGGGGTAAGGACATTCCATTTTTGAAGGATCAGGTGAATGTGGACCTACGGTGGAAAGGGTAAAGTTGAGATTGAAGTAAAAATAGATAGTTGCAAGACTTAGGTCGTGAGGTGTTTTGTGGAAATATACGTGAAGACTCACTGAGCGTGTGGGTCTATATGATAATATTATTAATGATGATCCAGTTGCACGTATACTCCGAAAAATTGAATTATAGATGGTCAAAAAAGTTATTGCGTAGGTATCATTCATCATCATTATCATCATTTCAGCCGAAAGACGTCCACTGCTGGACATAGGCCTCCCCCAAGCTCCGCCACTTCCACCGGTTCTGTGCTTCCCGCATCCAGCGGACTCCTGCGGCCCTCACAAGGTCATCGGTCATCGGTAGGTATCATTGCTAATATTTAATACCCTTGTTCTTAAATATGATGTTGGTCTTCTGGCGGCGAGATGGGTGGACGAAAGTATTACCATCGCGGGCAACACCTGGATGAGGCTGGCACAAGAGCGTGGCGATTGGCACAAGAAAAGAGTGGCCTATGCCCAACAGTGGATGAGGTCGGGCTGTGGATAATGATGGTGATAAGACCCTTGGATGGACCGTTAATTCCAAAGCCAAGTTCTTACAAAACTCTTACAAGTTCAGTGAGCAACAAGCAAAACATTACACGAACGTTCTCGTCAACATTAACCTTCCGTGTATTCCCAACCAAAGGCGATAGTGTTAGAGCAATCGCCATTATCGATAAAGATAAAGCCGTGAAGGTGGTTATTAGAACGAATAAGGCTCTATTAAGTTGTTCGAGCGCCGTGGATGTCCATGGATGGCAGTGGATGTCCAACACTATCAGTTTTACGTTTATTGTTGGATAGGCACGTTTTTATAATACATGGGAGGCTGGTGTTGTGGGAGTTGCCGATGCACTTGGTTAAGCACCTAGCTTCTGACGTTTCATAAGTGCCCATGCAGGTTTATATGAAATAAAAATATTTTGATTTTGATTTAAGATTGAGATATTTTCTTATTTTTGCATGATAATGTTGAAATAGACAGATTTGTACAACTATATAGATACAGTCGCCAGCAGGTCAAGCTATCCCAAACTGTCAAATTTTCCCAATTGAACATAAACCTCCTTTGTAATAAAGTTGAAAAGCAATCAAAGTTTGACAGATTGGGGTAGCTTGATGTGCTGGCGTCTGTACAATCTTTCCTTATACCAATGTTAACAAAATAACAGTATGTAAACGGCCAGAAAACAGAAACGACAAATAACTTTATTTTATTTATTATCGTTGTCTATGGTTTCGTTTTTTATTTTATTTTTTGCTGTAGCACACTGAAATTCGTATACCTTCACTTACTAAGTAAATAACAGCTACCTAGGAAGTTACTATAATATCAGCATCAAGACACTAACAAGAAAAAATACGTGTTATAGAAGCGAACTCAAAAAACAGTAATAAGAACCTGCTGCCAGGGCGAGTTTTTCGAAAGAGATACCGTGCCCTCTGGCTCAGGCAACCGAAGGAACACGGGTGGATTTTAGTCAGCAAAAGTCTGACACGTCCTCCTGCTCCTGCTCCTGCAGAACGGGAGATGTTATTTGATGATTTCCCAAAAAGAAAAAACGGATGTCTCTTAAGGTATAAATTTAGACCACTCTATACGTATATCAACAGTAGAAGAATTTTTCAAATCAGTCTATAAATGATACAGTTCTGAGGTAACAAATATAAAAAACAACAACGGCCTTTAAAACATCCACTTTTTCAAAATTAGCTGAAAATAGGAATTCGTTGGATACTGAAAACCAGTAAAAAAAGGGGTAAATTTTGTTGTAATTATTTTTTTATTTTAGTAACGTTAATCTAGCTGAATAGCTGCTGCAGCTACTTCAAATTTAAATACGTACACAACTCACTATGTCATTTTAAAGAAAGCTGTATAGTCTCCTGCCCTAACACAGTTACGTAGATAACCTTGTAGAAGAGATAAGAGATCTAACGCGACGGCTACAACAAAATATGTATCAGAACAAACATTAACGGAGTTGCCAAACTATCAGATAAACAGAGAATCTGCTCACCGATCTTGTGCTTAGGGGTGGGCAATTGGTCATCAGTAAAATAAAATTGAAGAAGAATAGAAGAGGAATGGCGGCCCAGTCCTAACACAACATACGAGTTGTAGGTCTTGAGTTCGAACCCAGGTAGGCGCTTTAGTTTGTGTAAATAATTTCGTCACCACTGCTTTCATCAAAACTCTGAGAGAAAACATCGTGATGAAACCAGAAAAAAATCGTAGACATATGACATCTACCAACAGTACCAACCCACACTGGTCCACACGCCCTCTTAAAGAGAAGGCGCTTCCCAGCAGTGGAAAAGTTATAAGCTATTGCGCAAAATATTATCTATATCCATACTCTGTATCTATACTATTAATAAAGAGGAAAGATTTGATTGTTTGTTTGCATTGAATAGGCTCCGAAACTACAGAACCGATTTGAAAAATTATTTCACTGTTGGGAAGCTACATTATCCCCGGGTGACATAGGCTATATTTTATCCCCGTATTCACACGGGAATGGGAACTAAGCGGGTGAAACCGCGGAGTTCTGCTAGTAAATAATAAATTTTAATAGAAGTGGTAGTTTTGATTCTGGTTTTATCGGCACTAAGTAGTGAGCGTTTAACTCAATAGAATTGAATATCTTTAGCATGTACAAACCTACCTACAGAACCATAAATCCCGTAGTAGACAGTCTCAAACGTATGACTGAAATTAAGTCAATTGTTTCATTACTTAGCTAGGCAGTATTCACTATCATCACAAGTTAAATTTAGCTCTATCATGTGTGAAAACGTACCATACCAACCAAAAATAATGCCCGAAAACCCATCAGAGTTTTAGTTAACACAGTTTATTAACTTAGTTGTTAGTAGCAGCCCTAATCCAGTTTAAACCAGATACAAGCCGGGAACGGGAGAAAACGTTGGATTAAACGGACGCCCCCAATAACATTTACATAGAAATGGACCTTTACTGGAACACATTTTTACTGACCTTATTCATTCGGGAGTAAATTTTTCACTGTTAAACTACTGCTTTTTATGTGGGACTCCAAATTTTATGGAACTGTATTTACTTTTAAGCTAATGGAATAGATTTTTTTTTGGGTAAATTTGATTTTAAAGCCCTTTTTAGAAGTTACTTTTGAATTATGAGTGTACTGATTATCCTGCCCGTTTACGAGTCCTTCGAGTACGTCAAAGTTATATTAGTGTCGAGATTTCATTGATTTAGTTTTGAAAAAAAATATTATTTAAATACCGAATTATAATATCCACTGTGGCAGCACTGTTAAGTTATTTATCACGAATTTTAACGGTCTTTGTAGATATGTTTTTAGTATGACAAACCAGGCAATTTAATGTATAATTGTACGATGGCAACACTCAGAAGCAACTTCAATGACCCATTGTTTCTGGGTGTTTTAATGTATTTAAAACGGTAAAATGGAGGGCGGATCATTGGTTGTTCGACAGTCGAAGAAATTAAGAGTATAAGCAAGTTTTATGTATCGTCTAGATACAGATCATACCTTAAAAATGCAGATCTCAATTATTGTCAGGACTTCAAAACTTTTGTGATGCAAGGTTGCAGTTTGCCTAATAATATCATTGTCTCAATGTCATTGTCATAATTGTATGAACAGTAAAAATGTAAAGCGAAATAAAAGTTTCTGCAAACGAATCATCTGCCTAGCCTTTTCACTACTATGTTGAGGTCGGCTATCAATCTAACCGGATGCAGATGCAGCGACTGCATATCTGACCTCCCGAACCCAGTTACTGGGTAACACGATGCCCCTTGGTAAGACTCGTAGTGAGATTTTCGGGCTTCTGATCACCCGTTACGACTGTCAAAGATCCACGAATGATAGCCATGATCAACAGCTAACGTGCTATCCGAGGCACGGAGAGCATGTTAAAAATCTTGGCATGTAAAATGGACCATCTACGGACCGAACGCAAAATACGTAGCTTAACCTGATGGATTACCCGCTTGACTGTTATAACCAGTAATGAAACTTCGGAGAACAGAGACAGAAAGTGGAGACTTCCTTACGACTAGGTATATTTTTTTCCCGGGATTTGGAAAATTCTTTTTTTCCCAAATCTTTTTAGTTTTTTTTTTTATTTCTGGATTTTACGTGAAAATCCCGAAAATTTGGTAGTTGCCTGTTTAGTTCAAAATAGCTTTTACACATCTTTAGTAAAGCTTATTTTCAACTTACTGAAGATTTTTCCCGAATCCCGGGAAAAAAATTATAGTCGTAAGGATGTCTCCACTTTCTGTCTGTGTTCTCCGAAGTTTAGACAAATATAGTCAGCCTATTTAGATCACTGGTTATAACTTAGCCACAAGCCCGAAGTTTCTGCAAGCGAATGCAGAACATTAAAAATAAACCAATATTAAATCTTGACCTCCAAACAACAGCTTTTCCTGAATGTATTTAAATTAAGACAGTAAATTAAACGCATACAAACTCAAACCTAATCCTCATACAATAAACCATTTCTCACCGTAAACAAACGTACATAATCTCAAAATCCCTTCACCATACACACCCATAAACTAACTTACTCCTACTCCGTTAAAAACCTCTAATTTGTATGCTAATCATATTAGATAGTTGGTATAATCCTCCATGTTTTGAAAGCCACAGATTACACCGCTGTAGTAAAATTGCTTCATAATTATGTTACGGTGAAATGTTTTGATAGGAAATTACGTATGCTGCCGGTTTTAGTTGGGAATCGATTGGTTTTAGAATTTACCGGGATTTTCTCTTGTTATGTGATGTGTTCGGGAGCTTCCGGATATAAATAAAGTGTGAGCTTTAGTATTATATTTATAAGGTCGGATATAGAAAAGTCACAACTTCTTCGTGTCCGTGAAAAACAACTAGGAAATTACTTTATACAAAATACATTCATTAAAAGGGCTTGCGTTTGACCTAGAGTTCAAGCGAGTTGACAGTTTTCACAAGATATCAGAACCTATTAGCTTCTGTGGTAAATAGATAAGCAGGTCAGAAAGATTAGCAGCGAAATTTTAGAGAACCGCCGGAGATGCCTACTTGGGACTATTAAATAAATCTATGAAAAATTGATTTTCTACTTTAAGCACCAAAAATCCTTTCCTATCCTAAGGGCACGTCTACCTGACCATTAACGTGTCCCCGGCCTACTTCTTAATATGCAATGGCCGCTGTAACACCATGAAGCATGATGCTCTAGGGGCTGGTGCAAATCTTGGGGTTCATTCGATTAATCGAGTCTGGTCAAGCCACGCTGGGATCGGTGCATTTCATTCATTCATTAAGCAACAAAATTTGCCCAATTTATTGAAAACTTCGACCTTGTGATAAAAGCACAACTCATGTACAGTTGTTAGTAAGCACTTCATCCTCTGAAGCATTAAAATACTAAAATAACAATAAACAATCAAAACTAATGACATCCTTTAATAGCCGCCCAGGTGACTACTAAATTCGACCCAAATTCAAAATCCCGGAATCCCGTGAAATCCCAGCACTGGCCGCACAACCAACACTAACTCAAATCAAATCAAATCAAATCAAAATATTTTTATTTCATATAAACCTGCATGGGCACTTATGAAACGTCAGAAGCTAGGTGCACGGTTCCAAATTGTTGTTTCCTATGGAGAAGAGCCGGCAAGAAACTCCACGGTTACTCTTTTAAAAATAATTGGCTTTAACAATATTTTCAAATTACAGAGATTAAATGTATGGGAGGACAGCGCAGGCCTATCAAAAAGTACCAGGTACTTAGACGAATACAGAATAGAAAATCGTCTACAAATCTAGTCAGTAAGGCCTACAACGTTCTCTCATTCACAATATGTAAAATAATCTACATAAATAAAATGAACCTAAATAAAATTGATGTATAATGTCAATTAATGACGAGAATATGTCAGCATTGTAAAAATAAAAAGAATTAAAAAGAACTTTGTATTTGAGAGCAGTTAATAGACTTTCACATAGTTATGCTGTTAATGAGGTACCAGGGAAGCCACATGTGCAGAAGGAATTAATGCCAAACTTCCCTGTCTTCAACGTAGTCTTTTATCTTATAATATGCTTTTTTGATAAGGACACGTTTGATGTGGGTTTTAAACTTTCCATCGCTAAGTTCTGTAACCGACTTTGGCAACTTGTTATAGAAGCGGATACTGTTTATTAGAAATGACTTGCTAGTTTTAGTCAATCTAAATTTTGGAATCACAATTTCATCTTTACTACGTGTATTCAGATTATGGAAATCGCATCGTTTTTTGAAAAGGCCTAAGTTTTTGCGAACATACAAGATATTTTCTAGGATGTAAAGAGAAGGCAGAGTTAATATATCAATTTCGCTGAATTTGTTTCTAAGAGACTCGCGAGGCCCCATTTTATAGATTGCGCGGATTGCCCTCTTTTGTAAAATGAAAATTGAATCTACGTCAGCTGCCGATCCCCACAGCAGAACGCCATAAGACATAATACTGTGAAAATAAGCAAAGTAAACTAACCTAGCTGTGGCTACATCAGTCAACTGCCTTATCTTTCTTACTGCGTAAGCAGCTGAGCTTAATCTACTTGAAAGAGCTCTAATGTGAGCACCCCATTGCAATTTTGAATCTAAAGTAATTCCCAAAAATACAGTTTCCGAAATAGCATCCAGTTTCTTGCCATCAAGTTTTAAGTTTAGACCTACTTGGGGTACATTTGGTAACGAGAACTTAAGACATTTAGTTTTGTTCGCATTGAGTAAAAGATTATTAGCAGCAAACCATTTCGAAAGAACAGCTAGACTATCATTGACATGTAAGACATCCGTATCTTTCCTATCTATTCTAAAAATAAGAGAAGTGTCATCAGCGAATAAAATTATATCCGAGAATTTAGCCATCAGGTAAGGAAGGTCATTAATATAAACTAGAAATAAAAAAGGGCCAAGAATTGAACCTTGAGGCACGCCCATCTTAACTAGAGACCCCGAGGACGTCACCCCATTAACGTTTACTTTTTGCTGCCTGTTTGATAAATAGGAAAGTACAAGATCAGCAGCTTGTCCACGAATTCCGTAGTGGTGTAATTTACAGATCAGTGTATTGTGGTCAACGCAGTCAAACGCTTTTGAGAGGTCACAGAAAATGCCAATGGCGTCCTGGGAATTCTCCCAGGATTCCAAAATGTGACTGATGAGTTTTACTCCTGCGTCAGTCGTCGACCTACCTTTCGTGAAACCAAACTGTCGACTATGTAAAATCCCATTCGAGTTAAAGTGTGATAACATCTGGTCCAGCATGATTTTTTCATAAATTTTGCTCAATGCTGGAAGCACAGATATAGGTCTATAATTAGAGGGATCGCTCTTACTACCCGATTTGAAAATTGGTACTACTTTACTATGTTTCATTAAGTCAGGAAACGTACCGCTGTCTAAACATTGATTAAATATGCCTGTTAGGACAGGGGCAATTGTGTCAATGATATTTTCGAGAACTTTAACGGAAATCCCCCATAAGTCTTCAGTGTTTTTTATGTTAAGACTTTTAAATGCTGTTTTAATTGTGGCAATAGAGATGGGTTTGAATTCAAAACTTGGAATGTCCTTGCTGAAGTTTTCTTTAAGAAGAGATTCAGCTAATACAGATGATGAGGGGAGAGATTTCGTAACTTCTATTGGGATGTTGGTAAAGAAATTTTCTAGAGTCTCAGCAACTTGTAACTTATCTGAAATGGTTTCATTATCAATTTTTAGAGCTAACTCATTCTGATCTCGCTGTTTTGTGTTTCCAGTTTCTTTGTTAATTACCTGCCACACAGCTTTTATTTTATTTTTAGAGATACTAATTTTGTTACTTATTAATTTAGATTTAGCGTGAGCACTCACCCGCTTCAATCCCGCACAAATCTCCGGACTAATGCAGGCGGGTAACGTCTGTGATTCCCACATTGTCCTAACTTTGGGGAGCTGAGCTAAGCGAGAAATGTACTAGCTTTGTGATAGGTGAAGAATTGAAAATTCTGTGTAAAGGTATTTTCAAGAGGTCTCTTTTAGATTCACTGGTGTGACAGTGAGTGACATGTGGCCAAAAGCAGAGGGAATTTGAGTGAGGATTTCAGTCATTCGTCAACCATAAACGGTTAAATTTGCAGCAAAAGCCATGGTATGATACGAGGCAGTGAAGTATCTACGAGACATCTTTACAAAATAACACATTTGTAAAAATCAGAAATATTTAAATTCGCGTCTAGGTAAATATTTGTAGTGGCTTTTTAATGTAGTGGAAAACATTTCTATATACAATAAATCGCTGTT
This sequence comes from Polymixis flavicincta, assembly GCA_949987655.1. NCBI lineage: Eukaryota > Metazoa > Arthropoda > Insecta > Lepidoptera > Noctuidae > Polymixis > Polymixis flavicincta. The sequence goes on from OX465177.1 coordinate 23,237,379, forward strand.
CATTAGTACTCAAAAACGGCTTAGTTGATTTGAAGAATTTTTGTTGTTTTTGTTAGCTCCTAATACATGGTTTAAAAAAAAAGAAAATTAGGAAAACCCAAAGGAACAACCTAACAACGGAAAAACTGAAATTGCATTTTCTAATGGAATTTTATATGAATTATTGAAATTTTGACAGGACAACGTCTATCGGGACAGCTAGTCATTCATAAAGGTAACATCGTCCTCTCTCCCATCTATATTTGGATCAGTGTCGTCTTGCTTTTGGCATCCAAGATGACGATCATATTTCCTACAAGACGCACCACAGAACCCTTAAAATATAGATACTCTAAAGCTTAAACACTAAATTATCCATCCCAAATTCGCATTCAGACCTAAACCGCCCCACAACGGCCCAGGACAATTTAAAACCCGTTAAGGGTCACTAGATCCCTTTAATGCAGTGGAGTCCAGATAAATGGCCATGGTATATTGGCCTACTATTAAAACTATAAATCTCGTAGTCAGCTCTACGAGGTGGGGAGAAATGAAAGGGATTGGTTAAGCCAGTTTGTTCTGGTTGATTTGCTGGTTTTTGGGTAAAGTGGGAGTGAATCTGCGGTTAAGGGTCGCGGGCTGAGATCCAGCAGAATATCCGTACATATATCAGTGTTTATTCATTATTTCATTTGAAAAGTGTCATAGCCAAAAATGTCATCACTAAATGTCTTCTTTTGTACATTGTGAATCAAATCAAATCATCATTTATGTTGTGTTATGTCGTTTTTGTGCACCCAATAAACGATTTATCTATCTACAAAAGAAACCATATTTTTTGTGCGTCCTTTCAAAAACGCCTTCTTTTTTCTGCAAAGAAGACATAAAACATCCCAGAAATCAACACCAAGATCTTAATTCCCAGCACCATAAACAAAGCAGACAATATTAGTAGGTAATACAGAGGTCTCAAATTAACATGGCGCCCACAACTGTTACACACAGAATTTAATACGGGCCACATTAAGGGTCGACCGCACAGTCTTCCGCACGATAGGAGCTCCAGACGTTGTGGGGAGACTGAATGTGGCTTTAGTTTTGTGAAGTGTAATGTCATTGATCAAGTCTAGGGGATGATGTAATGATTTTTGGAGTTGTCAAGTGATGTTTCAACGTCTAATGCCATCATTGTCATGCTTTCGACTTCCGTTTTTCACTATCAAACTGTAGTTTCGATGTTTCCAGTAGGCTTAGCATGACGCTTTGTATTTCTAGAAAGAATAGACAGTGCTTTTTCAATACAAAGTGACATTTCTGTTCTCCATTTTTGACATCGCACCGTAGATATCCTTCCATAATCTGTCATTTTGTCTTTCGCTTCTAACGATCTTTGTCTAGGTCCTTTTAAATGTGGACTATTTCAGAAGAATATTGCTTCAAAAACTGTCAGAATCCCACTCACAACAAACTTTCTACTCAACGGCCACGAAGTATATATACAAAATGATGATTCGTTTAGAACGCATAACTGTGATAATCCATAGAAAAACGTAGCTGTCTTCTTCTATTTTACATCATTTAGTTAATAGTCATGTCTATTCTTCCGTCGACAAATCGATGCTCGTGCCAAGCCTGCGTGCATCAAAAAATATATAAGAAACAGGGTTGATTTATTAACAGCAACCCTTATTATCTGCAAAATGCAGTAGATACTTGAATTTTTCAGACGCATACTTCGTATGTATTTTGGGGAGGCCTATGTCCAGCAGTGGACGTCTTTCGGCTAAAATGATGATGAAGATGACTCCGTATTTATAGCTCCGATTGCTGAGCAAGTCAAAAGTTAATTATAGATAGACAATAAGCTGAATCTAACTTCGTTAAAACAGTTGGAAGATTAACAAAGATCTGCATTCATTATTCATCCAGACAGCAGTTCGTCAATGAAAAAAGACAGTACAAAAAGTTGCTATGTAACAGTGTAAAAAAACCCAGCCGAAAGACCACCACTAAACCATGAAACAACGTGCTAACTATTCTCAAATCTTTACCAAAAGCCCACATTCCATCATCAATTTCCCGGCAGCCTAAACAAGACTTATCCGAACGAACCCCAACCGATTCTCACCCCAACCACGACAAATGTACTAATCCTACAAGTTTATCCTTGTGGCCCACTGAAATCTCCGAAACAATGGCCAGCATGTTAACTGCCTCGGGTGACCACAAGGCTGTGTGCAGATTACTGTAGGACAGAGACAGAGGTGCAGCTCAGTCGTGTGTTAGAAAGGGACGGTGTGCGGTTGCGTGTTAATTAAATTAAACGGGGGCTAGCTATGGGTTAATAGCGAGTAATCGCGGTGCGACGCTTGTCTTGTAGACTTTGTGTGCTGTACATGCGGTGTGGTAATTGTTTGGCAGTTGTGCTGTGTAGGGATGTTTTGATGGCTGTCATTTGCTCGTGTTTTAAGACTGAATCTGCAAGGGATTGTGGTTTATGGAAATAGACGATTGATAATGCCTATGTTTGTAAAGCAAAGTAAGGTTTTTCTCTTTGGGCTGGAAAAGTTTTGTTATTTTTGGTTTTCGATGAAGGCTTTAAGTTAACCCGACGTTTTCATTTGTTAGAGGGGTTTCTGGCTAAGTTTTAACGGGTGGTCCGTGGATGGGTGATCATTATTACATACCAAGAGCCCTCCATGCTTCGGAAAGCATATTAAGGTCCCGGCTGTTACATAAGGATCTTTGACAATTGTTACAGAAGACACACGCCCAACAGAAGCCCAAAAGTCTGACAACCAGTCTTCAGTAACTGAATTGAGGAGGTCAGATCAGGTCAGTCGCTCTATGTAGAATACTGATATACAGCTGCATCTGGTTAGACTGTAAGCTGACCCCAACATGAATTGGAAAATGCTACGCAGATGATGTAGTCATTTTTTACACTTGGGGTTCTTCGAATTGACACCATAACTTTGAAATCTCCATATTTATGTTCAGAATATAAATACACTGTATTTGTAATCTAAACAGATAAATAAAACCCTGTAAAGCTTAACTATTTAGCATTTAAACAAATGGAAGTGATGTTTTATAAAAGAAGCTTATCGTCCCTCCCCTATGAATAATAGAAACATCGTACGAGCTTTAGGCAACTTTATTATGCCAATATAAAACACCAAATGTTAGCTAACACGTCAGGAACAGTATTCTTATTAAAACATTACCCTAAAAACAAAGTCCTGTCCAAAATAATATTAAAATTAAATCATATTCACCACTTTTTACTAGCCCCAGCACTATAAATATCGTGGCGCATAAATATTCTACGTCTACCCTCCAAATATGAATTAATCACCGACCTGTCAACAAAGTGAAGTGTCATCGAGCTCGAAAGAGGGCGCTGAGATGCGTTCAAACTTGGTTATTCAAATTGGAGAAGTCATAGAATAAGAATGGCAGTTCGACCATAATTCAGCCTTTTTGCCGTTAACGTTTGATCTTTTTGACAGAAGTAGCTTTTTTCTAAATTCTAGGTAGTTTATTCGAAGATATTTTGTACGTTCTGGCATAAAATAAAATTTAAGTACTTATCTATATTTTTTTTATCAATACGACTTTTTCTGGACAGAACATCACCAACTATTACGGCATCTATAACGCCACATGCGAATTACACAATATAGTTTACCGCACAACTAGCAAATGTACCACGTCCTGACATCATTCGTTGATCAGTCTTGGCTGAAGACCTTAATTTATTGAGGCAGCGACATGCAAGTCCGGTTAAGCAGCCGACTACTTCTCAAGTGAACCTGCAAAGTGTCATTTCCAAAAATAAAACAACGATTGTCAGTCAGTTGCCAACCGGACCATACCCGCCTGGTCGGAGGAACCTCTCTCTTCTAAGAAGGATTAGTGAACTTTACACCCTGATTCTCAATACTCTATAAATCAAACTTTTATTTATAATTCAACCCTCTTGCTTACCTCTAACCTGTTACTATACACTTAAACACGGAATAAAGTTATACCATACATTTTTATAGGTTTAAATTTCATTCTGTGTTTATTATTAAGAGGGTTAGTATATTAATTATCATCATCAGTTCTTGGATCATCATCATCATCATCTGCCTAGCCTTTTCCCAACTATGTTGGAGTCGGCTTCCAGTCTAACCGGATGCAGCTGAATACCAGTATTTTACATGGAGCGACTGCCTATCTGACCTCCACAACCCAGTTACTGGGTAATACGATACCCCTTGGTAAGACTGGTTGTCAGACTTTCGGGCTTCTGACGACCCGTAACGACTGTCAAAATTCCACAAATGACAGCCGGAACCAACGGCTTAACGTGCTTTCCGAGGCACAGAGGGGTCTTGGTATGTAAATATAGTCACCCATCCACGGACCAACCGCGGCAAGCGTAGCTTAACCTAATCGATCGACCCGTGCAGCTATTGTTATTTAGCCACAAGCCCCCTCTTCTTGGATATTATTATTATATTCATTTATTTCTGACTGGCTGACCCAGCGAACTTTGTACCGCCATATTTTATTTCTCCAGTCGCGACTGAGGGGCTTGTGGCCAAGTAAAAATAGTAAACGGGTCGATCGATCAGGTTAAGCTACGCTTGCCGCGGTTGGTCCGTGGATGGGTGACCATCTTTACATACCAAGACCCCTCCGTGCCTCGGAAAGCACGTTAAGCTGTTGGTCCCGGCTGTCATTTGTGGATCTTTGACAGTCGTTACGGGTCGTCAGAAGCCCGAAAGTCTGACAACCAGTCTTACCAAGGGGTATCGTATTACCCAGTAACTGGGTTGTGGAGGTCAGATAGGCAGTCGCTCCATGTAAAATACTGGTATTCAGCTGCATCCGGTTAGACTGGAAGCCGACCCCAACATAGTTGGGAAAAGGCTAGGCAGATGATGATGAGTCGCGACTGAGAAAATATAACCCTTCCGGTAAAATCAAATAAGTTGGATTATCAAAAATTGATTTTCTTTTGTAAATTTTCTTATGTACAGAGGCCAGCACATCAAGCTACCCCAATCTGTTAAATTTCTTTGATAGTTTTTCAACTTTATTGCAAAGGATAAGGTTTATGTTCAATTTAGAAAATTTGACAGTTTGGGATAGCTTGACCTGCTGGCGACTGTACAAACCTTGTCCTGACAATAAGGAGCACATTAAAAAAGAATCATCTAATTTGGTGCAGTCTTTCGGAAGTTATGAGCGTACATACATTTCGGCGATTCATTTTTATATATAGATTTAGTGCATCTATAAAATTGTTAGCAACACAGACAAAGACGGCTTAATACAATGCCCTCAAAATGTTGTCCCACTGTAAATCCCTACTCTGTGCCCCAATCCCACAATATGAACGTCCCAAGAAGGGAGCGCTGGCAGGGTAATTACCAACATACATAATATACACGATGAGTACAATTTTAAGCCAATAAATAACACGTAATACACCCGAAAATACGGTAACGCATTTATTATAGCCACGACTTAATGGTTCAAGTGTCGTACGGAGTTGTTATTACCTGTCTGTGTCACATAATTAGGTAGGTGTAATGTAAATTTTCTTTGGAATGAGTCACTTCGAGCAGTGTGACGGCAGCCAAAAATTTGCAATTTAGTTTTGAGTAAATGGCTACGGTACATTGAGTGGAGATTCCACTACGTGTATTATTTAAAGTAGCTTTTGCCAGCGGCTTCGCCCGCGTTGAACTTTCATTCTCTATTTAAGTCTTTTTTTATATAGATGGTATACCTGCTGGTAGTTACCAGTACTCTCTGGGCTCTTACCCAATTGGGTAAAATGAAAATCTGACAATCAGTCTTACCAATCTTTACTATAATAATATAATAAATATTTATAATAATCTACTTATATTATAAAGAGGAAAGATTTGATTGTTTGTTTGTTTGCATTGAATAGGCTCCGAAACTACTGAACCGATTTGAAAAATTCTTTCACTGTTCGGAAGCTACATTATCCCCGGGTGACATATGTAGGCTATATTTAAGTACCGTATTCTTACGGGAACGGGAACTACGCGGGTGAAACCGCGGGCGGTGCTAGTTAATCATAATTTGGTTAACAATAGGCAGTCACCCGCCTAGTCTTTTCCTAACTGTGTTAGGGTCGGCTTCCAGTCTAACCGGATATAGCTGAAAACCTGTATTTTACATTAAGCGACTGCCTATCTGACCTCCACAACCCAGTTACTGAGTAACACGATACCCCTTGGTAAGATTTGTTGCCAGACTTTCGGGCTTCTGACGACCCGTAACGACTGTCAAAGATCCACAAATGACAGCCGGAACCAACAATTGAACGTGCTTTACAAAGCGCGGAGGGAGCTTGGTATGAACGTAGGTAGATACGTGGGTAAGATTCGTGTAAAAATTATTTGATTCATCAAGGTATAAATTCCGTGCAATCAAAAGGAAACCTGAATCAGTTTGTAAATCAAACGTTTTTGATCCTTACCCTAAAAACTTTTTTGTTAACAAACAAAATATAAACAGCTCTATACAAATCCACGGTCGCCTTCCCTAAAATATGATCGCCCCCACCCTAAGGCTTGTTTGGGAAATAATGGATTCATTCTATATTCATTTACATGGCTAATAAGATTGGCCTGACACTGCCTGTATCACTAAATTACCCTGTCAAATATAATAATCTTATTGCCCGTATAAGGGTGGGTACTGATGGTAAGTCGAAGTATTAAATTAATTAGTTTAAATTTTGTAGATCAGCATGTCGTTTGATTATCGGCTATGAGGTTTAGATGAAATATCTGTTGAAGTAAGATACTATTCAGTGCAATAACTTTCATGCAGGAAAATTATTCTATGTAAACTATCAAAATTTTGGTAAATGATTTTATTTCTGTTAGTAGGGTTTTACACGTCAATCATGTTTTAAAAACTAGGTGAGGTCGGAGGCGTTTTCTATTTGATTACTTTGAGAAAAAAGGGCCGAAATATACTCAGCGGTCAGTCTATTGTAAAGTCCTAACATAATCTTGGTCAGATCATATGAAGACCATGTAGATTGTTGTATGAGATGGTCTTTTGAGGAAAGAACCACATGGATTAAGTGGACCTGTCCAGTCAGCGCACATATTTGTCAGTAATCGTACAGCTCAACTCAATAACTCATTTGATAGAAATTGACAGAATTGAACACAAAAGTCAGCATAACAGAATAGTCGATGATATTTAAGACCTTACAGATGCAATTTTCCGATTAAACCATATCAGTCAAACCCAACCCAGCTGCTGAATCTGTTCAAAAATTTCCCTCACGCCATAATTTAAAAAGGCCAAGCGATAAAAAACCCAATTCCACTTAAACAATAATTTAACTTTCATGAGGCAAACGTGTTAATGACCATCCTTTCGCCGAGCGCCAAGATTTCGCTAAAAAAACGTCACAGCTGAACCCGACTTTAGTCATTAATTCTGTGTGAGGGAGACAGCTATATTTTCACTGTTACGTCGTCGAGTAAGTGACGTGATCCAATTTGAATTTTCTCCTTTCAGATTTTGTTATGTCAAACAGTCGTTCGAATTAGCTTTTTGTCGGGCCGTTTGATGCGAACGAATTGGATACGAAAATAAGGGGTTCCTAATGTTGTTACCATTTGACAGACGAAACGTAATGAGGTTATTGACTGTACATTGATTTTTAAGATTTAGGTTGTGTGTGGGAGGAAGATGTATTGTTGCAGTCTGGCCGTCGGTTTCAAAAAACGAACACGTATTTTGCGAATTTGATCTTTATTCGTTACCAGAATTGTTGCTATAATAGGTGTCAGAAATTTAAAAAAAATGCTTGTACGTTATCATTAGTTAGCTGAACCATCAGCAGCTTACAATGACTGGCTCTATTTTCTGAATATTTTTTCAGACTACTCCATACGAGGTCCTGGGTTCGATTCCCAGGTCGGGGAAAGTGTTATTGGGTTTTTCCATCTGCAATTTTTCAGTAGCAGCCCGGAGTATGGATTTGTGCCCAGTTGATGGCAATAGGCTCGCCCCCTATTACATAGGACATAAACATATCTGGCGAAATGTGGATGTCCTAAAGGTACACCTCTGCCCACCCATTCGGAAAAACATGGCCTGAATGATGTTATGTAAAACTCTCATAATATTTGTATGGAATTCAATACGAGTGTTAATCTCAGTAATGTTCTGTTTGGAAATAACTACATTCACGTACAAATAAAAACATTACCATAAATACTAATAACCAAACCCTTCACAGTCACGACAGATGCGCTTTCACATTTTATAATCGATTCAAAACTCGATAAAATTAATCGAGCATCATTTAACACAAAGCGCCGACAAACATCGATACATAAATAATTAACATTATCCCGGGGCGTATCGATAAAATTGTCGAAAGCTTAACAGAATTGTATGAATTATGTATTCGATTGTAAAGTATTGTTCGATTCAATCGTTTTGTAGTTCAGCTCTATGAGGTGTGTTTATTAAGTTTATGTGGGAAGTTATTATATTGAAATGGATGTTTCTGTGACCGTTTGATATTTTTTCTTGTTTCGAAATCGTAACATCACATCATGCTTGTGTTCTCCGAATAGTTGGGCAAAGAAGAACCCATATGTCGCCAGTTATGTTTTTTATTAACCGACTTCAAAAAGAAGGAGGTTATCAATTCGACATGTTTATATTTTTTTTTTTTTTTATGTATGTTCGGGCATAACTCCATCGTATATAGACGGATTTGCAAAATTATCTTTTTGTTCTAAAGGGGTTTGTTCCGAAATGGTCCCATATAAATTTCATATAGATCTGATGATGCGTTTTGGAGACAGACAACGGAACTCTTCAAAACTTTGCAGCAAATCAACCGCGAATGCGGCTATCGCATAAATATGCATTGTTTTGACCCTGAGGATGATGAAATTTCGAATTGGTGTGGCGTAGGTAACTAAAAAGTGAAAAATAAAAACTTTTTTCAAAAAAATATCAACCGACTTCCAAAAAACACTACAAAGTGCAAAATAACTTTAATTTCGGAAGGCGGTGACAAAGAATTAAAATACCTACACGTCCAAAGTCACCGACTTCCGAAATTAAAGTTATTTTGCACTTTGTAGTGTTTTTTGGAAGTCGGTTGATATTTTTTTGAAAAAAGTTTTATAAGTCCAATGTCGAAGGAGGCCAGCCTATTCCCATCAATCGGGCTCAAAATCAGAATTCAGATTGCTACTAAGAAATTCCTATTATGAAAACCAAAATAACAGTTTTCTCGACTTCGGTATCAATCCTCATATGAATACAACAGAAGACCGCTTGCAAGTCAAAGCCCAACAAGGCAGTCTTGATAATTTTCTTGTTCTGAAAAATGGGGTAAGATTTGTTATGTTATTACTAGCTGTTGCACGCGGCTTCACCCGCATGGAGGTTGAAAATTATCCCACGAAAACTTCATCATCATCATCATCATATCAGCCGAAAGACGTCCACTGCTGGACATAGGCTTCCCCCAGGCTCCTCCACTTCGACCGGTCTTGTGCTTCCCACATCCAGCGGAAACCCGCGGTCTTCGCAAGGTCATCGGTCCACCTTGTGGGAGGACTTCCCACTCTACGTCTTCCGGTACGCGGTCGCCACTCCAGAACCTTTCGGCCCCATCGGCCATCTGTTCTGCGAGCAATGTGCCCTGCCCACTGCCACTTAAGTTTGGCAATTCTTCGGGCTATGTCGGTTACCTTAGTTCTCCTGAAAACTTATTAACGGGATGAAAACTATCTTATATATTAATCCAAGTTAAAAACTATCTGAGTGACAAATTTCATCTGATCATCAGACTGAGTTAATAGTTATCCTTGTATTACACAACAAAAAGGAAGGACCCTTCAAGACCAGCATGACCCAAGTGCAAACTATTTACTAAGTACTCTACCTATTTCATCATAACGTAGTCCAATATTCAACTAAAGACTTATACTCACAAAGCGTAGTAATAAATACGTCCCCAGTACCCATAACTCAAATTGTGCTCACCACTATGTTTGAATGGTGGTATAAATGGGCATTATACATAAAAGCAATTTTTATTGCCAAATTTGACAGTAGCTTCTCAGTGCCAAGTTGTAAGCGAGGGCGAGATTCACAGTGGCAAATTGCTTATAACTCTAAATTGGTTCCACCTTATTTCTAGGTTTCAAATGGAATTTTTATCTAAAACACAATCGTACTTAGGTATTTTTTTTGTCAAATAACTTTTCCCGCTCTGGGTGGAGCAGAACTGTGTGTCAGACTTTTACTGACTAAAACCCACCAGTGTTCCTTCAGTTGCCTGTGTGCCAGGAGCCATGGCCCCTGAAAGATATACCATGGTATATCTTTCGATCAACTCTCACCCCTGGCAGTACCTATTTGACTTAATTTTTCATGTAACTACTCAGTAACATAAATGAACCCTAGATCCACTCTGAATTCGCACTGTCATTCATTACTGTCCATATTTACCAGGGTCACAGGTGGCTTTAACGTGCAGTAAACAAAAGCGAGAAGTAAGCAGCAAAGGTTCTACTTGAATAGCTTTTTCCATATAGGTAGGTACATATTTCGTCAATCTGCCGGTTTGAGTATGACGAAGTTCGATGATGCAATGGTTCCAATCCAAGTCGAAACAATGAACTCTTTTTGAAGTATTCTTTAGATTATTCGTAACGAATTTAATTTTGTAGCAGTGTAACATTTTAAAAGTTGAGGGGTTTGCACATACTGACGCTGCATGTACATAATTATACAGCATACCACCTAATGCGGTCACTCAACCTTAGCTTTATGTAAGTTTGCAAATTTCACACCCACCTGCAAAAAAGCTGACTACACGCTGTAATCTTCTCACTTACACCCCACGAAATATAAGAGGCGTAAAATGCGCTAGCACGTAAAAATATCGGGGTATCCCTCGTTATGGTGGCACTTTGTCATCATACGCTTTATGGGGCCATGGTCATCGCTATCTGGACTGCCATGTAAAATATACGACTAGTTTTAATATTACTACAATATTTATGGGGTTTGCAAATCGTGCGTTAAGTTTTAACGGTTGCTCGTGAAGGGAGATTTTAATTGAGTTTAATTTTATAGGACTGGTTTGTAATTTATTGTCGTATAGTATTATTAAATTATTGAATGTAGTACATGTTGTTGGTGATAAGTCTTTTCTTGAAGTTTCTAATTTCCTGTTTGTAAGAAATATTACTTACAGTTTTTTATAATATTTTATATTGTTGAGCGTTGTTGCTATTACATTTCAATTATAAACCTAGTTCAATAAAAACTACCTTGTAGACAATTGGTAAATTGGAACATGAGAATAATATTATTTTTGTCGCTAATTTTGGGACTGTTAAATCTACCACGTAATTAAAAGCTTATCATTGGCTCAGAACAGGACATCTGCGTCCACTTAAATATTCTTCAACCCATCATTTATAACCCTTCCCCCTGTCACTACTTCCAAAAACACTTCAAACAGCGCCATTTGTAACTGGATTCGTTACACGAAATAGTGTGACCATACATCACAGTACGACCGGACATGTCCCGACACGGTTGCACAATCATTTTTCATTACGCACGATTCATTAACATGTAGGGGACGGCCAATTATGTCCGCACCATCCATCACGACACCCTAGTATTTGATATTTTTATGTCGCAGTAAAATTTTATTGATGGACATTTGAATAAATGTCTGGTCGTTACACGTGGGTTTGTGAGGGAATTGGAGATGCTATTTGTTTTAACTCGATACTGGTTATATGTTAGCAATTACATGAATTCATTTGGTTTTGGGTCATACTCGTATATTTTTAGTTTCGGCACCATCAAAAATAGACCTCTTATGTAGTCTCTTAAATAACTGTAAAAAAATATCTTAAGTGGACATCAGATATGGGTTGCAACATCAACCTAAATTCAGTGAAATAAAAATCAAGCTGGGAGAGACAATGCAGCTACGACCACTACTAACAATGTATGTTAATAGTGGTCATAGCTACATTGTGTATACACACAAGTTAGATTGCCATCGAGACTATGAGAAAAGAAGAACAGAGCTTCATTAATGGCTGACGCAATGACACTGGGTATAATGACGTCAACCAGCTTCAAATACCTTGCGCTGTTGCTTTCAAATTAGTTGACGGGGATCGGAAGGGAATTGGATATGCTATTTTGATACTGCTTAGGTATATGTTAATAATGTGAATCTATTTAGTTTTGGGTCATACTCGTATATTTTCAGTTTCAACACCATCAAAAATAAACCTTTTATTGTAGTCTCCTAAATAAGTATAAAGAAATTATCTTACGTGGACATCAGATATGGGTTGCAACATCAACCTAAACGCAGTTAAATATTAATCAAGCTGGGAGAAACAATGTAGCTATGACCGCTACTAACAATATGGTAATAGCGATCAAAGCCATATTATCTACGAACACGATTTAGATTGCCATCGACACTATGAGAAAAGAAGAACCGAGCGTCATTAATGGCTGACGCAGTGACACTTGGTATAATTACGTCAACCAGCTTCAAATGCCTTGCGCTGTTGCTTTCAAATTAGTTGACAGGGTTCGGAAGGGCAATTTATTTTAACTTGATACTGCTTAGGTATACGTATGTCAATTATGTTTGGTTTTGGGTCATACTCGTATATTTTTAGTTTCGACACCATCATGTAATCTTCTAAATAACTATAAAAAAATATCTAAAGTGGATATCAGATATGGGTTGCAACATTAACCTAAACGCAGTGAAATATTAATCATGTTGGAAGAGACAATAAAGCTATGACTGCTACTAAAAAAAAGAAATGTATGTTAATAGCGGTCATGGCTATGTGGGATACAGACCTACACCGTCCGACCTCACAGTCAAGACTTTTGAATATATTCGTTCTGTGTCACTTTGACGAGAGAGATAAAAAGTGTTATCGTGTGGTGGCTTATTTTGTATCCTCTGTCTTTTACTCCTTCTGTACTAGTATTGTTTGATTGTGTCGTGTACGCATAATATAATTGTAAGTTGTACAATACCCTACACACACACAACCTACCCCAAAGCTACATTGTGTACAGTATACACACAAGTTAGATTGCCATCGACACTATGAGACATTAATGGCTGATGCAGTGACAGTTGGTATAATGACGTCAACCAACTTGAAAGCAACTGCGCAAGGTCCCAGATTCAGTTCTAAGGTCAAACGATTTATGTTTTCTGAGGTCGACGCGTAATTACGTCAATTACTTTCTTGTTTTGCTGACAGTTTGGATCGTTGAAATAGAGATTGATTGATTTATTATTGTTTATTGTAACGACAATGTCATTTACTGTCGAGCTGTTATCAGTCTCGTAATCTATGTTTTGTATTATGAATTTATGATTGTTGCAGGGTGAATTATTTCAATTGCGATTGTCATTTTGTTTTGATTTGTTTCGTATTTTCTTATGACTGTTTTGTTTAGTTTGACGTTCGATAGGCAATTGTTTTTCTATGTTGAGTTAAGACTCCCGTAAACAGGCGCGAAGCGATAGTGCGAGGCAATTTTTGGTCGTTCGTTCCATGAATTTCAATCCATTGTTTAATGACTGTGTACCTTACAATTACAATGCTCGAGACAGAATGCCGAGATGGGACAGTTTCGTGGTTATGATAAATAAATTCATGGATGCCGAGATCGGACTAAACCCAAAAAGAAACCGTCGTTCTACCACGTTACTGCAGAAAAGTTAAACAATATTCTGGAAAATATATCGGTTTTAATACCAAACTCTTTGCCTATAATAATGTGTTCTCTAAAGAGACTCCTTAGCCAAGCACTCAAACTAAAACTCACAGCGTTTGTTTCATTGAAACTGCTAAACAGGCAATTTTGAATTGTCCAGGAGTTTCCTTGAAGTATTCATAGAAATTGATCGACTGGAGTCGCGACTATCTGCGGGAGCCTTTACACGAACCGTTTCTGTATGCACATTATGATATAACTTCAATATGGATTACCTGTTGAATAATTAGATATAATAATACTAAATATTGTGATGAACTATGAAAAAAAAAATACTTGAAACTCAAAATAACTAAACCATAAAGATGCCTCTTTAAAATTAAACACAACTTTTAAATTAAAACAACCATAATCCTAATTCTAGAACTTTTCAAAAAAACTCCAGCCACTACAAATCACAGCAACATCTAAAATGTTTTCCATTGCGTTACAAACGCATGTTATTTTATTCTTTCATCCGCTATTATCATTATTTATAACGCTCTCGGATTGTGCGACTAATAAATCGTTGCGATTTATTTGCGTTTGCGCATGGGCCGTAACGGTAGGGCCGTTACGGCCCAGTTGCGATTTGTATGAATTAAATTTGATTTGTGCCTTAGATTTACGTTATAGCAGATAGTTATATCTACATAGTTAAGTAATAAAACTTTTATTTTAATAAATTTAATTTCTGTGATACATTCTTTTCCTCGTATATTCCTACGAACAGTGATAGGTAGAGTATTGTCAATAATTCTGTATTTCGGTACGGTCACCAAAAGATACAAGAACCAGGGTAATAGGTCCGGTAAGTACCAATCCTTACCGGACAGCGAGATACCTATTTGTTTTTTTGGTTCTTTTTTTAGACTGGGAAATCATCAAATAAGTTTTCCCGCTCTGGGTGGAGCAGGAGGGCGTGTCAGACGTTTTACAGACTAAAACCCACTCATGTTCACTTGTTAATGTGCACTTTTTACATCGTTCTCACATTGATAATTTCAACAATAATATAACCAACTTTTTGTTACAAAATCATGATTTTAAAAGAGTGTCCATGGAGTTTCTTGCCCGTTCTTCTCCATAGGTACCTACGCTTTGGAATGGGCAACTAGCTTCATCTTTCTAACTCACCGACCTTGACAATTCAAAAGTGCCTGTAATTGGTTTATTTGAAATAAATGCTTTGAGTTTGAGTTTGAGTTCCCTCGGTTGCCTGTGTGCCGCCCAAGCTGGGCAGACCTCCACCGTATGCTCCACTGTGTCTTTAGGGCGATCTACGCAGTGGAAACACCCAGGCGCAGGCGAGAGGAACCTCCCGAAACAGCCGTATCCGGTGAGGACCTGCGTCAGGCAGAAGGTGAGAATGCCATGGCGCCGTTCAATCCACTCCTCAAGGGGGGTTTACCACCGCAATTCTGACGTGCCCAAGATACAAACAGTTCTAATTACATTTCATCCAAAATACATCCGTCGGTTTCTTACTAAACCTCAACTAGGTAAATCAGAAACCCAGATTGCTTATGTCTTCTGGTAACTGAAGTAAAATTTATAAGATAGGAATGTTTTACAGCTTTTTTCACAAATTCTATTTTATTAAGAATCGATGGAAACGAAGTTCTGTCTAGTCTAGTAGAAGATCTAGTCTGGCCTTTTTAGAGCGGTGTACCCATTGAGCAATTAAGTAAGCATGTAAATCCAACGCAAGCTTACGAAGAAAATGTAACCAACGCTGTTCTCACATATTATTATTATTTTAAGACCCCACAAAAATCCGTACAAACATATCCACAAGCCAGCCCACATCAATGCAAAACTTTTAAGTTCATGCATTACACCAGTGTCCCAATGAAAAATCACTCTGGTCCCCTTACAGTTGCACAGTAGATGGATAGCGGCCATTACACTGGCACGCCACACATATCACCCTGTCTCGACGCCCGTACTCCGCATCATTTCAATTTATTTACGTATCGGAGTAACTTTGAGGGTATAGTTATAAATGTAAGTGGGAATATTTGTATTAGTACTGCTTAAGGCAATGATGATAAGGCTGTCGCATTTAGTTTGTGGGGTGATGAAGTAAGTGTTGATGTCATTCGCGAATGGTGTAGCGTTTCGGCCTCAAGTCTCCTATTACAATAGTGTCAGAATGGTCTATCATTGATTTCATAATTGTTGATTTTGATAAGTTTGGTAATCTACTAATATAATGACGTCATTATGACTTTCCAGTGGTCAGCCACTGACACTCCATTGAAAGAAATGGCGTTTATTGGTAATCTCGTACATGATGACAAATGAATGACTGATCTGCTAAAATTTTGACAGTTCTTATAATAAGTGTAATAATATGATAAAAAATAATTTTGTAAAAATATATTCATATAAATGAAATCTGCCATGAATAAATGTTCAAATTTAGTAATATTTTTTCGAAAATCATTTCTACCAACGGGTTTTATAAAAATGGCAATACAACAATGCCATTATAACACAATTCTATTACGAGAGCATTGACCGACCACTGATCGACCATTATGAATTTAGCAGATTACGAACTTTCAGCAAAATGACGATGGGATCGTGTTGGAATGACGAATTTATAAAAATAGCAGACTAAGGCCCGGGCTCCAATTCTGTATCGTTATAATGATTCCCCGCCGAATCTCACTACGTTCAAAATACGTCAATATCGTTTTTTTTTTTACAAAAGTATCTGTAAAGAACCGAAATGTCATATTCTGTATGTTCCAAGACAATTTGTCAATATTAATAATACGATATCAGCAGAATTCGTGTGCGATTGACGTGGTTACGCGTAAGGAGTCGTTAAATGGTCATAGTGAATTCAGGCCCTGGGCTAGTAGATGGTCATCACTTCATCAGTTAATCGATGGTAAATAATAATTTTATCGCCTCTTGAAATATCATCTTATAATTATTTTTTAAATGAGGCTCTCAAAACGGCGACGGAAAACATCTTAAGGAAGCTGGCATGTCCTAGAGTGAAGATTTCGAAGACGTGTGAATGACAAAGTCCCGTCAAAATCGGTCCAGCCAACAAACAGACAGATAGACAGACAAAAACTGAAAAAAATGTTATTTTGGTATATGTAACGTACTGTACTTTTATGCATATGCATTTAGTAAAAAGTGGTTATTTTAATATTACAAACAGACACTCCAATTTTATTTGTCTGTATGTATGAAGAGATGTTATTTTAAAACAGTTATATTATCACTGTTTTAATTTACTGGTTAGAAGTGTTATTAAAATTACGATTTACGGTTTAACTGTAACATTTTACACTAGCCCCAAATCATTTGTGATTCAATAATGTACCCCTTTTCTATATGGGCTGTATTTTTCTATCTCATCATCATCATCATCATCATTTCAGCCGAAAGACGTCCACTGCTGGACATAGGCCTCCCCTAAGCTCCTCCATTTCGACCTGTTCTGTACTTCGAGCATCCAGCGGACTCCTGCGGCCCTCTCAAGGTCATCGGTCCACTTTGTGGGAGGCCTTCCAACTTTACATCTTCCGGTACGTGGTCGCCACTGCAGAACTTTTCGGCCCCATCGGCCATCTGTTCTGCGAGCAATGTGCCCTGCCCACTGCCACTTAAGTTTGGCAATTCTTCGGGCTATGTCGGTTACTTTGGTTCTTCTGCGGATCTGTTCAATCCTGATTCGATCACGCAGGGAAACTCCAAGCATAGCCCTTTCCATCGCTCTTTGGGTGACTTTAAGCCTTCTTATGAGGCCCATTGTGAGCGACCACGTTTCGGTTCCATATGTCATCACTGGCAACACGCACTGGTCAAAGACTTTCGTCTTGAGACACTGCGGTATGTGGGACGAGAAGATATTGCGAAGCTTCCCGAACGCTGCCCAGCCGAGTCGGATTCGACGACTAACCTCTTTCTTGAAGTTGGACCTACCTAACTGGACAGTTTGTCCTAGGTAAACGTAGTCGTCCACAACTTCGAGTGCAGCGCCTCCGACCGTTACGAGAGTGGGTGTCACATGCGCATTGGACATTACCTTTGTCTTGCCCATGATCATTTTAAGACCCACTCTTTCGGAAGTTCTACTGAGGTCATCGAGCATTGTACTGAGGTCCTCCATGGTCTCAGCCATAACAACTATATCATCGGCAAACCGAAGGTGAGTGATGTATACTCGCCATTGATGTTGATGAAAGCTGATGATCTTGAAGACATCCTCCAGTGCAGCGCTCCAGTGCTATCTATGAAAAATAACATTGCATACTGATTTCCAGGAGTGGACGTCTTTCGGCTGAAATGATGATGATACTGATTTCAAAACGGGTACATTATCCATACAAGACATTAGTTCTGAAAATCCCAGTACATACACAATAGTAAAAGGCTTCGTATATAGCTGAAACTACCCTCATAAAGATACTAAAAGAATAGCCAAGTTTTATTCACGAAAGAACTCTCTTCTATATTTATATGCCCCAATACAATAAAAGCTATTACCGTAATACTAAATTTTCAGTACATTTTAAAACGTACGAACTCTTTTCACCGACCATCGCAATAACAGTATTTTTCGTTTCTCTAGTGATGTACATACGGATGTTATCTTTTATCGATATCCTACGAGCATTTTATTTTCAGCTAATCGACGGACGCCCCTATGCCTGTTTTATTTTCATTAAAATATTTTTTTATTTATACATATTTTAGCTTTCGCTGCTTGTTTATTCAGGCAAATATCTAATTTATATTTAATACACGAAATATTGTGCATTTCTGTGGAGACCATTAATTTTGATCTTCTGAAAGCTTTTTATACATTAACCTTATAAAACATTGTCCTAAAAATTAAAATTTGACGACTAACATTAAAAATGATATATTTCGATGGGACCGTTACAAGTATGATTAATGAACGCACTCATAATATTATGATTAATGTACTTATATACAGCAATTATGACACGATGAATGTTCTCGTTTAATGTATCGTGAACCTGAAAAAATACTTTGACGCAACAAAATGGTTATTATAATAAATTGTGTACAATGATCATTTGTATTTTTTTTTTTTTAAAGCAATTATGAGATACAACATGTTTACTTAAGGACAACGTAAGAACATAGCTTACAATTTATGAAATCAATGTGGTGAACAAACCCATGATATCGTGTTGTTGTTATTCTTATATTTATTATTAGCTTACGCTGTCCCACTCTTGGGCACAGGTCTCCCTCCACTTTTTCCATCTTTTGCGAGCCCGCTCGTCCTTCTTCCACTTTTGACGAAACTAGCTCGTTCATTTCAACTCCTACATAGTGTGACGAGATCCCGCCTCACTGTCTCCGGCACCATTTCTATACTATTTGGGCACAGTTTGTCCAGTATGCAGCAGACATGACCCGCGTAGTCCCATTTAAGTTGGGTGGCCTTTTAACCTACGTCAGCTATCTTACTTTTGGAACGCAGTATTGTGTTTCGAACAGGATCCGTTTATTTAATGTTTAGTAGACTGCGCTTCATTACTCGTTGGCTAACCTTTAGTTGGGGTTACTGGATGTTAGTCAAAGACCAAGTGGTTGCATTATAGGTTAAAAGGGATGAATACACATGAGCCTGCGTTTTTGGTGCCATAGCCAACTCACCCTTGAATAGTTCCCTCATGAACCAATAGCTCCTCCAGATCTTATCAATCACAATAAGGTGTAACATGTATTCGTATTCTGAAAAGTTGTATTACAAAGCAAAATGTTGAGTAAAATTGCGAAATTTTATAATTAAATGGTAATACAAATACTAAAAAATTAGGAATAGGGAAACAGTTTCCTTCAGAATTCTATACCTACACAATATGCAAGAATGATTATGAAAATCATTATTTCCTTTGCTCTCTTTCCACTCTATGAATTTGTATCCCATGACCGCAAGCCACGTTTCGTCGCTCAACAAAACCACAATTTATCGACAATCGATGAACAGTAACTACAACACTTGCAGTATTTGAATTTGTCGAAGTTTTACGAGTGGCCGCGAACATAATGCGGATGCGAGCAAGACGTATTGAACAACAAAGATCATGCCTTCGAGGATAGAACCTTGGCAACACCACATAGATATTTGCAGAAGATCCGAACTACACAATAGTAAGCTACTCATTGTATGTGTATCACAAAGAGAAAATTAAATGTCAATGCAGAGACTTTAATTAAGGTTTTTAAGTCTCATATTGTGGCTTTAACTTTAATTGATTGAGTCGATCACACTTTTCGCTTAAATTGGATACCATTATCCAATTTAAGTTCGACCATTACCTCGACAACTACTACTGCTTTAACTTAAGTTTAAAGGCTAAGTAATTTTCCATGCGGTTGTGAATTTGGATTATCCTTTGATTTTTCTTTGTTTACCATGAGTGTTTTAGATAATAGAAAAGGTATATGATAATTTGTATGAAAGGGAAGAATGTAGACTCCACACTCTTCCACACATCTTCGTAGACCTTTAAAACTTTATAAGAAGCTTCTGTAAGGGGCTTGTGGCTAACTAATAACAGCCGCACGGGTTAATCGATCAGGTTAAGCTGAGCTTGCCGCGGTTTTCCCGTGGATGGGTGACCATCTTGTCATGCCAAGACCCTTCCGTGCATTCGGAAGCACGTTAAGCCGTTGATCCCGGCTGTTGTTCTTGGATTTTTGACATTCGTCGTATTTGACCTTCACACCCAATGAGGTGAGGAGGTCAAATACCTAGGCAGTCGCTCCATGTAAAATACTGATATTTAGCTGCATCCGGTTAGACTGGAAGCCGACCCCAACATAGTTGGAAAAAGGCTAGGCAGATGCTTATATGAAGCTTCTGTTTGTTGTAAAGAGTGGAACTTCTGTCCTGTCTTATCAGTCTCATCTTGGAACAGTTTGAACATAGGGGTGGTGGATTATGGGGTTCTTAGTTTAAAGTTTATTACTGTTTTTATGTTTATTTGTTTAAGCTTTCGTATATAGGCATTTCGCTCGTTCCCTTTATTGCGTATTATACTTTTGTAGACATCTTTACGTCTATTTCACCGTTGGGAAAAATAGGTGCATCTTGCCAAATAAAATAAGAGGAAACACTGTTTGGGGGCATGAATATAGAAATGTTAAATGCAATATTAGGGGAAGGAGAGTTTTGTCAGCCAAATGGCAATTTTTTACCCATTTCTAAAAAAGGAGGAGGTTCTCATTTTTTTTTTTTTCTATATTTTTTTTGTATCCTCAGAACTCCGAATCGTATCGATAAGTATAGACATACTTATAGAGTATAAAATTCTGATTTGTGGTATTTGACTTAGCTTGAACTGTTACTTAGCAAGTGAAGGTAACAAGAAGGTGAAAAATAAACAGTTTATTAAAAAAAAAAAAACAACCGGCTTCTAAAAAGTACACTTCAAAGAGAAACAAATAAAATGTTTTTGATAATGTAATGATTTTCTTACTGAAGTCGTAAGAATAATCAGCGAAAATAATATTTAGTTGGTGGTCAATAATTTATGCTTTGGCAGGAGTTGTGGTGGCCCGCCAGGCGCTTTTCTTTGTGAAAATTATATCATCACATCAAGGAAAACATTGTGAGGAACCCGGCATATCCTAGAAACAAACATTCAAAGACGTGGTGGATGACGGCCTACTCCCACACTACAGAGTGGCAGCCTGTGTCCCAGCTGTGGGAACATTATAGGTTGATTCAGTGCTTGTGGTCAACATGACGATGTTCCGCAGTATGCTAAACTTAAAATTTGAAACTAATTTTGCCCTTATAAAAATGAAAAATAAATCAAATAATTTCAAAGCTCTAACCGTCGATCAAACAAAGGAGGGTGAAAGCAATAAAATGGAGAAATAAATAACAAAAAAAATATTCCGCTACGCAGCATTACACGCGAATTGAGAGAGTACATTAGTTATTATAACACGACAAAATATGTGTAATAAAAAGTAATTTATCGCGCAAATAAAATATAACAGTGGTTAGGGCGGCAGATGGGGCGAGGAAGACAGGGGTTGCAATGATAGCGGGGAGCGGATTAGCTAACTTCGATTTCATGGCCACACATAAGGAGGTCAATAATTATACACATCGACTTAAAAACGTTCAAAATATGTGTAGCTTCTGAAATGGCATAAGTACCTACCTATCTATCATTTTTGCTATTGTGTTAGATAATAAGTTTTTTTCTTTGTAAGCATGTATTTTTATCAAAGTTTATAACAAAAGCTCCTTCAATCCGTTACTGTAAATGAGGTGTTGACAGAGTGATAGCTTCCATCATTTAATTTTCCATTTAATCTTTGTCTTTATATGTATTTTAATGGTCTCTGCACAAACTCTGCCAAAGCCACGACTTATAAAAATCCAAAAATAAAGCACTTTTGTCGTTTGTAACGAGCGACAATAACATATTTCATGTTGACAAAGATACATTTTGACGACAGCACATATTGTGTGTCATTTGCCAAATAATCATTCAGCACTCAACTCTTCATAAATAACGATAATTATTTACAATTTATTATGCGAAACAAAATTACCGCAACAGAAATAATAATGATTGTTTTGATTGCTTAAAAATTACAAGGATATAAAGAACGTTGGCGCATAAGGTTGAGATTGAGGATTACGTTTTCTTCTTTGTAGAACAAGATAGTGGTAAAGGTAAAATAGAGTATAGGCTACATTTTAAACCCCAGAAGGTAGTTAGTAAGCTTGTCTGTTTATAAACGTAATCTAAATAGACAGCGAATTTATGAAGTTCTGTCTTTTATTTAGAGGTCTTAAAAATCACCGCTTTTTTCTCGTTCCGTTTGTCAGTAAAAATACAGAACTTTAAATTAAAGGCTCCCGATGCGACAACGGGATGCGGACACTAGTAGAACAATTTCTATTAAATAATATAATATTATTCATAACAATAATATTTATTTTTATTTCGGAAAAGAAATCCATACACATACACATACGCACCATCACTTCGCGCCTGTCCACGTGAGCTCTGAGTCGATTAAGGTCAGCGTCAATATCAGCGCCATAAAAAAAAACACGATCATTCATATAATCATAGGGTGATAACTACAGTTGCCGTCCGCTCCCCGCCGTAACCAGACCCGACCTCACGGATATATTGACAGAGTCCTCCGCTACGGCTGCTGGGGAAAAATGGCGGTCATTTGTTGGCGTCACCGTTTTGTACTGTTGCCTTCGAGAGGCGAGATAATGGCTGATTTATATGTGCGATTACACGTGACGAGCGCAGTCGGGCGCTTATTGCTCGTGATATTGGACGCTGAATATCCTCACGCTTTGTGGGGTTGGGGTATTATGACGTGGTATTTCGGAAGTTGCGTGGTGAGTGGGTTAAATAGGGATGGGTTTATGGGTAATATTGAATAATGGAATTACAGGAAATACTGAATAATGGAATTATAGGTTTTGATGTAATGGGGATCTTGATGTATTTTAACAGAATTTTATCGAAGCTGATCTACTAACTTGTGACTAGGTACTAAACTTGTTTTTTTTTTTTCAACACAATTAACTCTTAGAGAAATAGAGTCGTTATTAAAACACAAAGTGCGACTTTCAAGAATCATTTACGAGGAAAGAAATAAACAATGCAAGTCAGCAATATGTGAAGTCTTACTTTTTACTTTTACACGTTTCATCTCCTCAAAATATCTTAACGCTACAGAAATTATGACCACCATTAAATAAATAATTTAGAGCTCTCAGAAGACATTAACATGAGAAATGTGTGCCGCGACACAAAAGGTAAAAACATCACTCACGCCACCTCGACGGCACTTTGTGCAACAAAGCCGATCTTTCTGCTCTTTACAAAATGGCTTATGACATATCGCATAACAGGCGTTTATACCTTACACTCTGTCACAGCGTAACAAGATACCCTACATCTTAAATTTGAAAATTACAGCATAGCAAAAGATTGTAGATAAATATTTTAGGCTGTGACAAGGTGAGTGTCCCAGTTGTCGGTACACGTATAGGGGAATTCACAGCTGTTATAATAATGAGTATTAATAGGTTCGCCACATAAATAACGCGGTACAAAGAGCTTAGGGCCGCGGGACACAAAGCCGATACTTCAAAACCATTAGCAAGAACGTGAGTGCTTTGAGTAGGGTGAAATGTGGGTATGTAGGAAAGCGTGGAGAAATCAGTGGGTTGGGGTACATGTCTGTTTATATTAGATAGTTTATGCTCTGTCATATCGCAAATCAAAATAATTGGTGTACTTTTCTGGGGATCCTATGGCATAAGATTGTTTATGTTTTTTTTTTAAGTTTTCCCCTCACTTGGTCTTTCTCCTGTAGCGTGGGATTATCAGGAAATATTGCTTGAATCTACTTATATTATAAATGCGAAAGTTTGTATGATTAGATGTTTATTACGCAATCACACAAAAACGGCTGAACAGATTTGGATTAAATTTGGTACAGAGATAGCTTGTAACCTGTAACACATAGGATGTTTTTATATCCCGATATCACGTTCCTGTAATTTTCGACCTCCATGCGGGCGTAGCCGCTGACAAAAGCTAGTCTAAAAATAAAATTAATTTGATGTTCTAAGAGTTTAAAATATGCGGGTCTCTGCTGAGAAGAGGATGGTAAAAGGCTTATGCTTGATGATAAAAAAAACTGTATCGTTGTTAAGCTGAGCTCCAGGGTAACCCACGAAATCTTACGGTTTATTACAATCTGTAGGTCAATGCCAAACTGTTTGTTGAATAAAATATGATTCGCGACAGTAATACGAGTAAATACGGCTTTACATAATTATAGGTAACTAGGTTTTGGCAGCGGCTCCGCTCGCGTGGATGTTGTTTATCGCGTAAAAATATAGCCAATAACCTCCTTCACCTTTTCGTACCGGACATAAAAGAATAACACCATCCCATTTTGGGTTTCGTAGAAGGCGACTAAGGGACTTACTAGAGAATGGGCAGCAGCGTTCTATATTCATTTTACCACCATACTGCGATCGCCAACCCGCCTGCCAAGCGTGGCGATTATTGCAAAACCCCTTTATTGGGGAGGCCTATGTCCAGCAGTGGACGTCTTTCGGCTGAAATGATGATGATGAATGATGATGTCTTCCTCCATATCCCAGGCTATGTCTCTGATATTTTCATGAAGATCGGTTCAGCGGTTTAGGCGTGAAAGCGTAACATACAGGCAGACACAGTTACTTTTGCATTCATAATATTAGGACAGATCAAAATAATCAATACAACGCATCAATACAATAATTTCGGTGAGTAATGGGTAGCTCGCTTTCCAGTAAGGACCAAGCCCGGGTCGACCAAACGTTGTGTTGTGTGCGCCTCCAAGAGATGTCAGCACCAACTGGTGGGGTCCCCAAGACGCCTGCCAGGGGTGTGGGTTGTTCAAAAGAGATACCGTGGCGGTGGCACACAGGCAACTCAAGGAACACGGGTGGGTTTTGGTCAGTAAAATATTGACATACCCTCCTGCTCCACCCAGAGCGGGAGAAGTTATTTGATGATGTCCCCACTCTCAAAAAAAAAAGTTAGAAAGGGGTAGAATATGTAGATGTATACAAACACCTAGACTACAAGTATGTAGGCAGACTTAGGTCATTCATAGGAAAACCTCAAGTGGTGCATTTTACAGTAATAAACTTAGGACTTACAACCACACGCAGATTAATAATAAACGAAGGAAATAACACAATCGGTACCACTCACGCTTTATAATTCACTTCAACAATTTAATAGAACTCATCAACATACCTTCATACGACTTGAGAATTCAATTGGCCCTGTTAAGGTAAAATACCGTGAACATAGCCACCACATACATGAATAATAAAATTGCTAATGTCTTACTAACACCTTGTGATATTCCCATTTATGCATTCTTCTAAGAAAAATTGTTTTACTTCACGCATCAGGGATTTACAAAATGGTATGTTAGTAATTGTATAAGTGGATGATTCTGAGAGTCGATAATTACAAGCAACGGTTTTCAAATTGCTTCACTTATTTAGAACATTTAAGGGTACACTAGTCGCGGGCTCGAACTCACTGGTGGGCCTGGCTAAAAAGCACGCTGTCTCACCACGCTTCGTGTCCGACAGAGGTAGTATCAGTGATGAGCTGTTAGACGCTAGTCTAACAGCTCATCACTAGCAAAACATTAATGAGCGAGCTGCAGGATCAGTTATAGTAAATCAGGCGCGTAAAAAATTAAGAAAAGTCCTTCGGAAGATCGGGTTTTGTGAAAAAACCACTGCATAAATCAATGACCAATTAAGTTAATTCGATTCTTTCGAAAATTGAGCTTTGTTGTTACCGACTTGGTTTTCGAGATTTTGCACTTCTTTTATTACTGAAACACGCCCAAAGTTAGGTTAAATTAGCAAGAAAAACGAATCTTTGTTGGCTCATAACTTTTTATTGGCTTTTTATTTTAGTATTCTGTTTCCGTTCCGACAATATTAATAATAAGACAAAACCATACCATCTTTAAGTTTCGATGTCCATTGTCAAACAGTGGAGTAAAACCCTCCCGAGTTTTGTATGGAAAAAATGTGGACTTGTTTCACCTTAAATCTAATTCTTTAAAAAATTTAATCTTTTGTGTAGCCACACAAGGCTTCTACTGCTCATAATACAGCCGTATTATGAGCAGTGGTGGCCCAACTTACAAGTTGTAGGTCGTTGCGTTCGAACACAACCAGGCACATTACTTTGTGTAAATAATTAACATTACCACTGCTCACAAACGGTGAAGGAAAACATCGACAGGAAACCGGCATGTCCTAGAACCAAAATTCGAAGACATGTGATATCTACCAACCCGCACTGGGCCCGCGTGGTGGATTACGGCCTACTCCCTCTCACGGAGGGAGCAGTGGGAACGTTATAGACTGAGTATGTATATGTGTGTGTATTATATTTTATTGCAACGACGGGCAAGAACAGAAGTCATTAATATAATGATAACATTGTCAATTTGAGTATTACAGCCTGAAAGAATTTGTTTAAACAAAAGTACCTATATTAATAAGTAGATAAACCTGCCAACCTAATTTACTTGTTGTCTGAAGCTAAAAAATTTATAAAAAGTTTAATACACATTGCAGCAACTAAATTAAAATGCAATAATCTTAAAAACTTTAAAACAAGAATTAATTTAGCGCAAAAATGCCACAAATAAAGTAAATTAAAGTCCTTCATTCACATTCAATAGACATCTTTATAAAACAATTGGGTATCAAGTATAAAGCAATTAAGTTCAAGTTAATTGTCCATAAAGGTACCAACATAGAGTTTTGAAGATCAGTAGCTCCACTTCAAACGAAGTAAGATACTTAACCCAACCAACCACCATAAAAGAAAGCGTTGCTAACTGAACACTTCGTTTCATCCAGGCTGATTTCCGGCCACCGTAGGCGTGAGCTTGCGGACGGTGAGTAATGGGTAGCTCGCTGTCCGGTAAGGACCAAGCCCAAGTCGATAGCGCGTTGTGTTCTACTCGCGCCTCAAAGAGATGTCAGCACAAACCGATGGGGCCCGCAAGGGCCGATGCCTGTCAGGGGTGCGGGTTTGTTCGAAAGAGATACCGCAGCCCCTGGCATACAGGCTACTGAGGGAACACGGGTGGGTTTTAGTCAGTAAAAGTCTGACACGCCCTCCTGCTCCACCCAGAGCGGGAGAAGAGCGGATTTGATGATTTACCAACCAAAAAAAACACACAGGTAACTGAATCTTCGTGCCCATTAGACCAACGAGGTAATTTCTAATTTAAATTAGGAATTGATTGCGCTTTCGGTGAATGATTCTAATTCTAATGGTATCGACAGATATTAACACATTGTTCCTATAAACTGAGCCTTCTGCAGATATTTGTTTGATTGTACTCGTGAATTCAGTTTAGCAATTCAAATTGGAAGCAATGAGCAGGTGGTACTTAACAATTTACGAGAATTTAAAAACAATGTTATGTAAAAAATACCTTTGTACTGTTTTACGCAAAGTGAGGTTTTGGAGATGTTTATTAGTAGTGTAGTGAAGTAAACAGGTAATAGTTTAGTTACTGTAGTGACTAAACGTAGTAAAGTAATCGCGTATCACACTAACGGTAGGAATGGCTTTCATTTTGACAGTTAAACAACATTAATTGCGTTATTTACGTTGTTGAGCAGATACATTTTTCGAACCTATGAAGCAATGGATTAGAAATATTCTTCCAAATTATACGGATTCTGATTGATAATTATGTTATACAATTAGGGTATATTTATTTTGAAACGAATTTTCATTTTCAATTCACACAGTGTTCTTGAACAAAGTTTGTAGGTACACATATTCCTGCATAGACTGAAGTGCATGTAGTTTTGCTAACCATAATTAACATGAGGAGAATTTCCTGTTTTTTTGAAACGGTAATTCGGCATTCTTTAACGACTGTTTCAATCTGTCAAAAATTACATTCAAACCATCTCAAGAGTTTTTGACAATGACTGTCGCTGAGATAAAATGTTGACTCCATTTTAAACGTTTTCAAAAACGTAAATTATTAATTAGCCTTTGGTTATTTTTCTTAATAGAGATTTATTCAAATTACTAGAGCTTCTTCTTAAAATACGGATCATACATCTCGCCATGAACTATTCAGATTATACACATTAAAGCAAATATTAGTAAACGGGTTGTAATAAAACCCATGTTACACGTTAATTTAATTTCACATAGTCTGTGATGTATTGATCCCAAACATATAGAACGCCTACAGCAACTATTTAGTTAATAAATCAATATTAGCTACCGCCAATTTAACCTCAATGACATACTATTTGTCAGCCCAACTGAGTTAACATTAAAAGTACCAAAATTAATCTGCCACATACGAAAATGAACCTTATTACAATGTACAAAAAGTTCCAATAAACTGCAACCGTTGTTTGTGCTGTAACCGGATATTACAAAGACTCCGAAATTTGCAAACACTAAGCTAATACCAATCTTTTGTCCATTAAAATCAAAGGAAATTCAACTTTAAAATTCAAATATAAAAGCTATTGTAACTTTGATGAAAAGTTAGTTTTCAAAAGCAATATGGGCTAGGATTAGTAGCAACAAAAAGCAGAGACAGTAACAATAGAATTTATATACAGTATTGTGGGCTCGCGACACGCGAATACCTGAATTAGGCAACTAATATGGCAAGAGTGTTTATTATTCACGGATTGGGTTCCGTAGCCATGATTACTATGATACTGAACCTAGACTAGGAAAAATTGTTTGAGACTTGTATTTTTTGCTGACATAATTAACGAGTATGGTGAAAAGTTGAAAATTTTACGTTTATTTCCTTTTGCATATAATACAATATTATGAACCTTAATTTTAATACCTACCCTAGCTCGTCCCATATTTTTTTAGCAAAGGATTTTCAGAAAAAAAAAATTTTTTTCGCTATGCCAGAACAGAATCTAATTTGAAATGCTTTCTGTTTTTATAGTAAACATTCACGATCAAAACAATATCTGAGAATAGCGCCCAAACTTGGCCAGTATGGCCTGCCATACATTCATTCATGCCAAATATTGAACAAAATCTGACATGCTATCAATATTGGCTTATCTACGTGAAAGATTGGTATTAATTAGCTAATAACAAAATCGAAGATACAGCACTGACTTGTATAAAAACTAACATAAAGTGGATAGACAGAATGCATTAGAGACTGGTCAAATTATAGTTAAAACTTCTAAAGGATTTCCTTTAGAAGCTCAGTTTTTTGCATTCACTGCATACCCATTTTTGTACGCAATGAATGTCAAAAACTGAGTGATTGGCAGGAAAAAACATCTTCATCATTTTAGCCGGAAAACGACCACTGCTGGACATAGGCCACCCCACGCACCACCACATTGACTGGTTCTGTGTTTATTGCGTCCAGAGGATTTCTGCGGCCTTCACCGGGTCTTCGGTCTATATTCTGGGAGCCTTCCAACGCTACGTCTTCCAGTACCGGTCGCTACTCCAGAATCTTTTAGCCTCATCGGCCATCTGTTTTGCGAGCAATGTGCCCTGCCCACTTGGCAATTCTTCGGGCTAGTTCGGTTACCTACAGATAGACTCTTAATTTCTGATTCGATCGCGTAGGGAAACTCCTTGCATAGCCGTCTTAGCTATTAAAAAGTAGAAAAAATTAACTGAAACATATCATTAAGTAAACTTGAGCAAATAAAATAGAAATTAGACAAAAATTTAGGTTTAAAATAAAGATTTTGTTTTTAATTTTTCGTCGAACCCTTCGCTTTCTAGCATTGAACTCCAAAAGCACAATGGCTTTACACTTTAAAGATATAAATTGTGTGCAAATCCGTAAATTTACAACACTAGCAACACTGTATCGGTGCCAAATATCATTATTTATGAGGATTTATGATGCAATATGTTTGTATTGAATTCGTACGGGTATTCCAAAGTTTTTTTGGCTTAGACGACGAAATATTTGATGTAAAGTTGTGTCGAAAGGTTAAATTAAAGATGGATGCCAAGTTGCTGGTTCAGTTTTATTTATGTGACTGAAGCAGCAAAATGCCAAATCATTTAGAATTGTAAAGAACAAAAAAAAAATCCGCTGTGTGTGATTTTGACCGCGTAGGTATTGCACTTTTCTATGAAACTGCAGAACTGACGAAAAATTTCTGCGCTGGGGGTCTAGAAATGATATGCTGAATTCATAGTTACAGTTTGCGTACTGGTTAAAAACGTATCCTGAATAATAACAACTGCACTGGCCGATCGACGGTTAAGCTACACTTGCCGCGGTCGATTCGTGGTTGGGTGGCTATCCATAGCATATCACTCCTCCATGCCTCGGAAATCACGTTAAGACTTTGGTCCCGCCTGTTATATTTTGTACATCTTTGACAGTCGTTACAGATAGTCAGAAGACCGAATGTCTGACAACCAGTTACCAAGGGGTACCGTAGTACCCAGTTACTGGGTTGTGGAGGTCAGATAGGTAGTCTTACCATGTAAATTACTGGTATAGCTTCATCTGGTAAGACTGGAAGCTGATTATCGTACTTTTTCATTATATTTCCTTCTTTTACTCCTAAAATCCTCAGTAACAGAATTAATTGGTTGTCACATTTTGTCTGTGCGTTATTTTATTTCCAATGAGAAAACAAGGTCATTATAAAATTCATTAATATTAAAAACAAAGTTGAGAACAATCTGTTGACACGCAAATCCATGCCCAATTTATGTGGCTATAAAATTAATATATTCTTCTTCGTACGTTATTATATATAGGGCGGTGACTCACCGAAAGCTATATCTTTGTCACGACGGCTAATATCACTCACGCTGCTAATGTTGATGCTCTTGCCAGATCCCCCTTTTGAGTTAATAGTGACAGAAGATTAAGCAGTGAGAGGATGAAATGCTTGGGTGCGATATTTTGCTACGTTTTATGTGTTGTGGTAAAGATTGGTGTGATGACAACCATTTAGCATTAAACTCTAAAATCAACCGATCGAAAAATGTTTGTAGATGAAATTTTATAAAATACTAGCAGCGCTCCGCGGTTTCACCCGCGTAGTTCCCGTTCCCGTGGGAATACAGGGATAAAGGTAACCTACGTCACCCAGGGATAGTGTAGCTTCCCAACAGTGATATAATTTTTCAAATCGGTTCAGTAGTTTCGGAGCGGAGGATTCAATGCAAACAAACAATCAAATCTTTTTCTCAATTTTTTTTTTTTCATATTAGTATGGATAATTGACAAAATACCAACTACCTATTCATATTCATCTCAACAAACAATGTCCAATACAATACAATATAAATTTATTTATTGCCAACCAAGAACGTACACACGGCTACACATCAAGTTAGACACCCTATATATCTATAACTACGCTACCAGCAATACAGAGAATTGTACGAAAGGGACTGCGCATCGTGGCATCGGCCAATCATAGCATTTCCTGCGTTGGCCTACGCAACCACACACACAGATGCACATTTTTTGCCAAAAACTTTAGCTTCAAATATTTCAATTTCTTTTTGCTCGTGTTCAGTGTTTTGTTGCATGCCATGCCAGTCAGTTCCCATTTCCCAAGTATCGTCCGGGCTTCACGTAATTACGCGGCAAAGGCGTCGGTTATTTTTTTGATAGTAGTTTGTTGTATTTCTTGATAACATTATTTGATTGTTGAATGTTTTTTAATATTCTATTTTTTTTATTTTTGTTTGAAGAGTTGGTTATTTTTTTAAATAGTAGTTTGTTGTATTTGATAACAATATTTGATTGTTAAATGTTTTTAATATTCTACATTTTTTTAAAGTAATTTCAGCTGAATGTTTGTTTTTATTCAGCTTAAAGCCATAAATATAATTGATCTAAAACTATGTATTTACATAAAGTTACTCTTGCCTAGCGTGAGGGATTTCTCATACTTAACTATTATTGGCATAGAATAATAAACCATGTCAAGTTTTATTTGTCACGATGATAATGGGGGTTATCACTGTGGAATATATCTCTTATATACCTACCTATTGTGTTGATTAAAATGCTCACATAAATTTCAACTGTGATGTTTTTATGTTCATTGTTGCTTTTCTTTTTTTTTTGGGTGGGAAATCATCAAATAACTTCTCCCGCTCTGGGTGGAGCAGGAGGGCGTGTCAGACTTTTACTGACTAAAACCCACCCGTGTTCCTTCAGTAGCCCGTATGCCAGGGGCTGTGGTATCTCTTTCGAACAAACCCGCACCCCTGGCAGGCATCGGCCCCTGCGGGCCCCATCATTTTGTGCTGACATCAGTGACATCTCTTTGAGGCGCTCGTGGAACACAACGCGCCGTATGTTCATTGTTGGTTAGATTTTTAATTGTTGTTGGCTCCTGAGGAAGCTTTTAGTATTTTTATAGTATTTTCAGATTGTGATAGTTATTTAATATTATCCTTACAAACGTTTATAATTAATCATTATCTGTTGCTGTCGACGAGGACCGTGCGTAGCTTTGTGAATTTATGTTTTAAATTTCTAATTCTTTTTAAGCTTTCCTCGACTGATTTCGTTCCCTGTCAAGTCATTTCGGAGACACATTTATAATGATCCATGCATTAAGTGACCATAAGGGGCTATGGTATGGCCTAGGTTATTATCTCCCGCCGCTTGCGCGAAACCAGAATACGAAAACCTACACACCCGGCGGAATACTGCTCGAATTTCGTTACCCACAAAAAGGTATCTAGCGAATATCGCTTAAAAGTATCTGAATAGAATAGGCCTCTAGCTAATGTTTTTAGTTAATAATATTAATGTGCCACCTAAAAGGTAACGTTGTGATTTAGTTGAAACACTAAAGAGTTCGTTTTTAATATTGAACCTAACTACGAAAAATAAAGCTCGTATTCTTAGTAGGTATAGTGTATCCATGTTGACCCATTTGAAAACAATTTTATACCTTTAAGTATCAAGTAATTTAACGCAATTACTTTTCTATTATTATCAGACTCAATGAGTCTGCCTATCATCCAAGGGATTAACCAATCCAAGCTACCCCTAATTTATTCAGTCCTCATCATCATCATCATCATCATCATCATCATCATCAGCCTATAATGTTCCCACTGTTGGGACACAGACCTTTCGGTGAGAGGGAGTGGGCCGTAATCCACCACGCGGGCCCAGTGCGGGTTGGTAGATGTCACATGTGTTCGAATTTTAGGTTCTAGGACATGCCGGTTTCCTCATGATGTTTTCCTTCACCGTTTTTGAGAGCAGTGGTAGTGAAATAATACACACAAAGTAAAGCGCCTAGCTGGGTTCGAACTCACAACCTACAACTCGTAAGTCGCGTCCGTTACCACTTGGCCACCACTGCTCTCAGTATTCAGTCGTTTTACTGTAAAAGTTAATGAAGCAGATATACTTGCTTGCGATTTTTTTTTGCATTTAAATAGATATCAGTAAGGTATTTTCCCTTGGCAATGAGAATTTCCAGCACCCTAATTGCGTAAACTCACGGTCAATCATAATTTGTTACAATTTAACAGTTAAACAATATTCATTGCGTTATTTACGTTGTTGAGCAGACACATTTTTTCGAACATATGAATCAATGGTTTAGCAATCTGTTTTAAAGTGGTTCAGATTATGGTTGATCGTGCGTCAAGCAATTATTGTGCAGGCTTCTAATATCGTCTGTGCAAAATCACGTATATGTATTGAATTTTTGACTGTCGTGAAGAATTTTGATTACAAATCTATCTATCTATCTATCTATCTATCTAAATATGAATCGCCGAAATGTATGTACGCGCATAACTTCCGAACGACTACACCGAATTGGATAATTCTTTTTTTATGTGTTCCTTATTGTCAGGACAAGGTTTGTATAGCTAATTCCAATTTAATATTCATAGCTAAGACAGGACAACGTCTGTCGGGTCAGCTAGTTGATTTTATAAAATCAATGGTGGCAAAAAAGGGATAAGTAGTAAGTTTGTTTGAAAACCCAACATGAACTAGATTTCCAAATTGCACGCGTGCTAACCGCGTGTAACAGCTAGAAATTCATAATAATATAAATATTAAGTAAGTAGGTATATAAAAATGAATCCCTATTTCCCTTGGTCACGGCATCACACGTGAACGGCTGGACTAATATTTTGTTAATTCATTTTTTGTTGTGTTTGTTATTGTCAGGAGAATTACAAACACTTTATGGTTCTGATGAAAGAAAAAATAAGAAAGTTGCGCGTAACATAACCATATAATTTTCTAAGATTATACCAATGCGAATTCAATATTCATAGTTAAGACAGGACAACGTCTGTCGGGTCAGCTAGTTGTTAATAAATGCCTAATGGATGTATTGGTGCAAACTCACAGGCGAAGCGCAAATCGTAAAATAAATAACACATATTATCGTAAATGAACGTAACGAGAGCTTAGCTTGTTTACAAAATAATATACACACCTAGGTATAGAATAGAACGCCGTTTGGTGGTGGTAGCGGCGCGCTCCCGCAGGCGACGTGCGTAAGCGGGACGAAATAAGAAAAACATATCGTACCCTCTCGCACTATTCGCAGCGTTCAACTTCTAATAGTTCAAAGTCCAAACAGTCTAGGTTGATGTGTAGCCGTGTGTACACCAAGTTGTAGATTTCTCTGGCTTCTGCGCTAGTATATAACTGTGTTGCAGGAGCCAGTGTCAGTGGTCCGTCAGGTAAGATGCCAACAATCTGCACAAATCCGTACCAAGACATTGACATGTAGACTGGTGTAGACGAACGTTTGAGAGATCACGTTAATCTTTCTCTGTCTTCTAAAAGACTAATGAGAGCGGCTATTAATGTACGGATCGAAAGTAATTGTGTCGCAGACAGCACTTGTACGTCTATTGTTGAAGATGGATGTCTCTAATTTAGGAGATACGAGGTCTACAAAGTCGGTTATTGTTTTAATTTAAAACAATATCATTTGCCTAGCCTTTTCCCAACTACGTTGGGGTCGGCTTCCAGTCTAAACAGATACAGCTGAATACCAGTATTTTACATGGACCGACTGCCTATCTGACCTCCACAGCCAAGTTATTGGGTAACACGATACCCCTTGGTAAAACTGGTTGTCAGACTTTCGGGCTTCTGGCGACCCGTAACGACTGTCAAAGATAGCCGAGAGCAGAGGCTTAACGTGCTTTCCGAGGCACGGAGGGTCTTAGTAGGTAAAGATGGTCACCCATCCAAAACCTAACCGCGGCAAGCGTAGCTTAACCTGATCGATCGACCCGTGCAGCTGTTATTATTTAGCCACAAGCCTCTCTTAAAGTTAAAACAATAGTAACTTTTATTTTCATGCTTATGCAGAAACCTTACATACAACATACAAATGAACACTACAATATTTATATTATAATATACAAGTAAATAAAGTGTGAGTAAGAGTAAGTTCCGTGTGGTGCCGGACGTGAAAGAATAGCACCATCCCATTTCTTCCCGTGGGTGTCGTAGAAGGCGACTAAGGGGCTTACTAGAGAATGGGCAGCAGCCTTCTCTATGCATTATACCACCATACTGCGATCGCCAACCCGCCTGCCAAGCATGGCGATTATGGCACTCCCCTCCCCATGGAGGAGGCTTATGTCCAGCAGTGGACGTCTTTCGGCTGAAATGATGACATAAAGAAAAAAAAAGGCAAGAGTTCATTGGGCATTAAAAAATTCGCCCGTGATTAATGTCAATAAATTATAAGTAGTTAGAACTGGGCAAAAATTATACACTCGTTTTGAAAGGCGATTGTAATTTATTTGAGCACCAAACTTTACTAAATAACCGAGATAGGGTATGCAATGGGGTTGGAGATTACTGATATCTCACGGTTATAAACTTAGCATAATTAACACCCAAACATCAAAAACACCTTTTCTCTTAAACTTATTTCCAATCTCAACAAAGAAGATAACAGAGACCCAGCTACAGTTCTTAGCACAAACAACTTGGGTTTAGAAGGTATCATCTGCTTATCTGCTTGAACGACTCGTTAGACGTACCTGTGCCGGGGAAGTGGGTCACCTTTGTGCGCTAAAGTTAAAAGGTTTACAACTACTGTACCTATTATTTGTAAAGGACCTACGAGTCTCTTGGTTTGATGCAACTTTTGTGTAAATAGATGTGCGGTAGACTATTTCTAAATTAGAGTCATGTTTAGACTACAAAAATAGGCGATTGATGGCAAGAGATTGCTGTTTAATTACAGGATTGTTAACAAACCGTTTAAATAATTAAACAATAGCATCATCATTATCTGCCTAGTCTTCCGGAGGCAGGTGAATACAAGTATTTTACATAGAGCGATTGCCTATATAACCTCCAGAACCCAGTTACTGGGTCATAAGATACTCCTTGGTAAAACAGGGAGTTAGACTTTCGGGCTTCTGACTGCCCGTAAGTCCCGTAACGACTGTCAAAGATTCACAAATGAAAACCGGGACCAACAGCTTAATGAGCTTTCCGAGGTACGGAGGGTCTTAGTATGTAAAGATGGTCACCCATCCAAGGACCAACTGCGGCAAGCGTAGCTTAACCTAATCAATCAACACGTGCGGCTCTTATTACTTAGCCACAAACCCCAAATATTTATATGTATAGAATAATGAAATATAATAATTAAAACAATGAAAGCGGGGGAATCTGAATGAGTTTTTCCAAGTTCAAAGTTCACCCATCATTAAAAACGTTGGTAAGATATTTTATCATGAAGCGAGGCACGTATTTAAAGAACCGTGTCGTGATTTGTCAACATCAACAATTATTTCTTCGGTGGATCGAGATATATTTTTTTTGAGACTAGAAACATAACAGGTAATGTTAATTTGGGCTTGACAATACTAATACAATCACCTAACTATCACTTAATCAGCACTCGTTAAGCACAATCAAACGCAATACGACACCAACAAGATTTCTTTATCACAAACATTAATTGACTCTCAAATGTTAACGACTTTGCGAATAATCGTAAATAACAGACCATGATCCCCTCC
Organism: Polymixis flavicincta; assembly: GCA_949987655.1. Classification (NCBI taxonomy): domain Eukaryota; kingdom Metazoa; phylum Arthropoda; class Insecta; order Lepidoptera; family Noctuidae; genus Polymixis; species Polymixis flavicincta. The sequence continues at coordinate 23,274,836 of OX465177.1, forward strand.
GCCTACATTGTCAACTGCCATCAACATACTATAATTTAACGTCATAAAACAACGTTGAACGTTCATAAATCGTACACCCACGAAAATGTCTAGTTAAAATACATTATAAAAGAATAATTGTGCGCGCCTTCAAGGTTAGCTCGATCAATCTTTCACACGTCATTAGGGACGTCGCGTTATGCTCCGAAGTTTGCGTGAAAAGGAACGTATAAAGGTCTTTTTTACATTTTGTTCGTGTTAATGGTCAGTTTTGAGCGTGTAAGTTTGAATGGCGACACGTGTTAGCAGACGGCTTGTGCTATTATTTGATAGAATGTTATTGGGACCATTTATGGGGTTTTTTTTTCGTTTTAGAGGAAAAGAGATAGATGTTATTTGTTTCCTTTTCTTGCTACTAGCAAAGAATTGGCAACAGGTTCCACTATCGTCAACAGAATCCATTAGTCTCACTATATCTCGGTTGATTAATCACAACTTGTATGGCGCGTTATAATGTACAATTTAATCACTTTTATGACTCAAAGCTTACAGAAGTGTTACTCAAAATATTGTTTTAATTCCCTATTCATCAAACAAACAAATAAACTGTCATATTTATTAGAATTATTGTTGTTAATGTAATCGAGAACATTTTTCACCATTAAAAGCGTACCTGCCGCCATTTTGTGCTCGGTAAAAACATATTCAGCTAACAAAGCTTCGAGGACAATATTTCATAAGAGATGGCCGAAAAATACACGGTGGTGTAATAAATTAAAAACATTTTCAACAACCACCAGTTTGTATGATCTCCCCAACCTCCCCACTATTCTGTAAAATGGAACGTAAAGGGGATTTTGAAAGGGTGAGCAGGGGTCAAATGTACTAGTCGTCTCATTACCGCGCTTAGTGAAAACTCGAGAAGAACCATTTTATAATTTTCGCTTTTCCCAACTTAAAGTTTTGAAGTTAACTTAAACTAGCCTTTACGGACTGTGAGAATATTATTTATATCTTAAATGAAAGGTGTACAGGAGTATAGGGTACTTTGTACAAATTATATTCATAATATTTTTTCATTTTAGTGACATCGTGTGAATAACGTGAGGCGTGCCGACTGTTTATCATTTTGTGAAGGTTTTTGAAAATAATTGGGTTAAACATTGCTTTTAATAACAAGCATTTATAACAAGTATTTTCAAATTTACTACTGGCTTTCACGTAAGAAATTGCGCCCTTGTTCACAGTCATACAAAATGTGGTTACGTTACTTTTCATGGGCAAAGCAGTAATGGACATAGTAATTTACATAAATCATTAAAAAAAAGGATCCAAGAATAATATTACATCAGAAAAATAGCCCCGACCTATCACAGAACCATTTAAAACACATAACTCCCACACATTCACCCTAATATTAAATGTAACACCAGTTGAAGCACGATCAAAACTTACAACGATAAATCTGGAACAAGCCTTATCGGGGCATTCAATAATCATTTCGGTGGCAATCACGTACAACCGAGCACAAAAGCTCCTACGAAATACTCCAGTGTCGACTGTAAAGCCCGAATCTTACGAGCAATTACCGCGCGAGATAAAACCCATGAAACGCTGCCGTCTGATACGCGAGTTAATCTCGTAGTCTATTGGCGGGAGCAAATTTTTCTCGACACAGACAATTTCGGGGTGCTGGGGTAAAATATTGTGTTTTAACATTGGTTAGAGTTTTTTTTTTGGCTATAATTTTCTTCGGGTCACAGAGTAAGTAGATATTTGAAGTAAACACTTTTTTTTATTTAACCAAAAGTTGGAAGCCATGAGGGAATAAATTGATACGACATTTTTTTCTGGAATGAAGAGATCTATCATTATCACAACATGATACATAAACTTGAGCTTTGAAAGGCATTGGCGTTCCCTTCATATCGACTTCTAGTTCTATAGAGTTAGACAGTGAGCTCCACACAAAACTACGTGCCAAAAAGAAGTTTCACTTTGGCTGGTAGAGGTTGGAATAATTCGAGAAAAAAGCGATATTTTCGTGAAATCATGATAAACTAAAATTACTGTAACTAAAAGTATAAGTGAGTGAATTGACGAACTTGACCCATTTTACGACACACTTGGCTGACTTTTATTTTTATGTCATAAAACAAGAAGTAACACAGCTGTATTGCCGACACGACCCGTCAATACCAGGAGATCCATAAATCATATAAATGACGCTAGTTCAAGTGGTAACGACTGAACCCGAAAAACGTATCAGTGTGCCATCCAAGTGCACTCTCCTCTCTCACGGCTCGTAACCTTACAATTTTACGATCACTTTTATTACTAGACGCTTTCGTGCGCGATTACCCTCCAGAGTGGGTTCTGCTGTTAGGCGCCCTGCAATGTGAACATTCACCCCACACGCTACACAACCACATCGATGTACTACAACACCATTGCCCGGTAATACACAGTAACGCTGCGTGTGATGTTGACAAAACTAGCAATGAACGTGCAATGTAGGGGTAGAATCGATTAGGGTGGGACGGTTGTCAGCAATTACATTTTAATGCGTGTTTTATTATCACGGGCGTCTAATGTACTAGTGCATTAATTTATCACCTCCCCTGTTTACGAGTTACGGCTTGACAATTGAAATGATGGTGTATTCTGTATTCAAAGGAGGCTGACGTTTGACCGACGTACGTTGAGCTCCCGTGCTGGTTGGAACCCTTTGGTTGTAGGCGCACGGGGGGCACGCAGTTATGGAACGAGGTTTCTAGCTAGTTTGGACATGTCGCACAATCGTTTGGACAGACAAGCGATGGACGTATCAAAGGACTGCCAACTGGAAATGCAGTTGCAGTTTCGATTGAATCGAGAGACGTCTGCGGCATGCCTCTGTGAAGTAAAGGTTGATTGGATCGTGTCTATACGGCTGATACGCTGGCAATGTTTGGTTTCGGCGAATGGCAGTGAACGTCAGACTCCTTTAGTTAAAATGTATTGTTTCTTAACGATAGTCGCTTTGTTTGTGCAGTTTATTTGTTCAAATAGAACATTGTTCGTGTTGATGGTAAAACCAGATAGGTAGAGAGACCGGCTTTAATGCCTTCGCAAATTGTGAAAATAACCTCAAAGACATAATGGGCTTTTAGAAGTGCCTAGAGTTTCATTATTCATAGTCCAGTAAGCAAGCGGTTTCACTTCTTATTATTAAAATGAAAGAGATTACAGACCGTCGTTTCTTGAAGTGTCATTACCGTCAGTCATTCGTCATTCCCATTTCGTAATAATCACGTTGATACATTTCAATTATGACGTTTAACGTCAGCGTGGAGTATCGTTGGTATCATTACTGTGGGCGTTGTGACATCGCCTAGTGACACAATAATGATCGGCTCGTGACACGAAGTAGACATGCACGCAATGTCCAAAGAACAAAATTTATGTTTTGGAACATAAATTGATATTTATACGATTGGTAATTTCAATAAATTGGGATGGTATATTTATGGGGTTCGGGATTGTAGTGTGAGGTAGAAAGGAAGACATAAAGTGTGTCGCCTGCTTGCCGCGTGGGTGACATGTGAATGAAATAAAAATTACGTTTGCTGTCAACTCGTTCACTACGTGGAAATAGTGTCGTAACTGCTAAGTGTCAGGAATGAGGTTAGTTTGTATTTTATTAATGTTTTAGATTCGCAGCAATCGTTGGAGAAGTTTTTTTTAAAGCATTATCAGCCTGTTCCCACTGCTGGGACACAAACCTCTCTGTGAGAAGAAGTGGGCCATAATCCACCACACGGGTCCAGTGTGGGTTTGGTGTATGTCACATGTCTTCGAATTTTCGATTCTAAGACATGCCTGCCGGTTTCCTCACGATGTTAACCTTCATCGTTTCGAGAGATTGATTTTTGAAACTCTTTACTAATTTTAACCATTAAGGTTCTAATAGATAGACGGTAAAACACTCGAAATCAAATCTAACCTAACTTCTGAACATGACCTAACTAAGTATAAAATAGTTTAAGACATAACTGATGAAGCAGTTGACTAGATTAGTAATTCAATAACTACTCTACCATGCAATAATTATCATATAAATGGCTATCGCTCAGCTATTAAAGCAGATATTGCATTAAACATAAATTTATTGATCGTAAACCATCTTAATGAACTTATGTACACAATAGTAACGATCCTTGTCTGCCCTTTATAGCTAGAACAAAAGAATGATATACTATTATGAACAGTAGTACATAATAACATAATTAACTGATGTATAAGTGCTATTCATTGCAGGGCTAACTAAGAAGAATTGGATGGATTGGAGAAGAAAGGCAGAAAACCAAATGAAGCAAGTTTAAAAGAACTATATGAAGCATCCAACTTTAAAAGTTTCAGTGAACCGTTCAGCAATGTTTCAAGAATTAAAAATGAGTAATAATTATAAATTCACAATGATCAATACTCGCCCATCTTTTACGCTACTGTTTTCCAGAAACGCGGTAGCCGTCACATAACGACCGAAGTAACAGCTGTCATCAAAAAGGTGACAGCGGGGTTTGATTTTACAGTATCAGAAATGCTGTCTAAGAAAACACATCAACTTACTTTTATAAATAACGTTACAGTGACGTCATTCGACGGAATATTACGGACGCTATGTGGCTGCTAGAGCATTCTTAGGAAAACTTAGCTTTGCTGTCAATATACCTAAGACAAGATCATCAATCAATCAACTCAGCCTATCGCAGTTCACTGCTGGACAAAGGCCTCTCCCATTTTGCGCCACAACACCCTGTCCTCCACCTTCCGCATCCAGTCTGTCCCAGCCACTTTCTTTTGGTCGTCGGTCCATCTAGCTAGGGAGCATCCCCCGCTACGTTTACCGATACGCGTTCTCCACTCAAGGTCTCGTCTGCCCCACTGGCCATCGGTCCTTCGACGCACATGGCCAGCCCCCACCAAGATAAGATAACAACGCAAAATTACAATCGCCACTAAACTCAATACACCTGAAAGATTAAGAATGAATACAATATATTCTACCCCAGCAACAAGTAAACCCACGTTTCCAGCTAGTTTCTCTAATAAAACAGAACAAACACTTTTATGATACGCCAAGCGTGCCCACATAACATAAATCATCGTCTGCTCTAATGGATAACCAGATATAAATCTATTTATGCAAAGTTTTCAATGCACATTTCGCATGCTAGATGACTATTTGCGTCATATACGGGGTTATACTTTACATCAACTGTTGGCTCGTTATATGTTCGTTAATTTGATTGAATGAGCATATAGAATGATATTTTCTGTTATTACAAGGATGAATGTTGCAGCCTTGGGTATATTTTGTGATAAACTGCTGTATTGATCGATGTATAGAGTGTCTAATTAGAAGTTGATACAGTAATTTATCATGAAGATGAAAATATTGTTTTTAAGTCAAGCAGATGTAAGTACCTAATAGTCAAATAGAAAACTGATTGTCATTTCCAGCCCAGCCGAATTACGTGATTGGCAGATCAACTTATACATTTTAAGGGTACCTGTATCAAGTTGCTCCATATCACTCCGTATTTATTTTAGGCTTATTGCCAGCATTGAAATCGAAACTTATAAAATTGAAATAACTTTCTGTAACATAAGTTTCAATTTCTACCTTAATAAACACATTACCAACTTCCATAGAATTAACAATGCCAAAGACAAAACCAACAAATTATTCATCAAAATGATCGTGTTTCGAACTACCAATAGCAAGCAGTTACATTGTATAAATGCAGTACCCAATGATTACCGTCCCTATAATTCAATGGAAATTATTGTCTGAACCATATAATTTAACTTTTATGAAATTATTATTCCTATATTACGGTGTCTTTCATTGAAACGAATTGAGGTTTTATGTTAATGTTCGTTTTTATGCTAGTTTAAACTTCTAGTTGGAATCCTATTAGGTTCTTCTGTTGTGTTCTATATTGATTTCAAATGTTGGTTGGGTGTTCCTACAACTTAGGTATTAACGTAGTTTTCTTTTTTATCTTCTAGCGTATCATGTGCTTTTTCTTTGTTTTCTACGATCAGATTTTTGACTATTTTGTGGTACTTTACATAACAATTGACTATTACAATTAAGGAAGGTAGCTACCATTTCTGCAAGCAATTTACTTTCATAAATAGTTTTCGAAAGGCATGAAAACTTTAGATCAATATATTTCCAGGTATTTATTAATTGCAAAGCTTAATTCTTAAGAATGAATTGTACTATACTTTCATTAAAAAGAAAAGCCTGTGATGTCCCACAGGGTAACGGCCTCCTTACTCTCTTTCCGCTTCTCTCTGTTTAAATCTGCGAATACCATGTTCTTGTTGAAGGATTACAGATCAATTCGCCATCTCCGTCTATGCCTACCGCGATATCGCTGTCGAATTGTACTATCTTATTTATTTAAAGGCTTACAAGAGTTAAGCAACATAATTAATAGACATCTTTTAATTATAGCAGCAGGCGCCAAAGATGTTAATAGTTCTAATTTATGTAATCTAGTAGGTAATCGTAATAAATTACGGTAATTACTATTGACTTATCTTATAAGTGCGAAAGAGGATGAGACGCGGATTAAGAGTAATCTATCTCCATCTACGTACCAGAACATACTTGGAAAAGAATTTCTAGTGATGGTATCTTGGAGGTTTATGCGGTGATAATTCACAATATACTTCTTTTACGAGTGAGTTAATAAAATTTGGTTTTATCAAAATCTACCTAAAATTGTCGCAACACAAAAAAAAAACTACCCTTCTGAAAAAGTAGGTGGTACGTATAGAAAATGTTACTGCAGTTCCTAACGCGAAAGATCCTAATGAAGAAAAGAGGTTATGAATACGTCAATAATGCTGAAAGGGATAAAATATTCGATCATGTTTAGGCTCTAGAAAAACAACCTTACAACCTAGATAATAAAGAACGAAATGATTGACTGACATAATACGACAGTTCTCTTGTAGTCCACTGCCCACAATATCCAGTACCCCATTATTCAGTCAGTCAACTTTTCCTTTATCCCTCAAATCACCCATTTCAAGTGAAATGATCCCACTCACTGGACCGTCCTCAGCGGAGTATAGTCCACTGAATTACCGTAGCTTTGTGAGTTATTCGACTAAATATGTCATCGCGCTTTGATACAGATGCATTAATAAGGGGCAGGCCTGAGTTATGGCATGTGGAAATAGTGGCTAGGGATGTGCGGTGGCGGGAAAGTATCGATAATTTAATTTTGTCGGTTGAAAGTGAATAGGGAAAGACTTAAATTTTATTTACATTGAATTTGTTAGGATCGAGCCACGCGTGATCTGAATTAGAATTTGTTTAATTCAATAATGTATTTTAACATAGTATGAGTATATTAAAGTCAGGTATATGTAGATAATTTTATAAGTTTCGTATATCTGCCAACATAAATATGGTTTACAAATTATTACAATCAATTTTATGATTTTATTTTACTAAGCAACAACAATAAGTCAAATATCAACTAATATTGTATTATTATTAAAGTTTTTAGTATAAATTGAAAACGAATGACAGAATGTATCAAAAGTATGTACATGTTATCTTGGACTTTTACAATATTTTTTAAATCTCCAATTCGCAAAAGTCAATAATTTTATAAGTTTCGTATATCTGCCAACATAAATATGGTATACAAACAATTACAACCAATTTTATGATTTTATTTTACTAAACAACACCAAGTCAAATATTAACTAATATTGTACTATTATTAGAGTTTTTACTATAAATTGAAAACAAATGACAGAATGTATCAAAAGTACATATTATCTTGGACTTTTACTATAATCTCCAATTCGCAAAAATCTATTAATTACAATAAGTTGAGAAATAAATATTATTTTATTTATTATATTCATATTATGGAAGACGATGTAAATTTTGAAATGTAAGTTTTTCCTTTCAGATTAAAAAGAAATAATTTAAATAGAAAACTTATGAATATGACCAAAGGCACTAAAACAATGAGGACAATAATTCAGAGAATATTTACCTCCACTTACCGACACTCCCACATCACTACCTCACACCTGTCGCTCATAAACCATCAGCATATAAATACAAAACAAATCTGCTGCCCCTTTTATCTTGAAGCGCAACGATAAATTACGGCAGAGCCCTTATCCAGCAGTTAGGAGCTTGAGATCTGCCCGCTAACAAGTTTCACGGTATTTATGGCAAGTTTCAACTTTAATTGAGTCGGATGTTATGTTTGGATTTTATTGATGAGGTACCTATATTTTTGTGGAAAATCTTGTTAAGTGTTGAAGGAATAATCTAATTATAATGTTGTGAGCTTAATTATTTTGTTGTACTAATTGAAAAGGGAAAGGAAAAACCGATGAATAATACCGTTCACGGTACACTTGCTGAATATTTTGTATTGGTAGCTTCTAGGCAGTCTTGCGCATGAACGAAACTAACTTTTAAAAATAATTGTGACTCACCTTGATTTTTTCATTTATGGTTTTCACTGAATCAAAATGAAAATATTGTATTTCACATAAACCAAAACGTTAGAAGCTAGGTGTACGGTCGTAAAAAAGAATCTATACATTTAGAGACAAAATAAAATTTAAAAAATCAATTTCGATCAAATGACTTGACTACAGCTAGATCTGCAAGCAAAGGAACATTTTTGTCTTATTAGATCTACATTTTCACCTGTAAAAGGATTACCAAAGATTATTCCTTATTAGTCAAGTTATCGTATACAAATCTAAGTATCTCTATATTTAGGCAGCAGTCACTGAAGCAACGCCACCGCTTGACTAACCATCTACAAAACGATTTGTATCCGCGCGATCGCTTCCACAAAGCTTTGATCACGGACCCGCCCGCTTCATACTAATTAAACCGACTGAGCCGAACAAACGTTACTCGTAATTAAATAACGGCAATAATGAGCTATTATGAAAAGTTTAACCGCTCGGAAATAATCAGTGAACATAACACTAGCCAATAACCAACCAAGTACCAGACAAACGTCTCGTAAATATACGTTTATACGAAAAGCAATCTCATTCAACGATAGCTTTAACACTAAAATATCATTTTTTTTAAATCCGACGTCGTAATGCGCGCCGCGGGTCGGAGAGACCACCTTGTCAGCTAGCGCGTAAATTAACATGAAAACGTCATACAAAGAGTAACCCTTCGCCGCCGCATAATAAACTACTCGGTCGGACTCTCCCGCGGCGCGCCCGCGGTGCCGCCTATTCAAACGGCCGGACATTATCGTAAATATTGTGGTATTTATTCAGATTTCGGGCACAAACAATTCAATTCACGCACCGGCTGCTAATTGGGCATAAATCGTCGTAAAAATATTCAATAAGCTTCTCGCATCGATTAATATTTTAAACACTGAATGCCTTCATTTGAATTCGAATTAAGCGGCGCGTAGATAATGCTGTTCGTCGATTTGTCAACGGGCGACCTATTGGAAGGGTTTTTATTTTGTTCTGTTTTCATTCGACAACAAAAAATAAGCACGTACACATATTGCTTCGCGGCATGGTACGAATTAATCGACGATTAATTTGTTTGGCCGTCTTAATGCTCGAATATCGTAAAACTCACTCGCACGGAATTAATTATACGGGGTTATTTCAACTATACGAGTTGGTATAATAGAAAAAGTAGGCACGTTATGAATTTCATGCAAAACAGCGATCATTATTCAAGCTAGCGAGATAGCAAAACTGGACTTTAATGGCGGGCCGTTAACATTTAAACGAAAAGCATTTACACTGAAAAAAAGGTAACACGCCAGACGGCAACACGAAAAACGTCAAGTTGAACACTTTATAATAGAAATAATAACGCAACAGCCGCCATGAATTATTGCCCACATTTCATGTTAAATTGTATGTAAATGGCGGACCGGTGCGACACGGCTCCCACAATAACATAATAATGGTGGATTTGTGACTCACGTCAGGTTGTTAGTGTGTACTTAACCCTTTATCGGGACACGCACGCGGGACGTGAGATCATTACTCGGGTCGCGGCGACCGCTCACAATGGGAATGTACGCGTAGACCCCGCGTCTTACGAGGGTTAACGTTGAATTTCGTGAACAAGTTACATGTATGTTTTTCGTCTCGATACCGGTTCCCGATAACACTCATTTGGGTTACAATAGATATATTTTTTATTCAAATTAGACGTGTACGTACACAATGGTAAGTTTAAACGCTACTGAAGCGATTAAATGTACGATTTATGAAAGTGTTTCTCAAATAAACAAGTATTGGACTGGTTTTTTAATTGAACTGGTTCAGTTGTGTTGTCGGTATGTTTGTTGTTGTTCGTAGATAAATAATGGAAATAAATTGAGGAATAAATGACTTTCTAGTTAACGCGTTGACTGTTTCTAAGGTAGTGTGGGAATTTAAATAAAACAGAAGTCAATAAAGTGAGAAAAACCATTGTGCTGAAGAATGAAAATACGCATGCACGCTAAACGAAATTTGTTTTTTTTTCTCAACCTATCATCTATATATTACTCACACAGAAAAGGAGAGAGTTTTAGGTCTCATTCATTGCCTTATTCACTCGGTACTGGTTGGCCAGGCCATCGGAATAATTCTTAATACACTAACAGTAGAAATGGCTTTCACTCGTATTTATACATTGCGCCATTTTTGTTGTTGAGCAGACACATTTTTCGAAAATTTGAAGCAAAGGATTAGCAATATTATTATTAATTATAACGATTCAATTTACTGGTAAGTATTCAGTCACTTTTTTTTTCTTGCTTTTGGCTTCGCACGGTTTGTGCATACTTTTCAATCAAGTAAATGGCCCGATATCAGGCACGAAGTTATAAAAAAGTCATAGTCAGTCAAATCAAAGTTATTGTAAAGCGGTAGTAACTTTACAACAACCTAATAGGAGCTTTTGGGGGCAACACGAAATTTCCACGTTAGTCATTTTCACCTTCAATACACTTCTGCACTCACACGTAAATAAATTGAATAATTCACTACCAAAATTATACAATTTAATTTGCTATTTCACGAAATTTCATGAAAATGAAAATTCTTGCAACATGTTCCAAAGCGATCCCGCCAAAAAACCTCAGTCAATTTACTACTAAAATCTGCCTAAGGGCTTACATTATCACAGTCATCTAACACCACCAGCGGGGCTTAGCATGAGCGGGCTTAGCATGACGCTTTGTATTTCTCCGAAGATTAGACAATGCTTTTTCAGTACAAAGTGACATTTCGTTCCTACATTTTTGTTATCGCACTGTAGATATCCTTCTACAATCTGTCATTTAGTCTTTCGTTTCTAACGATATTTGTCTAGGTCCTTATAAATGTAGATTATTTTAGAAGAATATTTATTCTCAAAATCTCACCGACAACAAACTTCCTACTCGACAGCCACAATCTACAAAATCATGATTCGTTTAGAACGCAAAACTGGGATAATTAATAGAAAAACATAGCTATCTTCTCCTATTGTACATCATTTAGTTCATAATCATGTCTATTCTTCCGTCGACAAATAGGTGCTCGTGCTAAGCCTGCTGCCCAGACGAGTCAACACAGACTTCAACACCTACTCACATGTACACACAGTCAATGCAATATCCCGAAATCGTATTACCTACGATCAAAGTGGCAGACGATCCTCCTAGTCGTTACATCAGTGATTTTGTAACAATCGCCCGGGGCTCGGATATTGCTTCCCGATCCACGAAAACCGCCCCTATCCTCCCGGGATACAGGGTTTAGAGGACGGAGGAAAAATAATTAGGTTTTATACTATGGAGGATTATGTTCACGGTTATAATTTATTTTTGCGTGTTATTGGGAATAGGTGGACCAATGATCTTCACTAAAAATATACTGGCCTTCAAAACGTAGTACCACTTTTAAAATTGGAAAAACTTTTAATGACCTACAGAGGCCAGCACATCACGCTACCTCCCAATCTGTCAAATTTCGTTGATAGTTTTCAACTTTATTTCAAAAGAATAAGGTTCATGTTCAATTGAGAAAAAATTACAGTTTGGGATACCTAGGTTGATGTACTGGCGTCTGTACACAAGATATATTTTCGACATAAAAAGGTTTGCAAAAATAATTTAATGTTTTATATAGAAAGTTTAAAGTCGGTAACCTTTCGTTTAGGCTGGCATCTCTTCAGAAGGTCGGCCAATGCTAGTAGGCCATAGAAAATGGCACCCTGACTGAGGAAAGATATGCTTAACAGGTTCTTAATGAGAATGCAGGGCCATATTTAGTAAAATGGGTGATGGATCGATTCTGATGCAGGATAACGCCCGGCCACACATCGCTTCCGTCGCACAAGAGTACATTCAGGTGGTTGGTATTAACTCTATGGCTTAGCCATGAAGAAGTGAGGAGGTGATCTTGCATCAAGGAGAAATTACAATTTTAAAAATGTCGTACGAAGTTTTGAAGGCCTGTGTATATTTATTTTATTTTTATGATTTTCCTCGGTTTTCTGATGAATGATTGCCATGACGCAACTTTAGAGAATCTTTAAACTTTTTTTTAAAGTAGTGCATATAAATGTACTAGATCCACTCATCCCCTACTATATAATAAAGTGCTGAAGTAATAATAATAACATTATTTTATTCAGGTTCTAATAATTGGAAGCAATTGTCAGTCAGATTTATATGCAAAACATTAAAAAAGCCTATTTTTCAAGCAAACTAGCGTACAGCTGAAGGTCGATCTTACTTTCACAGCATGAGCGATCCCACGGCATTCAGTTCACTTCATATAAACTGCATTAAATCATTCTACTTATTATGTGAGGAAAAACCAGCTGCTTTGCATATTGAACGATTGCAGGAATCAATAAGAAATATCTGTTGAATGTGAAGTTTTTCTCGTTTTCCCTGGCAATGCTGGCTTTGTTGTGTTTCAAGTGACAAGCCGGAAAATTGTCTTGGTTGGTAGTTATAAAATGTTGGAAATAATGTGGTAGATTTTCTTTTTGCTCTTGACCTCGATCTGGCTAAAGCATAATGAACCTATAATGTTGCCTGTGAGAGGGAGTGGGCCATAATCCACCACGCGGGCCCAGTGCGGGTTGGTAGACGTCACCTGTCTTCGAATTTTTGGTTCTAGTACATGTCGGTTTCCTTTTCCTCAGAATATTTTCCTTCACCGTTTTGAGAGCAGCGGTGAAGAAATAAATTACACATAGTAACGAGCCTGACTGGGTTCAAACCTAAACCCACAACTCGTATATCGCTAATACGACTGGACGGCCAATGAAAATGCTAGGCCTCTTCTGTTTGGCGTTTTCATTGACCGTCCCCCGACTTGAGAATGCCTTGATCAAAATATTACCTACAACTTAAAAGACCAACAAAATGTTTTTTTTTTTTCACTTTTTAGAGTTTTGGTTTGTGTCGGTTTTTTAATTTTTAATTTACCTTTTATTTCCTGCTTTTTAAACTTAATGTCTCACTTAAATCTACGCAGCGTTGCGTATAATTCCCACAGTGAAGTTTGTTACTAATTTATCCTAAATCCTCGTCCTGATCACCATGTATCCATAACCTATTCATTGAGACCCTTTCAGTGAGCCCAAACACGATACTTCTGCTGTTTGTTGGTGAGTCACTTGGGAAATTCCAGGTGCTCTAACATCAGTTCAAGTTTACTTTGTTCGTCTAATATCATTGAAGTAATAGCATAGCAAATTTCGACTTGTTCAGATGCGTGGAAGATGCTCAAATCGCTTCATCGACCAGAAAGGACCTGATGATCTTCAAACGGCTGAACCGATTTTGATGAAACATGTCTAAGAACACTCCCGATAAACTCACCTTTCAAAAAAAAAAAAACGGTTCATCCGTTCGGGAGCTATGTTGCCTCAGACAGACACACACACACACACAGACACTTCAAACTTATAACACCCCGTCGGTTTTGCGTCGGGGTTTAAAAATTCGAAGACATGTAGCATCTACCAACCCGCACTGGGCCCGCGTGGTGGATTACGGCCTACAGAGAGGATGCCTGTGTCCCAGCAGTGGGAACGTTATAGGCTGATTATGATGACACTTCCCAGACTGACCACACAATGATTGCAGAAGCGAGAAAAATGTGGTTAATATTGATAATACGCTCTTGTATTTTCATCAGACAAAAAACTGTTTACTTTTTGCAAATATACTACAACTTCGTGTATCTAAAATAATTATCACCTGCCATTTGATCTGTATTCCCACAGGATACAGTTAACTGACACCTGACTAGCCAAGCAGTCACGTCCCATTTTGATAGCAGTCGCAATGATACCACCAATAAAACGTGCCGTTTTCATTGGTCACCTGATAGCTTTTAAAAATATACTACCTTAGGTGGGCAGTTAATTTTAGCCATTAAAGTGTACATAGGAACGTTAAAACTTACGAGGTGCAAAAGAATAGAAAGAAAGGAATATAGACAGTATTTAAACATTTCTAAGTGAAAAAACATCAACAGATTCCAGCTATTTCCAAAGAAAAAAGACAGAATTACTAGTTATCGTAAGATAACATAATATGACGCCTGTAATTCGCGAAGAGTTTCGAAGATAGAGCAGAAGTGAGATTGTAGTATGCCCCTTATTTTGCCAGTACAGTTTAAGTCTAATGTACAAGGGGCGAGCCTATTACCATCAACCGAGCACAAATCCAGACTCCGAGCTGCTAGAGAGAGGTTCCAGATGGCAAAGCCCATGCACACTTTGCCCGACCCGGGCATCGAACCAAGAACCTCATGCTCAGTACAACAACAACATGAAAACCTTTGTGAGTTAATTATGTATTTGAAAATAATTTCCTAAATAACTTATAACGCATAGATCACTGAATAAGCTCCTCTTGCAGCACTCGCAGTGTTTCGAAACTTTTACAGTTAGCTGAGAGTTATGAACGCACCAGATCCTTTAGCTTCTTGACAGTTCTACTTGACATAGTGTAATATTGTATGTGTAATTTCAGATCGTACTGTGCGCGCTGGTGGCTCTGGCGGCGGGTGCCGCGGTGCCTGAGAAGCGCGGCTACAGCAGCAGCTGGAGTGGCGCCAGCTCGCTCGGCTCGGGCTGGAGCGGCGGCTACTCCAGCGGCTCCTCCGGTGGCTCTTCCAGAGGCTGATCCGGCGGCTCCTCCGGTGGCTCCTCCGGCGGCTACTCGGGCGGCTCCTCCCATGAGACCAACGAGGCAGTTCACTCCCCACATACACCCACTTCTACAAGCCCTCAACTCAGTGTTCTTTTCTATTCTAGCCATATCATCTTTCACAATATTCATCCATCGTTCACTTGGTATTTTTCTAAAGTCATCCACAATCATATTTTTTGCGACATATAAAAGGAGAAACTGACTGACTGATCAATCAACGCACAGCCGAAACTACTAGGACTAGCAACGTGAAATTGTGCACACGGCTTCCTTTTATAATGTAGGGGAGCTCTAAGAAGGGGTTTTTGGAAATTCGACCTTTAAGGGGGTAATAGGGGGGATTTTGTTTGTATGAAAAAAAATATTCCTTGAGTTAATAAACTTGAAGTTTGGCACAAATACTTATCCAAGAAAAGAAAATTAAAAAGTTGGTCATGTTTTGTTTTTCTAAACTACCCCCTAAAGGGGGATGTGGGGCGTCATAGTTTGTATGAAAGAATTTTAACGCGCGGTCGGTCGATTTACTCGAAACTCAGTATTTCTTCCTAAAACCAAAAATAAAGAATAACGTACATCAGGATTTTTGGAAATTCTACCCATAGGATACTTTTTATCCTGTTAGTACGTTTACGCGGGATAATTCCGACTTCCACGCGGGCAGTGCCGCTGGCGGAAGCTAGTTACTTATATTCCATTGAACAGTTGCTTTAATCGTCTAGCTTCCACACTAGCTCTAAATGTTTTTAACCGACTTCAAAAAAGGAGGAGGTTATATGTTCCACCGAACGTATTTTTTTTTTTTTATGTATGTTCCTCGATTTCTCCCCCATTTGTGGACCGATTCACAAAATTCTTTTTTTATTTGAAAGAGTATACTCCTGAGGTGGTCCCATTGGCACCAAGTCAGGATCTGATGATGGAATCCCAGGGAAATCGAGGGCAACCTTCAAATCATATAGGGATTTACAATGTGGTTCCTATGTTTTCTAATGCTATTGAGACATTTGCGTATGGTCATCATCATCTCATGACGCTGAGCTGATGATGGAAGGTACAACTCTTTAACTTAGGAGTTAGGTGCAGATTCGGGCATAACTACGTCATATATAGACCGACTTGCAATTTTTTTTAGAAAGGGTTTTATTCCGAAATGGTCCCATTTTAATTTCATATAGATCTGATGATGCGTTTCGGAGACAGACAACGGTACTCTTCAAAAAATGACAGCAAATCAACCGTGATTGCGGCTATCGCATAAATACCTCAAGGATGATGGCATAGTGTGGAGTGGGTACTATAACTAAAAAGTGAAAAATAAAAACTTTTTCCAAAAAAAAAAACAACCGACTTCCAAAAAACACTAGAAAGTGAAAAATAATTTTAATTTCGGAAGGCGGTGACAAGAAATTAATAAAATACATGTCCAAAGTCACCGACTTCAGAAATTAAAGTTATTTTTCACTTTCTAGTGTTTTTTGGAAGTCGGTTGTTTTTTTTTTTTTTTTTAAAGTTTTTCAAAATCCAACCGTCTTAAAGTCATTTTATTATTATTACTGACTGGGCTTGCTTTTGATCTCGATCACGCCTGATGGGAAGCGATTGATGAGGTCTTGGGATTCATTGAAATCAATTTTAGTTAAGTAATATAATTCTATAATGTGGCTGGTAATTTATGCATAAGCTGCTGCGTGTAAGTCAGAAATTATCCTATGGGAGCGTGCTTCCGGGACGGCAAATATGTTAATCTTTACAATATGAGCTGTTTGCCAGTGAAAGTCCCGTCAAAATCGGTCCAGCCCACGGTCCAGCTCCTTCGAAAATAAGCCGTAACAGAGAGAAAGACAGACATAAAAAAACATTGTTATAGGTATCGTATATACCTACTTTCATATGCATTTAGTAGAAAGCTGTTATTTTGATATTACAAGCAGACACTTCATTTTTATGTATATTTATACATTTGCATGACTGAAAGGTCGAATCATCCCATGGATACCGTCCAACAAAATACCATGAAATATACGCCTATGCTCTGGCAAATAAATGAATTCAGATTTCCAAAGTCCATAACCATTTTCATCTTTTTCAAAATCTTTGTCTCAAGAAAGCTCTTCAACAAACACCTTCATTCCCCTATCCGTGCCTACGATCAGACGTGGAGGATTAGCGCTATCATACGTAAGCACGAGTGTAGGGGCAAGTATAATGTGTGTTTGTTTTACTGTTTAATTCTTTGTTACGACCCTATAAGACTGTTGAGATCACAGAACAAAGAAGGGAGATGGTGAGATATTAAATGTTGGGGTGGGTTATCTAGGATAATAGTGTGTTTCTTGGATGACATTTTTGCTTCAATCAGAATCTCTAGAAGTCTGCCGGATTATATCTATAAATGATGATAAATAGTAAATGAATTTCGTTCTGTAAGTAGGTTTTTTCAAACACTTTTCCACGTCAAACATATTGTTTTAAACTAGTTGAAGTCGCCGTGTCCTATCTAGTCAAATCAAAGAGATAGAGAGATAGTAGTCACTCTGAGACTGAGAAGAAAGGCTGAAACTGACTGAGGGGTTACTTTAAAAGTCAGACATAATCTTGCTCAGATCATGTGAAGACCGTAAAGATTGGTGTCAAAAATGGTCTTTTGAGGAAATAACCACACAGGTTATGTGGACTTATCCAGTCAGTACATGCATTTGTCAGTAATTTTGCAACTCAACTCAGACCTCAACTAAACCTTAAAATAATAAAATTGGCTTAGTAATACTTACTTATTACTTAGTAGAATAATTTATGAACTGTCTGAGGTGATGTTTTTAAAAATATTGAAAGAAAAGCTGTTAATCGAATAAATTGCTAAAGGTGTCGTGAACTAGTGACACACGATTAGATCTTTAAACCCAAATCCCGTCAAACCTGATGTTTAAAGAGCTCTGGCAGTAATTGCAACAGCGATCATAGGTACCCCTGAATTAACATGAGAATACAAAAAACCTTTATCAGAATTCACACATGCATATGATCATTGTTCTGTCATCGTTAACCCGATCAATCACACGCTCGTCGCTAAATTCAGTTTAACACAATAGTACTTAATAACTTCACGCTTGGGTGAGCTTTCATGAATCACACTGTGCTATTCTTATACAAATTAGTTGATGAAAACATTGAAACTGACAAGCAAATATAAGCTCTATTCTAAAAGCGGTAAAGTTTAAGGGTGATGGTAAGGGACGGCACTGATTTGAAAGCAAAAAAACTGGATCATTTCCTTTTGACAATTGACGCGCTGAAGGGATCCCATCCATCTATGTCGTTTACTACTCGAGGAAACCCGCCATGGCATCGGTAATTGAGTGATATAATTCATGTTTTATTTATGAGACGCTGTGAATTCTGAATTTTAATTCGGTTTAAATTGATAAACGTTTTCTTGAAATTGGAGAATAGTGTGTTTCTGACACCTGTCATATTGGGTAAGCTGTTAGGGAAATGGGTCCTAGTGCGGACGCCCAAGGGCGCTTTGTTAGAAAAATATAAGGACCGCTGTGGTAGATTTCCTTATTTCTAAAAGGTTCTATTGTTTTTCTCTCAATCAGCGCCTGTTTCTCTGGCTATGAAACCAAGTATAAATAAACGAATATTGATAACGACGGTTTTCTTACTTTTGGCTTGACAGTATTTTCTGCATAATTCGCATCTCTATTCCTCTTGTATACCTTCACAATCCCATACGTCTGTGCTCACTGTGGCAAATTACAATGATTTATTAGATTTGCATTTTTCTTCATATTCATTGGGTACAGATTATTTGTTCACTTGCTTTTTCCAGCGGTTTCGCCCACTTGGAGGTCGGAAATTATCCAACGGGCAAATGTACTATGGGGATAAAAGTATCCTTAGTGTTCAATCAGGTTATAAACCATTTATGTGCCAAATTCTATTCAAATTCGTTCGCCCGTTTTTGCGTGATTGACTAACAAACATCTAAACATCCAAACATACAAACTTTCACATGTATAATAGTATTAGGAAAAACGTCACAAGCTGTTATATTTAATATCTTACAGTGTAATATAATTTTAATTTGCGTAGGTACCATGACTGCCCAACTGCACTAACGACTCACCAAGACAGGACGGGACTCATATCATTAACATTGTAATCATGTAGCCACCGAGCCATGAAATTCTATGTTTGCGTAAAACATATTTTACGCGCATTCAATTCTTCTGATGGATTATACCTCGTTATTTGTGTAGGGACAGAAAACTGTCAGTCTGTGTGTTGAATTAGGTGAATTAACATGACAAAAATAATCGTGGCATTTTATGAAACCTATTCTTTACTTTATAGTTTTAACCTAGAATTGCAAACAACTCTGAACAATGAGAGATGCATTATACACTCAGGCACTTATTATAACATTGTACTACAAACTACCTATTTCATTCAGAGCTTTAAATACATGTTATACACGTAGATAGACACTTGTCAGACGATATTTAACCATCACAACTTTGCCACATTTAACAGGTACTTTTCAAAACCAAACACACCCCAAAATTTGAACGTAATTATGCACACTCAAAAACTTTCAAAACGCCAAACAGACACTCGAGAATTACTCTCACCGAAAAAGCCCCGCGGGCATCGCCGGGCATATTCATACCATTGCGAAACGAACCAAAAGGGGTCATTTCACGTCACGTCATGAAGCAAAGGTATTAATTTACGTTATTTCATTGAACGCACCATGTTTTCTTATGTCGACTTCCTTTGTTGTGACTGACAGTGTAATAAGGCATTATACCCTTTTAAATTCATTGTTGTTAAGTTTTTGTATACCGTATTATCGGTTGCTACTGTTTAAATTCTGGATCGTCATTCCCTTTTCTTTGAATACGCTCCTTTGAGTAAGTATTGTGGTTGGTTGATTTGTTTTCAACGGAAAGTAATGCGGTTTGGGCGGTCATTTATTGTGCAGCACTGTTGCTAACCGTTTGGTCCCCGATTAATATAGCCACTCCTTCTCTTCCTGTGGGTGTTGGTGCTCTAGTTGACTAAGTCCAAATTTCATAAAATTGAAAGGAGTCAGCATTTACCGGTTATAATAATTTCTTAGCTTCTGTTTAGCATGGCGGCAGTAGTGGCCCAGCAACATACGAACAGGAACAGGCCCAGGAACATACGATCCCAGCGGTATGATCCCCAACTCGTAAGTTGGGAATCATACCGCTGGGATCGTATGTTCCAACCCAGGCTAGTGCTTCACACTGGGGAAATAAAGTCATCAACACTGATCTCAAAACGGTGAAGGAAAACATCGTGAGGAAACAGGCATGTCCTAGTACCAAACATTCGAAGACATGTGACATCTTCCAATCCGCACTGGGCTAACGTGGAAAGAGGAAGCCTGTGTCCCAGTAGTGGGAACATTATAGGCTGATTATGCTGTTAAACATGATATCCTTTAACAACAATGTAACAAAGTTTGAAACATTGCTAAAAGAAATTGACGTTCATTTTCAAATTCACCTTGTCATCTTCGTAAAAAAATAAAGCTGAGACAAATAGCTAGTAAGTCCTTCGGTGTCCTTCTGTGAAAGAATTTATTTACAGAGAATAAGTTATAATAACATCGTTCTACTACAAATGAGACAATATGACAAACATGGCAATTTGCTACAGAATACTGCTTTCATTTCACTCGCTCATATCTCCCGATGTTGGAATATCGTAGACAAACATTCTGCCCACTCGCTGGAGACCAATTACGTGTAGCATAGTCTATTGCTTTTTCTTTTTAGTTTTCACACGATTTAGCATAGGTTGGGCATTGAAGCTAAAAAGAGGCTTGGGAGCAATGAAAAATCGTTTGAAACTATTAAGATGTCATTATTTCTTCTGTTACATTCTTTTTGACAATCTTATGCAAAAATTTGGAAATGTCACACTTGATGGATTCCCAGTTCAAGTTCCATCTTCAACATTTTTTTAGTAGTACCTATCTAATCTCAATTTTAATTCTCCCAAAAGCTTAATTTTTAATGTCCCTTCACCAACCCAACACGATATCTAAAGTAAAGATGAACACTACAACACTACATCTTATGATTTATTTTAGCCAGATTCCATCACACAGAAATCCACTTCTATCGCTTATCTCGACACCTAACAACACCCAAACACGGCAATTTGACGCACGCGTTAGTCGCAAGATCCACAATTTCTGCGCAAATATAACGCCATTGTTTCTTTCATTACAAAGTGGGGTCGCGTTTAATATCGCGTGTCGGCCGTGTGTGGCCGGCCTAATTGCTCGTTACATGTTCCGACGTGTTAATATGGATTGAGATTGTCTTATTAATAGTATGTTTCGGCGTTAGGTTAACTGAACATATAAAAAAATTGTAGAAGGTGCATATTAGCACGATCAATATTTTAGCTGTCCCAATTTAAAGAATGTGAATGGAAAAACCATTCGTAACGATGGAAAAAATGACTATGTAGATCAATAAGAAACAACAAACAATAGATCAACAATTTAACTTAATGAGAAGAAGTTGTTTTGTGTAAAGGCTGATCTGGTCCAGTTCTTACTTGACACACCCAAGAACCTTGAAAAAATCATCGGCAAATTACACTGTACCTATGATATTAATTTAAATTATCCTCGACACAGTAAAACCCAGTTGTAATAGACAGAATGCTGATAGCTGAAAACCAGTTGTTCTACCAGAACGGCGACTGCGACGACTGCCAGTGGACTGCGATGATGATTGATGTTACAACATTGTCTTGAGTATGTAATTTGTACCCATCTTACAAATCTAAAGGAGAACTCCATTTCCCTTCATCACACATTTTCCGCTGACGGAACAAACTTACATCACGCTACTTATGTAAGTAGGGGCGGCATACTTCGGTGTCGGCAGTGACGGGCGATCGGCAGCCGTGGCAGCAGCCGGTAATTCTTTATGATTGATTATCTCCTGGCTAATGAGCTTCGCCAGTCTTGTTGCGTTGGTGCAAGTGAGGAAGTAGGAGCGATATGTAAAACAGCATTTGTCGTAGTTAAATAATCGTGATGACTGAATCTCATCGAATTGATGAGAGAAGACTGGACGATGAGATGCCTAACTGGCTATAGATGTTAAAATAATAACAATATATTTATGTGCATTTTAAGTCTGAAAGTAGAACCGGTAGGTAACTGAAAAGTTGTGTGGAAATCGGTTGTTATGGTATGTGATACAGAGGAATGAGGAAAATGTCGTGAGGAAAGTTTTGAGTATGAATGTCGATGGCTATAAGAGTAGGGGGAGACTAAAGAAACAATGGATGGACTGTGTGAATGATGATACGGTTTGAAAGAGTGTGACTACGGAGATGACGACTAATAGAGTAGTGTGGAAGAAAAAGACATTTTGCGCCAACCACAAATAATTTGGATAAGGACAGGAGAATGATGATGATCTACTCATTATTGCAACAACTGAGATGTCAATATTAATAAACATTGTAAACAAATGTTGCAAGCCATGAAACAACGTTACATGACATATTATTAATTAATATCTGGATGACCGAACTTTGCTCAGTATTTTTTTCTTTGTTTGACGTTTTCTAAAAATGAAACTTAGCTAGATCGATTTATAGCCCCCGAAAACCCCTGCATACTAAATTTTATAAAAGAGCTTTGCTCGGTTTTTTTTTTTTTTGGTTTGACGTTTTCATTTAATGAAACCTAGCTAGATCGATTTATCGCCCCCGAAATCCCCTGCATACTAAATTTCATGAAAATCGTTGGAGCCGTTTCCGAGATTCAGATTATTATGGTCTCAGGTTTTTTTTTTTTTTTTTTTAATTTACATTTTGTTTACCACCCTATTTTGTATGCCTTGTGGCGGGAAATAGTATGGACAAACACAGTTTTTTTATAACATCTGTTTAATTTTTACTCTATGTTTACAAAATTAATAAATGAATTTGAAATTGAAAACGTTTGTGAGCACTAGAAACGATTAAAGAAAACCTGGTAAAGAAAGATCATCATCATCATCATCTGCCTAGCTTTTTCCAACTATGTTGGGGTCGGGTTCCAGTCTAACCGGATGCAGCTGAGTACCAGTATTTTACATGGAGCGACAGCCTATCTGACCTCCACAACCCAGTTACTGGGTAACACGATCCCCCTTGGTAAA
The DNA here is from genome assembly GCA_949987655.1 of Polymixis flavicincta. Classification (NCBI taxonomy): domain Eukaryota; kingdom Metazoa; phylum Arthropoda; class Insecta; order Lepidoptera; family Noctuidae; genus Polymixis; species Polymixis flavicincta. Next base: position 23,298,276 of record OX465177.1, read on the forward strand.
ACTGGTTGTCAGACTTTCGGGCTTCTGACGACCCGTAACGACTGTGGATCCACAAATGACAGCTGGGACCAACGGCTTAACGGGCTTTCAGAGGCACGTAGGGGTCTTGGTATGTAAAGATGGTCACCCATCCACGGACCAACAGCGGCAAGCGTAGCTTAGCCTGATCGATCCCGTGCAGCTATTGTTACATAGCCTCAAGCCCCTTTGTTAAATAAAGAATTAAACGACAATAGAAAAGACAAAATAACTCAGAATACCAATTTGAAACACATTGAAACTCTCAATAACCGCTGTCTCCTTTAATTCGCGCCTGTCCCATTATGAATTATGATCGCTTTCCTCCACAATAAGTGCATAAATAGGGGCCGGCTGATGGCCTGGTATAAATCACGCCCATCCATCATCCATGCCGTGCCAATGTAAATATTGTACATCTTTTTGTATCGGCAGAAGTCTCACTGGTACAGGGGCCCAAGTCTGCAATTTTATAAATTCATCATTCCAACACCATCCCATTGTCATTATGCTAAAAGTTAGTAATCTGCTAAATTCATAATGGTCGATCATTGGTCGGTCAATAGTCTTGTAATTGAATTGGCAATATTTTAATGGCATTGTCGTATTGCCATTATTATAAAACCCGTTAGTAGAAATGATTTTCGAAAAAATACTACTAAATTTGAACATTTATTCATGCCAGATTTCATTAATGTTGCATATATGTATTTTAAATACAATTTTAAGAACTATCAAAATTTTAGCAGAATACCGCCTAAGTCATTCATTTGTCATTATGTACGAGATTACCAATAAATGCCATTTCTTTCAATGGAGTATCAGTGGCTGACCATTGGAAAGTCATAATGACGCCATTATATTAGTAGATTACCAAACTTGTCAAAATCAACAATTATGAAATCAATGATAGACCATTGTAACACTTTTGTATTAGCAGACTTGAGGCCCTGAGGTTTAGTTACTAGGCTTACAGGAATTCCTTACGTAACTAGTCGAGTTTTTCTTGTAACATTGGTGCCTGTTATCTTCTATTACCACCACCCTATTGCTAGTCCCCTTATTATGTTTGCTTATATTCGTTATTCGTTCGGAGGTTTTAGTTGTATCTTAAAAAGTGGGTTTATCTAATCATTTGCCTTTTCTCAACTATGTTGGGGTCGGTTTCCAGTCTAACCGGATGCAGTTAAGTACTAGTATTTTACATGAAGCGACTTCCTCTCTGACCTCCACAACTCAGTTATAGTTACAGTAGTAGGTAAAACGATACAGTGTTGAGTGTTGTTTCCCTGATGCTTTTAAAATTCTCTTCAATACCTTCCTTTTCTGGTGGGATCCGCAAGGGCCGATGCCTGCCAGGGGTGTGGGTTGTTCGAAAGAGATACTGTGGCCCCTGGCACATAGGCAACTGAAGGAACACGGGTGAGTTTTAGTCAGCAAAAGTCTGACACTTCACACAAAACTTCTCCCGCTACCAGAGCAGAAGAAGTTATTTGATGATTTCTCATCCATTTTGAATTGTCTTGTTTAACACCTTCCACATTCGAAGCTCTATCGTTAACCTCATAATTTTCAAGAGCTTTCTGATTGCAGCCATCTTTATTTTTATCAGCAAGTTGTGAGTAACATAATATATGTTACTCACAACTTGCTGATGAAAATCCTGGAAACAGGAACAATATCATCTCCTTCTACCCTACATTTTTATTACACACAAGACGTGACTACAACAAATAAATACAAAACATAGATAGTAAAGACTAACATCTTGTTCGTGCACTCGCGTCGACGGAAGTCACACGGTCGCTTTCAGATCTGTTACTAAAATAGACGACAGAATTGGACAGAATTGGCGAAAACCATTTATCATTGTTTACAGTTTATTAATATTTCGCCATGATTTTCTTGATATCTAATTTTTTGGTTTAGGCTGTCCACCCTACTGTCAAAATGTCCAGCCATGCCATAAAGTCCATTAGCCAGCCATGACGGGTCAAACTGGAAATTTATAATCAGATTTTCCGGATACAGGATTTTGTCGTTACACTGTTCGCTTTCCACCCGTTTTAACCAGTTCTATCTTATTACCCAGTAACTGGGTTGTGGAGATCAGATAGGCAGTAGCTCCTTGTAAAATACTGATAGTCTGCTGCGTCCGATTAGACAAGCAATTCCAGAAAAGCGTATTCCGTAGGCGCCTCGTAAAAAATCAAGTTTTTTTTTAGGGTGGGAAATAATAAAATAACTTCTCCCATTCTGGGTAGAGCAGGACAGAGTGTCTGGCTTTTACTGACTAAAACCCACCCGTGTTCTCGTTGCTTGTGTGCCAGGGGCCATGGTATCTCTTTCGAACAACCCGCACCCCTGTTCTAACGCAATAAGTACAGTCGATATTGAATCACCACACAAAGACATACTCAAAAATAAAGCGGTTTATGCAAGCCCACAAAACCGTAGACCTACCCGCAAAGCTAAACCTCAAACATTTTACAAAAATAAAACTATTTCCATTTTGAATCGGTCTTCTCTCGACCCTTCTAAGTCTACCTTCCAGCGCTTCAAGCAACTCGGCCACTAAGTGCTCGTCGGAGGCGACGACATATACAGCGCTGTATTTGCTTGGAGATCAGATACTATGTGTACAATATTTGTTAGTTTGAAATCTGTCAGCGGCGACTTTTGTTTGTTTATTGGACTTCAATTGTTCGTTGGTGTTTATATGACAGGTTATTGGTTGACAAGTTGTCAATTTACGGTGTTGTTAGTTGGGGAATTGAGTCTGCCAAGGTTTTTAGAGAGCGGTGGTATCCCAGTAGTATTGGGCGCGACCTACGAGTCTTAGGTTCTGAGTTCTGACCCACGCACTTTACTTTGTGTAATGAATTTCATCACCACTCTCAAAACGGTGAAAGAAAAAACATCAGGAGAAAACCGACACGTAACCACTACCCAATAATTAAGATATGTGACGTCTGCCAATCCAAAATGGGCTTGTGTGGTGGATTATGGCCCACTCCCTCTCACAGGTAGGAGGAGGCAGGTAAGAGGTCTCAAAAGTGGGTTTATACCATGTATTTAGTGGTACAGTTCTTAGTCATTATAATACTTCCTCGTTCTTGAAACACTGACCACTAAAACTTTTTTTCTTCAGGGTGGGATATCATCAAATAACTCCTCCCGCTCTGGGTGGAGCAGGAGGGCGTGTCAGACTTTTACTGACTAAAGCCCACCCGTGTTCCCTCAGTTGCCTGTGTGCCAGGGGTCACGGTCTTTCGAACAACCCGCACTCCTGGCAGACTATCAAAACATACTGGTGACTTTTAGAAGATGGAATCGTTCAAACTGTTATTCCAGATGAATGAGATTTAATAGTAGCACTACACTAATTCTTCCATTCCTCACAAAATCATGTTTCTAAACCCATAGAAGAATACAAAAACTTAATGTTCAAATAACCCATTCGTGCCAAGCCGAAATTGAAAGTACCCCATAAATTCAATTTAAAACTATTAAAATCTCACATACCGCTATGCTATTAACATGCCTGCTAGTCGTTAAGGGGTGGACAAAGTCATTGGTCTCGGATTGAATTTAAATGTATCCTTAATTTGTTAATAGAAGGTTGAATAAATTTAGAGAACATGTACAAATATTTGTAAAATTTGTTCTGATTTTAATCAGTAATATCAGATTTCCTAACGTCACTGCCTGATAGTATTATGACCAATTAAACCTGCATGAATGCTCAGCCATTTTGAAAGTGAAGGGCTTCAGTAGTTAAAAGCATTAGCGCTTTGAACAGCACCCTTTCATTTTCGTGATCAAGTCTCTTTCAAGCCTAATAAGTAATACCAGCTGCACGGTTCGATCAATCAGGTTAAGCAACGCTTGCCGCGGTTTTTCTGTGGATAGGTGACCATCTTTACATACCAAGACCGCTCCGTGCCTCAGGAAGCACGTTAAGCTGTTGGTCCCGGCTGCCATTCGTGGATCTTTGATAGTCGTTATGGGTCGTCACAAACCCGAAAGTCTGACAACCAGTCATACCAAGAGATATGGTATTACCCAGTAACTGGGTTGTGGAGGTCAGATAGGCAGTCGGTCCATGTAAAATACTGGTAGTCAGCTGCATCCGGTTAGACTGGAAACCGACACCAACAAAGTTGGGAAAAGGTGATGAGGCAGATGATAATGAACCTGGTACATCCATCAACAAAACACAAAGAAACCCCATTTTCTACACTCCAAATTCAACTGCTCTACATACCAAAACCCTCAGAAACCTCGTTAAAACAAACGTATGCAAATTCTAGTTATGTTATCGTTCTTATCTGGCTCGAGTCCTGGGGATTAGCTGGGCTCGAGTCTCGGGCTGGCTCAAGTCTGCCCAAACGCAGCGATGCCAAAACTAATCTCGAGCCGAGATTAACGTACAGATTGTGTAATGCATTCAAAGTGTTATGTTAACGTTTTAATGCAAGCGGTTTGATGTTTCTGGGATGCACTTGCAACTCTGCAAGTGCAAGTATAGCTTTTAGACTGAGACACGGCGGATCTTACACTAATTTTCTGAACTGTTTCTTGGTAATCCTTCTGTCTTGGTACGAATTTCGAGCTTAGCGCAGTACACCTGCTGTCTAGACTTCCAAATGGATTTTCGTTAACCCCATTGCACTAAAGAGGATGGGAAATGAATGAAAATATCTTTTTGTGATTTTCCCAACACTGAGCTTCGACAAACCAGCACCCTAATTGCGTAACTCACGATTGATCATAATTGGTTTCGTCTTCACAGTCAAACAATATTCATTGCGTTATTTATGTTGTCGAACAGACACATTTTTCGAACATATGAAGCAATGGTTCAACAATCCGTTTCAAAACGATACAGATTATGATGAATCGTGAGTTACGCAATTAGGGTGCTGATTGTGATAGGTGGTGTTTAAAAAATATGCTGATAACATAAGGCCCAACTCCAAATCACATTGATTACCTAAATCACATGACATGTCATCAATAACAGTATGAAGACGATAAATACCATTACAGTACAGAAATTGACATTTTTTGTTTATGAGCGAAACAGTGGCAGTTATGAGGGGGTTTTTTTTTTTTTTGGGTGGGAAATCATCAAATAACTTCTCCCGCTCTGGGTGGAGCAGGAGGGCGTGTCAGACTTTTACTGACTAAAACCCACCCGTGTTCCTTCAGTAGCCCTTAAGCCAGGGGCTGTGGTGTCTCTTTCGAACAAACCCGCACCCCTGGCAGGCATCGGCCCTTGCGGGCCCCATCATTTTTTGTGCTGACATCTCTTTGAGGCGCGCGTGGAACACAACGCGCCGTCGACTTGGGCTTGGTCCTTACCGGACAGCGAGCTACCCATTACTCGCCGTCCGCAAGCCCATGCCTACGGTGGCCGGAAATCGGCCTGGGATTCCCGACGCCCAGGGCGTCTCCGTATCCTGCGGCGGCTGGGGTCGCGAGGGCGCATATGCTGCCTCTCCCTCACGTGCGCCGCCTGCCTCTTCGCGAGCATCACTGCTTCGCTGAAGGAGGTGACGGCTCCCCATGCCCTCTCGCTCCGTACCATGGCCTGGGCCAGGGCCGGACGCGAGAGATCGCCGCCGCCAATCGCCTCCACGAGGACACGGCGGTGCTCCGCCCAAGCAGGGCAGACCGCCACCGTGTGCTCCACCGTGTCCTCAGGGCGATCTTCGCAGTGGAAACACCCGGGCATTTCCTCCCGCCCTATCCGAAACAGGAACCTCCCGAAACAACCGTGTCCGGTGAGGACCTGCGTCAGGCGGAAGGTGAGGACGCCATGCCGCCTCTCAAACCACTCCTCAAAGAGGGGACTTACCGCCGCAATCAGGGCGTGCCCAGTTATGAGGGGGTTGCATTCATTTATTTTTTGTATAGTGAACCTTTGTTGTGTGTTTTATTAAGCCATTAAACTCAACTAACTATATAATCCGTAAAATTCTTTCAATGTAAAAAGTACCAGATCGTTTAAGTCTACTCTTTCGTCTCATAAACTTATGTTTGAAACAGTCCACTGTATATGGTTGTAAACTTGTAATAAGACCCAATAATTTCTGGTGTATTTAATAAGAGCCATTAGGTAGCTCAATCGTGACACATCAAGTCATGACATAATGTGGCCCGTCTCGTCACGCTCGGACACAGTCGGGGCTCTATCGTTTGTCGGCACGATTGATCCTGTCGTGGCCGCCATGACGTGAAACATACGGTGATGACATGGTGTTTCTGGCGGGAGAGCTGATTACTTGTGGTTATATTATTATGTGACAAACCTTGTCACAGAGAACTGTAAGACAAGTTGAGAAATTCAAAACACTGATCTGGAAAGTTTATACAGACTTTTCGTGATTTTATTTTGTATTTAAATTATCTGTTGGTAATAAAGACACTAATACTTAAGATGCAAGTTAAACAAGTTTAATAATAATAATAAAATTGAATCAGTTATCACTTATTTTCTTTTGATAATATATTTACAGACTTGCGGAGGTACAATTTAATTTTACAATGCTTCTATTAGACACTTACATATTTAATACTTAGCTACCTTAGTAGGTACCCAAGTACAATCCTTCTAAAAATTTAGTTTACTAGTAGTACTCATAAACACTCCACTAATAAACATTTTTATTTTGTTCCAAGAATATAGCAATAAAATGTGAAACTTCTAGCAAATACTTGCTTACTTTTACTCATTCATTCGTAATGTCTACTTTACAACAGTGATCCTCTTTTCTAAAAAACACACAAAGAAGTGCTTAAAACATAAAACTTTTGCTCATAATATAAAGATAAGCTAGTATTAACACGCTATTGTCAGAAACTAGCAAAAGTAACATTTTAGTACCCACAGTAAAACTAAAAAAGATTTGGAAAGATTATAGAAATTGCGATGACTAAGCCATTTGTTTATGAAAACTAAACAATGAGAATGCGTTTTCACAATCGTAAAACCAGTGGGTGGTCCCCCACCCATACAAGTTGGGGTTAAAAAGTATACTCACGCTTTACCTGAGATTATGCAACGGCATTGGAAATTTTAAATATCGCTCTCAAAGAACTATAAAATTAACACGATGAGTATGTTTCTACAAAAGAAAGTGATGACAAATGCGATTAATTTTCTCAAACAAACATAAAATTCACAGATATAATATAATACGACGAATAATAATACGAAAACAGCCCATAAAACAGTCATAATACAAAGCGAATAACAAAACGCAGCAACAAATCGTTCAGAAAAAATCTCTTGACCCACATTAAGCTACAAAGGTCCGCCCACGTCGAGATGACACTAAAACTAAATTATTACTAAGCCGCCGTTTACCAGCTTCGCAGCTATTCAATTTCCCATGCTATGCATCTCAGTCGTCGCATCCACTCCTTTGACTGCGCGATGCATATTTTATATAATCCTTTCATCAGAACGTCGAGTTCGCGGAAAGCGCTTTTAGTAATTCTCGCGAGCGAGCGAGAAGGAAGCCGCTGACAAACGGGGTGTCAAACAGCGGTGGGGATAAGACGCCAAAGCTCCCGCAGAGCACACAGAATGCAAAAATGGCGAGGCGACTAGTGACAAGGTGTCAGGAGGGGGGCACGTCACACCGCGAACCTCAGTTCAGAGCCGTCCGTCGCGGCAACCGCACGTCTCGTTCCGCTCCGTACACACGCCGCGACTAGTGACTTGTGTATCATGTGCTGACACCAAGCCTTGGATTTTGTGAAGTGATATTGTTCTGTGTTGTGGATTGATTATATTTTTTTAAGCTGGAAAAGGATATCGGACTGTGGAGCAACATGCTCACGTCAAGCAATCAGTATTTGCGACCGGATTACCTGTCGCCGCTTCCGACAACGGTAAGTTTGATTGATGATGACAAACTCGTGTTTTCTTATCCTTGCGCTTGCGTTAGGTATAATTTACTTTACATTAGCGTTACTGCAAAGTTTTATGGTTGTATCAAAATGTAGTTTGTACTGGATACCTGTTTCATTTGAATTATGGTCATTATGTGACTGATAGTTTATGAAAGTAACTTCTTATTTTACTGTAGAGTTCTGCAAAATAATACGACAACTTTAAACGAACTACTCTTCAAGATGGTAAAGGCTAACTACTCACGAAAGAGAAAATTCAATAAGTAGGTACTACTCTAAATAGGTATAAAAGAAAACAAAAAAATTAACAAAAACAAACTGAAAATCCGAACACACTTTAAAATAAAGAAACTTAAAAGAGATAATACATGACAAACAAGCTGATGAATTCAACTTGAAAAACGTACCGGTCCTTTCGATATTATTTACATTCAACAAAATCAAATAAACCCTCATCAGGCTACAACTTCAGAAAATGACGGATTAATTTTCCGTGAACCTTCTGAATGAAACAATCGCTCCGTGAAAAGGTATCAGGGGGATTTCAACAAGTATGTCGAATTTCACTTCATGACAATGAACAATCAAATATTATTGAAACAAATTGTTTGCTTATTGTTGACGTAGATCTGAAAAGAAAATACTAGGAAACTAAAGGAAATTAATTATACTTCAACAATTAAGTATAAAAGTTGATGAAACTTAAATAGTTTATTAAAGTTCAGGCAATAGAATAAAAAACGTAAGAGACACACATACCTACTGACAAAATTGAGCGGTTATAATTAAAAATCAAGAAGAAAATTTAAACGATAAGCATAGTTACCTATTATACTGGTAGAGAATGCCTAAGGCATTAATTCCGCTTTTGTACCTTTTTGTGTGCGAGAAGTATAAATAAATAAATAATTAATAAATACTCCAAACTCTATTTATTATTAAGCTAATAAAATTCATATTTTAGTAAAAACACGTTTGTTTAAATTAATATAGAGGTAAAATAAATTTTCCTCATTTGTTCTTAGTAAACTTCCGGAAAGGAAAAGTCATTTTTGGGAAATTGATCAAGTACTCAGCGAACTAATTTTTTTTTTTTTGTTAAATTCAATTGCATTTAACTAACTTCTTTTAAAAAGGTTGTTCATATTACTTTACAAACTGCAAAATCTTTAGAGCCTTGCTTTCATGACAGACGAAAGTCATTAGCTTTCATTGTATTTAAAATTACTTGTAACATAAAACATTATAACTACCACCCATCTATTTTGAAAGACGTCTCGTAATTACAAAATTAAAACAACAATCGTCTCTGAAGCGCTAACAAACAAGCAATTAGTATTTCGAACTAGACTCTAATAAGATTCGTATCGTCGCTATAATAAACTTTGACAAAACAACGTGAGTAAAACAGAAAACATATTCCCGACACATAGCGACGGTTGAGCGGCGGCAATAGACGTGACAACACGCCACAAGTTCAGGCATGCCGCAAATTCAGCGGCACAAATTGCCCTTTTCACTGCGAGATTACATCATGCGGGAGCCGAGTGAAATGTCAAGCGGAGCCGACGGCTGCCAGACGCGCGGATAATGGCGCGTCGGCCGCGTGATTGGACGCCCGCCTCCCCCACCCGCACCCCCGCGGTCCCTTTGTACGCCCGTCACTCGCAACCTCGACCCGACGTTTCATTTCATAAACTGCCTCTCTTTGTTGCAGCTCGACGCGAAAAAGAGCCCGCTGGCGCTACTAGCGCAGACCTGCAGCGCTATCGGCGCAGACTCGCCCAACCCCAAGCTGATCTCCGCCGCCGAGAAAGCGAGTAAGAAGTATGATGAGAAAACACACGTACCCGACAACAAGCCCAGCTTCAAGCCTTACGAATCGTGCCTCACAGCGAGAGAAAAGACTAGAACACCTGACGACCGAGGTTCTGTCAACGCGTCGTCTAAGACTCCACTCTCGTCTAAAGGCAGCGCGTCCACCACACCAGTACAAGCGCGCTGTGCCAGTAACCAGAGCTCTTCGTCACAGAGGACTCCACCTCCCGCTCACCGGAAAACACCGTCAGAGAAATCAGACGAGCGATCCAGCCCATTGCACGGCTCACCCGTGCCAACCAAATCTAACTCAGAGTCGATCAGCATCTCATCTGCATCCAAGTTACCGTTCACACCCACCTCTTTATCGTCCAGCGCAGACACCAAAGAACATTCAAGCTTCAAGCCCAGCATACCTGTTTCTACATCCGCCTTCCTCGGTGGATTACATCATAGCGGATTTCCTTTACAAATGGACCTAATGACCAGTAGCTTGATGGCTGCACAGCACCACGCTTTAAAGAATGGATTAAATCCGTACCTCGCGTACGCTAGAATGAAGGCACCTGGAAGTGATCTAGGAATTTGCAGAGATCCATACTGTACGGGTTGCTCACTAAGCTCACATTTGCTCAAATCCGCCGTGTGTCCGGCGGGGTGTGCTCAATGCGATCACGCTAAAACTCCGTTTCCGTTACCTACTAACCATCCCGCGGCAGCGGCGTATGCTCACGCGCAGTTAGCTGCTTTAGCGGCCGCTTCCCAGCTGCCTTACGTATGCAGCTGGATGGCAGGAGACTCTGCGTACTGTGGCAAACGGTTCGCCTCATCAGATGAATTGCTGCAACACTTGAGATCACACACTGCGAGCGGCGACTCGAGCCCGAGTCTGTCGATGCTGAGCGCGACTCACCCGTTGCTGCAACGCACATACCCGACGCCGCCGCTGTCCCCGTTGACTCCTCGCTTCCACCCATACAGCAAGCCGTCGCACCTGGTGTCGTCGCCGCCGCTGCCATTCCCGATGCCCCCGCACCCCTCGCTGGCCGCGTACTTCCCACCGTACCCGCTGTTCGGCCCACGGCCTCTGCACCCTTGAGGACCGTCGGCGCTCCACGGACACAAGAAGGGGGGCGCCGACCGCTAACGCCCATGCCAAAAGGACATTCGGAACCGAAGTTTGTGTACATATAAATTAGTGTTCTTCGGGTTTCTAGTCGGCTCATATCATCGACGGAAGTGTTTGCCCCTATGGGGGTCGCGACAGCTGTGATCTCTAACTCGTAATCATTATAATTAGTGCACTGAACGCTTTGTCGTAACCGCGTGCGCGGATTTTAATTTTCTAGTTAGACTAACGAAATTTTTATGTACCAAATCTATAGATTTTAATTTAAAATTGATTTTTGTAATTTAAGTTGTTGCAATTAATTAGTGAGGGTTGTTAATTGTGTTTGTATTTTTTTAAGTGGATTTTTAATGATTTGGCGATACATTGATCTATCACATATCTTTGTAATTATGTGCGTTGTGACTGAACGTTTCTCGTAGACGCATGGTAGTCCCAGTAAATTAGTGTTACAGATAGCAGTTACCGCAACTATTCCTCGTTTATATTTATATAATTGCTACTTTCATTTTTCAAATTGATAAGATCTTAGATGAATCTCACGAATACACTTTACTTTAAAATTTACATTCTAACGCTTGCAAAACTGGCACGTTATATTTTTATGTGTAACTATAAATTAATGTTTACATAGTTCACTGTCAGAATGTTAAGTAATGACAAAAATTATAATAGTGTGAAAGCGGAATGCATGAACAACATTCATAATAAAGTAATGGACACTGTAATACTTGCAACTGATAACTGTTGAAATAAAAATTTGTTGTTATAAAGGGCATAAAGCGAAAAAAAATATACGTAAATATTTAATTTGAAACCGCAGACTTTGATTATTGAAACCCTCTACACAATTCACAAGGAGCAAAAGCACTCTTTGAATATTGAAGTTTAACTAACGAATTCAAAAAGTGTCTATATTAAAGTGGATAAATCTTTAATTGTTCAGTTCACTTTCATAATTTGTATAAAATATTTCTGAAAATACAGCAACATCAAAATTCACCACAACTTTTCTAAGTACCTAACGTGAACACTTCTTCGTAGTGCATTTCTTAAATTTTCACTGCAGTTCTAAATAATGTAATAATTATTCACAAACTTGCAAACAGTAAGAACTCATGAATATTTAGACACCGTTGTGTGAGAAAAACTTTAACATTATTCTGTTGCTCGCAGCTTTAATTTATCGTCTCATTGGTAGTCAGTAAACTCGAGAACTGAAATCCGATTAAGATTATTAGGTCAGACCAAAGTACCATTGGTTTTTTGATAATAAATTACAATTTAGCTTCCAAAACAGTTTTCACACATAAACGGAAAGCAGAGAAGACTCCAATAGCTCTTTATTGGGCAGTCATACACACAATTAAATACATACAACCATTACCATACAAAATTTAACTTACAGACAGCAAAGAATTATTAGACCAACATTGAATAAAAATCCAAGGAGGTGCTGCATCTTTTTAAAATCAGGAACACAGAATAAAAATTATTCGTGGCAGCACAAGACCAGTACCCGAATTGGTTAAGAGCTGAACACACTTTCAATCACAAATAGAAGGTTATCCTTAATTTCTCCATTGATTTGAAAAAATCGTCTGCTCAGCAACGTAAATGATGCATGAATGTTGATGCTGTCACTATAAGTGTGTCCCGCAGTTACCTCGCTATATCTCCTAGCCAAGAAGATTCATAACAACACATATTAAAAAGAAGAACAATCTACTAGCATCAACCCACACACATGATGCAACAGAACGAATAAACAATATTTTTCAGAAGGCATGACTCAAACGTCGTTCGTAATTAGGACTGTTGCGGCTTCCACTACAATAAATTATAAGCAATTTATCTGTCTGTCTGTCGCCATACATCACGAACTGTGCAGCATTTACTAGCGTTGAAATATTATGACCAATGTGCAGGGTGGACGCATCATTTGTTAGCCGTGTGGGCCAAGCATTATCTTTAAATGCTACATTATGAACGTGTGAAATCATTTTAGGTTGCAATTTATTATGTGGGTTTTTTTTTTTGTTTCTTTTGCAACTGTTTATTTGATTTTCTGTTTAGGATAGAGTTTTTCGAAAACCAACTTAATATGCCTTCGATTTTCATTAATTAAAATACAGTGACATAGTTTTAACAAGTCACTGGCTAAACATACAGTGACCAGTATATTTAGAATAATTAAAGAAGTTTCTAACACTAAATCAAATTAACATCCTATTTAGCAAACCAAAATTAAATTATAAATTTAAATAACATACTAAACGCCGTTATAGACGCTAACCATAATAAACATTAAATAATTTTATAATAACGCCATTCATTTTATTATAACTAATGGCAGTTACAGAAACAATGTTAGTATGTATTTATGTATACTTATGTATAATAAAACTTTATAGTTTCCTGCTGATTTCGTAATATATATGCCAAGAAGCATATTTAAATTACAAAACATATATTTAAAGTATAATTCTCGCATTATTATATTCATTAATGTCGTAAACGAGTATAATATGTCTTTGTTTCATTAATTTTATTATGTTCAACAGTTTCTTTTGGATTGTTCTTGAAGAAACACTCTGTTTTAAATAATTTAAAAGCAGGTCATGACTCTGTGTACTCGGGAAACAATTTAGTTTTTCTGCTAGCAATTTATTTAGTGTCAGCTTGAATAGTTTATTCTTTTCTACGAATTTCAACTCTATTAATTCAATGGCTTCCAATTTGTCGATTGGTAAAACGCGGAATTCTTTTTCTTATTATACACTATACTAAAAAACTATTTTCCACGTAACGTGCAGTTAAATAATGTGTGAGAATTTAATTGTTAATATTAATGTTTAATTGCATTTAAATAAATGATATTTCTCAGGAGCGAAAGATCGATTTGTATTGGAATAATATAAGCCTGCCCCTTTATTTGAGACATAACATAACAGGCCAAAATCGGGTGTAGCTCTGGGATTCAGGGAGCATTATAATGCTCCCTAAATCCCAGAGCTACACCCAATTTTTTTCATTTACTACTGGTGGGAGCATTGAAAACTTCTTGTACTATGTGGCAGCAATCTTTCCTCAGAAATCTGATTACTACACACATGAGGACGCGCCAAAGTAAACCCATATTAATACACATAAATACTAAAGCATAAATCTGTTGAACTTCCGTCCGAAAATCGCATCATTCACCCTAGAGTTCGAGCGCAGACTTATGATACATCTCGCCAGATATTGAATTAATAAGATGTTGAGACTGCGAGCACTAAAGTTCATTATAAATGGATTATTTATGTTTTCATATAACGTAGTAGCTGCAGTGTATTTTGAAAGCGATCCTTGTAAAAGTTATAAAAAGGGTGAATTCGCTTTGGAGATTTTCAAAACCAGACATAAGAAGTGTTGCATTGGTGCATGCTTTTACGGGTTAAAATCAGGCGGGGTCGTAAAAAGAAAGAAAGAAAGAAATTTTATTAGACCCAGGTTAAGGCACATGATTTCACACAAAAACAGAAAAAACTTAAATAGTATTGTGTGTCTAACGACTCATTAAAATAGACTCAGTTCAGCATAAATGCCAAGCAAGTAGTACCTGACGATGGTTTTCAAATGGACCCTATAGTTACGAGGACAGTTGCACTCTAAGTTTTCAGTACCATTACCTACAGCCGAATACAAAGAAGCAACTCAATTTTAAATCACCAGTAAGTCTCATGCTGTCACTCTCTTTTTAAGGTGAATTGTAGATACAAGAAAACAAAAAAAAGGAAAAGTCACGTAGATGTTTTTAAAGTATTCGGAGTTGAACAAAAACGAAGTTGCAGTTGTATTGAACAAAAAAAAATCCTGGGTCGCTGTGCATCAAATGGAGTAGCAGCGGAGTTTCAGTTGGCAGTTACATGCATGAAAGATTTTCCAGATGATTGGGTTTTCGATAAAACATTTAACGACTCGATCAACTTACGTGCAGTCTGACAGGCAGTAGGCAAGTAACATGACCTGGAAAGTACATTTAACTGGCTTGGGGAGCATATTCTATTGTGGAATTGTCGTATGGAAGCCTATGGAAATCATAAAGTAAGCCAAAAGACTCATCATCTGCCTGCCTTATTTCAACTACGTTGGGGTCGGCTTCCAGTTTGACCAGATGCAGCTGAATACAAGTATTTTACATGGAGCAACTGCATATCTGACCTCCAGAACCCAGTTACTGAGGAATATGATGCCCCTTAGTAAGACTGGTTGTTAGATTTTCGGGCTTTTGATGATTCGCCTCGACTGTAACTATGTAACCAGACATAGGGTGCTTACATATAGAAACAGGTTACCGATACAGGCGAGTCTGTACGGGTCGGTACCGTTCGGTGCAGGTATAATATCCCCGTGTTATTTTATGCGCTCATTTATAAAGAAACAGCACCCTAATTGCGTAACTCACGATTCATCATAATCTGTTTCGTTTTGAGACCGATCGTTAAACCATTGCTCCATTTGGTCCAAAAATGTGTCTGTTCAACAACGTAAATAACGCAATGAATACTGTTGAACTGTCAAATTGAAACAGATTATGATTAATCGTGAGTTACGCAATTAGGGTGCAGGTTTATGCTTGTCGGTGCCGACAACCTGGGCCGAGTCATACGGGTTTAAGCATTTGCCTGTGTAGTGTGTCCTCTTCTGTCGTCGTGAAAATGGATATGGATTGCGATGTTTGGATAGCCTCCAACAATGGTGGTTAAGCAAATACCAATGTATTTGCTAAACTACCTTTATGGGACAAAAGACATAAATTACACAGCAACAGAAATGTTATTGATAAACGTTGTAAGGAGATTAGTTTGAATAATTGAAAATAGGATCCTTAATTCTTTCTTTTACGGTTCATATTAGAAACATCGACTGTCCTTTTTTACGGAGACGAAAACTCATTGTCCGACGAACTTGGAGAAATGATAGTCACTAAGAACAGATTTACCTAATTCTATATTGTTGTTTGACCGGTACGTATCCGTACCGACCCGTACAGACATATCGGGACCGGAGAACCTGTATCTTTATGTTTGCACCCATAAGCTAAAAAATTTTACCAAATCCTTTTCGGGAATATCTACTCTCTGTAGGGTGAATTAGTTAAGTAGCATTATAAGCACGTTATGTTTTTTTTTATATGCAGATTTCACAGTACGTATGCCTCCCAAAATCGGTACTCAAGCAAGATTTACAAAACAGGTAAGGATAATAGATGAATGTTAGTTTTTAACTCCTTGCCACGTAACACCATCATCAGCTACACATGTAGCACAGAACCTACAATTCTGCTAAACCGCCCACGAAATACAGACTCAGAATACAACAAACCACATCATTCTTATTTCTGGGCAGCTTCTGTCTACAACTTCATACGCGTGAAGTATCTTGTTTTCGCAACCTACTGCATCGCAACGCGTCACATCGCTCCTTCGCGCTATTACTTCGTTTTCGCTCACCGTTTTTTTTTTCTGCTCAGCTGCAGCGTGATTCTAAATATCCTTCCTCGACAATTGGGTTGTCAAATACAAAAATAATGTTACAAATCCTATTGGTCGTTCAGAGATTAGCGCATTCAGCTTTATTATATTAATATAGATGAACATTCTATGAAACTACTAAACTATTCAATTCTAATAACTACTCCACTACGAATCACTAATCCTATGACATCGAAATCCGATTATTCGCTTGCAAATCAAAAGCCATAAAGCGAAACGGAAACCAACACACATTAGCATAACCATCAATTTGTCATACAATTTAATATTAAAATGAATATACACGTTTCATTTTAATAAATTAATTAGATTTCTAGCGACGCTTTGGCTCGACAACGGATGTCTTTGGTCATTTATAATGTATATTTTCGTCGTGTTTAAATGGTTTTGTCATTATTGTGTCGTGAATATTGCCTCCCGGCCAACACGATGGCTGGAAGGTGACGCAATTCATTTTACGAACAAGACGATTCAAGCCTGGAAAAATAAATAGGTTTCTCTATGTTATCATTGCCTAAAGGTATACAAAGGAAAACATCGTGAGGAAAACTGTACTTATAATGGTCTGAATTTTCCAATACGGAGTGAGCAAAGAGCAAGCATAGTGGATAATGATCGTAACTTCTCTTCAAGAAGAGAGAGCAAGCATGGTGGACTGTAGTCGCTACTACATTAAAAGAAGAAGCCTACAACAACAGGGTAACCTGTAGTGAACGCCGTGTCCTCGTGGAGGCGATCGGCGGCGGCGATCTCTCGCGTCCGGCCCTGGTCCAGGCCATGGTCCAGGCCATGGTAGCGAGAGTGCATGAGTAGCCGTCACCTCCTTCGGCGAAGCAGTAATGCTCGCGAAGAGGGAGGCGGCGCACGTGAGAGAGAGGCAGCATATGCGCCCTCACGGCCCTAACCGCAGCAGGAGACGCTCTGGGCGTCGGGAATCCCAGGCTGATTTCCGGCCACCGTATAGGTGGGTTTGCGGACGGCGAGTAATGGGTAGCTTGCTGTCCGGTAATGATCAAGCCCAGGTCGACGGCGCGTTGTGTTCCACGCGCGCCTCAAAGAGATGTCAGCACTAACGTGATGGGGCCCGCAAGGGCCGATGCCTGCCAGGGGTTGGGTTATATTGAGGGATTGGGCCGTAATCCACCACGCGGGCCCTGTGCGGGTTGGTAGATGTCACATGTCTTCGAATTTTTCGGTTCTAGGACATGCCGGTTTCCTCACGATGTTTTCCTTCACCGTTTTGAGAGCAGTGGCGATTAAATAATTTACACAAAGTAAAGCGCCTATCTGGGTTCGAACTGACTGATATATGAGTGCCACTAGCGCCTTAACGAGGTAGGTAGCCTCAACAATATTACCATTCAGTGGATCAAAGGACACAGCGGTTTACTAGGCAACGATGCAGCCGATGAACTTGCCAGGAGGGGGTCGAACATGGAACCAGTGGGACCAGAACCCATCGCGCCACTTCCCTTCGGGTATCTACGCACTCTGGTAAGGAAGCGAACCAGGGATCAACATCACAAGTTATGGTTGGACCTAAGTGAGTGCAAGCAGGCTAAGGAAGCACTTCCTGAGCTCGATGCTCGCCTCACGAAACAGGTTCTCCGTTTAACTAAACCACAGCTGCGTACAGTTACAGCAGCCGTAACTGGCCACGGGCCATTTAACAAACATCTCTTTGTCATAGGAATAACAGACAGTCCGCTGTGCAGGGCCTGCATGGAGGACGACGAGACAGCGGCTCATGTGCTGATAAACTGCCCGGTGGTCGCTAATTACAGGGCAAAATACTTCGGTAACCCAGGTACCCTAGTGAGGTTGTCAGCAACACCAAGGCGTTGCTGGCCTTTCTCGAGGAGCTGGGGTGGATCGAGTAACTGAGTCTCCCACCCGGACGCAAAATACGAGTTTTGACATGGAGTTGCGGACAACAGCCCGTTTTACCTATTACCTACCTATTACCTGGGTTCGAACTCACGACCTACAACTCGTAAGTCGCGGCCGTTACCACTTAGCCACCACTGCTTTGACCCCATCGCCAGTGAGAAAAGAAAGTCATACTTCTGAATAATGAACTTACACTACGATTTAGTGTTAAATTTTGCTAAAATTAGAAGAGTCAACCGTCTGTTAATTGAACTCTTTAAAAAGTTAAAATATTGTAACACTTTTCGGCATGATTGTACCTGACGTATAGGGTCATCGTAATGTCACTAATGTCTTTGTGGATGTATGGTGGTTAATTCTCGTGCCTTCTCTGTACCAGAAGAATCCAGCACCCTAATTGCGTAACACACGATCAATCATAAAGTGTTTCATTTTGACAATTCAACAATATACATTGCGTTTACGTTGCTGAGCAGACACATTTTTCGAACATTTGAAGCAATGGAATGGCAATCTGTTTTAAAATAATTCAAATTATGATTGATCGTGCGTTACGCAATTAGGGAGTAGAAAAATTACAGTAAAATGAACACTTATTTCTTTACGAATAATTTTGTGACGTAGAAAGAGTACCCTGAAGTTTTAATCCTCTCGATTAGGGTAAGAAAGTCCAACGTTCTGTCTTCTGAATAATGAACACATAGGTACTGTAAAAGTTGGTTGTTTGTTCCTATCTATCTATCGTCGCACCGGGCGGCAGGCAACGAAATGGCTTTGTCACATTCAAACTGTCAAGGAGATCTTGAACAATCCTGCAAATATTTTAGCTTGGGTTTTTAATTTTGGAAGAAAATAGAGGATTAACAGGCGCGGAGCTGTAAAGATCTAAAACATGGAATAAACGATATAATTTATATTTATACAAATACCTACACACGTTTCATTTATCAAACCCCGGTTCCAGGGACCCTGCTGCAGGTCCTACAGTAGCTACTGCGATTTTGTGACCAATGTGGCTACAATTGACATAGATGTGGACAGTACTTTATTATTCTCTCTATTATATAAATTGTAACAGTATTGTGTCCAACTGTACCTGACGTGACGGGCTGTCGTAATGTCACTAATGTCTCTGTTGATTATTCCTGCCGACTGCCGGTCGCTGCATTTGTAGTGTTTGTACATTGCTTCATTACAGCTAACTGCACACACTTTGTAATTTTGACATGCGATGGATGTGATAGTGTATTTTATTACTTTATTAGGCACTATTGCCAGCGCCTTGGCCCGCGTGGAGGTTGGAAATTTTCCCACGGGGACATATTAGCGGGATAAATACTATCCTATGTGTTAATCCTGGTTATAATCCATCTGTATGCTAAATTTCATCCAAATCCGTTCAGCCGTTTTTGCTTGATTGATTAACAATCATTCAAACATCTAAATACCCAAACATACAACCCTTCACATTTTTTTTTTAATATTATTTTTATTATTTATTTAATATTATTTTTTTATTCAAATATTATTAGGAAGTAGGATAAATAAATAGGTAGTAAAGCCATTGCTAGATTGCAGTGTACAGTTTTAGTAACGGTTTGGCGAAAAACTCTTGAATTATACCCACTAAAGTCGTATAATTCAATAGACAGCAGATTCGCCGTTCACAGAAAAGAAGTGGCTTCCAAGAGCTATGGGTACGACTTTTTACCAGAGGAATAATTTATTGTAGCTTTCATTTTGACAGTTCAACAACATTCATTGCGATATTTACGTTGTTGAGCAGACAGTTTTTTCGAACATGTGAAGCAATGGTTTTAATCTTTAGATTTATTTAGGTTCTGATTGATAGTGTTACGCAATAAAATTAAGGAGCAGGGTTTGAAGGCCGACGGACCGAATTAGGTAAAATTATTTTAGATTTGTACACACGGCTAAACATCAAGCTATACCAGTACAAGCTAATCTCGCATTGTATAGGATTTCCGTAGAGTGCGAGATCAACGTAAACTGGAAATATATAGCTTGTTAAGTAGCCTTGTGTAACATGTACAGAGGCCAGCACATCAAGCTACCCAAATCTGTCAAATTTCTTTGATAGTTTTTCAACTTTATTACAAAGGAATAAGGTTTATGTTCAATTGGGAAAATTTGACAGTTTGGGATTGCTTGACCTGCTGGCGACTGTACCTACAAAATTACAGAATTAATTAAATTTACGGCGTTGTTTATGCAAGAATAAATTTAAAAAAATGGAGATTTTTAATCATATACAAGATACGTTTTAATCAAGTGCGCAAACTGTAACCATGAATGCAGCATTTTAAAAAAATCTGCTGTTCTACACATTTTGACCGCGTAGGTGTTGCACTTTTCTATGAAACAGCTGATTATTTTTTTGTATAACCGACGAAATATTTCTGCGCTAGGGGTCTTGAATGATATGCTGAATTCATGGTTGCAGTTTGCGCACTGGTAAAAACGTATCCTGTATGTATTTAGTTTCACTAAGTGTAAGACTGATGCATTTATGATATTTTATTTTAATTATTCGTCTGAACACCCTGTAACATAATAATAAGCATTGACATTGAACAAAACACTCTGTACAAACTCATTTACACAAATTGACCCTTAATTTATAACTTAATTACGTGTTTATTTTATTTTTAATTAAAACAAAATAATTAAGTCTGGTTCACCTTATCAAGCATTTAATATGTCAACTTTTTTATGAGTTACCGGGTTATTTTATGATAAGGAAACGTACTTAATGTACCGACACCGGATCGAACCTGGAACCTTGGGAAGCAGGTGTTGCACGCAGTCATTGGGGTCAACCTGTCTTATAAACTTATTTACATACTACATTTAATTTAAACTACGCCCCGTCGGTTTTGATAGATCGCAGGTAAAGAAGGAGGGACGGCAAATTAATTTTCTTTAATAAATTTGTTGGTTGTTATTTTTTTGCTAACGGTACTGGTCCGGTGTGCAATTGTACTTGTATGAATGTTAAATGCGGTTTTCGGTGCCGTTGTTTTAAACTGTATATAAATTATATAATGAGTGAAAGACGGAAGTGCAACTGAAAACAATCTGTGAAACAATAAAAGAACATCTTAGCTTTTAAGATAAAAAAAGACATTTAGCTACATTCATAAATCCGTATTTAATTTCAACTTCTTCACCTAAATTATTAAAACTTAAACTCAAAATCTCTTGGAACGATGCAAGTGATCTAAGTTAACAGCCATGTAAATACGACTCATTTATTCCACATACTGTAAGCAAGTAATTTGTATTTAAAAATGGCGTTCAGCTAATTTCCGCTGCAGACCGTACCACTCATTCCTCTACGTGTCGTTTACGGCACGGCGGTGTTGATACACGCGGCGCACACTGGTCCCAAATGATAAAAAAGGGGACATTAAGAAATTTTTGACAAAAGGTCAACCGATTCAGCTTATTTTTTTTTTTTGTAGACAGCTGATGCAATTACAAATCACTTTTGTACATCGAGTTTTTGCCAAAAAAGCCGTATTTTCAGAGAAAAAAAATATTCAAATATTTTTTGTATGAAAGAAATCCTAATTTTGTCTTTATCTTCCAAGATTCAAACGTATTCAAAATAAAACTTAAAGCAGCTTGTAGAGATGCTAATTGCTCACTACTTTGTCATAGACACTCTTCTGCGATTTTGTGCTCCTTTTGAGTTACAGGCACTTTAAATATTTTTTGTATGAAAAAATCCTAATTTTCTCTTTATCTTCCAAGATTCAAACGTATTCAAAATAAAACTTAAAGCAGCTTGTAGAGATGCTAATTGCTCACTACTTTGTCATAGACACTCTTCTGCGATTTTGTGCTCCTTTTGAGTTACATGCACATTAAATATTTTTTGTATGAAAAAATCCTAATTTTGTCTTTATCTTCCAAGATTCAAACGTATTCAAAATAAAACTTAGCGTAGCTTGTAGAGGGGCTAATTTCTCACTACTTTGTCATAGACACTCAACTGCGATTTTGTGCTCCTTTTGAGTTACATGCACTTTAAATATTTTTTGTATGAAAAAATCCTAATTTTGTCTTTATCTTCCAAGATTCAAACGTATTCAAAATAAAACTTAGCGCAGCTTGTAGAGGGGCTAATTTCTCACTACTTTGTCATAGACACTCAACTGCGATTTTGTGCTCCTTTTGAGTTACATGCACTTTAAATATTTTTTGTATGAAAAAATCCTAATTTTGTCTTTATCTTCCAAGATTCAAACGTATTCAAAATAAAACTTAGCGCAAGCAATGACTCATTACCAAAAAATGCTTATAATCTGAATATGAGTCACACAATAAATTACCTGTACCTGAACATGTCTGTACACGTTTTGAGATATCCAAGTTGTTTATTTGATATATTTAAAATAAGACTTTTTTTAATAGAAAGACATTTATAAGAGTTACTTATTAATGAAGAAAATGTTATTACATCTAAGTCTATCTTTAACAAGATTATTTCTAATCCGCCTGAATTAATTTTTTAACTCTGAAAATACGGCTTATTTAACAAAAAATACATCTTTAAAAGTTACTTGTAATTGTATCAGCTGTCTACAAAAAACTAGTAAAGCTCATCCGACAACGAAAAATTTAAAGTGCCTGTAACTGAAAAGGAGCACAAAATCGCAATTGAGTGTCTATGGCAAAGTGATGAACAATTAACCCCTCTACAAGCTGCGCTAAGTTTTATTTTGAATACGTTTGAATCTTGGAAGATAAAGACAAAATTAGGATTTTTTCATACAAAAAATATTTAAAGTGCATGTAACTCAAAAGGAGCACAAAATCGCAGTTGAGTGTCTATGACAAAGTAGTGAGAAATTAGCCCCTCTACAAGCTGCTTTAAGTTTTATTTTGAATACGTTTGAATCTTGGAAGATAAAGACAAAATTAGGATTTTTTCATACAAAAAATATTTAAAGTGCATGTAACTCAAAAGGAGCACAAAATCGCAGTTGAGTGTCTATGACAAAGTAGTGAGAAATTAGCCCCTCTACAAGCTGCGCTAAGTTTTATTTTGAATACGTTTGAATCTTGGAAGATAAAGACAAAATTAGGATTTTTTCATACAAAAAATATTTAAAGTGCATGTAACTCAAAAGGAGCACAAAATCGCAGTTGAGTGTCTATGACAAAGTAGTGAGAAATTAGCCCCTCTACAAGCTGCGCTAAGTTTTATTTTGAATACGTTTGAATCTTGGAAGATAAAGACAAAATTAGGATTTTTTCATACAAAAAATATTTAAAGTGCATGTAACTCAAAAGGAGCACAAAATCGCAGTTGAGTGTCTATGACAAAGTAGTGAGAAATTAGCCCCTCTACAAGCTGCGCTAAGTTTTATTTTGAATACGTTTGAATCTTGGAAGATAAAGACAAAATTAGGATTTTTTCATACAAAAAATATTTAAAGTGCATGTAACTCAAAAGGAGCACAAAATCGCAGAAGAGTGTCTATGACAAAGTAGTGAGCAATTAGCATCTCTACAAGCTGCTTTAAGTTTTATTTTGAATACGTTTGAATCTTGGAAGATAAAGAGAAAATTATAATTTTTTCATACAAAAAATATTTAAAGTGCCTGTAACTCAAAAGGAGCACAAAATCGCAGAAGAGTGTCTATGACAAAGTAGTGAGCAATTAGCATCTCTACAAGCTGCTTTAAGTTTTATTTTGAATACGTTTGAATCTTGGAAGATAAAGACAAAATTAGGATTTCTTTCATACAAAAAATATTTGAATATTTTTTTTCTCTGAAAATACGGCTTTTTTGGCAAAAACTCAATGTACAAAAGTGATTTGTAATTGCATCAGCTGTCTACAAAAAAAAAATAAGCTGAATCGGTTGACCTTTTGTCAAAAATTTCTTAATGTCCCCTTTTTTATCATTTGGGACCAGTGTGCGGCGGTTCAAAGGCGCCGACCACTTTGATCTCGCCGCTCACCCGACGCCATGACACTTTGTACACTCGAGTAAAAAAGTGCAAAAACTTTTTAAATGTTAATTTTTATTGACGCGAAAATTATTGGTAATAATGTCAGAGTAATTAGTGTTTACGCAGTACGAGTTTGGTGACGGTAATTACTGTAGTTGATGACGAAACATTTAAATGTCGGGAGTTTCGTTAAAAAATAATTTACGGTAGTTTTGAAAATTAATGTGGGGCAATATTTTATAGAGTGATATGGAACTGGCTAATTGAAATTAAAATAAAGTGGTCTCATGTTAGTTAGTCAGTGGTTAGTTCAGTCATTAAGAGTAAATGCTTTTTAACGATAATGTGAAGAAAACTTTCTGTATATGTATTATTAGAAGCTATATTTATTTTAATTACACATACAAAAGTTTTACGTAATTGCCTTCAATTCCATTGTGGGTTCATTTACCTATGTCGCCTTACACCTTACGTTCTCGTCCTCTTCCGGATAAAATAAAATAAATAAGTCACAACTCCACATATTCCGTGTTCTCATATGGTTAGCTGTCAGTTATTTGTCCTGTCAGGCATACCAACAATATGCAAGAAACAATATGTAGAGGAAAAACGATCTAGTGTTAAATTTGCAAGAGGCCGGATGGCAATCCGATACCCGATACTTGTGCATAATCGTTGTACCTACAAAATGCCGATGCTGTGGAGTATTTGGATTTACCATACTTAAACGACAATAGGTAAGAGGATCTTCTTCCATGATAACATGAATGGAGTATTTGAACCACCTTCAAATGGTAGGCTTTTGTCTATAAATAGATATGGCAAACTTTGCAGTCCAAAATCAGAATTGGAAAACAAGAATCTCACAGTCAATTAATCAATCAACTCAGGCGATCACAGTCCACTGCTGGACAAAGACCTTTCCCAGGCTGCGCCACTAAACCCTGTCCTCCGTCAGCTGAATCCAGCCTGTCCCAGCCACTTTCTTGAGGTCGTCGATCCATCTAGCTAGAGGGCGTCCCATACTACGCTTGGGGATACACGGTCTCCATTCAAGTACTCGTTTGCTACACCTGCCAAATATGGCCAGCCACATCAGTTTGCTTACTTAGCGGTGTAATAGGTGGTGGTTGCTGATAGGTGCTGGTAGCGTTGGTGCCGAGGAAAATAACTGAAAAGTCGGACTATACAACTCTACGTGTGTATTGTACCAGTATCACAGTTGGAAGGGAAGTGTTGCCACAGATCACATGAAAATTTTCATTTTGATGTTGTTGTTGCAATCATAATTACTAAAATACCCAATAGCAAGCTGTGTCGGTAACTCCAGTCTGGTAGTCTCACATCTCAATCTCGTATTTTGGGAGAATCCTGTGCTGTTTCCAATGTTCATAGGTAAAACAGAATTGAGAATGGCTAAATTAAGATTATGTTTTACAAGAACACTTTAAACTGTCTTCCGGTAATTTTACAGGTGAGCTACCAATTTTTTTTTTAAATTTGAGTATGAAAGTCAATGGCTATAAGAGTAGGAGAAAACAAAGAAACGATGTATGGGCTGTATGAACGATGATTTTACTAAAAAAGAGATGACAACTAATAGAAGAAAGAAGTATCTAAGTAATAAAAAGATATATTACACTTTCCACAAATAAGTTGGGATAAGGGAAGAAAAGCTTGTGGCTTACTTAAAGTAATAACAGCTGTACGGGTCGATCTATCAGGTACAGACGCCAGCAGGTCAACCTACCCCAAACTGTCAAATTTTCCCAATTGAACATGAACCTTATGCTTATGGTATAAAGTTGAAAATCTATCAAATAAATTTGACAGATTGGAGTAGCTTGATGTGCTGGCGTCTGTAGGCTTGCTATGGTTGGTCCGTGCATCGGAAAGCACGTTAAGCCGTTGGTCCCGGGTGTCATTTGTGGATCTTTAACAGTCGTTACAGGTTGTCAGAAGCCCGAAACTCTGATAGCCAGTCTTACCAAGGGGTACCGTATTATCCAGTAACTGGGTTGTGGAGGTCAGATAGGCAGTCACTCCATGTAAAATACTGGTGTTCAACTGCACCTGGTTAGACTGGAAGCCGACCCCAACACAGTTGGGAAATGGCTAGGCAAACGACGACGAATTATAGAAGAGTGCCGATCCAAAATGATATCTGTAGTATCACACAGATAGTTGTGCCACAAGAAACGTCTTAACAAAAACAACCTCGGCTTTCTAACCAAACCAACAACGACTAGTCTAGGTAATCTAAATGTAACCCACATGAACCTATCCAAAAGCATTAGTAAGTCTAGCCAGTAAAATAAAACAGTAACTCTTCAACAAAACGCAGGAGGAGCGGTCATCGCTCCGTCAGCGTCGCTGATTACATCCGCGCGGCGAGGTACCCACGACATCAACCTATGGAAGTCTAGTATAAGTTGGTCTCCCATTGCATAGCTTTTTGTACAATGTGGGGTCAGCTTACACTGGAAATATATACCTACATTTCCGATGTAAGCTGATTCATGGTGACGGCAAATTGAGGCTGTCTAGCTCATGCCCCACTGGTTTCAAGGTAAAAACACTAACGACCTGTCTTCTTAGGTGTTAATGATTTTGATGTATTGTGAAGTAAGTATTTTGTCGCGGCTTTTTGTGGTTCAGTAGGTAGAACGATGTGTGATGATGAAATTATAGGTGACTTTCGTGAAAGGATTTTTTTTTTGTTGGTCATTGTGATCTAAAAACTGGAGACGAGAGTGATTGTATACACTTTTGGCTACGATTGACAGGAGTTACTATTCTATTATAATATCAACTTTATTGTATATGGCAAAGCTCTTATAAAAGCTATGTCTATCATTAGTGACATTAATGTAAATAATTGCGTACCAATATCTAGTTGGAGATCAACCAATTTAAAATGCACGCCCCTCCACTGCTGGTTGCATACACATTTCAAATACTTGTATACAAATTTTAGTGGAGGGGCGTACAGTTGAACTAGTTGATATGTACCTACGTGAAGCCTAAGCTCTATGCACAATTTCAAAAAATAGCACCGCTCTTCTCGCCAGTACTCACCCGATTTACATTACATAAAGATATCCATATTTTTTCCATGAAACGTGAGTAGTATGGTGGTACAGTCAAAGTCAATAATCTGAAGTGGTAAAGCAATGGGCAGATAAGCATCGTACAGTCGAGTGGAAGAGTGATTAACGTAGCCCCGCCACTTTGAAGCCGCTGCGCGTTGTCAGCTCAGATTAACGTCCGCTACCTGAACTCGTGTCTAGTTTTTAATTCTTTATTTGTTTATCCTTTTTGTGTGCGATGTTACTTTGATGGAACAAATTGTTATTTACTTAGTTTCGCTTTGTTCTTGTTTTCGGAAGCGATTGGGATGAAAAATGTTCTTGGAATGAATCTGTGCGATTTCATATTGTGTTGGCAGTTAAGTTAGTGATTGGTTTGGAGAAACAGGTGGTAAATATAAGTTATTGGAGTTTACTTGCGAAGGGAGGTATGACTGTGCTGTTATATTAATTACATAGTTTCACTAAATGATGAGGTGGTTGATTAATAGCAGTAGGAATGTCACAGGAGGTCCAGGACATGGAATGGCAGCTGTTATCTTGTCTTCTCAAAAGCTTTCAGCAGTCTCCGAAATGGTAACGCTAAGGCTACACTAATTGACAGATTCAGGCTAGCGGCTAAGTAATAAGAGTCGCAAAGTTCGATCGATTAGGTTAAAGCTACGCTTGCCACGATTGGTCCGTGGATGGGTGACCATCTTTCCATTACAGGAGTCCAACACCCCTCCGTGCCTGGGCACGCCACGATTGCGGCGGTAAGTCCCCTCTTTGAGGAGTGGTTTGAGAGGCGGCATGGCGTCCCCACCTTCCGCCTGACGCAGGTCCTCACCGGACACGGCTGTTTCGGGAGGTTCCTGTTTCGGATAGGGCGGGAAGAAACGCCCGGGTGTTTCCACTGCTAAGATCGCCCTGAGGACACGGTGGAGCACACGGTGGCGGACTGCCCAGCTTGGGTGGAGCACCGCCGTGTCCTCGTGGAGGCGATCGGCGGCGGCGATCTCTCGCGTCCGGCTGCGGTCCAGGCCATGGTACGGAGCGAGAGGGCATGGGTAGCCGTCACCTCCTTCAGCGAAGCAGTGATGCTCGCGAAGAGGGAGGCGGCGCATGTGAGGGAGAGGCAGTCTATGGGCCCTCGCGACCCTAGCCGCCGCAGGATACGGAGACGCCCTGGGCGTCGGGAATCCCAGGCCGATTTCCGGCCACCGTAGGCATGGGCTTGCGGACGGCGAGTAATGGGTAGCTCGCGGTCCGGTAAGGACTAAACCCAGGTCGACGGCGCGTTGTGTTCCACGCGCGCCTCAAAGAGATGTCAGCACAAACCGATGGGGCCCGCAAGGGCTGATGCCTGCCAGAGGTGCGGGTTTGTTCGAAACAGATACCGCAGCCCCTGCCATACAGGCTACTGAGGGAACACGGGTGGGTTTTAGTCAGTAAAAGTCTGACACGCCCTCCTGCTCCACCCAGAGCGGGAGAAGTTATTTTATGATTTCCCACCCAAAAAAAACACCCCTCCTAGCGCTTGAAAAGCACGCTAAGCCATTGGTCTTTGGTCGGCTCTCATTCGTGGAACTTTGACAGCCGTCAGAAGCCCGAAAATCTTACCTTATCTTTTATAGTAGATACCTATAATGAAATTAATACAGTGTCATTATAACTGGGTTGTGAGGTCAGATAGGCAGTCGCTCCATGAATAAACAGGTATTTAGCAGCATCCGTTTAGACCGGAAGCCGACCCCATAGTTTCAAAAAGGCAGACAAATGATGAATCTTTTAGCCAACCTTATGACTTTCATAGACTTTCATTTAACAATTAGGCAGTAGAACTTGCTTTCCAAGTCTAAATAAAACTGGTCACCCATCTACAAAATCACTGCAGACTAAACTTAGTTACTAAAACTACACGTTATGAATTTTTTTTAAAGTGTGCCGCATACCAACATACACCGCTGTAATTTATTTTTATACAGCACGTCAGTTTAAAGTACTCATCACAAGTACTTAACCAAAAAATAATAAAAACATAAACCCTTCACAGCACTCTGTTTTCTCACCCAAAATAAACATATCAATTTATACCGAGGAAAGTCAAACAGTTTTAATTTAATGTGTTAAAGAAAAAATAATGTTCTCTCCAGTTTGATATGTAAACATTCTGGACGTTAAAATCCATTAGATGAAGACTGGCTTTAATGTTCAGAGACAGATTGACAAACAAGTGGTGGCAATTGGGGGCGAGGGGGAAGGGGACAGAACACGGCACGCTTTTTAAGTTTCGGGAGGAAAAATGCTTATAAGTAATTACTTATTTTTGTGGTAGGTTTGAATTTAACCTGCAACCTAGTTGCGTAGTGAACGATTAATTTAACCTGCAACCTAATTGCGTAATGAACTATTAATTTGACCTGCAACCTAATTGCGTAATGAACTATTAATTTGACCTGCAACCTAATTGCGTAATGAACTATTAATTTAACCTGCAACCTAATTGCGTAATGAACTATTAATTTAACCTACAACCTAATTGCGTAATGAACTATTAATCAGATTCTGAATTGGTCTGCTCAACAATTTACGTTGTTGATTGATTGACAAACAAGTGGTGGCAATTGGGGGCGAGGGGGAAGGGGACAGAACACGGCACGCTTTTTAAGTTTCGGAAGGAAAAATGCTTAAAAGTAATTACTTATTTTTGTGGTAGTTTTGAATTTAACCTGCAACCTAATTGCGTAGTGAACGATTAATTTAACCTGCAACCGAATTGCGTAATTAACTATTTAACCTGCAACCTAATTGCGTAATGAACTATTAATTTGACCTGCAACCTAATTGCGTAATGAACTATTAATTTAACCTGCAACCTAATTGCGTAATGAACTATTTATTTAACTTGCAACCTAATTGCGTAATGAACTATTAATTTAACTCGCAACCTAATTGCGTAATGAACTATTAATTTAACCTACAACCTAATTGCGTAATGAACTATTTATATAACTTGCAACCTAATTGCGTAATGAACTAATAATCAGATTCTGAATTGGTTTGCTCAACAACGTAAATAGCGCGACGAATGTTGTTGAACTGTCAAAATGAAAGCCATTCCTATTGTTAGTGGGTTACGCAATTACCCGCTGAAACAATTTGAAAGGATAATAATATGCAATTAGCTTTGCTTTACATAAAAAAAATTACTTTGGCAACTAATACTTAAAAAATTCACAGAATTGTCGCAAGTACCTACAAAAGTATTGGCTACATTTTTGTCAACTTCATCTATCCTAACTTATATATAAAAATGAATCCATATTTCCCTTGGTCACGGCATCACACGTCAACGGCTGGACCAATTTTCCTCACTTTTTTTTTTTTGTTGTTTTTGTTATTGTCAGGAGAACGTTCTTATGAACCAAAAAGTTAAGAAAGTTGCGAATTCAATATTCATAGTTAAGACGGACAACATCTGTCGGGTCAGCTAGTAAAATTATAAAACAAAATCACGACATATTTATTTTTATAAATACATGTACGAGTAGTTACTGGCCACTAATATATATTCTACAAATTGCAAGTAATACATAAAAAAAAAAACCCATTTCATAAATAAATGACAATATTTTTCAACGAAAAAGTTCTAACCATAAAACAAAAAGCTCCTCATTCATTTACAATTTATTTTCCTAGTAAAGAAAACGAATACTAGTTTTCATAATAAAATTGTCCCACTCTATAATTACCAGCGGCACATAAAAGGACGGCTACTGATTGACATCGACAGCCAGTTTCTATGACAGCCAGTCTCTTTGACAGCGATGTTTTTTGACAGCAAGCTTCATAACGTCACTGTCTTTAATTGTTTATTCAAGTACGTTGACTTACATTTGTATTCCAGGAGGGGACAGTTTTTTGTGACCAAAGGCAATGCCAAGTTGATATAATATATTTGTTCCGTATTTTGACAGTCTATCGAGTTAGTGAGTTAAGGTGACACTTGTCCACATTTTTTCCATACAAACTTCGGGAAGGTTTTACTCCACTATTTGACAATATACATCAAAAATTAAACATGGTATGGTTTTGTCTCATTATCAATATTGTCTGTACGGAAACAGAATACTAAAATAAAAAGCCATTAAAAAGTTATGAGCCAACAAAGATTCGTTTTTCTTAAGCCCTCGCATGTCAAGTGCACACCATGTGTTCCGATAACAATAGAATTTCTATTGTGTCTAGTAATTAGACGTGCGACGGGTAATTTAACCTAACTTTGGGCGTGTTTAAGTAATAAAAGCAGTGTCAAATCTCGAAAACCAAGTCGGTACCGACAAAGCTCAATTATCCTAAAGATCAATAAACTTAATTGGTCACAGATTTATGCACTGGTTTTTTTCAGAAAACCCGATCTTCCGAAGGACGTTTCTTAATTTTTTACGCGCCTGTTTTACTATAACTGATCCTGCAGCTCACTCAATAATGTTGTGCGTGTAGACTAGCGTCTAATTGCTCATCACTGATACTACCTCTGTCGGACACGAAGCCTGGTGAGACAGCGTGCTTTTTAGCCAGGCCACCAGTGAGTTCGAGCCCGCGACTAGTGTACCCTTAAGGGCCCTATCTCACTAAGACACCATGGTGGCGCAACCATGGTCGCGCTGCCAGAAAATTTATGGTTGGTTACGCAACCAATCGGGTGCTTGGTGAGAAACCCACGTGCATATGTTGCTAACAGTGCGACCATGGTTGCACCGCCATGGTGTCCTAGTGAGATAGGACCCAAACACTTCAGTCGACTACTGGCCATTAGCAAACCTCTTCCTAGCAGCACCTTTTCATCTTGGATACCGTCTTCCTCCATGATCAAGTCAAGCCTAGCTATCTGTATGATGATTCGACTTTTAGATACGCCTAAAAGCCAATTCTCGTAATTAAAAACGTTCAAAATCTTGTCGTAGTCTCATTTCGGCGACAATCAAATGTCAAAAACTTGTCCAAAATGTATGGAAACTTAGAATATTTTTGACAGATTGAAGCTGAGATCATAACAATTCTTTAACTACACGTAGGCGTAAATGATACTGATTTTCATTTAAAGCAGTGATTGCCCAGTAACTGCCGCGACTTACGAGTTATAGGTCAAACCCAGAGTGGCGCTTTACTTTGTGTAAATTACTTCCTCACCACTGCTCTCAAAACGGTGAAGAAAAACATAGTTAGGAAACTGGTATGTGCGGGAACCAACAATTCGAAGACATGTGACATCTACCAACCCGCACTGGGCCCGCATCGTGGATTACAGCCCTCTCGCTCTCGAAGAGCTGGGGCCAGTGTCCCAGCAGTGGGAACATCATAGGCTAATTTTGTACGTTATGTATGATGTCCCTTTCATGAATCCAAACACAAAAGGTGCAACGACCCGGCCGGGCCCGACGACCGGACTCTGTTCACTTTCCCAAAATCATTTCTTCAAATACCAATCTTTTTCTTTCGGCTTCTTTTATTCAGGACCACCTACAAATTCTTTACACAGATAACTACTAACTACACTATTACTTTCACAAAAAAGCAGTGTTACGTCACCGGAAGTCGGCGCCGCCATAAACATCCCCTGTTTACGAGTTCACCCCTTCTGATAACGGCATTGTGTCTGATAGTCTATGGCAGGATCGTGACGTACTTCCGGTGCAGTCGGAAGAGGTAATATGTCAAGGTAGACAGAGTGGTGGGGCAAAACGGAGTTGGTTTTTCTATAGAGGGGTTAATTTTTCAATCAGGTTTTCGTCGTACATTTACCAAAACAGATAACTAACCAGGGTTGTCGAATGCCGTCGAAGTTTAATATTAAACCGATGGATATTTTCGAATAATTTGATTTATGAAATATTCAAACATTCGAACTACTTTAGAATAAGCTTTCAAATTTTCATATACAATACAACTATTAATGATATAGGATTATCCACTTAATAAATATATACAAACATATTAACCAAGCATAAATATACAAAATAATTAGACAGTATGTACAAGTATATATAAAGTAAAAAAGGGAAGAGCTCACTGTGCATCAAAGAATTCGTCCGCATCGCTGTCAGTGGGAAAAGTGCCCAAAAGGCTGGCAGCGTTGCCACGTTGGATGGCAACGCTGATTCTTTGACCTAAGAATAGGCCAGCCCTTTGGTCACGTGAAGAGTCGACCAACCGCTTGGCGATGTCCCGAAATACTCGATGAGCGCTTGGACCCCACGGCCCTAGAGTTTCAACCCCAAACGGCTCAAATATATAGCTCCCAATAAGGTTGTTGTATTTGCGCCGTTTGAGGTTTTCTGCACCTGCAGCAGCCGCACCAGCGCAGCCCGCCGTGCTCAGAAGATGGGATGGCGCGAGGGTGTCGACACAGGTAGCATCCCACACCAAAGGCCTACCCACCTTCCAAGGCATTATTGTCATTCCGTCTGGCCTCTTTCCATCGTCGCGTGCCAAGCCATTCGGTTCTAAGACAGCTGGCACCCCGGCGGTGACAAGAGCCCGACGGATGATGTCATTAATGCTGGCGTGCCGTGCCAGCCGACCAGCGCTCTTGCTGCAAGCAAGGCCATGGTGTCCGAGGCGATCAACTGCTTCACCACACTGACAGCGATGCGGAGCCACGCAAGGTGCACCCAGACGCAGACTTGTAGCGAGCCGGAAAGTAGAGTCACCCAGCATAGTACCTATGTTAGGTGACGGTAGCGCCTGAAGCCAAAGTCCCGACTCCCATTCTCCCACAGCCAGCAGGCGGGCACGCTCAGCAGTATTGGTGGACGTATTAATGAGATTATTCCGTACCAACCTGCAGAGCGGCTCATCCCACTGTCTTTGGGAAGATGGGTTCAAGGGCTGAACCGTATTCGGACAAGCCATCTTCCAGGCGTTCATAGCATCGGTCAAACACGGCACTTTAGACTCAACTTGAGAAGGGGCTAAGATTTTTTTGGTTAACTGTTTGGTGCTGTGGACCGAGGACAGGAACGCCGGTAAGCTTACACTAGAAATTTTGCGGACGCCGAGCCCACCAAAACGGATGGGTAGTGTGGCTTGCAGCCACGAGCGGTCATCTAATGCCACATTTAAAATGGATGTTAAAGTGCTTTTAATAATTTGATCGGCTTTGTCTAAAAGGTGTGGTTGCTTCCATAGGGGGGAAGAGCGGAGGAAATACATGAAATTTGGACCGAAACAGCAGTATCTGATAAGGGTGAATGCCGAATGTAAATTAATTTTAGAAAGTCTAGCCGAAATATCGTTAAAATGTTTAATTTTGTCGTCAATGAAACGTGAAAAACTGTCTTCTAGAATTGGGGAACCGAGGAGGTGCAGTGAACTTTTTTCCAAAACTTTGATATCTGGGGCGATTGAATTAAATTTGTGTATAGTCGGTTCTCTATCGGTGTTGTCACTAAGGTAAATTTCGCATTTTGCGTAGTTGAGGTCAAGGCCGATGGATTGGAAATGCTGCTTTAAGAATTGAAAATCTTTTAGAACGGTGTCTACGTCACCTCCTATTGTTCCATCATCTAAATACCACACATTAAATTTTGAATTTAGTTGTTGTATTATGGGATGGATAGCCAAACTGAAAATGACTGGCCCGAGAGGATCACCTTGTTGGCATCCGACTGCAGATTCCAAAACATTGTCTTTATATAATAATTTTGATGGGTGCCTGTAACACTGCCACATAAAGCGATACATTTCTGGTAACTCTTTTTTTACTTCGGCCAACAAAGTGTCCCTGTTAACGGAGTTGAAGGCGTTCTTAACGTCAACCTTGAGGATTACCTCACCTTTACCGGCATTTAAAAAACTAGAAAGGGCATGTACGGCAGCCTCGCAGCCCCCTTTGGATCCAAAGCCAAGCTGTAGGGGTTGGAACTTGTTAGTCAATATTTCGCTGTACAATTTGCAGCATATTTTGGCTGCCGTACGCCTGTAGGTGCATCCAACGGCAATGGGTCGAATACCGCCGTCCCTCTTGCGCAGGGCACATAAATTGGCCCCATACAACACATCGACGACGGCATCATTCACACCGCCGTTGAGCATCAAGTTGATTAGAGCCGCAAGCTCCTTCAAAAGCGACTCACCAGCTTCCCCGGCGCCTGAACTTAACAAATCCTTAAGATGCTGAGGAGTCAAGCCATCAAGGCCGCCGGCGGAACCACTTCGGAAGGAGCTGACGGCTGCAAGTAGCTGGGGAGCAGTAATATTAAAAGCGGTTGAATCTGGATCGAGAGGGAGGGGAGGGTCGGGAAAGGTGAGATCAACCGCAGGCGCTGGATGTTTACTCTCCAGAGCTGAAAGAGTTTCTGGAGAGTAAGGCGCCACCACATCGCTACTGAACAGTAGCCTGGCCGCTCCCCTGATGTCACCGCCACTTATTTTGGATTCTACATATGAGCATATGCCTCTTCGTGAAGGGTTATTGAAAATGGGTAATTTAGGATCTAAAATAGGGGTCGAATTGTTGCAGTTATCTTTAATTTGGTTTGTTAAAGTTTTTTTGGTTGCCAAACTTTTTTGGACATGTAGAATCCTATATGGGAACGTCAGTAATTGCTCCCAGGCACTATAAGAATTCTCCTGGGTCGCAAGGCGGAGACATCGGGCCAAACTTAGAGCAACAGACCGCCTTGCGCCCCGGGGAACTCTCTTTAAGACAGGGGTAGAATTTTTTAAATTTGAAAGTGTTTTCCAAAGGGTTTGCTGTGAATGAATTAAGGTTGTGGCTGGGGGGCACATGGGTACACTATGAGGTTTGTGAACCTTGCCATAGTGTATCCGTAGCCCCCGGTCGCCTTTAAAAAAGCGTGGCTGGGAGCAATGGGGACATCTCACCTGAACATCGAGCGATGTAGTAGGTTGACTGGCGCTAGTTCCGGTGTCGCTACAGGCGGCATTTAACATTAGTAGAAATGAACTTACTTATCAAAAAACACAATATTAACACGAACAAAAAGCACTCAAAATAAACTATACACTATATACATTGGTATAAAACACAAAAGTCAAAATACAAATTGTTTTAAGAAATGTCACTCCACTGACGGATGATCCACAGACGCGCGGGCCTAGGGCGCCGCGGGCGATGATTTTTGCGCCTTGATGACCGTTGCTTTGAGGCCTCGCGTCCCGTAGTCGTCCGTCGTTAAACAGGCGTAGGTGTCGTCGGGTATATTTTTTCCGAAATATAATATGCTTGGCGAAATATTAAATAGTTGCTAAAAAGCATGGAGTTAGGAAGTATCTACTACTGGAAGTAGAGATTATTTTATATTGAACTTTGACTTATAAAGGTTTATATCTGGCTGTCATTTCTGCTTGGAACTTTGAAGAAATGGAGACTGAATAAATGATAAATATTTTTATCACACTTTTATTAGCTTCACCTGTACGTTTGTTTCAATTTATAGTTATAGTTTGACTTCGGTACATTTTTTTTTTTTTTTCTGAAATATTTGTTTTCTATTTTAAAAAAAAACTTTTTTATTCCAAAACATCCATGGATTTATCTCTTTTGGTGACGGTACCTCAATTTTTTTTACGGTCGAAATAGGTATCTATCCATAGGTAATTATCCAATATAATTTGGAATTTTCCCAAATTACTAATTTAAAAGTATGTTTATTTTTTATATTTGCTTTTAACTACTTAATATTATAGACTTATATTAGATACATAAATGTCTTGTCTTCAATAGTTTTGCATAATAGCATGTTCTATATAAAAGAGCCGCGGGTGATCCGAAACTCGGGCCTCCTTGAATATAGTACATTATATTAACCAGTGTCTGTAAATACGATATTGAGATAAATAAAGACTGATTGTTATGATTTTACGTATATTTTTTAATACTTTCGTTCCTTTTGACCACTGTCTCACCTGCTGTGAAGCAATGGTGTGGTCGTTGATACATACCTGCTTAGTAGGAAAATGGTTTTACCCTTCAATTTTGACCGAAAGACTCTCAGGTTACCTATCGCTCTATAAGAAATCTTGGGAATATTATTACAAAAAAGATGATAGGGAACGTTCAATCGTGAGCCTTTTGCAATGCAAAAGAGGATCATTTATTAAATTACTAGCATGAAACCACTTAGGCAGGTGTAAAAATCAGGTCACTCACTCTACTTTTCCACGAATAGAAAAATAGAATCAAATTACATAAATTGCACTTCATTAAATCTATTTTCACCTGCGACACACACGACTTGATTTTCTATGTAAAAATGATTGAAATATTTATATATATAGGTAAGTTACACTCGGAGCTTTTTACCAGAATAATAAATTATATTAAGAGGGGCTTGTGGCTGTGGTTGATCTGGTTAAGCTACGCTTGCTGCGGCTGGCCCGTGGATGCATGACAATCTTTACATACCAAGACCCCTCCGTGCCTCGAAAAGCACGTTAAGCCGTAGGTCTCTGTCATTTGTGGATCTTTGACAGTCGTTACGGGTCGTCAGAAGCCCGAAAGTCTAACAACCAGTCTTACCAAGGGGTATCGTGTTACCCAGTAACTGGGTTGAGGAGGTCAGATAGGCAGACGCTCCATGTAAAATACTGGTATTCAGCTGCATCTGGTAAGACTGGAAGCCAACCCCAACATAGTTGGGAAAAGGCTAGGCAGATGATGATTAGGAGATTATGAAGTGAAGTCCTCAATATTTTTAACTATAAGTTATCAAACATTATTACCTAAACATATGTACCTACAGACAAGATAATCCCGTCTAAGTTTCAAACAAAAATAATTAACGCCTTCGAAATTTAAAACAGATGCGGTAGTAGGTACTCTTTGTTAAATCTGTTAAATATAGCAAGTCACAGTGTAGCTAAGAAAATAAACAGTAAGTTGGTTAACCGTTATTTTGAATCATAAATTCGTCTAGTAGTTAATAAGCAAGGCTCTTAATTGGTGTCGTAAATATTGTATGTAAAACAAACAAGTTGTCCGTCTGTGGATCATTGGCGCAGATTATGTTCGAAGAAATGTGTAGAAATGCCACATTTTTATGCCAACACCGTTGTTATAAACAAATAAAACTAATGCAATTTATGTATTTTATTGTACAGGAATGCAAGTATTTCTTTCATACGTTAGAGTCAGTACTCCAGAAAAATGTAAGGAGGTGGGAAAATAGAAAATATTGCATTTGACTTGGTTGCTAGATTGTTTGCCTACCTACTTCAGTGGCTGTTTTTATTTGAAGGAAAAAAGTAAGCATGTTTTTGGGTGCCACTTTAAACCAGAACGAAATTTGTGCATATTTAAAATAGGACCACTCACTTTACTGGACATGATACTCAGTACGAAATCAGTAGGCATCACTCCTCCATTTTATATGGACATGACGCAATTTTTTAATCTGTCTCCTGCCAGATATACGAGTATTACGTCGTCGGTGGAGTATTGAAGAAAATATATCTACAGAACAATTTAACAGATTATCTTGTTCACATTGGTTACGAGTGAATTCGTTTGTTAATTTAGTACAAAAAGTTTTTCCAGTGTACTTACCTATATTTTTATCCTCTTCAATCCAAGTCCCAATGTAGTCAGACAAAACTCTGAGAATTTTGGTGAAGTTTCGATTCCTAAGCACTTTTTGCTCTACTTTCTTATAACTTAACCTTTCTCTTAATAGAACATAAGTAGTTTTTTTTTTTACCAAATTACACAATGAGGGACCAGTGTGTTCTGCCTATCATGTTGTATGGTGCTGAGACGTGGATGCTAACGCAGGAGGCTTTGTACAGGATGAGAGTTGCACAGAGACCCAAGGAGCGTTCGTCTTCGATATCGGAAAGCATTTATATTATGAAACTCAAATGAAGTTGGGCAGAACACCTGGCAAGTGGAAGTAATGACAGGTGGAGTAAGGCTGTAATAGAGTGGCTTCTAAGAACTGTAAGATCAGATATCGATAGTCCGGCGGCGAGATGGGCAGATGACATTGTTGCCATTGCGGGCAAAACCAGGGTGCTTATTCTCGAATATAATTCCGACATTGGAATTGTCAGTCAAACGTCAGGAATTGGCTGGACTCATCAATCCCTGACGTTTAACTCAACCAACTGACGTTTGACCAATGTCGATCTATCGGAATTAAAATCCAGAGTAAGCACCCTGAGGCTGCCACGAGCGTCGTAATTGGCACAAGAAACGAGATGCCCAGCAGAGCAGACAGGTAGTAATTATTATTATAGCTGATTCTGACGTCAAATAACCACGTCAGAATCAGCTTTCGTTACGTTATTATTTACTGAATTCCAAACTGAAATCCTTTTTAAAGCAATAAATAATGTACCTCGAGTTATAATATTTATTCTAATTATACCTAATTCAGATCAGATAAGAATCTTGGCGCCACCTTACAAAGTATAAAACTAGTTGTCATAACAGAAATAATTGATTCAAAATAATGTTTTTCTAAATTAATTTGATTGACAGGTGTTGCTTCTCAAACTTGTGTCAAACTGACAGACATTCAAATATACATACTAATGGAATGTTCATAGATGAAACATAAAATATAAACATAGGAAATTACTTTCAATGCCAAATCTAAGCAATGTGTTGATGTTTCTTAAAATGCTAGATTATGTTACATACATACATACTCACCCTATAACGTTCCCACTGCTGGGACGCAGGCCTCCTCTCAGTGAGAGGGAGTGGGCCGTTATCCACCACGCGGGCCCAGTGCGGGTTGGTAGATGTCACATTTTTGGTTCTAGGACATGCCGGTTTCCTCACGATGTTTTCCTTCACCGTTTGAGAGCAGTGGTGATGAAATTATTTACACAAAGTAATGCGCTTAGCTGGGTTCGAACGCACGACCTACAACTCGTAAGTCGCGGCCGTTGCCACTAGGCCACCACTGCTCTACATAGCTAAGTTATCCACAAAATCTAAGTTCAACCTTAGATTTTGTGGATAATTTAGCTACGTAGACTTACCATCTTCAAAACAACATCTTCCATTAGAACCCTCACAACAAAACGCAACATATCTACCCAACACTAACACACAACATAAATTATTATAAAGAAACCGTAAACCATTATTTTTACTCCCGTTTACGTTTCCGCCGAAACATATTTCGTTATAACACGACTATAAAACTAATATTTTACGAGAGCCAGTAACTCTTCGCCGATGGTTTATTACAATTTACAACGTTTCCATTGACTCCTATATCTAGTGGTTATTCATAAATCTGAAAGAGAATTGTGTTTACGTACATCAGCTGATCGTATATCAAATGTCTATTTTCATTCGACTATCAACATACGGCTTTTTCAACTGGTTATTGTGGCAAAGACTAAAGTTAGGTACGCAGATGTGCCATTAACATTTCATTACTTTCGTTGGTTTATAAATTAGCGAGGAATTTAGTGCTTTCTGTTTTGGCTACTCGTTTTCCCACACATAATAAAACTAGGATTTATTAGATTGGTGTTTTTTGGGAATTTAGATGCGCGATATACATGATACGTTGTTTTTTATTACAGATACTATGCAGAGTTAGTAAAGCCAGTGTAGTTCTGATAATGCAAAATGTTTGTGGATTTTTTTTTTTTTTACTGGATTGCTTTTGTCAGTCTTGTATAGATCCTATTGAACGTTTTCCACATTAAGTAAGGCCATCTCTCTGCAGCCAATTTTATTTGCATACGGAAACAAAAAGTTCTTCTT
The DNA here is from genome assembly GCA_949987655.1 of Polymixis flavicincta. Classification (NCBI taxonomy): domain Eukaryota; kingdom Metazoa; phylum Arthropoda; class Insecta; order Lepidoptera; family Noctuidae; genus Polymixis; species Polymixis flavicincta. The sequence goes on from OX465177.1 coordinate 23,339,410, forward strand.
TGTAAGCACCATCATCGTCTGCCTAGGCTTTCCTCAACTATTTTAAGGTCGGCTTCCGTTCTAACCGGATGGAGCTGAATACTAATATTAAACGTGGAACGACTGCTCTTCTGACCTCCACAACCCAGTTACTGGGTAAGACTGGACTTTCGAGCTTCTGACGACCCGTAATGAAAGCTGGGACAAACAGTTTAACTTGTTTTCCGAGTCCTGGAGAGATCTTGGTATGTATATATGGTCATCCATCCACAAACCGACCGAGGCAAGCGTAGCTTAACCTGATCCATCAACCCGTGCGGCTATTAATACTTAGCCACGACCCCATCTCTTTCCTCAAAGCATAATCAAATAACGAGGTACACCTCGCTTATCCTAAAGCGAGGACCGTCGCATCTCCACCATCCAACACGTAAAACATCTCAAGTAGCTGTCCCGTACGTATAAATCGTACTATTATCTCGATCACAACTCGTACATAAAACGGACGGTAGCCGCACGTTATCGCACGGATCGCGACGATATTTACACTCACAACCGACGATTACTATCGACACTATTTGTTGTGTGTCGTCTTGCGGGACACACTGAGAGGAACTTTGGAAAGGGAAGTTTTAATTATTGTGTTTTTATGTAATGATTTTGGAAATGCTGTCATTATAACATGTAGGTAAGGCTTCACCATGTTTAGACACCTACCTAGATATCTAATATTCATTCTACTATCCTTATGCATAGTATAAAACAAAGTAGCTTTTCGTGTTTGTAAGTACGCATATATCTTTTAAACTACGCATCGGATTTAAATTCGGTTTCCATCAATAGACAGAATTTTTCAAGAGGAAGGATTATATGTATAACACATCGTCTTCCACGCGAGCGAAGCCGCTGGCAAAAGATAGTATAATATTTTAAATGTGATAGTTTGTATGTTTGGATATCTAAATGTTTCTTTCTTAATCACGCAAGAACGGCAAAATGGATGTGGATTCAATTTGCTTTTAACTTGGAAAAACACATAGGATATTTTTTATCACGATAGTATTAGCAATAATTTTCGACATTTCGGATCTCGGAATTGTATGGCATTCATTAGATTGAATCAAATTAAAATGAACTAAACAAAAATGACCATGGAAGAAAAGACGTGACTATTTGGGTCCCTTTCTTAGGAGTTGGCAAAAAGTAGCACGGAACAACCCATGGAATAAATGGAGAGGTCTTCACCTACCAACGGAACAGTACCTACAAGATAACCATTTATTCCTTTTCCTTCTAAGAATACTTATTCGTTTCCACTAACAACCAATTAAATAATGCGAAATGAGCGAGTTCAAATTAACATTTTTTTTTTTCTTTGTTTTTATTTTTTTCTTCACATGGTATTAAGCACCTTATCTTCTAAGCAACAAGCGTAGTACTTTATTGTCAAGTACACCATCAAACTAATTAATAAGTCTACATCCGTCTGCAGTTAAAACAGCAGCAACAGTAAATGCACGATCAAGTGATCGATTACAGTCATCAGAACATAATTTATTTCTCGCAGTTACCAACAAGCAGCCTGGAATGACAATCAGTCCATTAATCTTATCTTATGCATCATCAAGATTAGCATTGAACCAGCAGAGAATTTAACATCGGTTTTCCTTGGCTTATATTTTATATAATAATGTGGATTGTTTTAATATTGTTGGACTTATAAATTAGATTACATCAGTACTTGCCGTGGTTTGCCTCTTATGATCATCATCATCATTTCAGCCGAAAGACGTCCACTGTTGGATATAGGCCTCCCCCAAGCTCCGCCACTCTGACCGGTTATTATGTGCGTACCGGAAGACGTAAAGTTGGAAGGCCCGATGAACTTGTCAGGGCCACAGTAGTCCGCTGGATGCGGGAAGCCTCTGATGTACGTAAATAATGCAATCTTGTGCAGAAGTTTTACTAAATTCCAAATAGCTTTCATATTGCCTTCAAGAAAGAAATACATCTGAGGGAAATTAAATATTTTCGCTTCAGTAGGTACCATAGCTTTTTCTGTTATGTCAAAGCAGGAAAGAAGACCCGATATTGCGCAAGAACAGGTCACGGAAAATGTAACCCTACTATTCTACTCCAACGAGTAATAGGAATATAGTTAATATGTATTACAAATGTGAAAGTTTGTATGTTTGGATATTTCGATGTTTTGATGGTTATTATTTAATCACCCAAAAACGGCTGAACAGTTTGGGATGAAATTTGGCAAACAGATAGTGCATAATCTGGATTACGTTCCCGTGGTATGATAATTCGACCTTAACGCAGGCGAAGCCGATGGCAAAAGCTAATCAATAATAATTTTAAAAAGAAATAGGTAGCTATACATCTGTGTAACATTTGAAGAGTATAGGCGGTGTTTTGTGAGAATTTGGAAAAAACTTTGCATGATATTTAAACTCTCGAATGAAATGTAAGGCTCAGTGTGTGTCTAACCTTTTTATAAAACAGCTGAGGTGTCGAGTTACACGACAAAACTTGTATAGTTTTCGAGTTTTTAATGGTGAGAGAATGATCCCGATACGATCACATACATCGAATAATTTGATCGATAAAAGGAGCGAGCCGCGTTGATACACTCATTTTCACTTTGAATAAGTATAAAATTTAAATAAGTATTTTTATTACGTATTATATGTTATCTTAAAATATTTTGAGCGTAATAAATTGTTCGTTTCGCAATAAAATTTTAATCTGATACGAAAGCGTGTGAAGTGGTATGAATTGGTGCTTGTACCCTACGTAGGGCATTAAAAGTATGTAATATGGAATATCTTTAAACTTATATAAGATTAATTAAGCAGAATGTCAAACTGATCTTTATAGGCTATAATATAACCAATGAAGGATATGAATTTTGTTATAGGTTTTTTTACACGCTGTTTATTAGCTTCACCTGTATGTATGTTCCCCCCCGAGTGGGTTCCCGCATTGTCGTTGCGGGGGGGCTTAGTAACCGTGGTCTCCCACCCACGGTGAAGCCAAGAGGAACCCAACGGTGGGGCCGCTCGTCAGGGCTTTTGCCTTCAAGCCATTGACGTAGCGGCCAAAAAGTAGGTTGCGGTGAGGTGCACCGCAACTGAGGTGGGCCGCGATGTCGCATCGCGGCTGAGGGTTACGGGCTGCGGTAGAGGAGGAGTGCCGGTGCTTCTGAGCAGCGCTCTTCCCTTCCGTGGCCTGGACGGGGCCGCCACCGTTTGATGGCGGACGCGGTGGGGCCGCAGGGGAAGAGGAGTGTCGGTATAGCGTCAGCCGCTCTCCCTATCCTCTGCGGCCGAAAAGTGGTAGACGGGACGGCGCGTTGTATTCCTCACGCGCGCCGTCAAAGATGTCAGCAACCACTGGTGGGGTCCGCAAGGGCCGATGCCTGCCAGGGGTGCGGGTTTGTTCGAAAGAGGTACCACGGCCCCTGGCATACGGGCTACTGAGGGAACACGGGTGGGTTTTAGTCAGTAAAAGTCTGACACGCCCTCCTGCTCTACTCAGCAGGAGAAGTCATTTGATGATTTCCCACCCAAAAAAAAAAAAAAAAAAAAAAACCTGTATGTATGTTTGTAACCAACTTCTTTGGGCGCGATTTTGACCCACTTTAAACGGCCAGATTTCGTTCAAACTTTGTAGATTTATCGAGGACCGTTGACAATACTCAAATTTGATAAAATTAGATATTCCATTTTTCAATTTGCAAAATATGATTTTTGTTAATTTAAGTCGATAAGGTAAGAAACTAAATTTTAATTTTTATAATTTTTCTCTACAGTCGATAAGACAGGACTTGATGTTAATTTTAATTTCCAATAATTATCTTTAGCCGATTTCTCTAATATTCACAAATTTTCGAATACTAAGGAGAATTTTAATTCTACAAAACAAATAATAGTTAAAAAAAACTAAAAAATTACGCTTTTATAAATAAACCATACTAAAAAGTAGAAAATAAATAATACTTTAAAAAAACTAAAAAACACGCTTTTTATAGAAAACCGAACTAAAAAATAGAAAATAAATTTTAATATTTAAATTTAAATTAAGAATAGTATTGAAAATTTCAGTAAATATAAATTAATAATAGTGTGAATAAAAAAATAAAATAAAAAAAGCGTGGGGTGCATGGTGTCAATAGTTATAAATATTTTATTGACAGATATGAGTAGAGTGATTATCATTTTGATAATATCTTAAAAAGCACCCTACGCTTTTTTTAAATATTTTTTTTATTCACACTCTTATTAATTTTAATTTATTGAAATTTTTAACACTACTCTTAATTTAAATTTACTAAAATTTAGTTCGGTTTTCTATAAAAAGCGTGTTTTTTTTGTTTTTTAAACTATTATTTTTTATATGATTTAAAGTATGACAACATTCTCTTTTCGTAATGATAATAAAGTACCTCGGTTAATCGAAAATGATGAAAAAGATTTGAGATAGATAAAAATTTGTCCTTCGAGTCGAAAAGCTTTTTTGAAATTTTGCATGGTGGTGATTTTTAAGATGAAGTTTTGATGTACCTACTCAAACATTATAACTTTTGGTTTTGCCATAATCGCCACGTTTGGCAGGCGGGTTGGCGATCGCAGTATGGTGGTAAACTGCATAGAGAACGCTGCTACCCATTCTCTAGTAAGTCCCTTAGTCGCCTTCTACGACACAACGGGAAGAAATGTGATGGTGCTATTCTTTAACGTCCGGCACCACAAAGGTCAAAACTACACACCGAGTAATTTTAGTGGCTGTTTTCCCGCAGCGAAATGGTTTTGTCTTGGTAATACAATTGTTTTATAAACAAATAAAATATTAACAACAAAAAATGGCTGATTAACAATTGTGAAAAATCACCACGTGCGAGAGTTTATTTTGCTTTGAACATTTATGGATCACTGTTTCCTTTGTCGGCGGCACGTGCGATTCGAGTAGTACTTACAAGTTACCTCTAGTTTTACTATTGATTCTCACGTTTTCGAGTTTATGAATATTTAAAAAAACTTATTTTTTTTAGTTTTACTCTATGCTTCGAAAGTACTCCTTATGGCAAATTGTTCTGCCGCGCGATAACAACCATTTAAATTTCACGGTGTATAATTTTCAAAATCAAACTGCCCAGCTTTTCCCTAACCGTTTTGGGGTCGGCTTCCAGTCTAGCGGGTTTCAGCTCAATACCAGAATTTAACGACTGACCTCAACAACTCACTTACCCTAGTAACAATACGATACCCTCTGGTAAGACTGGGCTGTCAGCCATTCGAGGCTCTGACAACCAGTAGGTAACGACTGTAAAATATCAAAGAATGGCACGTTAAGCCAGCACCAACGGCTTAACGTGCTTTCCGAGGCACGGAGGGGTTTTGGTATTTCAAGATAGTCACCAAGCCGTGGAAAAACTGCGTCAATCGTAGCTTAACCTGACTGATCGACTCGTGCGGCTGTCAGGTATTACTGAGCCACAAGCCCACACCACACTATGTAATACTTATAACATGTTGTAAAAATAATATATAGTTTTATGGATATAATGTTTCCATATATACGGTTATGTTAAATATACGTACATAAAAAAAGTTTATAACATAATGTAAACGCACCCTAAGATAAATTTGAAATTCTTAAGATTATCACGAAAGTAATATTACACATTCTTGAATCGTCGAATCTATTGATGACTATCGCAATATCAACTGTCTTCTAAGTTAAACAAACGCAGCACGATACAGTTTTTATTTCAGCTATCAACAATAAAAATAAATTGACGCTCAACGAGAACTTAATCGTTCCCCGCCATAATACCAAACAAATTAATAAAAATAAAAATGTCAACGCTCACTATACAAAAACTGGCTTCAAATCAAATGGAAATTATATATAACGTCATCTATGAGCACAGTATCGCGCTTTTTATGAGCAAAACATTGACTACGCTACTTATCATTACCACAATGTAATGACTAATAAAATAACTGCTTACGCAATTTTGGACTTTAACACAATGCACTAAGTTTCCATTGTTGGGTATTCATCAAGCAACCTATTTTAGTTTTTCTGTGTGTTAACACAAATATATTTTTTCCTTTCAAAAATTAAATGTAGTTGTATAACCAGCCTTATAAATTGGGCCATAAAGTCTGTTGATATAATGCGGAGTGTAAACGTAAAATAGCGTACATATAAAGGGGATCTGACACGATCATATAAAACGGTGGATATGAGCGTATAAAAATTCTTGAAGCGACGGTCTATCGTCATTACATTTGTCAAGTGTCGAGCGGTAGCGCGGTGGGCACAATTTAAATGATAATTATAACGTGACGGGCGCAGGCGGCCGCATTCTGGAGGTGTGGTCCCACCGTCGGCGGGGAGTGAGTTAAGTACAGTGTTAGAGAAAGGAAAATAAATTTAATTGGCTGTAAATAACAAGGGGTTGTTACACGGAAGTCGTAATAGGGGGATAATTATCAAGTATCGGTGATGCTACCTTGTCTTTATAACCTGTAATTGTGTTTTAATTAAATGCTGTGTGTCGTTGAAATGTAAAAGCCCGGCTAAGTCAGACTTCTGCGAATAAAAACCTTCTAGGGTTCTGAGAATATAAGTGAAATTAAAATAATACTGCAGTTGTTAAAATTAATTAGTAAGCAGAAGTAAGTGAGGCGAAAAACGGAAAAAAACCCATTAAACTTGAATCGTCAAATGCAAAAGTAAATGATAGCGAGCTATTTACTCGTAAAAAGTATTATCTATTTGTAGCAAGTTTTGCAATTTCTACATAAAAATATCAATTATGATTTGCAAAATCAGGTGACAACATATGAACACAAAATTAAACTCTCAACCCATTGGCGCGTGGACATCAAAATAGAACCTGGATGGTACACACATAAGAAGTTCTTGAAAAAATTTAAGCTTGCAATTAGTCACCGAATTGAGCCAAAACCTGAACTGGCATTTATCCTTTTCACCAAATGTTACAAAATTTTGTCATTGTACAGTCGCCAGCAGGTCAAGCTATCCCAAACTGTCAAATTTTCCCAATTGAACATAAACCTTATTCCTTTGCAATAAATTTGAAAAACTATCAAAGAAATTTTACAGATTGGGGTAGCTTGATATGCTAGCCTCTGTACACAAACAGAAAGAAAGCAAAGTCACCATCCCCTCACGTCACCAACTCACCGTTCACCAAATTGTACCAAAATTAACACAACAAATGAACAGCCAAGATCTTCTCGCGACTCGCCGTCACTCACACAGCACCCCATTGACGGATAAGGACATATTTATGTGCAACATATTTTTTTTTTCTTTCAAAAATATTTATTCTGTTTCGTGTATAGACGTTTGTGCGTGTCACGAGCGACATACATACGTACATACATCGCAGTTTGTTTTTATATCAAACGCATGTTATGTCAGTGTAATACTACATTTTTCATGGCGCGTTGCTCGAATTGTTTCACCGTGTTCGCACTCTTGTGCAAGTATTTTATTGAATTCATAAATATTATTGAGCTATGGTTATCAGAAATTGTTTTGATATAAAATTCTTATGAGTATAATTTATGTTTCCTCTAGATCAAGGCAATAAAGTAGTGTATAATAGGTATGAAAAAAAGAGGTTTTCTTAGATAGATACGTCTATAAATCCTTGGTCAATGCGGTATAATATGTAGGTACTTTGCATTTTACTCACGAACTTAACTATTTTCTCAAAACTAAACAAAATGTTGTTTAAGTTCAGCAAATTTTGTATAGTACCTATCTACGTAATTTAACCAAATTTTGTGATTGTTTGTTAAATTACTAGATCGACAACTTGTTTGTGTGATGCAAACTGTAAATATAAGTTGTTTATAATGAATAAATACCTACTTTAAAAAAAAAATCACATGCAGGAATTTAAAAAGGTGCATGTTTTCGGATCCCAGAAATTATTCCAGTAGTATGGCTACTGGAATAATTTCTGGGATCTATTCCAGTAGTATGTCTACTGGAATAATTTCTGGGATCCGAAAACATGCACCTTCAAAAATATTTTAAATCAATCACTAATATTCAAAAATTCAACGATCTGCAACAAACGAGAACATTCAGAATCAGAATCCTTCCAATCCATTTTTCATCGTAGAGATGCAAGTATAACTAGATCATGTGTATCCATGCACCTTTCAATCTAACGTCAACGACTGACAGCTCAGAATGGATGGCACGGAAAAAACCTCACAATCCAAATTGCATACAGATAGTCCCAAATGTCGTTAGCTACGAGTGTGTGCACGTGCACAGAGAAATTTCTCTAACGATTTCGAAACCTTTTACTGTGACAATTGGTCAGAAAAAGTGTGAGGTTACTGTGTAAATAATGATTGAATACGTAATGCTTTCCTGGTCAAAATGTATCGTATTTTATTCACCTTGTCTTTTATTGTCATAGTTTACATGACATTGAAAATTTGACCCTGCTAAAACATTGAATACCTAGTTTAAATAGTTAGATGTATATTTCTACCTAATATCTTTATTCGTAATTTATAATATAGACTAGCTTCCGACCCCGGCTTCGCCCGCATGGTAGTCGGAAATTATCCCGCGGGAACGTACACACAGCTCCACAGAAAACTCATCCCCTACAAAGGCATGCATGTCGCCTTTGTAGGGGATGAGTTTTCTGTGGAGCTGTGTGTACTACCGGGATGAAAAGTACCCTGTGTTAATCTAGGTTATAATCTATCTGTGTGCCAAATTTCATCCAAATTCGTTCAGCCGTTTTCGCTTGAAAGAGTAACAAACATCCATTCATACATTAAAAACTTTCGTGTATAATAAATAAGTAAGAATATGCTGAAAAACTTGACAATGGATGGATTACTAGTTGTTGACTAAAATCTACAAGTTGATTTTTGATATTTGAGGTGAACTGCACCAAAATTGCGTAACTCACGATTCATCATAATCTGTTTCGTTTTGAAACCGATTGTTAAACCATTGCTTCTCATGTTCGAAAAATGTGTCTGTTCAACAACGTAAATAACGCAATGAATATTGTTGAACTGTCAAATTGAAACAGATTATGATTAATCGTGAGTTACGCAATTAGGGGGCTGGACTCCTTTAATAATGATTGGTCATTGACACCTCTGGATAGAGAGAGGTGGAAAGAGAGTAGGGAGGCCGTTGCCCAGCAGTGGGACGTTAATGGCAAAAAAAGAGATATTTGCTAATGTAGTAACTCAAGGAATCCTTGTTGATTTCTAATTATTTACATTCTAAGTACCTTTTCTCACACATATTTAAGAAAACATTATTTCAAAAATTCCAATTTGAGCAAAAATCCTTAGGTACAACTCTATCTCCAACAGCAGTTCATCGCCTACTGCATCTGAACACAACCAAGAAACTTGAAGGTATCACAGATCACAATTAATCATAGCCCACGTATATCTAGAAGCACAGCCCTACGTGTAATTGGTATTGGCTGCGAACAGGCGGAGACATATCAATTAAAATAGCGCGGCGCTCAAACATGTCGGCCACCGCATGTCGAGCTGTGCTGCCAAGAACTAGTGGATGCGGCAGTTTTATTTGAAATTGGAGTTGTCACCTACAGATTATGCCTTGCACCATAAGACGAAAAGATTAAAATACTTCCTACTACCTTATCTTACTAATATTATAAATGCGAAAGTTTACTGTAATTTTTTTTACTTTTTTTTTTGAAAAAACTTTGCCCCACTCTAGGAATTTCTCCTGCATTGAACCAGGCTCCTCAAACAGCCAGACCCGGAACAACTACTTGTAGATCTTACAAATATTTATTTTGTTCCGTGCCGGAATCGAACCTACGCAGCGCAGCAGTCAATCGCTTAACCACTGCACCAACCGTGTCGTCGATCGTAAATGTTTGGTTGTTTGTTACTCAATCACGCAACAAAATGGCTCAATAGATTTGGATGAAATTTGGCACATAGATAGTTTGTAATCTGGAATAATACATAGGATATTTTTATCCTCATAGTACGTTCCTGTGGGATAATTTTTTACCTCCACGCGGGCGAAGCCGTTGGGCAAAGCTAGTTTATTATAATTATTAAGTATGCAAACATTGATAGTCGTCAGCATGTAAGTGTAAGGCAAGGGGACAAACCGTAAGAAATGTAATATCCATATTCCCGCTAGTCCCCCTTTTGAGGACTTATGTAGGATTTATTGGATACGGACATCGTTTCCGAGAATCGGATTTTTTAGAGGGGGACTAGAGTAACCCCAAAAAGTACGTCTTCTTACTGCAATTGTACATAATGCTCGAAGATGCTGAAGCAACGCTAAGTGAGGCTAACGAAACTACGTTGATTGAATGCCCTACATACAATATATTATGACACATTGCAGAAACTGTCCTATTTGACGCACCGTGAGGCACATAATACTGTTATTAGTTAGAACTACGCGTTTTTAGTTTTGTTTTTTGGGTATTTTGTGTGTCTACGCCACAAATAATTGAAAATAAATAATTTATAACTATACATACTACTATGTGTTCCTCAACTAAAATAATCCTCTGCTTTCTTTATTTGGTTTTATTATTTTGCAATTTAAAATAACGAATTATTCTGTACAGACGCCAGCACATCAAGCTACTCCAATCTGTCTTTCTTTGATAGATTTTAAACTTTATTGCAAACGAATAAAGTTCATGTTCAATTGGGAAAACTTGACAGTTTGGGGTAGCTTGATGTGCTGGCGTCTGTACCTACCAGTAATTAAATGTAGTTTTCGCCTCAAAAACAAGAAATAATCTAAAGGAGTTTCGAAATATTCTTTACCACATCCAAAATCCTCAAACAATAGTACGTCTTTGGCCCAACACCACGATATATGAGCGCCATTCTCCATTTAAGGAAGGTTTTACATTTATACATATTCTGGCAATAAAGCCTTTGGGGACCTAATGGGATGTACTGACTGTTTGTATGATAATATCGCCGGCTCCACACCACTGGATAAGTGGACAGTTAGATAAGACCTATTTTGTTAAGTGTAGGCTTAGGGTTATTTCTTTAGTTGTAAATAAAGCATTTAAACACAGACCACACAAGGTTAAAACATTTATGAAAATGTAAGTCTGAAAATTTATTAAGAAAAATAATATAAATGCCTTAAATCGATTTTGTAATTTTGGCCAAGATTATACAGGATAAGTTTTTATCCAGTGCGCAAATTTTAACCATGAATTCAGCATATCATTCTAGAGCTCCTAGTGCAGAATTTTTTCGCCGGAAATACAAAAAAAAAAAACTGTTTCATAGAAAACTGCAATACCTACGCGGTCAAAATGTATGGAACAGCCGATTCCTTTTTGTACAACCGGCGAAAAATTTCTGCGGTAGGGGGTCTAGAACGATATGCTGAATTCATGGTTAAAATTTGCGCATTGGATAAAAACTTTTCCTGTATTAAAAACCCTAGACAGTGGTTCTCTGGAAGATCGTATCTAGTTTTTAAGCCCGGTATCGTAAATCCAGGCAAATTCTCTTATGTTCTATGCTATTTTTTGTGAAGAGAAAAAATAAACTATTTTAATTTGAATGTTTGTAGTTCCTATAGTCTCTGAGGAGTTAAACATACTAAAATCTCCCGCAGACTTACGACAGGATTCTGACAGAAAAGTTTCCATGCATCACGGAAGCAGTGTTTACCGAACAATTAGTATACAGGGCTATTGGAAAAACCTGAACAAACTCTTAAGAGGTCATTGTTCCCATTCAAAAATCAAAAAAATCAAAATCAAAATATTTTTATTTCATATAAACCTGCATGGGCACTTATGAAACGTCAGAAGCTAGGTGCACGGTTCCAAATTGTTGTTTCCTATGGAGAAGAGCCGGCAAGAAACTCCACGGTTACTCTTTTAAAAATAATTGGCTTTAACAATATTTTCAAATTACAGAGATTAAAAGTATGGGAGGACAGCGCAGGCCTATCAATAAGTACCAGGTACTTAGACGAATACAGAATAGAAAATCGTCTACAAATCTACAGTCAGTAAGGCCTACAACGTTCTCTCATTCACAATATGTAAAATAATCTACATAAATAAAATGAATCTAAATAAAATTGATGTATAATGTTAATTAATGACGAGAATATGTCAGCATTGTAAAAATAAAAAGAATTAAAAAGAACTTTGTATTTGAGAGCAGTTAATAGACTTTCACATAGTTATGCTGTTAATGAGGTACCAGGGAAGCCACATGTGCAGAAGTAATTAATGCCAAACTTCCCTGTCTTCAACGTAGTCTTTTATCTTATAATATGCTTTTTTGATAAGGACACGTTTGATGTGCGTTTTAAACTTTCCATCGCTAAGTTCTGTAACCGACTTTGGCAACTTGTTATAGAAGCGGATACTGTTTATTAGAAATGACTTGCTAGTTTTAGTCAATCTAAATTTTGGAATCACAATTTCATCTTTACTACGTGTATTCAGATTATGGAAATCGCATCGTTTTTTGAAAAGGCCTAAGTTTTTGCGAACATACAAGATATTTTCTAGGATGTAAAGAGAAGGCAGAGTTAATATATCAATTTCGCTGAATTTGTTTCTAAGAGACTCGCGAGGCCCCATTTTATAGATTGCGCGGATTGCCCTCTTTTGTAAAATGAAAATTGAATCTACGTCAGCTGCCGATCCCCACAGCAGAACGCCATAAGACATAATACTGTGAAAATAAGCAAAGTAAACTAACCTAGCTGTGGCTACATCAGTCAACTGCCTTATTTTTCTTACTGCGTAAGCAGCTGAGCTTAATCTACTTGAAAGAGCTCTAATGTGAGCACCCCATTGCAATTTTGAATCTAAAGTAATTCCCAAAAATACAGTTTCCGAAATAGCATCCAGTTTCTTGCCATCAAGTTTTAAGTTTAGACCTACTTGGGGTACATTTGGTAACGAGAACTTAAGACATTTAGTTTTGTTCGCATTGAGTAAAAGATTATTAGCAGCAAACCATTTCGAAAGAACAGCTAGCATTATTATGAACAACTTTCCAAACCTGAAATCGCGAAAAAAAATCAGCTGTTCCTTACATGTAAGTTCGTATAACTCATCAAAATGTAAAGAACAGCTGGTGTTTTACCAATAGTCCTGTATATACAACATCAGGACAGCAGCCGAAAACCTCCTAGGCTGAACCGCGAGATGCCATTCCCAAAAAGTGATTATCGGCGGGCAGAGTAGCCCATCAGACACAACACACAACACCCATCTGGTCGGAGGACTCTTCCTTTTCTATAAAAGATGAGTGATGGATACCTAAAATGAGGGATTCTGTACCTAAAACGTTTTCATAGAAATCGTTCTACTACAGTTACGCCGTGTCTTTATCTGCAGGAGCATAAAACTGTTACAGTGACTAATCAAGTAATTGAATAATCGAATGATTAGTCTAAATGACAGCCTTTGCAATTACTCTCAGAAGTGGCAGTTATCTCCAAGAACCCTTCAAGAATGTTTTAAATCGTCTAGCACTATTGAATAAAAGCAAATTCCTATAACACAATTAAATACATTGTTATGTAATTAAATACACAGATAAAACTTAGTTAAGTACATATTTAAATTACGCTGCGATCGTTAAATAACTCAGTGATAAATAACTGACATAATTCTTGTAATTATTTATAGTAGTTACTGTTAATAGTTAATTGTTAACAACTATTTGTTACTGAGAAATAATCACGTTTTTGCGCAGTTTTTTATTGGAGTTGCGTACGTCCCTCAATGTTGTGGATAACATAACCGTGAATCTTGTACTGCCGAAGTACTGGGCAGCATTGCATAAGTAGCCCTTCATAATAGGGTACGCTACGGATACAAATCTTGTAGAGATAGATATATTCCATGAAAAGCGACAGGGAAAATATTGACGAAGACCTACAAAGTAGACATTAATGGCATGCAGTTTGTTCCTTTTCAGTTGCAAAGTATGTACTTGCATTATACAGAAGGTGAAGGAAACTAGTAACTAAGCATGAGGAAATGAAAATCAATCTATGATATGAAATTGCTTACATGAAGTGAGTGATATAATCCTGTCTGTCTACTTTTGTAGCTTGACTGTAGTCTGATATACAACCTAACTTTTCCCAACTATGCTAGGGTTGGCTTCAATTCTAACCTACCTAAGAATTATATGTATTGCTTTTTTATACCTAACACGTCTTGCTGTGGAAGAGCGGACTCTCCTAATACAGGCACTATTTGCCTAAAAGGAGGAACCAATCACAAAAATGTTGTTTATACCCATACTGTTGTTACCAATAAAGAATTTTTTTTACTGGATACAGCTGTTTACCAGTATTTCATGTTAAGCAACTGACTATCTGACCTCCACAACCCAATTACTGGGTAGCACGATACCCTTGGTAAGACTAGTTGTCCGATTTTAGAACTTCTGACTGTCATAGATCGCCGAATGACAACAGGGACCGACACGGCTTAACCTGCTTTCCGAGGCACGGCATACTTCTGCGTCAATTATCTCAACTATTATATCCTCATAAATCAATAAATAAAATACTGAAACAACACATACCAATCAATAACATAACATCGGACGTTTCGTAACAAAACTGTGTCATTGAAAATAGGTTTATTAGCCCAACATTTTTATGATAGTAGTTAGCGTTGAATATTTTTATGGACTCGTAACAATTGAACTTTATTATCGTCGTGAATTAATGGAATATTACGATCGTAGTATATTTTGTTTTGTTTGATGTAACTCTAGCCTTTGACCGTTTAAATAGATGACTCGTTGCTACCGCCACAGTCCATACCGTGGACGTCGTTTCGTAAGGTAAAGCCTGTGAAAAAATGTTACGCATTCGTATCGTAATTCTTAACCTCACGATTGCCGTCGGTACTAGTCTCGTGTAATTCACGAACGAACTAGATCGTAAGACCGCTCCCACAGGCGAACTACGCGAACTAGCTCCCAGATCCTTAGTTCATTCAGTATATTTATGCTTTATGTTAGAGGCTTTGGTTTCCGTACTTAGTCTTTCAGGTGGACCATTGTACCCACCTCCTTCCAGAAGTAGATTATGTATCCTGGTCTGTTCTAATAAAATATAATAAAAAATAAAATCTGTGTAAGATCTGGGTGTCCCGAGGGTTTCTGTCCTAATCTGCGTGACGCCTGTGTATTCAAAGAGCACATGCGTAAAATTCGTCTGTAATTAATCGATTATACCGACTTGCTTAGCGAGAATGAGCGAGAGCTCGGCGTCGCCCAAGCTAGTCACGTCACTACTACCGCTCACTTACTCACAGCACATTGTGCACATGCACTTCTCATCGTTACTTCAGTTGTACAGTGAAAGCATCGAGAACGTATGCAGAAGCAACAGCAAAGCGAGCGAACGATCTATCTTTCTCTGGTTCGCTAAGAAGCTGCGAACTGAACTTAGTGCTCCAGGTCGTGAACTATTTTGAGCAAGACTAGTAGGAACTCAGAGGCACTGAAATGTCACCTGTGAAGCCTGGTTTGCAGACTACCTTTCCTGAAGCACAGCACCTTTTAGCAGCTATAGAAGTCAGAGGGAAACTAGATTTGATTAGATGGTTTTTCAGCGGACTTGTAAAAAAAAATGGCGTCATATTGCTGAACAAAATGGAACCTAATATAAGCGCTCTATTAAGTTTAATTCTGTATGCCGCCTGAAGACTGTTGCTGAAAGATAATGATGATGAGTTCAATACAAATAGATCGCACATAACTTACAGATAGACTAACAGATCTTAGGGTCTAGGACACACCTAATGTTGTTTAAGAAGACATATAAAAATATCATCTAAGGGGCTTGTAGCTAAGTAATAACAGGCACCCGGGTCGATCAATCAGGTTAAACTACGCTTGCCGCAGCAGGTCCGTGCATGGATGACCATCTTTACATAACAAAACCCCTTCGTGCTGCGGCAAGCACGTTGAATCGTTGTTTCCGGCTGCCAGTCATAAATCTTTGGCAAAAGTTAGGGACCTTCAAAAGCCCTAAAGTCTGAGAACCAATCTTACCAAGGGGCGTATTACCCAGTAATTAGTTTGCTGTAGTCAGATAGGCAGTCGCTCCATCTATATAATGTATAAATAAAAAGAATAGTCCTGACTGACTGACTGACTGACTGACTGACTCATCAACGCCCAGCCCAAACCCTTGCACCTAGAAAGCTGAAATTTTGCACTTATTCCGAATTATAATGTAGATAAGGAATAAGAAAGGATATTTCAAACTCTCAACGTTCAATCCCTAAAGGAGTTAAATAGGGGATGTAAGTACCGGGCGGGCAAAGTTGCTGACAAAAGCTAATGTAAAATACTGGTATTCAGCAGTATTGTGTATCCGGTAACAGTGGAAGCATACACCAAAATAGTTGGGAAAAAAGGAGGCAGATGAAATGATGATATAAAGATATAGTCTGTCTTTTACCTCCAACTTAGATAATAAGGCAACAGTTTCCTAATTTGAAACCCACATCCCACATACCCGATGAAGCAATGGAATTGTATATTTACGATGTCATCCTTTGATGTGGTCGTAAAAATTGCTCGCGATGTGTTACCACAGTGGGTAGGCAGTAAGCCAACTGCCGCTGCTATGCAACCTTTAGATTCCCTAATTAATGACGGTTGTCAATTAACACTTAATTTTAATCGTTAAGATCTGTCAGCACTTGTCGTTTAAGTGGTTTAATTGTGACATGGCAGTTTTATGAAACGTAATTTTTTTAAGTCCAATTTAATTATTGGGAAGCATAATATGAAAACACAACATAAAATGCTAAAATCGCTTCGCCCAATTGTGAGGAATGTGGAATTGTCGAGGATCTACAACATTTATTGATGGAATGTGCCCAATATGAGGCCAGTAGAAATATTTTAGTGAGGTCCCTGAATTTGAACAGAATTGATGTAGGCATGTTCTATACAATTCTATCCCAACCAAATGGCGACGATGCGAAGGGTTTGTTTAAATTCATGGCCCACGTCTTGTTAGAGTACAATTACTGTTTAGGATACGATGGGACTGACATACGCTATGCGTAAAAGCCCCTAAAAACAAATAAAGAAAAAAAAAAAAACATAAAATGCTATGAACACTTGAAGCAACTAAGGAACATTACAAGACAGACAACTATAGCACACTTCATAACAAGATCTTATTAAGAGATGATACATTTAAAACCTCACGATTTGACACTTTTTTTTTTTTTCAAAATATTTTAGTTAGTACTTATAAGACTAAGCGTGCGGGTACTTAGGTATACACTAACAGTAGGATATTCGTGCGCTACCTAAGTGCAGTCAAATTTGTCGAGATTATGAAGTAAGGTATTAGTAATATTTTTCAAAACGATTCAAATTCAGACAGAGTGTGTTGTGCTACTAGGGTGCGGTTTTCTCGAAGCTACGATGGTACCTATATAAAAATCACTCCTATTTTAAACATCCATAACAGAGAAAGATTCACTGGTCACTAGAAACCCACTGCGTGGAGACGTTAATAGGTAACACGAGCTGGTGTCAGCAACTCAACGTCAATGTGCGTAGGTATTTTGGTTTGAGGCGTTATCTATATAAATAAAAAGAGAAATCCTGACTGACTGACTCATCAACGCCCAGCCGAAACCCTTGGACCTAGAAAGCTGAAATTTTGCACAGAGGTTCCCTTTATAATGTAGACAAGGAATATGGAAGGATTTTTCGAAATTCAACCCATAAGGGAGTTGAATAGGGGATGAAAGTTCCGCGTAGGCGAAGCCGCTGGCAAAATCTAGTTTACTATAAGAGCGTAGAAATCAAAACTAAAAATGAGGGGGAAATGTGGAATGAGTGGTGCAAATGAAAAGGGGATTTTCTGGTTTTTTTTTTTAATATTAGGGTTCAGTTTTTCCCCTTTAGGGAGATTCTCAGGGGAATATTGGATTAACTTAAAATGAAAAGGGGACATTCTGGATATTTTTTATATTAGGGTCCAGTTTTCCCCCTTGAGGGAGATTTTCTCAGGGGGGAATAGTCGAATAAGCCGTTTAAGATGACGCAATCCTTATGTTTTTATTTGTAACTCGTGATCGTTATTTCCCTCTGTTGATCAAATAAGGCCTGCTGCCTCTTGTTCAACCAGTTCCCAACAGCCATATACGTATAGCAACTCATCCTTTTAATCCGTCAAACAACTCATTCATCCTGCCTCTACGGTAACTCATAAAAACTCGTAAAACGTATCGCCGGCGCAGCATTCACATAAATCAACGGTTGTAAATTTCAATTTTATTCGACAATTAAACAGGCGGGCTTTCTCGCCGGCAGTAAATACGCGTAAATACGCATAAATACACGTAAATACTCGTAAATACGCATTATCGTTAAAACGTCACTGTTGTTGTAAATCTAACTGAATGGCAACGCCGCTGTCTTGGCATAGAGTATGGGAATGGGGAGGTTTGTGCCTATACGGCTGTTGTATCCGGGAGGGTGGAGTGCTCTTTACTACCTACTTAACTACATCCTTTTAATTATGCATTTTGGATGGGTAAGTGCATAAATGCGTGTCTCTTTCTGTGGGGCTAGAATTTATATCCTTGTTTACCCTTGGTAGAAATAAGGCATAATTAATAAATATTGTATTATTTAGTATTGTAAAATATGAAAATAAATAGGCTTAATTAAAATATAATAATAATAAAGAAAATTCTTCTTTTCAGTTGGAATCATCGCAAAAAAATGCTTGCAGACGAAAAGTACTCAACATGTTTTCTCTTTCAAATACTCGTATAATTTTTTACGACTTATTAACTACCACCATAACATAACGAACAGTTTATTCAAAGAAAAACACACAACACATTCACATGCTCTAACGCCATTCTGGAAATTCAAGAAAAACAGTAAAATGTATCAGCTGCTACCACGTTAAGTCGTAAAACTTGCGCTGTCTGATAGTGGGGACTTATTGTTCAAACAGGTTATTTACTAGTAGACAGACAGACTTGAAATAACTTGTTAAGTTGGTACTTAGGTACTGAAGAGCAACGTTACTGTAAATTGTATTGTCAATGTGAAGATTCTTAATACTACTTGAAAAACATTTATTTACACAACTCACATCTATCATTACAGGGTTTTTTTTTTGGCTGGGAAATCATCAAATAACTTCTTCCGCTCTGGGAGGAAACAGGAAAAACAACTAGAGATTATGGTCAACAACACATTACTTAATGAAGTAGACATAGCTGAGGCTTTTAATGAGTTTTTTGCCAACATACCTTTAACTACGACTCACACCTTAAATTCGTCCCCGTCTAAAGCTGAAAACCTTTTGCATAGTAGTGTGCCCAAATGTAGTAGCTTATTAAGTTTCGAACATGTAACGCCTCGTGATGTAGTAAATATTTTTAATACACTTAAATCAAAAACACTGGGGATCACTGGGGCATCTCTATTAAACTTTTAAGTAATATAATCGACATCGTAGCCCCCTATCTTGCTGTTACTTTTAATAAATGTGTTGACTCGGGAACTTTTCCTGACCTCATGAAGATTAGTAAAGTCATACCACTATTTAAATCGGGTAATAAAAATAACGTGGGCAATTTTAGGCCTATTTCTATATTACCGGCATTCAGTAAAATATTTGAAAAATTAATACTCAAACAGTTGCTAAGGCATTTTAACTTAAATAGCCTCCTTCATGAGGAACAATATGGCTTTACAAAGGGTCGTTCGACTACAGATGCGGGTGTTGCTTTGTTGAAACACATATTTAACGCATGGGAGAACTCGCAAAATGCTATTGGAGTTTTCTGTGATCTCTCCAAAGCCTTTGATTGCGTGCACCATGAAACGCTTTTGCGTAAACTGCGTTATTATGGTGTCCATAACGAAGCTTTAAACGTAATAAATTCTTATTTACATAGTAGGTTCCAATGTGTAGAAAGTAATGGTGTAAAATCTTCCGGGCTACCAGTTCAGTTAGGTGTGCCTCAAGGCTCAATACTCGACCCATTCTTGTTTTTAGTATTTATCAATGACTTACCATTCTATTTAAAGGGTATTTGTGATGTTGTTCTGTTTGCAGATGACACTTCTCTTATTTTTAAAGTAGACAGAAATAGACAAGATTTTGACGACGTAAACAGTGCACTCTCAATGCTTACGGATTGGTTTACGGCAAATAACCTAGTACTTAATGCCAAGAAGACAAAGTGTGTAAAATTCGCCTTACCGAATGTTAGAAATCTTGGTCCAAACATCGTGTTAGATAAAGAGGTGCTTGAAACCGTAGACTCGACAGTTTTTTTGGGCATAACAGTAGATGCTAAACTTCAGTGGGGCTCACACATATCAAGCCTAGCGGGAAGGCTCAGTTCGGCCGCCTATGCCGTTAGAAAAGTAAGACAGTACACTGACGTTGAAACAGCTCGGTTAGTTTATTTCAGTTATTTTCATAGCGTTATGTCCTACGGCATTCTGTTGTGGGGCAAAGCCGCTGATATTCAAAATATTTTTGTTCTTCAAAAGCAAGCTGTTCGAGCAATTTACCAACTGGGTGCTAGAGTGTCCCTAAGAGATTTTTTTAAAGATATCGGTATTCTCACGGTGGCATCGCAATTCATATTCGCTAACATCTTATATATTAGGCAAAATATACACTTATACACTAAAAACAGTGATATTCATAATATTAATACTAGAAATAAGGATAAACTACGTGCTCCCTTTCACCGGCTTCATAAGGTTCATAACTCATTTGTTGGGCTTGGTATAACCTTTTATAACAAGCTTCCCTCTTCTTTGTTAGATTTACATTTTAGTGCGTTTAAAGCCAAAAGCCAAAGTAAAATCCAACCTTTGTTCTAAGGCATACTATTCTACTAACGACTACTTAAACGATAACAATAGTTGGTCGCTGTGATTAACTCAAGACAATGCGTGTTCTTTCACCAGAATTAGCTTACCTACTGACAGGTTGTATGAATTACATTCAAATACTTAATTGTTTATTTTATTAGACTCTTTAAATCATTTTATTTTTTACTATTGTATTGTACAGTATCAAGTTCTTCTAACTGAACAGACAGCTGTGCTGCTGGGGAGTTTGTTGCGCCACTTCTTCTTCCCAGCTAAAGCACTAGGAAGTGTCGAAGGGTGGGCGTTTTGGGGGGACTGTCTTATGTTTTAATTTTTTGACGTTCGAAAAGTGCTGACTCTCAGCCTAGTTTGAATAAATGACTTTTGATTTTGATTTTGATTTTGGTGGAGTGGGAGGGCATGTCAAACTTTTACTGTCTAAAACTCACCCGTGTTCCCTCAGTTGCCTGTGTACCAGGGGCCACGGTATTTATTTCGAACAATCCGCACCCCTGGTAGGCATCGGCAGTTGCGGACCCCACCAGCTGGCGCTGACAGCTCTTTGAGGCGCGTGGAACATAATGCGCCGTCGTCGACCCGTGCTTGGTCCTTACCGGACAGCAAGCTACCCATTACTCGCCGTCCGCAAGCCCGCGCCTACGGTGGCCGGGAATCAGCCTGGATTCCCGATGCCCAGGGCCGCTACTGCGGTGACTAGGGCCATGAGGGCGCGTATACTAGTGCCTATCATTACAGGGTGACGACATGACAATATTGGTGGTAACATGATTACTGCTATGGAAAATATGCTAAGTGTTGCAGACTCTGTGGCTGATGCCAACGTTTTAGAAAAAATATTTTATAATATGTATTTGAATGGTATTGTTGGTGTGTTCTTTTCATTTTTTGTCTCTTTTATTTATATCTGTTTAAAGGTTTCTTTTTTGAATTATCAAACTAATCCTACTACAGTGAAACCTGGTTAATTGGGATCTCAAGGGACCAAGGATTTTGTACCATTTAAAGAGGTTTTCATTTATCCAGTTTTCCAATTAGACAGGTTAAAAATTTAGTTGTCTCATTTACAGAGGGCCCGCTTATAGAGGTCGAAATGTACCGTTATTCCATTTATAAAGGTGGAAATTTTGTGAAAGAAATTCAAATGTTTATAAACAATCGTGTCGTAACCTGTCCCAACCTGATAAATTGTCTCACTTATAAAGGGAATTGAGCTCCAGAGTCCCAATTATAGAGGTAAACATCGAAAAAATCCTAGAAATCAAATCTCATTTAACCAAGTTCGAAAAGTCCCATTAACAGAGGTAATTCGATGAAAAAGTGCCGGGACCTCATTGTAGTTCTCAATAATAGAGGTTTCTCACTTATCCAGGTCCCACTTAACCAGGTTTCTGTATTATAAATGTGAAAGTTTGGATGTTAAGATGTTAGGTTGTTTGTTACTCAATCACGCAAAAGCAGCTGAACGGATTTTGGATGAAATTTGACACACAGATAGAATATAACCCGGATTTAAAAAAAAAAGATATTTTATCCAGGCAGTCCGTTCCCGTGGGACAATTTTTGCCCTCCATACGGGCGAAGCCGCTGGCGTAAGCTAGTATGTAATATTTTATTTAATTTTTCCCAATAGCTTTCACTGGAACATGTTTTTCGGTCCAAAAAGATACCCCAGTGTCTGAAAGCCCGTCTTTTCAACCAATGTGTTTTGCCGACAATGACCTACGGTGCCGAGACATGGACGCTCACAAAGGAGACTGTCAATCGCATACGAGTAGCACAAAGGGCCATGGAGCGAGCCATGCTTGGCATAACTCTACTAGACCGAGTGCGTAACACCGAAATCCGTCGTCGGTCGAAAGTGTTCGACGTCGGGGAAAAGGCGATGCGCCTCAAGTGGAGTTGGGCAGGACATCTTGTTAGACGCAGAGATGGCCGATGGAGTAAAGCTGTGACCGAATGGTGGCCAAGATCAGGCCAAAGAAACCAGGGCCGTCCAAAGGCGCGTTGGGTGGATGATATCGTCAGAGTCGCTGGAAGCACCTGGATGAGAGACGCGCGGAACCGAGAACTTTGGCGGAAAAAGGGGGAGGCCTATACCCAGCAGTGGGTGATTCCGGGCTGAGATGATGATGATGATGAATAGCTTTCACTGACCTTGAATTTTAATCCATTCCACTAACCACAATCGACTTTCATCGCCTTGACTTAGAGAACCTAAAAACTGAACTAAGCTAGATCAATCCTTATTTTGATAGTATCAACAATTATTATTGTACAACCATATTGCGTCGATTCAGGGGACCTACTCTCAAACTCCGTCAACGAAGATACGGGCCCGTCCGAAAATAATAATCGAATCTCCTTAGTGAATCCTACAACCAATTAACTAACTTTTTTAGACGGGCAAAAACATATCAGGAGTAGGGACAGCTGTCAAATCGTGTTGTCATTCATTCTTAGTTCGGGCTCCAAACTAATCTTCTGTCCGTAAGTGATACGGAGTTGGAAACGCCCGTTACTTCGACCGAAACCATGGGCTTCGTGCTTAGGGAGTAGGCTCCCAGGTCCCCCACTATGTAAAAATTACCTGAGACATCTGATTTATACAGCTTCACCTTAAGATTACAAATCTACAACAGCAATAATTTGGTCTTTATGGTGACACTTGTCCACATTTTTTCCATACAAATTTCGGGAGGGTTTTACTCCACTGTTTGACTATGTACTACATCAAAAATAAAACATGGTATGGTTTTGTCTCGTTATTATTACTGTCTGTACGGAAACAGAATACTAAAATAAAAAGCCATTAAAAAGTTATGAGCAAACAAAGATTCGTTTTTCTTGCTTATTTAACCTAACTTTGAGCGTGTTTAAGTAATAAAAGGAGTGTAAAATCTCGAAAACCAAGACGGTACCGACAAAGTTCAATTAACAAAAAATTCAATAAACTTTATTCGTCATTGATTTATGCAGTGGTTTTTTTCATAAAACCCGATCTTCTGAAGGACTTTTCTTAATTTTTTCGCGATTTTTTTCCAAAAATGCTCCTGCATCTCACTCAATAACGTTGTGCATGTAGACTAGCGTCTGACTGCTCACCACTGATACTATCTCTGTCGGATACGAAGCCTGGTGAGACAACGTGATTTTTAGCCAGGCCCACCAGTGAGTTCGAGCCCGCGCAAAGTGTCCCCTTAAAATATTCAGAAATGGCCTACAGGCTATAATTTAGTTATTCTTTATCAAGTACAATAAACATCCAAAAATATTATCATTCCGGACACCACTAATCTATGTTTCACAGTAGCAATACACTCCATAGTTTGTAGCCAAAGGCAAGACAGCATAAATTGCTCTATCGAGCTCTATGCACCGATACGTTACCTACAAATATCAAATACTTCAGGCATTGCATTCATTTCGTACGCCAGAACCGATAGTATTCTGATATCGATACTATTCTAGTTTAGTTTCAAATAAATTCTGTCGGAAATTGTCGGAATGAGAACGATTCGAAACTAAAGGGGTATCAGTTTCATTGTTATTATTTCCTACTATTTCAAGAATTGTCGATTATACAAATGTAGCGTTGATTCTGTATAAAAAAAAGATTTCTCAAAGATTTTTCTTGATAACAGCAGTGCTTACTGAAATTCAGTGTAATATCAAAAACATCAAGGAAATATTCTTTGAGAATAAGTATATAACGTGTTACGGAAAGGGTATATACATACAAAGGGCAAGGCTTCTTTGGATGATATCAAACGATATTTGGAGAGTTTTTTTAATCCTATCTCGACATGTTCGGAAGTTATGAGAATTTTTAATACATTGATACCAGAAACCGAACTTTTCGAGTTGAAATAAACACATCACTCGGAAGAGATCGTGATATTGGCAAGTAACGTGGAGAGTTATTGACTTACGTGGTGCGGTGACACGTTTGTTATAATTTTTAATATAAGAAACATCTGAAACCGAAAATCTGGTGTCAACTCTTAGAGTTTTTTTTTATTCTGAGCTGAAACTATGTATAGTGATTCTATAACAGCTGTTATCTTTAGTGCTTAAGGATAGCAAAAGGGTTTCCTTTACACCCTGTATACAGCTTTGCTCACTAAAATAAATTAATCAAAAACAAAGTATCTATTCCTCCATAGTCTTTGCAACATCAAATCATAATTCCTACGCCCTTTACATTGACTTTCATGGGCTGCGTAGCACAGGATTGTAGCTCTTACTTTTTGTCTTTCAACAAGAATCGAGTTACAATGTTTTTCACATAAATTATAGATGTGCAAGCGCATAAAGTCGGCTATCTAATGGTCAGACTCATGCTCAGAACTACGATAAACCCGTTCCAAGTTATTTATTGGACATAACTTGACATACTGATTTATGTCCCCAGTTTAATTTGTGATATTATTTTGTGTCTCGAATGCGAAATTATAATGTCTTGTAAATGTTGTGTCTTACATTTTGCTCGCTGATTTACATTGTAATATTATAATTTGTAAGGAAAATGGATTAGTTTCCATCTTGTATAGGGACATAAACTTGAATGCTAGCATCTGATGTAGTGTGCATTTGTAGGACATAAAATACTAGTTTTTTAGCTGGTTGTCACCTTCTGTATGCGGTAAGAAATCATTTGGCAGATATATGAATACTACATATGGCTAAATATCTTATATAGATCAATTTAAATAACGTTTTTTTTTTGCAATTTGCAGGCTGTATGTTGAACAAAGCATGCTTCAAGACCGTAACAAATGTTACTTTAATAAATTATAATCAACAACCTTGAATTATATCCAAGACAAGAATGTTTGGAAACATGCTGGTCCTGCTCCATAGGACAATTTAGAGTCTAGACAAAATCAAACTGGTTGCTAATTGAATTGTATAATTAATTATATTTATGACATTGATTTACACTCAGTGATTACTTAAACTCACACACTGACTTATTACTTGTTAATATTCTGGGAAAATCGTATGCTTATGTACTTTTACAATGTAAATATGTGAGCACCATGTATCTATAATAAAATTAATTTATCTGTATTTGCTTCACTTACATTCTTTTTACCTATTTTGGTAAGGTAATTTTATTCTGGGTGCATAGTTTACACACATAATTATATAATGAATGTATGTTAAATATTGTAGGCACTTAAAACATTTTAAAAGAGTAACGGTGGAGTTTCTTGCCCATTCTTCTCCATACGAAACTACATTTTGGACGGCGACCAAAATCAATTCTATTTTAATGTAAATGTTGACGTTCGAAAGTGCCTTTTAAGTGCCTATTTGAAATAAATGCTTTGATTTTGACTTTAACCCAAAACAAATTACTTTTTAGTGACAATCTTTTCAAATCCTGAGTGAATTTTTTTACTAAAATCGATAAAATAAGTTTATTTTTAACCGACTTCAAAAAGAAGGAGGTTATCAATTCGACATGTTTATATATATATTTTTTTTTTTATGTATGTTCGGGCATAACTCCGTCGTATATAGACGGATTTGCAAAATTATTTTTTTGTTCGAAAGGAGTTTGTTTCGGAATGGTCCCATATAAATTTCATATAGATCTGATGATGCGTTTTGGAGACAGACAACGGAACTCTTCAAAACTTTACAGCAAATCAACCGCGAATGCGGCTATCGCATAAATATGCATTGTTTTGACCCTGAGGATGATGAAATTTCGAATTGGTGTGGCGTAGGTAACTAAAAAGTGAAAAATAAAAACTTTTTTCAAAAAAATATCAACCGACTTCCAAAAAAACACTACAAAGTGCAAAATAACTTTAATTTCGGAAGGCGGTGACAAAGAATTAAAATACCTACACGTCCAAAGTCACCGACTTCCGAAATTAAAGTTATTTTGCACTTTGTAGTGTTTTTTTGGAAGTCGGTTGATATTTTTTTGAAAAAAGTTTTATTATTACGAACATAACAATCGTATTACTAAGATGTACAAGCACCAGCCGCCTCCAGCCGTTTCCAAGCTGTTCTGTCTCTGGCAATATTTCTCCATGTCTTCCCTGCTATCTTTGCGATATCGTCGCTCCATCTTTTGTGTGGTCTACCTGGTCTGCGTTTGTGTTTATTGGACACTACGTCGTGGATAATTTTTGTCCATCTGTCAATAACAGAACATTGTCGCCCAAAGTTTGCGCAACAAATTGTACCTACTTCTTCACCAAAAACAGTAAAAAAAGAGAATTTACACAAAATAAAAATAAACACATTTACCATTTAAAATACGTTTCATTGCCCCATCGCTCGGTTGTCGTATCTCCAACGTTTTAATTTAAGTTTAAGTACGGGAAATGAACGATTACTAAGTTAACATTAACTTAAAATGTCTCAATTAAAAGTACATTTTTGTAGGAACTATGTAAACGAATGAACGTATGTAAACAAGTGACAACGCTGAGAAATAAATAAAAACAAGTTATGTACATTGTGAGGAGTAGTAGATACTTAGATAAGAAATATCGACTCCATCTTGCTTATCTTCTTCGTCGTGTCGATGATTCCAAATTTTGGTTTCAAGTAAGCTTCGACCATGAAATTCTGCCGCTTCGACATCGTTATCGTTGACCTCGCAATGGTCTTCCATACTGCAGGTGTTAGAACACAGAGAGCAATGCTGACAGTGGCCCTACCGGCTTCTTAGTCCATCAAGAGATTTCCAGGAGAGCCATGGCAGTTGGTGGCCCGCTGGTGGCCTCTCTGCAGGCTCAACATAGTCAGCTGGAGGGCTTTGGGCTTAATTAATTTTTAAATGGCATATAAAAGTGATTCCGTTATCATATTTCTAGAATAAACAATTTCATTTCATTTCACAGGAAGTGGTGAGACAGTTGCATAAATCAGTGCTGAAGATTAACTCCCGAATAACGCAGGGCGAAGGACTAATTTGTAATTTGCTGCAAATTTTATTGAAGTTTTTATTTATAATCCTCTTACCACTATCTTATTAGATCTTAGACCGAATTCGATTCTGTCTACATGTAAACCCTCTGCGAACAGCGACACCCTATCACCCTAATGTACGTTCGACGTACCCAGCACCCCAATTACGTAACATACTATAAATTATAATTTGAACCATTTTCAATCTTATTACTATTCCATTGCTTCATATGTTAGTAAAATTTGTCTTCTCAACAGCATAGGTAAGGCAATGAATGTTGCATAACTGAATAAAACCCTTTCCTACTGTAAATTTGTTGCCCTATCACCCTTCTGGCCAGTAAACAGCACCTACCATCTTGCAAAAATTAAAGCAACTAGAACTATAATTCAAATCAAATCAATCTGATCTGTGTTCCACGCGTTATTATGCTATTCAATACTTTGACATACTTTTTCTTATTTCATTTATGTATTTATTAATATCCAACTTATATTCATAGTTTGCAACACACATACTAGTTCTATATTATATAAAAAAAACGAAAGGTGCTTCGTCACTCTAAAACAAGGCTCGCTGAAACTCAAAAACGGCTTTGAATATATATATTATTTTATTTGTTTTGATAATTCGGAAAAATCCAAATGGACAGCAAAAATACCGGGAAAACTGAAATTGCATTTTCTATGGGAATTTTGTATGAATTATTTTTTGACAGGCAACGTCTGTCAGCTTTGTTTGTTATCTATATATATAAAAGAAAGTCGTGTTAGTTACTTCACTTATAACTCAAGAACGGCTGAACCGATTTAGCTGAAAATTGGCAGGGAGGTAGTTTAGAGCCAGGAGAAGGACATAGGACTTTTTATCCCGGTATTAGGTAGGGTAGCGTAGGTAGGGTAGGTAGGATAGTGTAGTGTAGGGTAGGTAGGGTAGCGTAGGTAGGGTAGGTAGGTAGGTAGGGTAGGATAGTGTAGGGTAGGTAGGGTAGTGTAGGGTAGGGTAGTGTAGGGTAGGTAGGGTAGTGTAGGGTAGGTAGGGTAGCGTAGGTAGGTAGGGTAGTGTAGGGTAGGATAGTGTAGGGTAGGGCAGTGTAGGGTAGGGTAGTGTAGGGTAGGTAGGGTAGAGTAGGTAGGGTAGGTAGTGTATGGATTTTGTATGAATGACTTTTGGATGGACAGGACAACGTCTGTCGGGACAGCTAGTTATTTATATACCTACCTATTTGAAGTCACAATGTCACTTACTCCTGTAATTTCATAATTTATCATTGTTTTCTTCATGTTTATCGTGGTTACACTTAGTTTTATCCTACTTACACAAATGATACTTAAATACTCAATCGTGTAAGATTGAGCATTTAAATATCGTTTCTGTAAGTGTTAAATTGTATTTTTTTTTAATATTTTCTCTAATCTCATCATTTATCATTGTTTTCTTCATGTTTATCGTGTTTACACTTAGTTATATTACGTGCATGCTGTGGTCTCCTGTAATTGAAAGAGCACACGTAAAAGAACCTTGTTATTACTTTAATTATTTGTTGGAGATCCTAAATAAAAAAATAAGTATTTGCCACTTGTCTAGCTGCCAAATGTATGTCATGGCTCTGAAATCTTAAGAAAACCACCAGTGTTACCACAGCTCCTGTGGTTTGGGATAGGTGTCAGAAATATAATACTAACATATTGTTACTAATTCACACTTGGTTAGCGTGCTTCAGTAACAGGAAGTCGGTGACAAAAAACTAAACTACACATTTTATCCAAAGACACCGACATCCGAAATTAAAGTAATTTTTCATTTTATTGTGTTTTTTCCGGAAGTCGGATGTTTTTTTTTTTTTTTTGGTCAAAGTTTTTTTGAAATCCTGGGTTCAAGATTTCAAAAGCCATGGAGTTCCTACACACCCTATTCAAAATGTAATAAGAAACTCAATGAGAATCAAATTAGTGCCGCTAGCAACCTGTCTAGATTAGATGCTCGTAAATTCCTAGGTAGTTGGTTCAATTACAGGTCTATTTAAAATGGCAAGGTGATAACATTGTTACATACCTACTTCAATATGTTAGCTTGTATTGGTTTAATGCTTGAATTAGGTTGTTTATGGAACTGTAACTAACAGTTTCATTGAATTTTAAGCCTTCTTTAAGTAGCCTTTTTAATAGTAATTTTGTAGTTTCCGACAAAAAGCATCCAATTTTCTAATTAAGTATAATTATCAGCCTTTTTGTGCCACTGTATTTAAAAATACCTTTTCGTGCAAAGAAGCAACGATGCTTTGCTCACTTCTCTATTGCATTTTTTTATGGACTGTTATATTCTGCTTTTCTCTCGATGTTTTTAATGTAAGACAGGGGTATCGGTTGCACCTATCTTCTTCAAAATAATGTTTAAGTAACTTCTTTGTAAAAACTCGGATTGAAACGTACAACCTCGTATATCATCGTACACATAACTGGCGAAAACTGGATGTATTGTAGGTCCACCTCTGCTTAACACTTAGGAGAAAATGATGGATGTTTTATGTTTTTTTTTTAATAGCCTATACTGTCCCACTGCTGGGCAAAGGCCTCCCCAAATCCTTCCAGGAACTGTTTTCTCGCGGCACTTCGAACCAGCCTTCGCCACCGCTTTCTGGGCCGACCGCGGCGGCGCCGGCGTCGTCCATCTTCAGGCACCCATTGTGTTGAGATCTTTGCCCAGCGGTCATCCTATTATGTTACCTCGTTTAATTTAAAAAAAAAAATACTGGGCCAATACCACCAACCCTTGCTGAATATCATATGGGTAAGACAAATATAGGATTACCTTTAAACATGCAGCAACATCAACTATGTCGGGGTCGGGTTCAAATCAAATCGGATACAACTAATTACTAGTATTTTACATGATGCGACTGCCTACCTGATCTCCACAAACTAGTTGCTGGGTAGTACGTTACCCCTTGGTAAGACTTTCGAGCTTCTGACAATCCGTAACGACGACTATCAAAGATTCTCGAATGTCAGACGTGACTAACGATTTAACATGCTTTCCGATGCACGCAGGTCTAACGTAGGGGTCTTGCGGTATGTAAAGATAGTTGGTCTACCTTACATAGGGTACCGATCAACTGCGGCAAATATACCTGAACCTGATACAGCAGCAACGCCAACATCCTGATAAAAGATGCAATGTCAACCATTCACCATACATTTGCCTAGTAACGATGACAGTTACAGGTATGTCCCCACATATCTCCTCTTCTCAAAGTCCGAAGCGCTGATCTGCAAAGGTGATTGACACTGAGCCCTCGTTATAGGAGCAGATTTTTATGCAAAACGCGACACGTGTTGTTTATCTTATTAGTTTGAGCACATGTGGCACGTGTAAACATTGTTACAGAATGCTTTAGATCGGGACATGCGATAGTTTCGAAAAGAATTGTAGCGTATCTTTATCCCAGACATCAGTTACCTTTCTGGGCAAAAGAAAATCATTTGTTTCAGCGAAGATTCAGAGTACTGAGTATTTTTTACCCAACTACGACGGAGCAAAAATGAGGGTTATGATTTTTACCGGGATGTATGCATGTTCATCTGTTCCCTCATAACTTCATAAACTTATGGTTAGACATATTACAAGTTATCGTTGGAAGCGTTTTGATTGTCCGTTGGTTATAGGCTATATGACGTCATATTAAATTGAATATGGGGCACTCTAGAGGACATTAAGTCATGACTAAGAAAAAATATTTGCTTAAGGGCAAATAATTTTTTGGCTTTCAGATGAAAATATTTTCTTGATTCATATTCTTCAGAAAGTGATTTGCAAGTAGTCGGGTTTTCGTTTTTGAACTTACTTTTTCTATTTGTTCTTTATTTGTGTTTTTAAAACAAGTAAGAACAGGATTCTCTCAACTACATACTAAGATTAGTTCAGCAACCTACAAGCTTTCAAGTCCCACCATTTTTTTTTTTTTGTATGGGGAATCATCAAATAACTTCTCCAGCTCTGGGTCCACCCAGAGCGGGAAGGGCATGTCAGACTTTTACTGACTAAAACCCACCCGTGTTCCCTCAGTAGCCTGTATGCCAGGGGCTGTGGTATCTCTTTCGAACAAACCCGCACCCCTGGCAAGCATTGCCCTTGTGGGCCCCATCAGTTTGTGCTGACATCTCTTTGAGGCGCGCGTGGAACACAACGTGCCGTCGACCTGGGCTTGGTCATTACCGGACAGCGAGCTACCCATTACTCGCCGTCCGCAAGCCCACGCCTACGGTGGCCGGGAATCAGCCTGGGATTCCCGACGCCCAGGGCGTCTCCTGTGGCGACTAAGGCCGTGAGGGCGCATATACTGCCTCTCCCTCATGTGCGCCGCCTCCCTCTTCGCGAGCATAACTGTTTCGCAGAAGAAGGTGACGGCTACCAATGCAATCTCGCTCCGTTCAATGGCCTGGACCAGGGCCAGATGCGAGAGATCGCCGCCGCCCGCGCTGGTCGCCTCCACAAAGACACGACGGTGCTCCACCCAAGCGGGGCAGACCTCCACCGTATGCTCCACCCCGTGTCCTCAGGGCGATCTTCGCAGTGGAAACACCCGGGCGTTTCCTCCCGCCTTATGCAAAACAGGAACCTCCCGATACAGCCGTGACACTGGACAGTGAGGACCTGCGTCAGGCGGAAGGTGAGGACGCCATGCCGCCTCTCAAGCCACTCCTCAAAGACACTTGCCGCCGCATCGTGGCGTGCCCATAGTAACCGGTGGTTACTTTTCTATCTCCATACCACTTATTCCTATCCTAGATTCATCATTGAGAATACAAAGTGTTTCCAGGGTAGGTAAGGTAAGAAAGCATAGTGTATCTTGGTCGTTTAAATTCACCATGTTATTGGAACTCGGTCATACGTTTACAATAGAAAGTAACTCATGTAATGACGGATGTAAGAAGACACATGATAAACAATTATGTATGTTTTCCCACATTTTGCAGCACCTGTTAACATAATGACAGTTGTTCTCATTAATATATTTGTTTTAGCACTTCCTCATTTGCACTGGCAGCTATTATTCATTATAATGGCGAGCCATCTGTCCAATATACATATTTACTAGGACAACACTGTATATTGGCATTGTAATAAACTTAATGTTTTAATATTATGTTATACTTTTTCAGTTTGCTTATAAATTGTTACGGTTGGTGTTAATTTATGGAATGTAAACGTCTCAAAGTGATGTTTATAAAATATTCGAAAATGAGCATTGTTCCACGTTAGCATGTAGCATGTTATGAAGAAGTGTTTGCATAACATTTATGAGAGTTTGTGACATTTCACATTATACATAATTCACTAACATGATGAATGTTTCATTTTGATAAACCGTATAAGGATGCTGATGGACCCATTTCTCATACAGATATCAATAGCATGACCTGAAAAATTAAAATATAAATCATTATACAGGATAAAATTTTAACCAGGGCGTAAACTGTAACCATGAATTCAGCTTCTGATTATAAACCCCTAGCGTAGAAAATTATAGTAAGTAATCAAAAAAAAAAAAATTGTTTCATTTTGACCACGTAGGTATTGCACTTTTCTGTGCAACAACATTTTTTTTTTGTATGACTGGTTAAAATTTTGTACGCCCGGGTCTTGAATGATATGCTGAATTCATGGTTACAGTTTACGCACTGGTAAATTTTTTATCGTGTATGAACTAAATTTCAGTAATTACAAACTAGTAATAGTACATTATGGTACAAGTGTATAACGTTGGTGATTACCGCTGAGGCGCCATTGAGACCCGAGCCGTCAGGCGAGGGTCTTAAGAGAGCCGAGGACGGTGTATCATACGACGTTTTTCAACACACTTGTGAAGAAAATAATACTAAAAAATCATTTTGTCCTTGGAGTTTGTAGGTAGTAAACTTTCCATAACGTTAAGGGCTTCACATATTATATTCGGGCGGTGTTACAACATAAATAATTTAACTATAATTTCAACAGTGAAAACGAGTTGAGATTTTTTTTGCCAATGGCGGGAAAAAGTAATCAGTTTTCCAATGCGCGCGCATCTAACAATGGCGATCGGCCTTATACTAAGGCCGCATTCCGAATTAGAAAAATAACGCTGTGAGCGCTGACATCGATATTTTGCGTTCCGAGTTAGATATCACGATTCTGACAGCTAAGAACCGTCATTTTTGTCATCAATACGGAACGCTCGTGATCGCGATAAAAGTGTTCACTCAACGTTAAAACATATATTCACCATATTAAACTTGTATACACCACACATTTTTTCTTCTTAGATAGTAGCACTGTTTCAAATAAATCTAAATTAACTAAAGATTCGATGTGACTTAAAACAAAACAGCACAACTGTCATTTTTGACAAGATGGCGCATGTCATGACGTCATCCATGACGATTCGCGGGACGTCGTGTGGGAGCGCGGTCAAATCGATATTATTGTAACTCGGAACGTGGCCTAACAGAATTACGTTTCTTTCTTTTGGGTTTTCGCGGATAGGGCTTAAGCCACGTACAAAATGGGGAATTCAAAGTTTTCTTTATTACAGAAAAAAACAAAAGTTATATTTGAGTCAAAGTTTTATTTATTAAAAACGTACAAGTTGAAATTATCTATTTAATTACGAAGTTGCACCCTATTGCTTGCTCATTTCAGAGCAAGCAAAAGGTATGTTAATTTATTTGTACTATTGAGCACGACCTTTTTTGTATCGAAACTTTTTAAGAACAAAGCAACTCAACCAATAAAAAAAAAAGCTATAACTCACTAGTGAATAATAGTAATGAAAAAGTCACAGTGTGATAATAGGTGTCATAATGTGCCTAATTGCGGTGAAATTAGAGCCATTTTATGAGCAAGTGTGTTGAAAAAATAATTTTCCTTATATGAAATAATAAACTAATCATTTGAATTTCAAGCATGTATCCTAGCGCAAATCTGTCACACTTGAAGATTTCAAACCCAATGGAAATCGAAAACCAAAATATCCTCTACATTGTTCCAACTTCACTCACAATGCCAGCAACACAGATCTGCATCACCCACATCCACATCATACATCTGGCTCCGTCATATCCTCCATACAAACGCTATCCCATTACGCAGGTGTCACCCGACGAATCACCCACATTGTCCATTGATCCCCTGGGGGGTGAGCCGCGGGGTTCAATGCAAACTTGGAGTAACAAGCGTCTTAGCTTCGAGACGAGGTCGCATAGTGTGGAGAGGGCTAGAAAGGAATTTTCAAAATATTTTCTCATACAAAAAGCAATTTGTGCAGCCGGTTCCATTCTCTGTAATGGTATTAAGTACCTCATCATCATCATTATCATTTCAGCCGGAAGATGTCCACTGCTGGACATAGGCCTCCCCCAATTTGAGGGGGCTTGCTATAATCGCCACGCTTGGCAGGCGGGTTGGCGATATGGTGGTAAAATGCATAGAAAACGCTGCTGCCCATTCTCTAGTATATCCCTTAGTCGCCTCTTACGACACACACGGGAAGAGATGGGATGGTGCTATTCTTTACGTCCGGCACCACACGGCACTAAGTATTAAGTACCTAAATGCATTAAAAAAATATTTGTTCTCGTGGGATAGAGATTACTCTGGGCTGTAGCCTTTCTCAGCACATAATAACGTCAGTGTTAGAACGCAAAGAGAATATGTGTTGGACCGGATTTCTGGATGATGTGCTGGAACAAAATCGAAGAGATTTCTCCAAAACTCACGTGTTGCATTTCCTATCTGGGTTAGTTTAAAAATAAAACTCAAAAAAAAATTAGTCCACTTCTTCCCTTCCCTTCATCGACATTTTTATCTTAGAGACTTATCGCAGAACAAAGAGTTGAAAATATGAACATGGAGTCGTCGGTTGCTCACTACCTTGGACCTCCTTGGACCGCATGGATTTTCGTAAAGGAAATACAGGAAAAGTTTTTATCCAGTGCGCAAATTGTAACCATGAATTCAACATATCATTCTAGAACCCCTAGCGCAGAAATTTTTCGCCGGATATACAAAAAAAAAATCAGCTGTTCCATACATTTTGACCGCGTAGGTATTGCACTTTTCTATGAAACAGCAGATTGTTTTTTTTTTTTTGAAAGGCAGCGAAAAATTTCTGCGCCTGGGGTTCTAGAATGATATATGCTGACTTCATGCCACTTCATGGTTACAATTTGCGCACTGGATAAAAACTTACCCTGTATTTTAAACTGTAATATTAGTAGGATTTCTTGTTATAATTGTAAAAATATGAAGGCTTGTATGTTTGGATATTTAAATGTTTGTATCACGCAAAAACGGCTGAACAAATTTGGATGAAAATTGTCACACATAGTTTATGTATGACATAAGATACCTTTTATCCTCCGAACCGAACCCGCTGGCAAAAACTCGGACATATAATAAAGTAGGATTCAATAAAACATGCAATATGTTAGCAACAATTCAACACAAACTAAAGCTGTATCCACACTATGCTACGTGCGGCGGCTTGTTAGAGGTGCAGTAACAAGTGACGGGTGTCGCCGGCAGCGCAGCCGCGCTGACGTCTGTAGCTCGCGTCGATAGCCTGATTGAATTCTGTTGTTACAAGTGTTTAGCTTTACTATTGTTTACCTATATTTCATTTACAGCAGGTTTGTTTTTGGAGACTGAAAGTAGAAATTGGATAGTTCCTTGTGTGCTTCGTTGCTTATATACGATACAATACGATATTTTGTGTTCCTTCTTACTCGCGTTTTATCTTTTCTGCAAATAGCGTTGCATCTAATCTATTTAAAAGCCAGTTTTACATTGTATTTTGATAACGCTTTAAACAGGGTGGTCAAGTTTTATCTTTTAATTTTAAACCAATCTTAAAAGTATGTAAAGATTATGAAAAAACAAACACTCAACTCACTATATTCAGTTTTATGATGACAATAATTCAATCTTGCAACAACATAATATACATTACGGAAACTAAAACACACTTTTCCGCTCCACTGCCAAAGTACCCAACAATCCCACTTCAATTGTTAAATCATAGTGATTCTAATAAACATAAATCCTTTCAGTAATCACTTCACCGCATAAAACTATCAACAACATTTCTCTTAGTAAGATTATCATTTAATCCACCCACGAAATCTGTAATATAGGCCGAAAACAAACTCGACAATTTTATTTAACTTTCAAAGACGTGAAACTCGCACACTTTCAGTTAACAAGTCGATAAATTAGCTGGGAATAGGGCCCGCAGTAACTCAATCGACGGACAATCGCTGCTTGCGATATTTTTGTCGTCGCAATCGTAAACATGTCGGGACTTGGAGCGCGTTCGCCGCGACATCGCGCGTTTTTGTGACGCGTCGCGACAGTCGACAGATGTGACAGCCAACTAATGGTGCCGGCTGAAGCTGGTATTTAGTTTGTGAGTGCTAAATGTAAGGAATTCTTCTTGGTGGTTCATTTAGAATAGGGAGGGTTGTTTAAGTTCTGTGGTTAAGTGACAAGTATTAAACGAGGTGGCGATTAGAAATGTTACTTACCATTGGATAACTAATGAAAGATAAAAGCAGCACGTGCTGTAGTTATTGATAGAACCTTTGCAACTACACTCATTTATACTGCCGGGGAGTCTGTTGCCACTTCTTCTTCCCAGCTAAGGGGGCGTCCATTAATTACGTGAGGCGTTTAGGGAGAGAGGGGGTCGAGTCGAATCTCACTCAATCTCACGTGGGGCAGAGGGGGGTCTACGCAATTATCACGTAATTTAAAAAAAAACCGCAATGAAACAATGTAACATTAAGAGAAAACCGGGTTAAATAAACTAAAACATGTTTTTCCGCTAATATGAGTAAATCCTACAAAATAATATTTATCGCGGTTATGCGAACGCCACAAAGTAGCTCAGTAGCTCCTCGATGATTAAACCGCCACCGGCCAGCCAAGCCAGCCAAATGCAATGCATAAATCCAACGCAAATAGGC
The DNA here is from genome assembly GCA_949987655.1 of Polymixis flavicincta. NCBI lineage: Eukaryota > Metazoa > Arthropoda > Insecta > Lepidoptera > Noctuidae > Polymixis > Polymixis flavicincta. Next base: position 23,377,305 of record OX465177.1, read on the forward strand.
ACAGATCAACGTTTATACACTAATAGCACGTATTTGAAATATCTCACGTGAGATTATGAGTAGGGGGTTAGGGTCGAGCAAAATCTCACGACATCTCACCAAAGCGGGGGTGGGGTCGAAAAATCGCCAAAATTGCCTCACGTAATTAATGGACGCCCCCTAAAGCACTAGAAAATGGTGAAGGGCGGGCGTTCTGGGGGACTTCCTTGTGTAATTTTGACATTCAAAAAGTGCTGACTCTGAGCCTAGTTTGAATAAATGACTTTTGATTTTGATTTATTCCGTATTATAACATGAGTGTAGTTGATCAACAAATGATTATGTATTTTGGTACTCAGGGTTACAGTTTGATCTCCGAATATAACATTGACAAAACCTTAGGTCTTCCACTGAATGCATAGATCTAAGATTTGTGTCCATAATTACCTACATCTAGAGCTTGAAAAACTCCAAAATCTTTGAGTAACTTCTGAATACGTTAAAATATGGTGTAGCCAGTCCCATCACACATTTAAACAACTTGGCAGACATAAAACTAAATAATGCGTCTTTAAAACATGCTAATGGTGCCAAATGCACCATTCATTGCGTCAGACGCAACATTCACGACATTATACTTATTTCCACCAACATTCATACATCTAAAACTTTTCCCTGACACCCCAAAATATAACCCAACACCACATTGTATGCCTTCCACCATTTAGTACCAACCCCACCCAACTAAATCTAAAAGTGGGGCCATAAAAAACGCGAACTACCAAAAGTGGCGTCGTTTGCCGCTAAATTACGTTATTTTGTCTACTAAAAAAAGAATTGTAGCGGCAAGTTCGTCACAAATCGTCGCCGCTGCCTTAACGTTTGGTTCTTAGTAATCGTTGTGCTACACGCTTTAGCGAATGACTCCCATAAATATCATTGATGTATGTTTATAGCTATCGTGTGTAAGCTGGGAAGGGTTTAAGTGGTGAGCGGGAGCGGGGCGATTAATGAATGCAAAAAGATTTAAGGGATTCTGACGCATTTCACACAGTCAATATTGGAAATAAAAACTCTTAGCTGTATATTATTCAATGTCTTTGACATATCTCGGGACCTTGGTGTCCCGGATCTTTGGAGCCCATACGAGCAGCCGAAGCCAATTTGCAGATGGCAATATTAGACAATTTTAAACGATTATTATTATTTGGTTAGACACACTAGCCGCATATTAGCTGATGCATAATGTCTCAAAAAGCTTGGAGATAATTAATCTGTCCAGTGGAAAAGCACTATGGATATTTTTTTACTAACGGATAAGTATTCAGAAGAAATTGTATCCAATGGACAAAACCAGCCAGCCTAAGAGGCTTAGAGCCTTCGGTTTTGAATTTTAATTTTTGCCACCCACTTCCGAAATTAAAGTAATTTTTCACTTTGTAGTTTTTTTTTTTTTTTTTGGAAGGTGTTTGCTTTTCCCCCTTAAGGCGACACTTTGCGCGGGCTCGAACTCACTGGTGGGCCTGGCTAAAAATCACGTTGTCACACCAGGCTTCGTATCCGACAGAGATAGTATCAGTGGTGAGCAGTTAGACGCTAGTCTACATGCACAACGTTATTGAGTGAGATGCAGGAGCATTTTTGGAAAAAAAATCGCGAAAAAGTTAAGAGAAGTCCTTCAGAAGATCGGGTTTTCTGAAAAAACCACTGCATAAATCAATGACGAATAAAGTTTATTGAATTTATTGTTAATTGAACTTTGTCGGTACCGTCTTGGTTTTCGAGATTTTACACTCCTTTTATTACTTTAACACGCTCAAAGTTAGGTTAAATTAGCAAGAAAAACGAATCTTTGTTGGCTCATAACTTTTTAAGGGCTTTTTATTTTAGTATTCTGTTTCCGTACAGACAATAATAATAACGAGACAAAACCAATGTTTTATTTTTGATGTACATAGTCAAACAGTGGAGTAAAACCCTCCCGAAGTTTGTATGGAAAAAATGTGGACAAGTGTCACCTTAACCCTCCTAAGTTGCTTTCTCTTACACCTTGCACCTGCCTCCCAGTACAGTCGTAGCAAACATTCGCGCCGACTTACAAAATAAACACTAATATATTTTGTAGGTAATTGTATTAAATGTGACTTTATTGTTCCGTCGCTGGCTCCACTGTATTTTTGATGTAAGATTTTATTATACTGTGTTACTATTGGTGGATTGGGGGTTTAAATTAGGATTGGATAATGTAGGGGATATTGACAACTTTTTGTGAGAGTGCTTGGAGAGTCTCAGATTTTTTTTTAGTCCCATAGTAAAAGTTGTTCATAATGATGACTACAATCATGTGTTTAACTATCGGTCACTAATAACCAGTCACCCTATATACATATATAGCGTATCTGAATATTTACAGGATAAAGTACAATATTTTTTTGAACAACTGTTCATGATCTCATTCTTAATATTTTGTTTAGTTTTTTTTTTGTGTTTTCATTCTATTTACAGAGGCCAGCGTATCAAGCTACCCCAATCTGTCAAATTTCTTTGATAATTTTTCAACTTTATCAGAAAGGAATAAGGTTCATGTTCAATTGGGAAAATTTGACAGTTTAGGATAGGTTGACCTGCTAGCGTCTGTACCTAGTTTGCATGCCGAAAGGTAAAATATGGTGTTACTAATAATGTGATATACAACTATTACATGATTGTAAAACATCTGCACATTGTTTACCCATATTTGCAAATAAATGATTTTGAATTTGGAATTTTTGTTCGTAACCGTCCGTCCACTAGTAACCAAACATAGAGATTTAACCATCAAAGAAAACCGCGTGACCACGAACTATTAACATTACAATTTTACAAACACCGTAACCGGTATCAACATAGTTGCAAATTAACTACATGAAGACAGTTATTATGTTACGGCTAATAGCTATTCATACTTTTTGCTCTTACACCGAATAATTTTACTTTTTATAGGCACATTTATCAAGAAGTTTATCAGCAATTTCCATATTGCGAAAACAAGGTATACCCATAATGTTGACTATCTGTGATCGCATTCTTTGCATACGTCACGCTTATGGCCTATAATGGGTGAAAAGTATTTTGATATAATATGGTAATCGTAGCCTATTGCATTATAGATGGTGAGTTTTTTTTGTTAGATCACTATCAAGGATGTTCAAAAACGCAAACAACTTCTTGATTAAGAATAATACGGTTAACCTGTATAAAAATACAAATTTATTCATATTTAGAACACTGCGACGCTAAGTGCGCAGCTTACGGTGGACGGTATATGTACCGTAGATTTTATTATATATACTATGATATAATAAAATCTTTTATCTAATCTCATTTCGAAAAATCAATTTCAAATTCATGTGCGGGACGCGCCATCGCCATTACAAAACTATTTCTTACTATCACAATGCATGAGAGTGGTTAAAAAAGTGTATGAAACTACACAGAACTAGGTGTATTAAAACACGAGTGTTTTTACGCCATAATATGCAACAGTTTCATAAATAAACTACTATTGAACCAACTGACCCTGTTTGTTTCAGGTGACTTTTAAATTGAACACAGTCTTTCTAAATTGACCGTAAATTATTTAAATATTACAGTCAAGCATCAGTCCAATCAAGAGTTATGTACCAAAATTACCAACACCTAGGTAAGTAGTACATTTCTATCCCCAATTCATATCTCGCGAACAGTAAGCCACGCACCAACGTCATACATCAACCGCTTCAAGCAAATATCATTAGCCGTTCCCAGACTGACAGCCGAGCTGCCGAGCTGCCGAGCCCCATTGATCAAAGTCGTGAACATTATGAATGTCCTGTCAAATGCTAATGAAAAATTTAATAGAAAAACTTTGACGAAGTCAGCGCGCGGTGACAGTTTAAAATTTAATATTCTGAAAGTGAACGAAGTTCGGAGGGTTAAGTCTGCGTTATAGATTATTATGCTATCTTTGAAGTCTGGGCTCAGTGTTGGTTGTACCCTATTTTTGGAATAAAAGAAAAATGCGTGAAACCATCACGTCTGATGGATGGATTTTCAACAAGTACTTACGATCTTTTGTTATTGAACCGTGACTTGATCCACTGGATCACTGGTTTTCCAACTAATTAAATTGAGTAGGCTGGTTATGTTTGTCAAAGGACCGATGGCTGATGGAGCAGACGAGCAGAGTCCTGGAATGGAAACCGTGTATCGGTAAGCGTAGTGTGGGACGCCCCTCAGTCACATGGACCGACGACCTCAAAAAGGAACTGGATAGGACTAGATGTGGAAGGCGGAGGACAGGGTATTTCTGGCGCACCATGGGAGAGGCCTATGTCCAGCAGTGGACTGCGATCAGCTGAGTTGATTAAAGTCGGTAAACCGATCATAAAATACATCATCTACAATGTCAATATTTAGGAAAACGTTAGTTGGTTTCGCGTACAAACAACTACGTATTTACCTACTGGTAAACCAGACCAAAATGGCTTATTACTTGGCGAACTACACAAACAACATCCCTTTCTCAAATAATTTAATATCCGAGCCACACAAAGCAAACAACACAGATTCAGATACATTCACTCCGTTCATTCTGAATGAGTTACGATCAACTTGAACGAAGGCATCAATCAGGGCGCTGCGCAATTATATGACTGGGAGAAGCAACATCAATAAATTGTAGCGTATCGGTGAACGAAGGATTTATTCGCGATACAGCTCGTTACCGCTTGTTCTAGAGGTGAAGGAACATCGTCATAATAAATGGAGATATGACTGATTTAGAGGAAACTTTGTGTGGAAACATTATGAGCGGTAAAGGTTGATTTACACGCTTCTTATGTCCAGAATACATAGTTAGTGTCTATTTACGTATGCTATTTGTAATTCAGTCATTTTAGCCGACTGGTTGTTCACGTGAACACTTGAAGCATCTGCCAGGGGTGCGGGTTTGTTCGAAAGAGACACCACAGCCCCTGGCTTAAGGGCTACTGAAGGAACACGGGTGGGTTTTAGTCAGTAAAAGTCTGACACGCCCTCCTGCTCCACCCAGAGCGGGAGAAGTTATTTGATGACTTCCCACCCAAAAAAAAAAAAAAAAACACTTGAAGCATTCATAAATACTACTAGGTTCTTAGTTTCTTCAACAAAACTTTCGAACTCTTCCCAATATGAGGGTCTGCATTTTTGAGATTCATACCTTATTAAATTTACCCTTCATTATTTAGTTCTAATGTTTCTTTTCTAACCGACTTAAAACAAGGTTCAGCGGTTCAGGCGTGAAAGCGTAACACACAGACAGACAGAGTTACTTTCGCATTTATAATATTAGTAGGGATAGTAGGATTTAAAAATGAGGGGCTTGTGGCTAAGCAACAATAGCTGCGCGGGTCGATCGATCAGGTTAAGCTACGCTTGCCGCGGTTGGTCCGTGGATGGGTGACCATCTGTACATACCAAGACCCTTCCGTGCCTCGGAAAGCAAGTTAAGCCGTTGGTCCCGGCTGTCATTTGTGGATCTTTGACAGTCGTTACGGGTTGTCAGAAGCCCGAAAGTCTGACAACCAGTCTTACCAAGGTGTATCGTATTACCCAGTAACTGGGTTGTGGAGGTCAGAAAGGCAGTCCCTCCATGTTAAATAGTGGTATTCAGCTGCATCCGGTTAGACTGGAAGCCGACCCCAACATAGTTGGCAAAAGGCTACGCAAATGATGATGATGAGTAGGATTTAAAATGTCTTCCTTTTTCTTTGAATCGAACCGTCCCATATAAATTTGGGTTTGGGTGTTTGAGCCAGCTTCAATAATACAGTATTTTCTTCCACCTAGAGTATATTCATGATTCTCTAATAATAATAATAACTTCCTGTCACTATTATTTGCCACCTTCAGGTATACGAATTTGTATGGAGTAGGTAGGTATGCACCAGTAAAAAGTAAAAAATAATTGTAATTTTTGGAGTCGAAATATTACAGCTATTTTTCAATTTGTATTGTAATTTTATTTGAGTCGGTTATTATACTTTGGAAACCTATATATAAATAAGTAAACATTTCCGTAACAACGAACCAACAAATTAATATTTATGTAAAATCATTTCTGCAATACAAACAGTGATAAATTAATAATTATTACACAACGACAAAACATAATGGAATATGAAATAAATATTATATTAATATTATTAAAAAGTGCCAATAAATTATTAACTTTATTGCTGTTAATTTATTGTGATACATCGAGGCCTTGGCACCTCATTATTTTATTAAAGTTCATCGGAACTGATATTATTGTACTCCTCTATAAATATTCATAATTAAAATAAGTGAAAATTATGCAAGCAACAACGTTATATTTTCCAGAATTTATTCTCAAAAGTTTTGATTTTCAGAAGATTTTTACACACTTTTCCTTATGCAGCGTTTTGCTACCGTATTCTTTTAGGGCTTTAGGGGTAAGTATCTAACTTAGTAAGTAATCTATTGCAGTAGGTACTAGATATATTCTGGAGATTAGATTTGAACTTAGCATGTACGAGTAAGCCTTTTTCCGTTTCATGAGTGTTCTTTTCAACTAAATCAATTTAGACTGACGGTAAAAAAGAGGGTAAACATAGGCAGTCGTTTCGTGTAAAATTGTGGTATTCTGTTGAATCCAGTTAGACTGGAAAGCGTCCCCCACATATTTGCCATGCAGGTTTATATGAAATAAAAATATTTTGATTTCATTTGTTTGTTACTCTTTCATGCAAATACTACTAAATCAATTTGGATGAAATTTAACACAGAGATAGATTGATGATGATGATGATGGGACTCCCTTTTCCGCACGTAGACTCCCATTCGGTCCGTTGTGCGTGGGGATGCTGGCTAGCAGAGCCAGCCTAGCTCCGCCCAAAAGCACAGAAGCTTCCTGGGAGCTTCACAGGCTTCGCGGAGCGACCTCACTGTTCCGAGGATTTCTTCGAGTTGAGAAGCCACGGCCTCGCATTCCAGGATGACGTGGGCGGCTGATTCCTCGGCGTCAAGGCAGCCCCTGCAAAGCGGGCTGTCTGTGGCGCCTATGTTAAAAAGGTGTTTGTTAAGGGTGTTATGGCCCGTAATTGTTCCTATTATTATTCTAAGGTTATTTCTGCTCAGGCTGAGAAGTTTTTTGGTTAATCGCGGGTGTACAGTTGGTAAAGCCAATTTTGACTGTCTACAGTCTGTTGCCCGTGACCATCTGTTGTTATGGAGTTCGGTCGACCTTTGGCGAATCCACGCACGAAATTGTGAGAAAGGCAGGGGGAGAAGTGGGTACGGGCCTAGCACTTTCATATCAGAGCCTCTCTTCGCAAGTTCATCTGCGGCATCATTGCCTAAAGATCCACTGTGCCCTTTGATCCACTGGAGTGCAATACGATTGGACGTCGATAAACTCTCCAGGGCAAGATGGCACTCAAAAATTAGTTTGTTGTTAGTTTGTTTGTTTTCTAAAGCTTTGAGCACAGATAGGCTGTCGGATAGGAATTTAATGCCGTAGTTCCGGATGCCTACACTGAGAAAAACGGGCTACTTAAAATTGGCAAATTTGTAATGTACTGGCAGCCAGATACGTATAATGTGCTTTTGACATGAAAATTATAAGAGCCATACTTATAATGAAACGACACCATGTTAAGTAAGTATGCGGCATAATGCTCTGTAAAGACAATGTAAACAAGTTACTTGTAATGAGGCCGCATCCTTAATACGTAAGCCGCATCATGAAATTACTGTGCCCGCATTATTAACGTTTACGTATGCGGTTTAATGATGCCGCATATGTATTAACAGAGCAGCATACGTAATTTACTTAACCCGCAACAGGAAAAATGTATGCGCTATACGAACGAAGATATACAGCCGCATTATTTCAGTATCTAGGCTCTTTACAACAGTAACTGGTTGCCAAATCATTGTACTGACTCCGACTCATTAAGTAATGGTCCCGGTTACGTACATAATGTACGAGCAGGGTCGGGGATATGCCGATACATTTTACGCACACTAGATAATTAATAATGTCTCCGCCTACATAATCATTTACGTATCCTGGCTCATTTTACGAACTCCGTTTACTTACTGACTGTGTTCGGTGCATAGAATCTTTATGACGTCCGCCGCATCATGAAATTACTGTGGCGCACTCTTATCATTTACGTATGCGGTTTAATGATTCCGCACAGAGCAGCATACGTAATTTACTTAACCCGTAACATAAAATATGTATGCGCTATACGTACGACGTTATACAGCCGCCTGATTTCAGTATCCAGGCTCTTTAAAACAGTAACTGGTTGACAAATCATTGTACTGAATCCGTCTCATTAAGTAATGGTCCCGGTTACGTACATAATGTACGAGCAGGGTAGGGGATATGCCGATACATTTTACGCACACTGGATAATTAATAATGTCTCCGCCTACATCATCAGTTATTACGTATCCTGGCTCATTTTACGAACTCCGTTTACTTACTGACTGTGTTCGGTGCATAGAATCTTTATGACGTCAGCCGCATCATGAAATTACTGCAGCGCACTCTTAAAATTTACGTATGCGGTTTATTGATTCCGCACAGAGCAGCATACGTAATTTACTTAACCCGTAACATAAAATATGTATGCGCTATACGTAAGTACGACGTTATACAGCCGCCTTATTTCAGTATCCAGGCTCTTTATAACAGTAACTGGTTGCCAAATCATTGTACTGAATCCGTCTCATTAAGTAATGGTCCCGGTTACGTACATAATGTACGAGCAGGGTAGGGGATATGCCGATACATTTTACGCACACTGGATAATTAATAATGTCTCCGCCTACATCATCAGTTATTACGTATCCTGGCTCATTTTACGAACTCCGTTATTTGCTGACTGTGTTCGGTACATAGAATCTTTATGACGTCAGTCGCATCATGAAATTACTGTGGCCCAAAAACAAAAAAGTTGGCCGCCACATTGGATTTTTTAATATTTTCAACACTGCGTTATTTCCTTGTCAAAATAGTACCAAAACCGAGTTTCATTGAAATCGGCCCACAAACAAAAAAGTTGGCCGCCATATTGGATTTTTTAATATTTTCAACATTGCGTTATTACCTTGTCAAAATAGTATCAAAAACCGAGTTTCATCGAAATCGACCAAAAAACAAAAAAGTTGGCCGCCATATTGGATTTTTCAATATTTTCAACATTGCGTTATTTCCTTGTCAAAATAGTAGTATAATTTGTATGGTAGTTTGATTTGGTATGTAGTTTTGTAAGTTATTCCAGAATACCTGCTGTAATACATAATTATTGTATGTCTACTCGGCAGGACATAGTGGAACTTAATTAAATTAAGCTCCACTATGTCCTGCCGAGATGATCAAACAATAAATTTTATTGTTTGATCATCTGTATAACCTATGCCCACAATAAAAAGATTTGATTTGATTTGAAGGATAATAGTATTTTTTCAAACAGTGGGAAAAATATAGTATTTTAGGGAAGTTCATGAAAATTAAAAGTAAACAAACATGTTAGGTTGCCATGCTGACGTGTCATGAATGAGTTTTGTTGCAAAATTACATAATTTCCGTTGCGGGTGCATTCCAGTCACAGTTTAATACAAAGAAGTGCGAAAATTTAACTAACAACAGTAATGTGATAGTAGTAAATAAAATACATCATAGCGAAGGAATTAAAAACAAAAAAAAAAAAAAAACATGTAATCATCAAAGTTTTAATCAAATTAAATGTTAAAAGTCTCAAAGATACATTTATTTTCTACGTCAAGTAACATTAGTATTATCTAAAAACTAGTATTGTTAAGCTAATACAGCACTTCAGAAAAAGTGACTAGTGATTTTTGAGGAAGCTTGCCCTGAAAATAACTCATGACAATAAAGGTACCATATAACTCGATAGTCAAAGCATTCACGGGGATTCCCGAGTACCTAAGTAAAAAAGCAAACAATGGAATGTCGGTAAAACATACATCGACCGAACGATCTACTCACTATGTCCACCATTAACGCCATCTAATAAATCGATTGACAATTAATTCCAGTCCGATAATAGTAGGTTTTACTGAAGCTAACTTAGTGTACGGACTACGTAGCAAAGAAGAATGCTTATTTTTGACCTGACTATGTATAGAAATGAAATAAATCTTAAAATATAGCTTATTGAATTGTATATTGATTACGCTTATCACAATGATAAAAGAAACGCAGGAAAAAAAGATTTTTTAACATTAATTTAAGCTAATTCTACGTCATGACATATCGTATTGACATATTTTGAACGCATCCAATCATTCTTTTTTTTTAAACGTTCCATTTTAAACATTGCTGGTTGACCATATTTAACTTCGTTTCGTAGTTTAATACTTATTTTACGTTTAATTTGATCAGTAACTATTTCTTTATTAGTCATGGGATAAATTAAATTATATAAAAATAACACAATAATTGAATTAAATTAATCATTCAGTGTTTCATTGAGTGTGCGCAAGTGAAATGGATTTTTTGACATTTAACAGTTCTGTGATTTGCATCGGCGGTCGGCGCCAGTGTTGCCATATATACGGATTTGTCCATATTTGTACGGATTTTGGAAGTCCAGTACGGATGAATCATGCTTACGGACTTTTATACGGATTTACGTACAGATGGACTCAACCTCAGCCAGATGCTGTACAGAGCATATTCCGAAGTTTTTTTCGTAGTATTCATTATAAATCACATTTTAGTCCTCTGTCGCAACTATTATTTTCATTTCATGGAAATATAACATAATAGAGCCGTAACACAAACATGAGATGTGGGGAATACCGTGCCATAGGTCGCGTTCGAAACCGTGTATCAAAGACAAAACCTTTAGAGCTATTGTCTTTGATTGAAAAGGACATTAAGTGTAGTTTGAAAACAATGGCTGGAAATGCAAAAAATCAGGCATAATTTAGCGCTTCAACTTAGATTGGTTGGCTGAATCTACTTTCAAGGTTTTGCTGAAACGTAGCAAGAAGGATTTTGCACGTTTGCATTATGTAAAAAGAAATTGAGTGACTTATCTATTGGACGCGGAGGTAAGACGAATATTTTTAAGTATGAACATGAACACGACTAAACATTGAAATTCAGTACCTATAACGTCCTAAAGATCTGTTACAGGTTTTTTTGCCAAAAAACAATGAAAAATGGTGAGATTTTACTGGTAATACGGATTTTTAAAATGAAAATATAGATTTCACGCCTCCTCCATATGGCAACACTGGTCGGCGCAGTCTTAGCATTGTTGACTTAGGGGCAGTTAGTTTCAAGGAATTAACAAAGTAAAAAGGATGTTTTATACCATAGTTAGGTAAATACTCCTATTTTAGACAAAACATCGAGCGTACCTAATTAATTAGTTCATGCACGTTTGTTTCATTATTTTTGGTACCTAACGCCAAATCCTAACCTAAAAAGAAACATTAATATTTTTTGGACTTCGTGGCGTTTAAATCGCCAAAATGACTATAAGACATTATTTTATAAACTTATATGAAGTATTTCTACTATATCATATAACTATACATATACTTTCATTATCAGGTTTTTAAATGTATGGAAGGTGGGCATTGTTCTTTTTTACTGAAGCTGACTTAGTATACGGACTACGTAGCAAACAAAACAGAGACACCATCATCTTAAATAAAAAACTTTAGATTTCGAGGCCTAAACTAAAAACTGAGAGAATTTACAAAAAACTGTAGATCTACAGTTAAAACTGTAGGGTTGGCTACACTGACCGCACGTTAGAATAAACGCACCGCGCTCCCCCGCAAGGCACTGCGCAGAGGCTCTAAAACAGGGAATCAGCCAAAAATTGGACATTATAGAATCGAACACTAGAATTTACCAGAAAGTGAAGAACTATTATAAAAAAAAAGACTTTGCATTTTGCCTTTGATTACAAAATGTGTTAATCAATAACATAAGATCAGGCTGCATGGGCTAGATTCCTTTGCCTTCCCGCAAGGGTAAAGAAAAAATAAAATAAAGAAACATCGCGAAGGTCACGAAACGCTACCAAATAAGGTAATGTGTTGCATCAGCCCGTGACGCCCCGCCCCCGGCGGCGCCAGAGGCGGGGGCGCCTCGCGGCAACGGCGCGGCAGTCAGCAGTCGCCTGAGAAAAACAGACCGAACAACACGAAGTCTGGCTGAATTATGATTAGTGATTTTGTGCTAAAACGCGTCGTAGCGTAGCCATCATGGAATTTATGGAAGAGATATTAAACGCCGGTTTATCTGAAATAATACCATTCCTTCAAGGTAAGCCAGTTTCTCGGTTTTATTTAGTCAAGATTTTTTGTTTTATTTAGATTATAAATTTTCTTAGATCTGTCGCACTTTGAAATAGTATGTTGCGTCATAACATAACCCCTCGTTTTCACTCATTGAGTTATTTTCACTCTCATCTTTGGTGGCATGTTTGAACTTGTCTGATAGCCTTTTACATATAATACTACTTACAAACAAGTTTAAAACCTTATTATTGCTTGTTGGATAAAGTTGTAAACTTTACTAATCGGTAACGGACAGCATTTTTTAACCGACGAAAAAAAAAGGAGGAGGTTCTCAATTCGACACGTATATTTTTTTTATGTATGACCACTCATAACTTTTTATTGAGTGGTCCGATTTCAAAAATTCTTTTTTTATTGGAAAGAGTATATCTAAAAATCGGTCCCATTTAAATATGAAAAATTATATCTGCCCCTAAGGGTAGAAAAAAAGGAATTTATTGATAATTTTCCTACTGAATTTTCAATTGTGAACCGATTCTGTTGAAATTAACCAAACATTTATGATGTGTGATGACACCACAACATAACACGGATCTGATGATGGCGTCTCCATTATTAGATCAACTCCAGATCCCTGTTATGTTGTAGTGAAGTCAGTTCCAAGAGGTCCTCAACAGTGTACAGGTGGCGCCATACAAACTTTGGCGCCGACTCGAAATTAATGTGGAGCTTAGCTGGACTAAAACGTTAATTTTTTATTTTTTCCTTTTTTTATTTTTTCGTCGGTTCAATTTTTTGTTAAAAAGATTATTTTTTTTTGTTGAAAACCAAGAGACCGCCCAAAAACCTGACTCTCCGACTGAACATGTAGGCAATTATAAGTAGGTAGGTACTTACCTACATAACAAGTTTTGTACATGTTTGTATTTGTATTTTTCAGACAATCTTATAACATCACTTGAAACTGCCATTCTGTTAAACGATGAAGATTTGAAAGAAATGATTCCAAAGATTGGCCCCAGAATAAAATTTAAAAATTGGCTACTACAACATCAAAAAGCGACCAGTGTCAATGTACGTACCTACTTGTTTATTGTACATCTTGTATTTAGCTAATAAAAATGTTTTCGATTTTTTCTCTTGGACCGATGCCGTATATTTTTAAATTATTTTTCTAGAACCTTGAAATTAGGAATGCTGGGCTAAACGACTCAACTCAAAACGCTGTACGGGACACTGATGTCAGTGATAATGCAAAAATCTCTACAGATTGTACTGCTGCAGCTAATAACACTGTGAGTTACTTATAATAATAAAATTACTCAGTTTGATAACAAAACGTATTTCGTCGGCCTAATTCGTTAACCTGCTAAGTCCATTTTTGTATAGTTTACAGTGATTGTAATACAATACTGACAGGCTGCCCCACCCTTTTTTGGTGCTCACTTAAATTTTTATTTTGTAGCTTAATTTGGTAGGTACTTTATGTTTGTGTTATGGACCAAAAGCATTGTTTACATAAGGCCATCGCTGGCTGCCAGTCTCACTGGCTTGAAAAATAGACGGGCACTTTATTCTCGCCAGCGTTGCTGGCTTGGCTTGCGATGGCCTCGTGTAAACCTTGCTTAAGATAAAATTGAAAATGCCCATCATTAAGATAGGACCGGGTACCTATTTAAGTTTGTAATAATTCTTAGATTACGTTTTGTTTTGTTTCAGGTATTGAAACTATTAAATGTAATGTTATTTTCTTTAGTAGATTGTATGAGTATTTAGAAGGCACTAGTCAAAGTTAGTGTGCTAGTAGAATATTCATAGTTTAGGTATATTGTTTAACCAGCAAAAATGTAAGTACATCCGTATGTATAGTATTTATTTGGTACATTATTAAAACCCGTATTATTACAACTCGTATAGTTATGCAGGCCATACACCATCAATTCGATTGTACAATTGGCATGACACTGCCGATTGGATCCAATCGAATTGACCGTATGTGGCCGTGGATCGGCAGGCAGGACAGATCGAATTGGCGGAACAATCAAAATTCAATTATTTTGGCTGGATCATGCCGATTGGACCGTGTATGGCAGTGGGCGATCGATCGTATGATTTTTCTTAACCGACTTCAAAAAACAAGGAGGTTCTTAATTAGATTGTATATATTTGTTTTATCATTGTTTGCGCATATCTTCGATATTTATAGACCGATTTTTATGTTTTTTTTCTTTTTCTTTATTTGTCCGATTGGACAGTTAGAATTGATCGTGTGTGGTGTAGGTATATGGACGAACTGCAGATTGGATCCAATCAGCAGTATCATGCCAATTGAACGATCGAATTGGACGTGTATGGTCTGCATTACTAAGTAGTATATACCTATTTAGTATTCAACAGTATTTATCATTAGCTAGCTTAACTTGGTAACTGCGCGGCATTTAACCGACTTTAAAAAGGAGGACGTTCTCAATTCGTCGGAATCAGTTGGAGTGTTGCCTTTGGGGCCTATGGGAAAAAAGACTCAGAATCTTTTTAATTTTTTTTTTTTGAAAAAAAAATCGTTTACCGATGACTTTTTTTTGCTTTTTTTTATTTAGGGCACATATAGTAACATGTTTAAACTTATAATTTTTTTTTCGTTAAATGCATATTTACTGAGAACTTATATCGATTTTCGATCATTGTCCCCATCAATTTATGTCATGGGCATGATGTGTCCCCGACTCACAGTTATTTAATTATTATCACGAGATATTTAATTATTAAAAAAAAGTAAAAAAATCTTCAAAGTTAAATTACTCGAAAAATATGCATTTTACGAAAAAGTGTATAAAGCCTAAATTGTTTCTATGGGTATCCTCAATTAAATAAGAGCAAAAAAAGGAGGGACAATCGGTCACCGAAAAAAATTTTTTTTACAATTCTATTTTTTTTTTTTTTGGTTTTATTTACTACTCATAGAGCTCCGAAGGCTGTTCTCCAACTGGACCATTTACTCATTAATTTATCAATTTGTTCAACAACTTTAAAAAGTTGGTATCAATAGTGTTTGTGTTTTACATACAGGAAAGTTTAGACGGCAGAGCAATACTCAAAGAGGGAAAAGGAGGCTTACTGACGGAGGGTTCCCGAAGGAAATTGAGCCAGCTGCTAATACACCACATACTAGAAAACAATTGTGCGAAGAAAATTTCCAGTGAAGAATTTTATAAACTAGCTACCGAAATTGTGGAAATATTTCACAAGGAACGCGTTGTAGTGTATTATTCTGCATATTTTTCAGCTACAAATAAATTAGCTAAAAAAAATGCTAGCGGAAAGCTCTACGAGAGCTATATATAGCTCGAAGGAGAAAGTTGCGAGAAAGTGGACAGTTGCCGGGAACTAGCCGTTCATCCTCGAAGTCGTCCAGATCATCGCTCAGATCCACGCCAACTATCACAGATGATGACATTTATAGCCTGGAATCTCTGGAAAGTGGTAAGCAAATAATCGCTAGTCACCTTTTTCGTGATTTAAATGTACTACGGGCGACTGTACTATGATGCCCTTCCTCTTGTTGACTCATCCCACCATACACATATAAATTACAGGTATTGTCTATGAAGAAACATTACTATGGCTGAAAAACAATGTCGATCCATGGAAATCTGTTGAAGAAAAGTGGGCAGAGACTGCAGATTACCGCCTAAATCGCATCCAATGTGGAAAAGGTGATATAGCAGATTACTTCAAGGATTTCCCAGCCTTAAAACAATCACAAGGCTATACCTTGGTAAGCATAAACCGCAGCCGCTTATTTTTTACATAATCCTTGTGGTTTTTCTATAAATAACCACAAGGATTATGTAAAAAAAAAAACTTGTAGAATACTTGTCAAAACTGTCTCAAACATTATTTCGTTCAACTGTGTAGCCAGCAAGTATTTTTACAAGTATAAAACACATTTGCGTTTACAATGAAGTCTGTGACATGTATTAACTCGTCTGTGGCCCTAGTGTGAGTTTCTTTTAACTATCTCGACTTTACGCATCGATCGCGTTTTGCTCTCTGATTGGCCCTTCACCAAACGAGTGCCAATCGGAGAAAAGCGGTCGATGCGTAAAGTCGAGATGGTTAAAAGAAACTCACACTAGGCCCTCTGATACATTAACAGCGTTCTCACCTACAAAATACAAACGTGGTTTAGACAATTAATGTTTATTTTATTGCAATTTCTGTATATGAGATCATAAACATGTAGGCGACTAGAAGTTTTCAACTAACAAGTTTCATACAAGTTTTGTATACTTACAACAAGTTTTATACAATCATGTAATATAGTTTCATAACAAGTTTTGAACAACATATTTAATACATGCGAAAAACTAAAACATTGCATTCAATTTGTAAAATACATGTATTATACTTTGGTGAAAACGAGGGGTTATAAGACAAGTGTCTGAATTTCGATTGCCATGTAAAATTCGTAATGTTAGTTCCCGTATCTGCCACGGTTCTTCTCTTTTCGCACAGACTCTAGTCACTTGCAACACTCGCGCGCTGCCGACATTGCAGAACGAGATATTGTGCAGGCACTAAAAGAGACAAGCTATTCTAGTTCTCGCTCAACAACCCAATAACCTATGTGGTAGCCATCCGGACCTTTCTCACCAGTGGAAATAACGTGGCGCACATTTATTGTATTCTTTTTTTCAGTTAATGAACGATTTCAGTCGTCTGTATCCGGGAAAGGAAAACAAATTATTTTCCTCTATCACCCTCAAAAATGAAGAAATTATAAAATATGCTTCATTAAAATTACGAAAAATTAGAGACCAAGATACGAGAACAAAAATAGCAAATATAATTGCACTGATTGACGGTAAGAAGTTTTGCTCAAATATTAGTTCTTATTATTAATCTTTAACTATGACGTGGAGTCTCAGAGGCCCCGCCCATTCTAGAAATCGCACAGATTTGTGACTTCCCCCTCCCCTCAGCACCGAGCCGCTCAGTTAGTGTATTGAAAAAATGACGTCCATAGTGTTTTTTTTTTAATTTTAGTAAAATTAAGTCTTAAAAATTAACCGAAACTTTTTTTTTTTCTTTGAATACAGAAGATGAACCAGAGACATCTAGCAATGTTGCTTTGATGTTGCTGGCTTATGTCATCAACATTTCACCTGCACGGAAAATAAAAGGAAAGCCAGCGTGGAAGCCATCCAGAGCAGAAGTATGCGACGGCTATATATCGCAAGCTGCTTCTGAAGCCGACGTTACCAACAAGATCATTCAAAAAAAGGAGAACCTGCAGAGGCTAGGCCACACAGTTCAACCCTACGTTATTTTTGTTGGCCTTACCGTTACTGAGGTAAAAGTAGCATATGTGGTAATAAATGACACATTGTATAGTTTCAACAAATTAGTAACAGCAGTAGACTGTGCATTTAAAATATTTCAATCGATAGGAGCTTGTTACCCGGAGGAAGCTGGAGACATATGGCTTTTTATTCAATTGGGTTTCTACGATATTAAAACTAAATTTGACAGGCCCACACAGGCTGTGAATAGTCTTTTAACTGATCTAGAGTTAATACTTTAAAAATGTTTACCTGTTACTATTGCAAAAAAGCCAGTGTGTCTCCGAATTTACTTATAACTCATGTGCGAACTTTCTGTAAATTAACGGTAGAATTTTCCGGATTTCGGTGTGGTGAACAAGGGTGTTATCGTCATTATATTTCCTCTGCATCTTTCAAAAAGCACTTAGTTAGAGAGCACCAGTCATCATTGTCAGTCTTGCCTCATCCAAATAGTAACAAACCGATTGATACAGAAGCCAATATCTCAAATTTACCTTCAACGTCAAGCAAAGAAACTTACGAAACTGCAAATACGATGGAATCTCTACCAACTCAAAGAGACGAAAACTCTCTTGGTCACCATGCTGCAAGTCTCGTTTCCACTCTATATGCTAACCCAATAATACCGCGTAAAGCCGTACAAGTTCTTGTAGAAAATCTTCAATTATTTCATTCTAAATCACAATGCATTATAGAGCGACAGTTTAATGATATGGTACCACCAGACCAAGATAATGTTCATGTTAAAAATGCTTTAAAAAAAATATTTAGCGCGTTCAGCGATGCGTTTGAGAATTTAGATTCGGAACACAAACGTTTAAAATATTTTAATGAAATAGGAACTTATTCTGAGCCCCTTGAAGTGGTTGTAGGTCAACGTAATGAGTCTAAAAAAACAGCGGCTGGTTTGTTATTAGTACAAGTAAATTGTACAATGCAGGTGATTCCGTTAAAAGAAAATTTAAAACTAATTTTTTCATCAAAAAATTTCATTAAGGATACTCTTGAATATTTGGACACAGTACAAAATGACTCTTTCGGTATTGAGAATATTGTTCAGGGTTCAGTATGGAAAAAAATGACAGAAAATTCTGTAGAGCATGATGCAATGATTTTACCATTAATAATCTACTTTGACGATTTTGAAATAGGCAATCCCTTAGGAAGCCACGCTGGGATTCATAAACTTGGAGCTATTTATGCCTCAGTACCATGTCTTCCACCTCACTACGTGTCGCTTTTGCAAAATATTTTATTATTGGCTCTTTTTCACTCATCAGACAGAACAAGCTTTGGAAACAACATAATTTTTCAAAAAGTTTTTGATGTTCTTAATGATTTAAGGAACAATGGTATTCATGTTGAAACTGATGTGTATACTGGCAAAATTAAGTTTTATGTTGCAGCTGTGACGGGAGATAATTTAGGATTGAATGCTATGTTAGGTTTTGTTGAAAGTTTTTCTGCAAATCGGCCATGTAGAATTTGTACTGCTAATAAAGAACAAATCAAAACACTGCTTTATGAAGATGACACGTTGTTGAGAAACAATGTCAATTATGAAAATGATTTACATTTAAATGACATTCATATGACTGGTCTTAAAGAAAAATGCTCGTGGCTTGCTTTAGATGGGTTTGACTTATTTCAAAACGTCGCCGTAGATGTTTTACATGACTATCTCGAGGGTGCTTGTCGATATGTGATGCCATTTGTGATACAGAATCTAGTGTGTACTCAGATGCTAATTTCTTTTGACAATTTAAAATCAAGAATACGGTATTTTAATTATGGACCTGATTCTACATCGACACCGTGCGATTCTGTAGCAAAAGAAGGCTCAACATTAAAGTTAAAATGTTCGGCTTCTGAAATGCTTACCCTTGTTCGATATTTTGGGCTGATTGTCGGATATAATGTCCCAGATGAAAACGAAGTTTGGTTCTTATACATCAAATTAAGACAATTGTTGGATAAACTTTTGAGTCATAGAATCCATGAAAATACTATTGATCAAGTAAAATTTTCAGTAGCTGAATTAAACGAGCTCTATCGAAAATTTGCTGAAACAGACTTAAAGCCAAAGTTTCATTTTCTTACACATTATCCAGAAATGTTAAAAAAATTTGGCCCACTTACCCAAATCTGGACGATGAGGTTTGAAGCCAAGCATCGTATATCTAAATTTGTGGCCAGAGCATCACACAACAGAGTAAATGTTTGTAAAACAATAGCTATTAAACATCAATTAATTTTAAACGATACTTTTCTTAAAAATGAAACTGTAAAGACGATCTCTTATGGCAAAAAGGCAAATATGACAGAAGCGCAAATTGAAAATGTAAGACAAAACTTTCATTCTCGAGGTATAATCGAAAATAATTGTTGGTACTCATTATCATGGGTGAAACTGTATGGTGTCCGATTTGAGCTGTCGTCAATTGTCATTCTAGATATTTCAGAATCTTCAGGCTTACCAAAGTTTGGTGAAATAAAAAATATTTATTTACTTGACAATGATGAAGTTACATTTGAGTGTGTTTCATTAGAGTGTATAGATTTTAATCAGCATTACTATGCGTATCAAGTGATGAGAACCAACGATTACCTATTACATAATTATAATACCATTGTTTCGCCTGTACCGGCTACAATTACTATAATGTCAGATTTAAAACTTTATGTCACTGTTCGATGGACTTTAGAATAACAACGACCATTACACATCACATACGACGTACGTACCCTTGGGGTAGGACTTCCCATCATATTAGCACCAACCTTCTTCGTTTATTTTTCTCTCATCACACACTTACATGCATATGTAGTCAAACTCCGAAGTCCCGGCGCTCCTAGGTTTGCCTAGTCAAACCTCAGGTTTGACAAGAAGCCTTAGTCAAAGTCCAAAACTAAAGCGTGTTTTGGCCTTTGACAAAAGAATTTATGGTCAAACCTTGGAGAGACCAATTTGGGTAGTCAAACGCCGAAACTCAGTACGATCAAATCGGGGTTTGACTAGTCAGACTTAAATTAGGGACAGAATGGGTTATATAACCTAAATATGTATGAAAAACTTCATTCATTTCCGATGTTAGATTCAAAACTGCCTTACTCCTGTAGGTCACGTGGTCCTGCAGGTTAGAAATTTCGCAGCGGAGTAATTGCGATTTGATCAAATTGCGTTTCGGCGTTTGACTTTCCAAGTTAGTCTCTCCTAGGTTTTGCCATAAATGCGTTAGCCAAAGGTCGAAACACGCTATTAGTTTTGGACTTTGACTAAGCCTTCTTGTCAAACCTGAGGTTTGACTAGGCAAACCTTGGAGCGCCGGGACTTCGGGGTTTGACTATAACACATACAACACGTGCAAAAATTCAGAAACACACCCACCTGTGCGGATCTGTTGCCCGCAGGTGATACAGTTTACACATTTTACGTACCCATACCTTACATTATATACCGTTTTGCAAAAGCGTGAATACGGGCCCACCACCAATTTGTTTCTTTAACTTAACTTCAGGTTAAACATCAGCTGAGTTTCATTTGTTGTTTGTATTCTTTCATCGTATTGTCATTTATGCTTTTAAAATCAGTCAAATTTCGTAAAAGTAGAAAATATCGAAACTCGGTACTGATGTTTAACCTTCACCTAGGCCATGGGGTAGGGGTGCACCGCCCCTACTGCCAAAAGGTGGCTCTCGGATCGCTACCAAAACGGGGCGATCCCCACATTTTGTATTTTTTTTTTGTAGAATACCGGTTATATCAGTTTAAAGTCGGGCCTTGCGACATAGGTTCCGCAACTAGTTAGGTTTATGCGTATGTATTAGCGTTCGTATGCGAACGAGCTTTAAGTTAAGTTTACCGTAGGCCTAGATGCATTGGTTTCCAGCGACGACCACGCGGACTCCATTGATGCCAAGGTACCCTTAGAGCCAGTCCACACGGCGCGTTGCGTCGACGCAACGCAAAATGTAAAATGACGCAACGGCAGCGCTGCGTCGACGCAACGGAGACGCAACGCGCCGTGTGGACTGGCTCGTACTAGTGATTCTTTGGTCGGGAATCCTAGGTTGCTCTTACTTACCCGCTTCCGGCTCGTGCTACAAATACCGGAGATCTGAGACATTGTTCATGTTGATAATGGACTGTCTGTTGTTATACCTAATTAAGTATTTATAATTGCCCTAAAACATTCAGACGAAATCTATATAAGATAGGATATCTACTGACGCCCTTATATTTTAATAAATATCTAATCGCCAATCCTCTCGTCCTTTCCGTATTACGTTTTGTAAAGGCCTACTCAAACCTGACCGATATCCCGACCGGTATTTTGTATGGCATTACCGGCAGCAGTTGCGGAACACCTTTGAACAGCGCGTTACCGCATACCCATCGGGATATCGTTATCGCCACCGGTACGGGATACCGGTCAGATTTGAGTAGGCCTTAAATCTTGCAATGGTGGACGCCTGTCAACAACCGACAGACGGTGAAATTCCTCGTTCATAGTTGACTACCATGTAATTCTAGAATAGTATGATTAATTAAGCTTGTGGTTTTTTTGTATGTCTCAATTTTACGATTGAAAATAAATAATATGAATCTTTTATGTCTATTTCCTTTTAAGCATGTAAAGTTATAAAACTTGTACAGGGTTTGAGAACAGAACTTCTTCAGAATTTCTTCTGTTAATAACCTTGTAAAAGTTTAAAAAAATAAAAAATGATGTATCATTGCTGTGTAGGTAGTACCTACACTAAATGTATATGTATCGTGAAGTATTATTTTATCTAAATTACCAATTAGTGTATGCTTTTCACTTACAGGTCCGATTTGGTGCTATATCGGTGTAGCTGTTAAGTTTGCTACAAAATTATTTTGCATAATAATAATAATAGCCGCACTAATATCGTACAAATTCAACAACAGTAGGTAAAGCCTGACCAGAGTTTTAAAAAAACCCTGCAATGAGGACGCGACCTTTTGTGATATATTTATACGTAACTATTGCCAGTAAAAGAAATTAAATCTGAAAAATACCGCACGCGGGTTTTAAAACATCTGGTCAGCTTTATAATGATACATCATTCTTTACCGTACCCGCACCATTATTTATAAGTAGATATCTATGTGACCAGTGCAGGTTGTACTACTTATACTACAAAGCATAATGTGTATAAAACTTATTAACTGTTATAGTAGAGGTATGAACGGGAAGTCGAAGCGTAGGCAGACCGCCATTCCTAAGATGGCAGGGCCGACCTCGACCAGATACGCCGCATCGAGGATGACATAGAAAAACCATGGGAGAAGCATAAATGTCCAGCAGTGGACGAATATATATGCTGAGAAGAAAAATAAAAGGTATGATTACTAGTGCGGGACAATATGGCACCATACCATTCACCATACCCGTCCATCTACACGCCCGAGTACATGCGATACTGCTACGGGTATAAGGCATGGTGCACTATTGCACTACGTGTTACGTATTGCACATCATGCCTTACGATACTTGTACCTGTATTTTCCTTATGCTGGCATGGTTACAGTCAACGTCATTAATATATAAATATATACAGCCATCGAGTCAAAATATGTAAACACCAACCTTATTGTCAGTGACATAGAGGCGTGTAGATATTTTTGAGCTCTTGTTAACGTATATATTTTTATGACGCTGGCCGTACATACAAAGGTGTTCAGATATTATTATATATTAACCAATCAATTCAATGAAATTTTGTACACACGATCGAGAAACTAATATCTAGCTAGGTCTGTGGTTTATTACATTTTCGTAAAAATGTATAGTTTAAATATTGCAGGGGGTTTTCATATTTTCATTCAAAACTCCCTGCAATATTTAAACTATACATTTTTACGAAAATGTAATAAACCACAGACCTAGATATTAGTTTCTCGATCATGTCTACAAAATTTCATTGATTTGAGTGTTTAATATTCAAAATAAGTATCTGAACACCTTTGTATGTACCATGCGCCAGCATAAGGAAAATACAGGTGCGAGTATCGTAAGGCATGGTGTGCCATACGTAACACAGTATAGTGCACCATGCCTTACTATACCCGCAGCAGTATCGTACGTACGCTAGCGTGGTACATAAGTATGGTTCACCGTGCTTTACTGGTCCCGCACCAGTATCGTACGTCCACTGCCGTGGTACATACGCACGGTTCATCATGCCTTACTGTACCGGCAACGGTACCTTACCTCTACTACGACAGTTAATACGTCTGACACATCATGCTTTACTGTGCCTGCCACAGTATCCTACGTATGCTGCCACGCTGCACACGTATGGCGCACTATGATTCACCGTGTCCGCCATAGTATCGTAAGTATGCCGCCATGGTGTACACGTATGGCGCACCATGATTCACCGTGTCCGCCATGGTATCGTAAGTATGCCGCCATGGTGTACACGTATGGCGCACCATGATTCACCGTGTCCGCTATAGTATCGTAAGTATGCCGCCGTGGTGTACACGTATGTCTCACCATGATTTACTGCATCCGCCACAGTATCGTACGTATGCCGCCGTGGTACACACGTATGGCTCACCGTGCTTTACTGTGTCCGCCACAGTATCGTACGTATGCCGCCGTGGTACACACGTACGGCTCACCGTGCTTTACTGTGTCCGCCACAGTATCGTACGTATGCCGCCGTGGTACACACGTACGGCTCACCGTGATTTACTGTGTCCGCCACAGTATCGTACGTATGCCGCCGTGGTACACACGTACGGCTCACCGTTCTTTACTGTGTCCGCCACAGTATCGTACGTATGCCGCCGTGGTACACACGTACGGCTCACCGTGCTTTACTGCGTCCGCCACAGTATCGTACGTATGCCGCCGTGGTACACACGTAGGGCTCACCGTGCTTTACTGTGTCCGCCACAGTATCGTACGTATGCCGCCGTGGTACACACGTACGGCTCACCGTGCTTTACTGTGTCCGCCACAGTATCGTACGTATGCCGCCGTGGTACACACGTACGGCTCACCGTGCTTTACTGTGTCCGCCACAGTATCGTACGTATGCCGCCATGGTACACACGTACGGCTCACCGTGCTTTACTGTGTCCGCCACAGTATCGTTCGTATGCCGCCGTGGTACACACGTACGGCTCACCGTGCTTTACCGTGTCTGCCACAGTATCGTACGTATGCCGCCGTGGTACACACGTACGGCTCACCGTGCTTTACTGTGTCTGCCACAGTATCGTACGTATGCCGCCGTGGTACACACGTATGGCTCACCGTGCTTTACTGTGTCCGCCACAGTATCGTACGTATGCCGCCGTGGTACACACGTATGGCTCACCGTGCTTTACTGTGTCCGTCACAGTATCGTACGTATGCCGCCGTGGTACACACGTACGGCTCAACGTGCTTTACTGTGTCCGTCACAGTATCGTACGTATGCCGCCGTGGTACACACGTACAGCTCACCGTGCTTTACTGTGTCCGCCACAGTATCGTACGTATGCCGTCGCGGTGCACAGATATGGCTCATCATTATTTAACGTGCCCGCTACAGTATCGTACGTAAGCCGCCATGGTACACACGTAAGGTTCACCGTGTTCTACTGTGCTCGCAACAATAGTATACGGGTGTTGCAATCGTAGTTTCAGGAGTATTCAGTGCGACTTGCGCACTACGTATTACGTAGCCGGATGTCGGGCTACGTACGTACGTACAAAAATCGACCACGAGTAAATTACGTAACCCGCTCCATGATGAGCGTCAGTATACCGACTACGTATGACTGGCTACTTACGCGTAATGGAGCGGGTTACACACGTCATTGTGGTCGATTTTTGTCCTTATTTTACGTAGTGCGGCAGAGGAAATTTTTCTCAGTGTAAGCGCTTTACTGCTGTAGCGGCTTGTGTTAAAGCAACACATTCACACTGAAAGATTGAACTGTGTGTGCCTAGCGGTATGTGAAAGTTGATGTTGAGGTCAAGGGAGTGTGCGCCAGCACCTGAACCGTTTTGTGTTTTTGAGCCATCTGTGTAGATGCGCACTTCATTGGCTCCCGACTGATCCCTTTCTTCCTCTACTGTTTGTATAATATAGTTTTTGTTGAACATAGGTTGGTTTGGTGTTCTATCACACGGGGCAGCGATGAGTGGCTGGTACTCAATCGCCCGGTCCAGGATTTTAGCGTGTGGGCTGGTTAAATTCTTGCCCCATATGCCCAGATGCATTAGCCTGATAGCAGCTAGTGCGGCCTCCTGCTGTATGTACAGGTCCAGGGGAGTTAATTGAAGGGCTATCTCCATGGCTGCTGTTGGGGTGGTTCTCATGCAGCCAGTGGTAGCTGAACAGGCCAGTCGTTGGAAGCGCTGTAGTCTAGTAATGGTGGTTGAGAGTTCGGTCCTCGTCCACCAAACCAGAGCGCCATAAGCCAACATTGGCCTGATCACCGCTTTATATAGCCACAGGGTAATCTTCGGAGAAAGCCCCCATATTTTTCCTAACATTTTTTTACATTGGTATAGTGCAAATTGTGCTTTTATTGAGTTTGTAGTCAAGATGCTTGTTCCAGAGCAGTTTGCTGTCAAGGATCACCCCCAAGTACTTGACTTCGTCTTTGAGTGTTAGTTCTGTGTTGAAGAGTTTTGGAAGCCTATGGGGTCCCAGACGTGGCCATAAAGGTACTGGGATTGAAATGGAAATGGGCTGGACATTTCCAAAGAGTGCCAGATGAAAGATGGACGAAAATCACCACCAACTGGTACCCACTGAACAAAAAGCGCAGACAAGGTCGACCACAAATGAGATGGAGTGACGATATTACAAAAATAGTAGGTAAAATCTGGAGTAGAGTAGCTCGAGACAGAATAGCATGGAAACGAATGGAGGAGGCTTTCACCGCTATTGCTAGCGGTCCTTGTACATAATATTTACAATAATGGAACAATAAACATACAACAAAAACATATTATTACTAACATTAAACGAGTCTTTGTAACAATAATCATTAGTTAAGTCAAAAAAAAAAATTGTAGAAGGAAAATAAAGCTATTTTATTTTATTTTATTTATTTATGGGGTCCCAGGGTTCTTTTGTTGGTGAACATTATTAGTTCTGTTTTCGAGGGGTTAACCGATAGTTCGTGTTTCGTGCACCAACTCTCGATTATTTTGAAGGCACTTCTCATGAGATCACACAAGATGCCCTCAAATTTCCCCGAGATTAAAATTGCTATGTCGTCCGCGTATCCCACTGAGTACAGACTGCTGGCGTTGAGCTCTGCGATGAGCTCATTTACGACCAAGTTCCACAGTAGTGGTGACAGCACCCCACCCTGTGGGCAGCCTCTACTTACGATACCTCGCGTGGTGGTGTTCACGGTAAATCGAATAGCATGTTATTGGTTCGCGCAACACCGTGCGTGGCAAGTGCCTGTTCGATGCTGGCGAAGTTAGTTTTATCGAAAGCACCTTCTATATCAATGAAGGCGCCTAGGGTTGGGGTTTTTGCTTTAAGAGCACTTCCTATGCGTGAAACTACGATATAGAGTGCTGATTCAGTTGATTTGCCTGCACAGTAGGCGTGTTGATTAGGATGTAAGGGTCTATGTACCGAAATTTGGGACCTAATCTTCCTATCCCCCAGCCTCTCCAGTGTCTTCAGGAAGAACGAGGAGAGGCTTATGGGTCTAAAAGACTTGGGTTGGGTGTAGTCACCCCTGCCCGGCTTCGGTATGAAAATTATTTTTACTTCCCGCCAGTTCAAGGGGATGTAGCGGTGGGCCACGCAGGCTCGAAATACCTTAAGGAGGTAATCAGCCAGTAGATCTTGGCTCCACCTGAGCAGAGCTGGGAAAATACCGTCCAGCCCTGCTGCCTTGAAAGGTAAGAAGGTGTTGATTGCCCATGTTATCTTGTCTTTGTCAATTACTTCTAACGCCACCTCCCAATCCAGGCTACTCGTGGCCCTCTCCCTATGTGGTTCCCAGCTTTGCTGGGTGGCAATCTGGCATCCTGGGAAGTGGGTGGTTAGAAGTAGTTCGCTTGTTTCAGCGTCGTTTGTAGTGTAGGTGTTATCTGTTTTTTTCAGGCATCCTATTGAGTGGTCTTTGTCTTGAGCAAGACAGGTTTTAACCCTCATTGCCTGGTTGTTACTTTCGATGTTAGTGCAGAAACGCCTCCAGCTATTCTTTCCTCTTAGGCGTATCAGTTTTTTATAAGTTTTACGAGCTATTGTATAGCAGTCCCAATCTACTGGCGACCGTGTGTCACACAGAGATAGATTATAACTTAGATTAACACATAGGATACTTTTTATCCCGGTAGTACGTTCCCGCGGGATAATTTCAGATTTCCAAGCGGACGAAGCCACGGGCGGAAGCTAGCAAATAACAACGTGAAAACCTGGGTGGTCTATGATATTACATCAACCAAATATTTCCTACATCTCCATTTACTGGTCATCGTCCTTCTCCTGACTCATTTTGAAAACCATCAAAGATCTCTACAAGGTGGCCGGGACATGCACAATCCCGATGCCATGGATTTTGTATGTATAAGATTCTAAACCCCAATACGTCGAAATTATCTGTCAAACGGTTTGACGCACTTTTTATGAAACCACAGATTTTTATTTTTGACTAGCAGCGCTCCGCGGTAACTCGCATAGTTCCTGTTCCCGTAGGAATACGGGGATAAAATATAGCCTATGTCACCCGGGGATAGTGTTGCTTCTCAACAGTGAAAGAATTTTTCAAATAAGTTCAGTAGTTTCGGAGCCTATTCAATGCAAACAACTAATCAAATCTTTCCTCTTTATAAATAGTATAAATAAACATAGATATAGAAGATAGATAACCGACGAAAAATATCTACGCTAGAGGGTCTAGAATCATTGCTGAATTTATGGTTTCAGCTTGCACATCTAAGTCCCTTTACCAATCTATCTATTACCAGATAAACTTAAAACTACAACTCAATAGGTCATAATACCCACTTGACACTACAATTGGAGCAACACATTGACCCATTAACACACATAGGTAATCTTCAACTGCGTTTGATAGTCTACAGATTGTTCATAGAAAATCAATTGTCTCAATTGGTATTGACTGCGACATTGCTAGCTAGTTGCGCAATTACTCATAGGAACGTGGATCTAGGAAGGAGACAATAATAGACAGAAATTGGCTAAGCGCGTTGTAGGTCAAAGGGTTCGCTTCTCATCATAATCTGCCTAGCCTTTTCCCAAGTATATTAGGGTCGGCTTCTAGTCTAACCGTATGCAATTGAATACCAGTATTTTACATGGAGCGACTGCCCATCTGACCTCCACAACCCAAGTTTCGATTCTTTTTAAATTTAATTCAAACATTGTAATTTTCCATTTTCTTACGTCTACGGAGAGACTACGAGTCCCTATATATGGGAGGGCTGCTAGCATTCATTAAAAAAATCGTAGAATGAAAAGCAATCACCTATGAGAAACAAGATACCACGTTCGCAAAACGGAATGACGATGACAACATTTTAAATTGTGGTCCTTGACATGAACCGCAGTTTGCATGCTCATATTCTCTATTACTCGTATAACATCAATGAAACTTCAGCCAAAGCCCAATAATTTGTCTATTTCTTATTTTTCCCCTTAGCATTAGCATCTTCAAAGAAGGAACCGATTAGACGTTGGACACAATTTCACCATATTCCTATGCAAATGACCACACCAGTGAGTACGAATTAAACACCAATGATATTTACACAATACTTGTAAGACGACATTTCAACACAACTTAAGAAGTTAAAGGTAAACAGCGAATGACTTGACGGCTTGTCACTTGTGTATGTATAACTAATGTGATCTTTGATCTAACACGTTTTTGATGTCATTGGTTTTGCAGGGAACATCGGACAGAATTAATTAGTAATTCTAAACAGGTATTTTTTTTTTCAGTTGGAAATCAAAAGGAAATTTCATTGAAAAGTTATTTTTATTTGCGTGAAAAGTTTTTCAGTATGTCAACAAAAAAGATGAAAAAATAATGAAGAAATCAATAAATTAAAAACAAATGCTCCTCAAAATGTGAACTTGAATATCTTCTCTAACGCAAGTCGCTTCCATTTGAAAATGTTCTATTTGTGGACACAATTATGTTTAACAATAACAGCGATAAGAATTATTTTCTATTTATAGTTAGGTATAGGTACCCGAAATCAAAATCTATTCATCAAACCAAAAACAATTAGCTCCTTTCATAGCTCCGCGCTATCTATTGACAGTTCACAATAAAATGTCATAAATCAAGATGGCGGACCAACATGGCGGCTGACAGTTATCGCGTGTACGCCCGAACATTAAACTCATTGATATTTATTACTCAATCGTTGCGTTCTAGCGAACAATATGATTTATTGTTAATAGATTCCACATTTATTGTTAGTTTTATTTGTTTTGTTATGTTTATTTTATGTGTTGATTTGTTAATTGTGTATGTTTGTTATCGGTTCCGTGTTGACCGTTCTAGTTTTGTGTTGATATTCCGGTTTAATCATAATAAAGTTAGTTCCTTGTGGTCTCTGGTTACAAATAGGGTAACTACTTTAGCGCCAGTCTCTTCCTTTGTTTTTCTTTTTTCCCCTGAGGTCACGCTTGACCGCTTACGGAACTTACGGCTTGACGATACTTTTCATTGTGATCACGATAGTCTATTCATGGATAACTCATACTAGCCGTAGTTAAAGATTATACACATTATTAGTCACCAGAATTGGTAGCAATGGTAATAGCGCAGCATACGCTATACCAAATAGAACATTGCTCCAATAACTATGCCACAAACCGTCTATATTATCGTCACTATAATAAGAAACAGCAACACTCACTTATTCCCTCCTAAATCAATAACACAGAACTACATCCACACAAAGAGAGCTCCTCCAGCGAGTCATAACATAATGCAATTCAAACAGCAGTCGTCACGAAGCGTAAAGGGCGTTTATTTAACTTATTGTTACGGCGACATGTAAACACGTGTGGGGTGTGGGCTTAGTGGCAGCGGAGAGTGGGGAACTGAGTATTCATCAAAAGTGTAGTAAAGGTTCAAACCTGAAATGAACTTGGATGGGAATGGCACAGGAGTGTGGAGATTGGCACAAAAATTTAAATCTTGGCAGTGGGTAAAATCAGGCTGTAGTTTTAAGTTTTTATACCCTAGCTAGTCTTTGATTTATTGAGGCAGCTACTGTTGGGTTTTGAGAACCAATGAAAGACACAGTTATAATTTCTACTGTTTTATTTATCTATATTTATTTAGCAGGAGAGGTGTGTGTGCGCTCTCGTTATTTCCAGACGGAACACTAGCGTCTAAACTCTAGTAAAGTTATGAACAATGTACCTAAATATGTATAAGAGAGAAACACTCTCAAACTACTTATGTGGGACGGATTTATTTTGTTGTATTCCAACAGCCACAGGCAAGTCCGGTTAAGCAGTCGACAACCTCCTAGGTTATCATACAAACTTCCACCCCTATTTCATCTCTTTACGGGGAGAGTTTCCTAAAGTCCTTTCTTAGCTGATGTCTCCTACTCATATTCTACCTCTGTGCCAAATTTCCGTTCGTAGGTCCAGTATTTTTTGAGATTTCATGTTTAATCAGTGAGTGAATGAATGAGTGAGATTAAGATTATGTCAGGTTGTGGATGACGATGAGAGGATCTGCATCCGAGAGTTGTCCGAGGAAACTCGATCCATTATGCCTGATTGTCTATTTCTGGTGTTATAAATTTACATCAATTTTGTGTGCATAGCGCAAGTAACGGTACCTACTATTTTTACCGACATAGCTACTCCAACCTAACCCACATTACATAATAGCTTATTCCCCAAATACAAATTCACAAACGAGCAATCATTAAGCCGACCCGTGGCCCAAATTCAACGCCACCAAAAAGCATTAACAGAAAAAGGATAACAGTAAAAAAAATGAAAATTATTTCGCAAATAACAGACACACCGCTCCCACAAAATGCGAATTGCTACCCCTCTTAAAATATACCGTGTAATGGCGCCGCTGTAAAAGTCAATACACAAGAGTTGAGTGGTCATAAGATTTTATGCGACCCATTACCCCCGAGTAAGCGTCGCGTAAATTCTTATAACTCGAGTAAGTATTCAAAATATGAAAGACGCCGCGCAAGACGGCCGTTCCGACGTAGCCGTTTGAGATACCGGAATGCGCCAGTGTGAAAGGCTCGTATTGTGTGTTAGTTTAGATAGGGAATGTTTAGTGCTTAATGTGTTGTACAGAAGGTTGCTTTCTTGAGAATTTGTTTGGATAAATGTTGGAGAAATGGTGGTAGAATGTTGGGTTGTAAGAGGCATGTAGGTTTTGAATAGGAATGAGTAGAACCACTCGGTTCTACTCATTCTTATTGTACTGCGCTAATTTGGTCTACTCATCCTACTTACTAATAATACAAATGTGAAAGTTTGTATGTTTGGATAATTATTTTGACTTTTATGACTTTAGAACGATCAGCACCCTAATTGCGTAACTCACGATTCATCATAATCTGTATCGTTTTGAAACGGATTGTTAAACCATTGCTTCATATGTTCAAAAAATGTGTCTGTTCGACAACATAAATAACGCAATGAATATTGTTTAACTGTGAAGACGAAACCAATTATGATCAATCCTGAGTTACGCAATTAGGGTGCTGCTCTAATCGGGCAAAACCGCGGACAAAACCTACTAACAGAAATATACCCAGTAGTTACTAATGAATGCATAGACAGTCTTTTAGAATTTACAGATGATAAAAATATACCTATATTTAGATCGTTGAGGTTCTTATCCTATAAGACCCTACGAAAATAAAGACCTGATGAATATCGTCTCGGATTCGGCCAAGGCTTTTCAAACGCCACCAAAATTACCCGTCATTTACGACTTCAGATAGAAGATTGTCGACGCAAATTTAACCTAACATCCTCAAATTATTCTCAACACTTTTCTTCTAACCTTCACGAACCTCACCAGTCCAGCAAAAAAACAAAAAATAGTCCAATCCCTAATGAAATTAACACCATCCAACTGACAGGACGCACACTGTTCCGCGGAAAAAAAAGCAAGTAAAATAATATTGCTCCCGGTGCAGCCGCTTGGTCGCAAATTGCCCGGTGAACGGCGACCTGTCGGTTGTCAGTTGTCAGCGCTGTCAGCTGTCAGAGCTGTCAGACGGCCGACAGTGCCAACACCCAGTGGGAGCCGTCACCGCGGATTTACATAAAAGTAGTAAGTGACAATTAAAAAAGCTTGTCGTGTCGTGTGTCGGTAATTTAAATTTGAATTCTGTTGTGTCATTTCCCGTTAGTGTGAGTGTTGATTTACATGTAGTGGAGTTGGTTAATGATGCCTTGAAGAGCTGAGGATGGAGTCGATTAAAGAAAAACTTGGTGTTGATAGAAAAGGCGTCTCGGCTTTTCTGTTATTAGGCTGAAAGCAAGTCTGTATTGTAAACTTTGTAGCTTTTGACATACTTTATTATGTTGTTCGTTACAAAGACATCATGAAAACCTATCAATAACATAATATAATGCTTGAAACTGTTTTAGATGTACCGATCATTGGTCAAATGGTATATTAAAATTTTATTATTAAATTATCAGGCTAAGGAATGAATGATGTGATAAGACAACGGTGCGGTTTAAAAGAAAATGTTGTGGCAACAATTGGCACGAATACGCTTAGATGGTTTGGTCAAGGACAAGGTATATGGAGTTGAAACGCCAGGAGGAGACGCCCTAGGAGGACATTTAGTGACCTTATTGGTGATGCCATTCAGAAAGGTCAGGTGCGTAGTAAACGCAACCGGCGTGCGTGTATGACCATCAAAAGCCCTACTGTGAGTTTCTTTTAACCATCTCGATCATACTCATCGAGTATTCGGCGCTCAGATTCGGCCCTGGATTGGTGAAGGACCAATCGGAGCCTCGAACGCGCTCGATGCTTTACATCGAGATGATTAAATGAAACTCACACTAGAGCCTGTGACCTGTGACCTCACTAGTGTGAATATGTATGTACATAAACGAGGCAAAAGGAGGATGTAAGGATCGTAGCAGGTGGCGTTCTATAGTTTCTGCCTACCCCCATGGGAAAAAGACGTGAGTCTATGAAAAATGGACAAGAACACCACTGACCAGACCCAGTCTAGACGATAGCCTTAAAAGGAACATTATTCAAAACAGAAAACCACATAACAACCACTCACAAATGAATAACGACAGCATAAAAAGAATGAACCCCCCACTCACCATAAAAAAGCGTATATTGAATATTACACTGTACATAAAATTTATCAGGCTGCCTCCATTTCTTAGTCATAAACGCGGCGCGGTATCCTATCTCGATGATAGTCTATTAATACCGCTGATACCACGACGTTAATGTAACCCGGTATTAACCCCAGCGTGCCAACCCTGTAAGGGTTAACACACACGAACCACTTTGTAACGACATTGGATTAGAAGTTGTTGTTTGTGGAGAGAAGCATATTAGTACGCATATGTGGCATAGCGGTAAATGATATGGCTAGAAATGAGGTGACTACCGATATGTTAGAAAATTATTACTTGTTAAAATATTAAGAAAAATATATTAGTAAATGTTACTTAAAATGTGAGCATCATGTATCTATCACATAATTAATTTACCTGTCATTGCTTTATTTTTAATAATTTTGACCTATTGTGGTTTAGTATTTTTATTCTAGGTAGGTTCCACATAATATATAAAGATTTAATTAATGTTTGCAAAATATTTTAAATAAAAAAGAATAACGGTGGAGTTTCTTGCCCATTCTTCCACATACAAACTACCTTTTGGAAGGGGCAACTAGTTTCTTTTTTTTTTTTTGAGATTTTCGTTCAAAAGTGCTCTAGAGCTTATTTTAAATACATAATTTGACTTTGACTTTATAACGACTAATAGAAAAATATGGAAAAAGACATTGGGCCGGCCTCAAATAAATTGTAATGAGGGCAAGAGAGTGATAATGTAACATAGCAGTAGAACACATAGTTACGATTTATTAGGTCGGTTTTTGCTTTCTTTGTTTTCTTTCTTATATCATCTGAAAAGTTGTCTCAGTTGCAAATTGCATGTAAATGACACACTGACGACTGCTTCCATTTCAAAATCGATTGTAAAACGGCTAAATATTTTGTATCAACTTCACTTCTATAAGACACGGTACACATTAGGCGTTTTAAAGCGCGCGCTTCGAGAACGCGCGTTTTAAGAACCCATGCTACCGCGCGCTTAAAGCGCACGCTTTAAAACGCCTAATGTGAACTCGCTCTAGACTGTAAGTGTGAAGTCGTCGATTGCTGTAACACCACGTGGTACCGTAATGTTCTATGTTGTTGAAAAGTGGCTCGTGTGTGTCAACCCTAACACCTTCACTTACGACTTTACGCCGCGAACGGGTGCACTGTAATTGTTTAGGGTTACTTTATGATACGACCGTAATAAGTTTGGTCGATTTAATAATATGGGATTATGAAGTGGGTTGTTTCTGGGTATGGGGGTTGTTTAAAATTGTGATTAGGTTGTGTTGATAAAAGAATGTGTTGATAAAAGCTTGATTTTGATAACAGTGGCTGAAGTTGTTTATTTAATTTATTGGATCATTCTGATGGCTAAAAGGCTTATATTTATGTGGTATGTTACAAGTTATCCCACAAGAACGAACTTACTACCGGAAATACAATATGTCTTATATCCTAGCCAAGGTCATGGTCTAAATTTTGTCGAAATCCATTCAGCTGCTTAGGCGTGAAAAGGCAATAGACAGACAGAGTTACTTTCGCATTTATAATAATAACTAGCGGTTGCCTGCAGTCTAGGATGAAAATAAAACCGAAAAAAAATCCGTTCTAACACTGGGGGGAAAGCAGAACAATTAAACAAACGGACTTTCGCATTTATACGTATTTAACCATTATTGAATATTAGGATTATATAGAACTAGCTTTTGCCAGCGGCTTCGCCCGCGCGGAACTTTCATCCCCTATTTAACGCCCTTAGGGGTTGAATTTCGAAAAATCCTTCCTTATTCCTTGTCTACATTATAAAGGAAACCTCTGTGCAAAATTTCAGCTTTCTAGGTCCAAGGGTTTGGGCTGGGCGTTGATGAGTCAGTCAGTCAGTCAGTCAGTCAGTCAGGACTTGTCTTTTTATTTATATAGATTAGATTTATTTCTCAGTATATGGTACATTGTGATTTTACGTTAAACATTGTTTCACACATACTACCATTGCTGGTGTAGAAATATTAATTAGTAAACTAGGTACATGCAAATCAGAACTGGGCCTATTATGAGCATATTATACAAAATTATGAAATCCTGGATTTTACAAATTATTAGACTAGTTAGCATTATTTGTAATGTCAAAAATATTAATGGTTAAAGCAGAAATGAAAGTCATAATGTCGAAAATATAAATCATAATGTCAATGTATAAGGATTTAATATTAGGATACAGAGATAAGTGACAAAAAATTACCAATTCTTGGGTCACAAATACTTTTAGAATCATACGATGGCGTTTTGTAAAAATATCCATACTATACCACAATACACGTATTATACAAAATAATAAGTATTAGGAAACGGATAAAATTGGCATGTAATTCAGTTTCCGCAAAAAAAAATGATCGGCCTACCTAACTGTGCGCGCTATTCGATTTTGTTACCTGCATTCTCAATTTTCAGTAGATCAAGTCACAAAGGTTCCTCAAAAACGCAGTCAAAGGTTTACGAGTTTTCAAGTGGCAACACGAACACGAGCCTTCCACTCGTTTCCGCGAAACTCACTGGAAACATAACAGTTTCCCTTTTTGTGAAAATAAAATAAAAATTTAGTGGCGCACGGTGGGCAGGGACGCTGACTTATTGTGCCGCGTTCTGGCGGGAGCTTTGAGACTTTTATTTTGGTCATCGTTTGTAATAGGGGTTTATAACTGGGGTTTACCTACTATTGTAGGGGTTTCGGGTTGTTCGAAAGAGATACCGTGGCCCCTGGCACACATGCAATTGAAGGAACACGGGTGAGTTTTAGTCAATAAAAGTCTGACACGCCCTCCTGCTTCACCCAGAGCGGGAGAAGTTATTTGATGATTTCCCACCCTCAAAAAAAACCTACTATTGTATAGAATCAAGTTCTTCTAACTTAACAGACAGCTGTGCTGCTGGGGATGTTTTGTACCACTTCTTCTTCCCAGCTAAAGCACTAGGAATTGGTGAAGAGTGGGCGTTTTTAGGGACTGTCTTATATAATTTTGACGTTCATAAAGTGCTGACTCACAGCCTAATTTGAATAAATGTCTTTTGATTTTTATATAAGGGAGTGTATTGGTGCATCCATAATATGGTTTTCAACACACTTGCTCGTAAAGTGAGCCTTATTGCATCGTTCTTAGGGCCATAAACCGAACTATAACACACACGTGCATAATAATATTACGCACTAGTGCATAATAGAACTATCCCTACAAAGTTAAGTTAGTATCTTACTGCAAATTATATGCGAGTAAAAAGAGCATTTTCAATTTAACCGGGTAGTATAGCTTTTTTTTTTTTGTAACAACAAAGAGGTAGTATGCCGCTGAAAATCAATTAAAATTTTTGGAATAAATAAATGTGTCCTTAATTAAGACGAAAAAAAATTTCATCATCATCATCAAATTAATTTTAATTCACAATAATTTGTTATAAAATATTTGGATTTTATCACTAAAATGATATTTTTGAAGTAGGCCGTATGGCTATATGTAATCAATCACCTTGCATTTGGTGCGTGCAAAAAGAAAAAAAAAACTTGCGCGCCATTTCCCATAGTTTTCATATTTTGTTTGGAACGCATTTGTTGCTGTGTGGTAAAACGATTTATGCAATACAGGTTTGTTTTTCCTCGCAAGTGTGTTGAAAAAGTGCGTATGAATCTCGTGAGCAACTGGCTCACTAGACAGTTCGGCTGATTTAAGCAACCCACAGCCTCGTGTATAATGAGCAACTTAGCTCACTTGTATCATAATATAGGAGTCAGACTCTGGCTTCTAGCAACCCGTAACAACGGCCAAAAGGTCCACGAATGACAGTCGGGATCGTTTTGATAATGTAAAGATGACCAAAACAAGCGTAGTTCAACCTTATCGATTGACTCGTGTAGCTGTTATTAGATAGCCACGACCCCTCACACGCATCTCTACAATAGTGGCCTCTTTTTAACCACCGTTTTATAGGAGAATCGGTCTCAGCCATAGTTATAAGAAAAAATCTTAATATAGGTAATTAAAATAAAGAAACAATTCTATTTTTTATCTGTGGAGCATATGAGCGTGGTTTATCATCTACGGTGTGTCGTCCAGCAGGTAGATACAACCGTCGGATGACGTGGTGAGCAATTTTTCTATACTAATATTAATAAGAGGGAAGATTTAATTGTTTGTTTGTCTGCATTGAATAGGCTCCGAAACTACTAAACCGAATTGAAAAATTATTTCACTGTTGCGAAGCTACACTTTTCCCGGGTTACATAGGCTATATTTTATCCCCGTATTCCCACGGGAACGGGAACTACGCGGGTGAAACCGCGAAGCGCTGCTAGTATTTTATAAATGAGACAGCAATTGCTCCGTCCACAACCTAAAGTAAATAAAATGGTTACCAAGCACATTATTAACGACGATTTTCCTCACAGCTATTTGCATACAAACTAACCGTAATCAAGATACTGGGGCTCAATGGCAAATAATATATTGTGACCTAGCTGTGATTTTATCTCATCACTTGTTGTATAAAATATTATAGACTTTATGTAAAAAAAAATATATATTTGTTATAAAAATATTTTCTATTGTTCCATAATTACAAACTAAATAAATGCCTTTACAAAAATCAAGTTACCTAAATTTACCACGGTCCACATAAATCTACTTTTTCCCAGCCAAAAAGAAAGAGTTCTTCATAAAATAGTTTTAAGAAAACTACCCTACATTGCTGCAACCATACCCGGAAAATTGAGCGAACCCCGCGAGAATAACCAAACATTTTATTTCCTTCCCGACAGATGGCATTGCCGTGCATTTTAATATTTAATTTCTAATTTCAGGCAAGTAAAGTCGCGGATAACAGCTAGTTTTACATAAATTATACGAACAAATCTTCGTCAAGGGTATTAAAAAGGGAAAGGTGGAAAAACAATGGGGTTCTGTTTCTGACCCACATTATAACGGACGTGAAATGTGTGTTTTGAGTTCTTTTGTTTCCAAGCCATCATTCAAACAATTGCAATGGCTGAATTGATTAACAAGCGTTATAACTCCTAATACAAAAAAGACAGAAAAATACCAGCGTGAGGTCCTGGGTTCGATTCCCAGGTCGGTCAAAGTATTATTGGGCATTTCTATCTGGAATTTCTCAGTAACGGCACGGAGTATTTGTGTCCGATTGATGGCAATAGGCTCGCCCCATGGACTTTAACGTAACAGGAGAAATGTGGGTATAGGTACGTCTGTTGAAGCCTACGGCGAAACTAAGCGCCTTGTTATTTGTGTGTTCTTTTAAACGACCTCTTTCTATCAATTGTATTTTGTTGAATTTTGATAACTGATGCAGGGCTGTAGGTACAGCAATTTTGGGTGCGACTATTGATTTCCAGGGATAATTATCTAGTGGTGAACAAAAATATTTTATACAGGGTGGCCGGTACATCGACGCGCAACCTATTTACATGGATTCAGTACTTAATTCTGAAGAAAAAAACGAAAATTAACTATTCTATAAATTTTTATCTCGTAGGTAAAGTAAGTAAAGTACCTAAAGTAAATTTATTTCTCCAAAAACGCAGTAACATTTTTCAAAGTTTGCCAGTATTCATTTATAATAAATGGATGTAGCCACTGCAACCAAACTAGGGAAAGCCCGTATTTCGGTTCCTAGGTACTTGCACTTCTTCTGTTTCTATGAAACAGCTGATATTTGTTTTAAAACTGTCTAATTTCTACGCTGGGGGTCTATAATCATAATATGCTGAATTCAAATCAAATCAAATCAAATTTCTTTATTGCATTCATGTGTACATTGAGTTGTTTTACAATAAATATAAGTTCCAACATGAAACCCGGTTAGGGCACGGTAACGTAATAATAATTTTATTTTTTCACACTTAGGCACTTAATAAATTCATCGTTACAATTTGCAGGTCGATGTCTTTGCCAACCTGTATGGTTGACGGCCGAAGTTACGGCCATTTCCTACTCCGTAGGATCAGTTATGGAATTACGGACATTAGTTCGGCGCCCAATCTAAAAATAAATGACAACACGATTTGCCAGTTGTCCCTACCCGCGATATGTCAGTGCCCGTTCTA
The DNA here is from genome assembly GCA_949987655.1 of Polymixis flavicincta. Classification (NCBI taxonomy): domain Eukaryota; kingdom Metazoa; phylum Arthropoda; class Insecta; order Lepidoptera; family Noctuidae; genus Polymixis; species Polymixis flavicincta. Next base: position 23,417,409 of record OX465177.1, read on the forward strand.
AAAAAAATATCTGTCACTTGTTTTGACAGATCAACTACATTCGGACGGGCCCGTATCTTTGTTGACGGCCTTAGAGAGTAGAACCTCTGACCCAAACGTAGAGTTATCCGGGCTCGTTCTGTCTTTGCCCATCATAACAGGGCCAATTACTGACCAATCATATTGTATTATAACGGGTGTAAAAAAAAATTTAAACTATGGCTACACAATACTAACCTAACCTCGCCACTAACCTCGTGGAGGCGATCGGCGGCGGCGATCTCTCGCGTCCGGCCCTGGTGCAGGCCATGGTACGGAGTGAGAGGGCATGAGGAGCCGTCACCTCCTTCAGCAAAGCAGTAATGCTCGCGAAGAGGGAGGCGGCGCACGTGAGGGAGAGGCAGCTTATGCGCCCTCGCGACCCTAGCCGCCGCAGGATACGGAAACGCCCTGGGCGTCGGGAATCCCAGGCCGATTTCCGGCCACCGTAGGCATGGGCTTGCGGACGGCGAATGGGTAGCTCGCTGTCCGGTAAGGACCAAGCCCAAGTCGACGGCGCGTTGTGTTCCACGCGCGCCTCAAAGAGATGTCAGCACAAAAATGATGGGGCCCGCAAGGGCCGATGCCTGCCAGGGGTGCGGGTTTGTTCGAAAGAGACACCACAGCCCCTGGCATACGGGCAACTGAAGGAACACGGGTGGGTTTTAGTCAGTAAAAGTCTGACACGCCCTCCTGCTCCACCCAGAGCGGGAGAAGTTATTTGATGATTTCCCACCCAAAAAAAAAAAAAAACGCGCTACCATTCATTACAATCATAACGATAAAAACTTGTCGCTTTATTATAACTTATCGTAGCCAAATAAAGCAATAAAAGAAAATAACGTGTAGGCAAGTAAGTAATTTCTATGTTGTTAATAAATAAGTTTTCTAAACGAGCTGGCAATAAAATTATACATGAATGTATTAGATGTTTATCAACGTGCACTGAGGGAATAAGGTCAATATGACGTTCTCAGGCGATGGGACACAACTTATGGCTGTTTATGTACTGCTATATAATTTTCTAGTCAAATGCTTAGCCTTTATCGTGTACGTCACGGTAGATTGATAATGATCTTCCTGGTGTAACGACTGGTGTGCTTTGATATCAGCCTATAAATGTTGGCTGTTGAATATGGACCAAAGTGCCGTGATCATCTAATTTTGCTAACGGATTGTTGGTGTAGAATGTAGAAGAACTCCGTCTGTTATGCGTAGATAGTGCTGTTATGGTCCTAATCCTCTTTTGTATCAAGAGCAATATTAAATTTATTTTGTGCTAAAACTATTTCTATATCGGTATAACACTTATTTAACCTCAAGAAAGCCTACAGGAGAAAACGTTGCCAATCCTAACCAATCGTCTAGTTATCAATCATTATACATCTTTACCAACCAACACTATAAACCCAGTGCGCCAAAACATCAAAATCTCTGGACAAAAAGACCACATCGATGCAGAAAAAAATTTCGTAAATTGTACACGCAGAACGTCACTTGTTTCTGTGACAGCGCAGTGGGTCTGATTGACAGCGCTGACCGCTGCCTGATTAATGCACGCACATTGATTGCATACGAAAACGCAGTTTTTTACTGACATTTGTTTGTAAGGGAATTGTGTTGTGCAAATTATAGTGGTGAGGTTTGTCATGAAGTATGTCAGAAAAAGTTAAATTAAAGTTAAATCATTGGAAAGTACTGCTAGCCATTACAGTCGTATAGAGAAAAATAGGTAAGAGGAAAATGTGTGACCTTTTTTTGGGTGGGAAATCATTAAATAAGTAGTCACTCAGTAGCCTGTATGCCAGGGGCTGCGGTATCTCTGTCGAACAAACCCGCACCATATTATGTGTGACCTTAAGTTTTTTTTCTTCATATTATAAATATTGTTATGATTCCTGACCTGAATCTTTATTTAAGAGTCACTATTACTTCATTCAAAATATCAGTTCTCTAAAGTAAAAAAAAAAACAATAAGGTTTAAGCTCTGCTATAACCCTTCAATACCTTCTTATAGCAAATAAATGTAAATGAAATCACAAAATATACTCCAAACTTAAACCGAATGTAATCCCACTCACTTCTGACTTCTAAGAACGCACCATAAACATGACTTAGCTACTTGCCCACAAAAATAACACTTTGGACAGTCATTCAACAGTGGGACATTATTCAAGCCCACTAATCCTTCGTGGCTCTGACGGTCTGACGGTCTATAGTAGTCTGTGGCAGGCGTCATTTTTCATTCTTTGTGTAAACGTCGCCTGGCACGCCCTTTCACAGATAGGCATACATTATTTATCATTTGCAGCCTGATTTGTATGAGCTTTTGTCAGTGATGTGTTCTTGTTGTTAGTTTTAGAATTCAGATGGCGTTACAGAAACTGTAGATTTCTGTTTTCTACAAGTTCCCCATCGTAGGACTATTTATCTTTTCTTTTTCAACTGCTGTTTTCTGATTTCAACCGTTATAACATGCCGCATGCCACCATAATATAAAAACAATGATTAAAGTTTTATACACTCACGCCAAATACCTTACTTAGTTCTGACCTGTCATTGCTTTATTTTCAATATTTTTCACCGTGTGGTATTTTCTTTCAAAAGTGCTCTAGTGTTTATTTTAAATAAATAATTTTACTTTGACTTTATGACGACTAATAGAAAAATATGGAAAAAGACATTGGGGCCGACCTCAAATATTGTAATGAGGGCAAGAGAGTGATGATGTAACATAACAGTAGAACGCACAGGTACGATTTATTTCGTCGGTTTTTTCTTACTTCTTTTCTTTCTTATATCAACTTAACTCAGCTTCTGACGTTTCATAAGTGCCCATGCAGGTTTATATGAAATAAAAATATTTTGATTTTGATTTTTAACATTTAAGCGGAAATTGCAGAGGTATTTTCTTAACAAATAGCCTAGAGTCATCTCAACATCTCTCTTCCTTGAATTTGTATATATATATATATATTAGAAGTATATATTGTAGTAGATATGTATGCGTGTATATGTAGTATATGATTATATGTTTATAACCAATTTATGTACCAATCTTTTTTGTAATCCATAATGATATATTTTATAGTTCTTTTTTTAATCATTGTTCCTTTCCTCCAAAGCACCTGCCATCTAATCTCTTCACCACCCATGGTTGACTGGTAGAGAATGCCTAAGGCATTAAGTCCGCCTTTGTACCTTTTTGTGTGCGAGAAGTTTAAATAAATAAATAAATAAAATAGGTATTATACAAAATAATAAGTATTACGAAACGGATAAAATTGGCATGTAATTCAGTTTCCACAAAAAAAAAACGATCGGCCTACCTAACAGTGCAAGCTAGTCGATTTTGTTACCTGCATTCTCAATTTTCAGTAGATCAAGTCACAAAGGTTCCTCAAAAACGCAGTCAAAGGTTTACGAGTTTTCAAGTGGCAACACGAACACGAGCCTTCCACTCGTTTCCGCGAAACTCACTGGAAACATAACAGTTTCCCTTTTTGTGAAAATAAAATAAAAATTTAGTGGCGCACGGTGGGCAGGGACGCTGACTTATTGTGCCGCGTTCTGGCGGGAGCTTTGAGACTTTTATTTTGGTCATCGTTTGTAATAGGGGTTTATAACTGGGGTTTACCTACTATTGTAGGGGTTTCGGGTTGTTCGAAAGAGATATCGTGGCCCCTGGCACACAGGCAATTGAAGGAACACGGGTGAGTTTTAGTCAGTAAAAGTCTGACACGACCTCCTGCTTCACCTAGAGCGGGAGAAGTTATTTGATGATTTCCCACCCTCAAAAAAGAACCTACTATTGTATAGAATCAAGTTCTTTTAACTTAACAGACAGCTGTGCTGCTGGGGCGTTTTTTGTACCACTTCTTCTTCCCAGCTAAAGCACTAGGAATTGGTGAAGAGCGGGCGTTTTTAGGGACTGTCTTATATAATTTTGACGTTCATAAAGTGCTGACTCACAGCCTAATTTGAATAAATGTCTTTTGATTTTTATATAAGGGAGTGTATTGGTGCATCCATAATATGGTTTTCAACACACTTGCTCGTAAAGTGAGCCTTATTACATCGTTCTTAGGGCCATAAACCGAACTATAACACACACGTGCATAATAATATTACGCACTAGTGCATAATAGAACTATCCCTACAAAGTTAAGTTAGTATCTTACTGCAAATTATATGCGAGTAAAAAGAGCATTTTCAATTTAACCGGGTAGTATAGCTTTTTTTTTTGTAACAACAAAGAGGTAGTATGCCGCTGAAAATCCATTAAAATTTTTGGAATAAATAAATGTGTCCTTAATTAAGACGAAAAAAAATTTCATCATCATCATCAAATTAATTTTAATTCACAATAATTTGTTATAAAATATTTGGATTTTATCACTAAAATGATATTTTTGAAGTAGGCCGTATGGCTATATGTAATCAATCACCTTGCATTTGGTGCGTGCAAAAAGAAAAAAAAACTTGCGCGCCATTTCCCATAGTTTTCATATTTTGTTTGGAACGCATTTGTTGCTGTGTGGTAAAACGATTTATGCAATACAGGTTTGTTTTTCCTCGCAAGTGTGTTGAAAAAGTGCGTATGAATCTCGTGAGCAACTGGCTCACTAGACAGTTCGGCTGATTTAAGCAACCCACAGCCTCGTGTATAATGAGCAACTTAGCTCACTTGTATCATAATATAGGAGTCAGACTCTGGCTTCTAGCAACCCGTAACAACGGCCAAAAGGTCCACGAATGACAGTCGGGATCGTTTTGATAATGTAAAGATGACCAAAACAAGCGTAGCTCAACCTTATCGATTGACTCGTGTAGCTGTTATTAGATAGCCACGACCCCTCACACGCATCTCTACAATAGTGGCCTCTTTTTAACCACCGTTTTATAGGAGAATCGGTCTCAGCCATAGTTATAAGAAAAAATCTTAATATAGGTAATTAAAATAAAGAAACAATTCTATTTTTTATCTGTGGAGCATATGAGCGTGGTTTATCATCTACGGTGTGTCGTCCAGCAGGTAGATACAACCGTCGGATGACGTGGTGAGCAATTTTTCTATACTAATATTAATAAGAGGGAAGATTTAATTGTTTGTTTGTCTGCATTGAATAGGCTCCGAAACTACTAAACCGAATTGAAAAATTATTTCACTGTTGCGAAGCTACACTTTTCCCGGGTTACATAGGCTATATTTTATCCCCGTATTCCCACGGGAACGGGAACTACGCGGGTGAAACCGCGAAGCGCTGCTAGTATTTTATAAATGAGACAGCAATTGCTCCGTCCACAACCTAAAGTAAATAAAATGGTTACCAAGCACATTATTAACGACGATTTTCCTCACAGCTATTTGCATACAAACTAACCGTAATCAAGATACTGGGGCTCAATGGCAAATAATATATTGTGACCTAGCTGTGATTTTATCTCATCACTTGTTGTATAAAATATTATAGACTTTATGTAAAAAAAAATATATATTTGTTATAAAAATATTTTCTATTGTTCCATAATTACAAACTAAATAAATGCCTTTACAAAAATCAAGTTACCTAAATTTACCACGGTCCACATAAATCTACTTTTTCCCAGCCAAAAAGAAAGAGTTCTTCATAAAATAGTTTTAAGAAAACTACCCTACATTGCTGCAACCATACCCGGAAAATTGAGCGAACCCCGCGAGAATAACCAAACATTTTATTTCCTTCCCGACAGATGGCATTGCCGTGCATTTTAATATTTAATTTCTAATTTCAGGCAAGTAAAGTCGCGGATAACAGCTAGTTTTACATAAATTATACGAACAAATCTTCGTCAAGGGTATTAAAAAGGGAAAGGTGGAAAAACAATGGGGTTCTGTTTCTGACCCACATTATAACGGACGTGAAATGTGTGTTTTGAGTTCTTTTGTTTCCAAGCCATCATTCAAACAATTGCAATGGCTGAATTGATTAACAAGCGTTATAACTCCTAATACAAAAAAGACAGAAAAATACCAGCGTGAGGTCCTGGGTTCGATTCCCAGGTCGGTCAAAGTATTATTGGGCATTTCTATCTGGAATTTCTCAGTAACGGCACGGAGTATTTGTGTCCGATTGATGGCAATAGGCTCGCCCCATGGACTTTAACGTAACAGGAGAAATGTGGGTATAGGTACGTCTGTTGAAGCCTACGGCGAAACTAAGCGCCTTGTTATTTGTGTGTTCTTTTAAACGACCTCTTTCTATCAATTGTATTTTGTTGAATTTTGATAACTGATGCAGGGCTGTAGGTACAGCAATTTTGGGTGCGACTATTGATTTCCAGGGATAATTATCTAGTGGTGAACAAAAATATTTTATACAGGGTGGCCGGTACATCGACGCGCAACCTATTTACATGGATTCAGTACTTAATTCTGAAGAAAAAAACGAAAATTAACTATTCTATAAATTTTTATCTCGTAGGTAAAGTAAGTAAAGTACCTAAAGTAAATTTATTTCTCCAAAAACGCAGTAACATTTTTCAAAGTTTGCCAGTATTCATTTATAATAAATGGATGTAGCCACTGCAACCAAACTAGGGAAAGCCCGTATTTCGGTTCCTAGGTACTTGCACTTCTTCTGTTTCTATGAAACAGCTGATATTTGTTTTAAAACTGTCTAATTTCTACGCTGGGGGTCTATAATCATAATATGCTGAATTCAAATCAAATCAAATCAAATTTCTTTATTGCATTCATGTGTACATTGAGTTGTTTTACAATAAATATAAGTTCCAACATGAAACCCGGTTAGGGCACGGTAACGTAATAATAATTTTATTTTTTCACACTTAGGCACTTAATAAATTCATCGTTACAATTTGCAGGTCGATGTCTTTGCCAACCTGTATGGTTGACGGCCGAAGTTACGGCCATTTCCTACTCCGTAGGATCAGTTATGGAATTACGGACATTAGTTCGGCGCCCAATCTAAAAATAAATGACAACACGATTTGCCAGTTGTCCCTACCCGCGATATGTCAGTGCCCGTTCTAAAAAAAATATCTGTCACTTGTTTTGACAGATCAACTACATTCGGACGGGCCCGTATCTTTGTTGACGGCCTTAGAGAGTAGAACCTCTGACCCAAACGTAGAGTTATCCGGGCTCGTTCTGTCTTTGCCCATCATAACAGGGCCAATTACTGACCAATCATATTGTATTATAACGGGTGTAAAAAAAAATTTAAACTATGGCTACACAATACTAACCTAACCTCGCCACTAACCTCGTGGAGGCGATCGGCGGCGGCGATCTCTCGCGTCCGGCCCTGGTGCAGGCCATGGTACGGAGTGAGAGGGCATGAGGAGCCGTCACCTCCTTCAGCAAAGCAGTAATGCTCGCGAAGAGGGAGGCGGCGCACGTGAGGGAGAGGCAGCTTATGCGCCCTCGCGACCCTAGCCGCCGCAGGATACGGAAACGCCCTGGGCGTCGGGAATCCCAGGCCGATTTCCGGCCACCGTAGGCATGGGCTTGCGGACGGCGAATGGGTAGCTCGCTGTCCGGTAAGGACCAAGCCCAAGTCGACGGCGCGTTGTGTTCCACGCGCGCCTCAAAGAGATGTCAGCACAAAAATGATGGGGCCCGCAAGGGCCGATGCCTGCCAGGGGTGCGGGTTTGTTCGAAAGAGACACCACAGCCCCTGGCATACGGGCAACTGAAGGAACACGGGTGGGTTTTAGTCAGTAAAAGTCTGACACGCCCTCCTGCTCCACCCAGAGCGGGAGAAGTTATTTGATGATTTCCCACCCAAAAAAAAAAAAAAACGCGCTACCATTCATTACAATCATAACGATAAAAACTTGTCGCTTTATTATAACTTATCGTAGCCAAATAAAGCAATAAAAGAAAATAACGTGTAGGCAAGTAAGTAATTTCTATGTTGTTAATAAATAAGTTTTCTAAACGAGCTGGCAATAAAATTATACATGAATGTATTAGATGTTTATCAACGTGCACTGAGGGAATAAGGTCAATATGACGTTCTCAGGCGATGGGACACAACTTATGGCTGTTTATGTACTGCTATATAATTTTCTAGTCAAATGCTTAGCCTTTATCGTGTACGTCACGGTAGATTGATAATGATCTTCCTGGTGTAACGACTGGTGTGCTTTGATATCAGCCTATAAATGTTGGCTGTTGAATATGGACCAAAGTGCCGTGATCATCTAATTTTGCTAACGGATTGTTGGTGTAGAATGTAGAAGAACTCCGTCTGTTATGCGTAGATAGTGCTGTTATGGTCCTAATCCTCTTTTGTATCAAGAGCAATATTAAATTTATTTTGTGCTAAAACTATTTCTATATCGGTATAACACTTATTTAACCTCAAGAAAGCCTACAGGAGAAAACGTTGCCAATCCTAACCAATCGTCTAGTTATCAATCATTATACATCTTTACCAACCAACACTATAAACCCAGTGCGCCAAAACATCAAAATCTCTGGACAAAAAGACCACATCGATGCAGAAAAACATTTCGTAAATTGTACACGCAGAACGTCACTTGTTTCTGTGACAGCGCAGTGGGTCTGATTGACAGCGCTGACCGCTGCCTGATTAATGCACGCACATTGATTGCATACGAAAACGCAGTTTTTTACTGACATTTGTTTGTAAGGGAATTGTGTTGTGCAAATTATAGTGGTGAGGTTTGTCATGAAGTATGTCAGAAAAAGTTAAATTAAAGTTAAATCATTGGAAAGTACTGCTAGCCATTACAGTCGTATAGAGAAAAATAGGTAAGAGGAAAATGTGTGACCTTTTTTTGGGTGGGAAATCATTAAATAAGTAGTCACTCAGTAGCCTGTATGCCAGGGGCTGCGGTATCTCTGTCGAACAAACCCGCACCATATTATGTGTGACCTTAAGTTTTTTTTCTTCATATTATAAATATTGTTATGATTCCTGACCTGAATCTTTATTTAAGAGTCACTATTACTTCATTCAAAATATCAGTTCTCTAAAGTAAAAAAAAAAACAATAAGGTTTAAGCTCTGCTATAACCCTTCAATACCTTCTTATAGCAAATAAATGTAAATGAAATCACAAAATATACTCCAAACTTAAACCGAATGTAATCCCACTCACTTCTGACTTCTAAGAACGCACCATAAACATGACTTAGCTACTTGCCCACAAAAATAACACTTTGGACAGTCATTCAACAGTGGGACATTATTCAAGCCCACTAATCCTTCGTGGCTCTGACGGTCTGACGGTCTATAGTAGTCTGTGGCAGGCGTCATTTTTCATTCTTTGTGTAAACGTCGCCTGGCACGCCCTTTCACAGATAGGCATACATTATTTATCATTTGCAGCCTGATTTGTATGAGCTTTTGTCAGTGATGTGTTCTTGTTGTTAGTTTTAGAATTCAGATGGCGTTACAGAAACTGTAGATTTCTGTTTTCTACAAGTTCCCCATCGTAGGACTATTTATCTTTTCTTTTTCAACTGCTGTTTTCTGATTTCAACCGTTATAACATGCCGCATGCCACCATAATATAAAAACAATGATTAAAGTTTTATACACTCACGCCAAATACCTTACTTAGTTCTGACCTGTCATTGCTTTATTTTCAATATTTTTCACCGTGTGGTATTTTCTTTCAAAAGTGCTCTAGTGTTTATTTTAAATAAATAATTTTACTTTGACTTTATGACGACTAATAGAAAAATATGGAAAAAGACATTGGGGCCGACCTCAAATATTGTAATGAGGGCAAGAGAGTGATGATGTAACATAACAGTAGAACGCACAGGTACGATTTATTTCGTCGGTTTTTTCTTACTTCTTTTCTTTCTTATATCAACTTAACTCAGCTTCTGACGTTTCATAAGTGCCCATGCAGGTTTATATGAAATAAAAATATTTTGATTTTGATTTTTAACATTTAAGCGGAAATTGCAGAGGTATTTTCTTAACAAATAGCCTAGAGTCATCTCAACATCTCTCTTCCTTGAATTTGTATATATATATATATATTAGAAGTATATATTGTAGTAGATATGTATGCGTGTATATGTAGTATATGATTATATGTTTATAACCAATTTATGTACCAATCTTTTTTGTAATCCATAATGATATATTTTATAGTTCTTTTTTTAATCATTGTTCCTTTCCTCCAAAGCACCTGCCATCTAATCTCTTCACCACCCATGGTTGACTGGTAGAGAATGCCTAAGGCATTAAGTCCGCCTTTGTACCTTTTTGTGTGCGAGAAGTTTAAATAAATAAATAAATAAAATAGGTATTATACAAAATAATAAGTATTACGAAACGGATAAAATTGGCATGTAATTCAGTTTCCACAAAAAAAAAACGATCGGCCTACCTAACAGTGCAAGCTAGTCGATTTTGTTACCTGCATTCTCAATTTTCAGTAGATCAAGTCACAAAGGTTCCTCAAAAACGCAGTCAAAGGTTTACGAGTTTTCAAGTGGCAACACGAACACGAGCCTTCCACTCGTTTCCGCGAAACTCACTGGAAACATAACAGTTTCCCTTTTTGTGAAAATAAAATAAAAATTTAGTGGCGCACGGTGGGCAGGGACGCTGACTTATTGTGCCGCGTTCTGGCGGGAGCTTTGAGACTTTTATTTTGGTCATCGTTTGTAATAGGGGTTTATAACTGGGGTTTACCTACTATTGTAGGGGTTTCGGGTTGTTCGAAAGAGATATCGTGGCCCCTGGCACACAGGCAATTGAAGGAACACGGGTGAGTTTTAGTCAGTAAAAGTCTGACACGACCTCCTGCTTCACCTAGAGCGGGAGAAGTTATTTGATGATTTCCCACCCTCAAAAAAGAACCTACTATTGTATAGAATCAAGTTCTTTTAACTTAACAGACAGCTGTGCTGCTGGGGCGTTTTTTGTACCACTTCTTCTTCCCAGCTAAAGCACTAGGAATTGGTGAAGAGCGGGCGTTTTTAGGGACTGTCTTATATAATTTTGACGTTCATAAAGTGCTGACTCACAGCCTAATTTGAATAAATGTCTTTTGATTTTTATATAAGGGAGTGTATTGGTGCATCCATAATATGGTTTTCAACACACTTGCTCGTAAAGTGAGCCTTATTACATCGTTCTTAGGGCCATAAACCGAACTATAACACACACGTGCATAATAATATTACGCACTAGTGCATAATAGAACTATCCCTACAAAGTTAAGTTAGTATCTTACTGCAAATTATATGCGAGTAAAAAGAGCATTTTCAATTTAACCGGGTAGTATAGCTTTTTTTTTTGTAACAACAAAGAGGTAGTATGCCGCTGAAAATCCATTAAAATTTTTGGAATAAATAAATGTGTCCTTAATTAAGACGAAAAAAAATTTCATCATCATCATCAAATTAATTTTAATTCACAATAATTTGTTATAAAATATTTGGATTTTATCACTAAAATGATATTTTTGAAGTAGGCCGTATGGCTATATGTAATCAATCACCTTGCATTTGGTGCGTGCAAAAAGAAAAAAAAACTTGCGCGCCATTTCCCATAGTTTTCATATTTTGTTTGGAACGCATTTGTTGCTGTGTGGTAAAACGATTTATGCAATACAGGTTTGTTTTTCCTCGCAAGTGTGTTGAAAAAGTGCGTATGAATCTCGTGAGCAACTGGCTCACTAGACAGTTCGGCTGATTTAAGCAACCCACAGCCTCGTGTATAATGAGCAACTTAGCTCACTTGTATCATAATATAGGAGTCAGACTCTGGCTTCTAGCAACCCGTAACAACGGCCAAAAGGTCCACGAATGACAGTCGGGATCGTTTTGATAATGTAAAGATGACCAAAACAAGCGTAGCTCAACCTTATCGATTGACTCGTGTAGCTGTTATTAGATAGCCACGACCCCTCACACGCATCTCTACAATAGTGGCCTCTTTTTAACCACCGTTTTATAGGAGAATCGGTCTCAGCCATAGTTATAAGAAAAAATCTTAATATAGGTAATTAAAATAAAGAAACAATTCTATTTTTTATCTGTGGAGCATATGAGCGTGGTTTATCATCTACGGTGTGTCGTCCAGCAGGTAGATACAACCGTCGGATGACGTGGTGAGCAATTTTTCTATACTAATATTAATAAGAGGGAAGATTTAATTGTTTGTTTGTCTGCATTGAATAGGCTCCGAAACTACTAAACCGAATTGAAAAATTATTTCACTGTTGCGAAGCTACACTTTTCCCGGGTTACATAGGCTATATTTTATCCCCGTATTCCCACGGGAACGGGAACTACGCGGGTGAAACCGCGAAGCGCTGCTAGTATTTTATAAATGAGACAGCAATTGCTCCGTCCACAACCTAAAGTAAATAAAATGGTTACCAAGCACATTATTAACGACGATTTTCCTCACAGCTATTTGCATACAAACTAACCGTAATCAAGATACTGGGGCTCAATGGCAAATAATATATTGTGACCTAGCTGTGATTTTATCTCATCACTTGTTGTATAAAATATTATAGACTTTATGTAAAAAAAAATATATATTTGTTATAAAAATATTTTCTATTGTTCCATAATTACAAACTAAATAAATGCCTTTACAAAAATCAAGTTACCTAAATTTACCACGGTCCACATAAATCTACTTTTTCCCAGCCAAAAAGAAAGAGTTCTTCATAAAATAGTTTTAAGAAAACTACCCTACATTGCTGCAACCATACCCGGAAAATTGAGCGAACCCCGCGAGAATAACCAAACATTTTATTTCCTTCCCGACAGATGGCATTGCCGTGCATTTTAATATTTAATTTCTAATTTCAGGCAAGTAAAGTCGCGGATAACAGCTAGTTTTACATAAATTATACGAACAAATCTTCGTCAAGGGTATTAAAAAGGGAAAGGTGGAAAAACAATGGGGTTCTGTTTCTGACCCACATTATAACGGACGTGAAATGTGTGTTTTGAGTTCTTTTGTTTCCAAGCCATCATTCAAACAATTGCAATGGCTGAATTGATTAACAAGCGTTATAACTCCTAATACAAAAAAGACAGAAAAATACCAGCGTGAGGTCCTGGGTTCGATTCCCAGGTCGGTCAAAGTATTATTGGGCATTTCTATCTGGAATTTCTCAGTAACGGCACGGAGTATTTGTGTCCGATTGATGGCAATAGGCTCGCCCCATGGACTTTAACGTAACAGGAGAAATGTGGGTATAGGTACGTCTGTTGAAGCCTACGGCGAAACTAAGCGCCTTGTTATTTGTGTGTTCTTTTAAACGACCTCTTTCTATCAATTGTATTTTGTTGAATTTTGATAACTGATGCAGGGCTGTAGGTACAGCAATTTTGGGTGCGACTATTGATTTCCAGGGATAATTATCTAGTGGTGAACAAAAATATTTTATACAGGGTGGCCGGTACATCGACGCGCAACCTATTTACATGGATTCAGTACTTAATTCTGAAGAAAAAAACGAAAATTAACTATTCTATAAATTTTTATCTCGTAGGTAAAGTAAGTAAAGTACCTAAAGTAAATTTATTTCTCCAAAAACGCAGTAACATTTTTCAGAGTTTGACAGTATTAATTTATAATAAATGGATGTAGCCACTGCAACCAAACTAGGGAAAGCCCGTATTTCGGTTCCTAGGTACTTGCACTTCTTCTGTTTCTACGAAACAGCTGATATTTGTTTTAAAACTGTCTAATTTCTACGCTGGGGGTCTATAATCATAATATGCTGAATTCAAATCAAATCAAATCAAATTTATTTATTGCATTCACGTGTACATTGAGTTGTTTTACAATAAATTTAAGTTCCAACATGAAACCCGGTTAAGGCACGGTAACGTAATAATAATTTTTAACACACTTAGGCACTTAATAAATTCATCGTTTCAATTTGCAGGTCGATGTCTTTGCCAGCCTGTATGGTTGACGGCCGAAGTTACGGCCATTTCCTACTCCGTAGGAGCACATACGGACATTAGTTCGGCGCCGAAAACTAAAAATGAATGACAACACCAACACGATTTGCCAGTTGTCCCTACTCGCGATATGTCTTTGCCCGTTCTAAAAAAAATATCTGTCACTTGTGTTGATACATCAACTACATTCGGACAGGCCCGTATCTTTGTTGACGGAATTAGAGAATAGAACCCCTGACCCAAACGTAGAGTTATCCGGGCTCGTTCTGTCTTTGCGCATCATAACAGGGCCAATTACTGACCAATCATATTGTATTATAACGGGTGTAAAAAAATTGTAAACTATGGCTACACAATACTAACCTAACCGCGCTACCATCCCCCCAGAGTGGGTTCCCGCATCGTCGTTGCGGGGGGCCTCAGTAACCGTGGATTCCAGCCACGGTGAAACCAAGAGGAACCCAAAGGTGGGGCCGCTCGTCAGGGCTTTTGCCTTCAAGCCATTGACGTAGCGGCCAAAAAGTAGGTTGCGGTGAGGTGCACCGCAACTGAGGTGGGCAGCGATGTCGAATGGGAGGCATCGCGGCTGAGGGTTACGGGCTGCGGTAGAGGAGGAGTGCCGGTGCTTCTGAGCAGCGCTCTTCCCTTCCGTGGCCTGGACGGGGCCGCCACCGTTTGATGGCGGACGCGGTGGGGCCGCAGGGGAAGAGGAGTGTCGGTATAGCGTCAGCCACTCTCCCTATCCCCTGCGGCCGAAAAGTGGTAGACGGGACGGCGCGTTGTGTTCCACACGCGCGCCGTCAAAGATGTCAGCAACCACTGGTGGGGTCCGCAAGGGCCGATGCCTGCCAGGGGTGCGGGTTTGTTCGAAAGAGATACACACAGCCCCGGGGCTGGGCTACTGAGGGAACACGGGTGGGTTTTAGTCAGTAAAAGTCTGATACGCCCTCCTGCTCTACTCAGCAGGAGAAGTCATTTGATGATTTCCCACCCAAAAAAAAAAAAACCGCGCTACCATTCATTACAATCATAACGATAAAAACTTGTCGCTTTATTAGAACTTATCGTAGCCAAATAAAGCAATAAAAGAAAATAACGTGTAGGCAAGTAAGTAATTTCTATGTTGTTAATAAATAAGTTTTCTAAACGAGCTGGCAATAAAATTATACATGAATGTATTAGATGTTTATCAACGTGCACTGAGGGAATAAGGTCAATATGACGTTCTCAGGCGATGGGACACAACTTATGCCTGTTTATGTACTGCTATTTAATTTTCTAGTGAAATGCTTAGCCTTTATCGTGTACGTCACGGTAGATTGATAATGATCATCCTGGTGTAACGACTGGTGTGCTTTGATATCAGCCTATAAATGTTGGCTGTTGAATATGGACCAAAGTGCCGTGATCATCTAATTTTGCTAACGGATTGTTGGTGTAGAATGTAGAAGAACTCCGTCTATTATGCGAAGATAGTGCAGTTATGGTCCTAATCCTCTTTTGTATCAAGAGCAATATTAAAGTTATTTTGTGCTAAAACGATTTCTATATCGGTATAACACTTATTTAACCTCAAGAAAGCCTACAGGAGAAACCGTTGCCAATCCTAACCAACCGTCTGGTTTTCAATCATTATACATCTTTACCAACCAACACTATAAGCCCAGTGCGCCAAAACATCAAAATCTCTGGACAAAAAGACCACATCGATGCAGAAAAACATTTCGTAAATTGTACACGCAGAACGTCACTTGTTTCTGTGACAGCGCAGTGGGTCTGATTGACAGCGCTGACCGCTGCCTGATTAATGCACGCACATTGATTGCATACGAAAACGCAGTTTTTTACTGACATTTGTTTGTAAGGGAATTGTGTTGTGCAAATTATAGTGGTGAGGTTTGTCATGAAGTATGCCAGAAAAAGTTAAATTAAAGTTAAATCATTGGAAAGTACTGCAAGCCATTACAGTCGTATAGAGTAAAATAGATAAGAGGAAAATGTGTGACCTTAAGTTTTTTTTCTTCATATTATAAATATTGTTATGATTCCCTGACCTGAATCTTTGTTTAAGAATCTCTATTACTTCATGCAAAATATCAGCTTCTCATAATTAAAAAAAATAATAAGGCATATACTCTGCTTTAAGCCTTCAATACCTTCTTATAGCAAATAAATGTAAATCAATAGGTACCCAAATGAAATCACAAAACATACTCCAAACTTAAACCGAATGTAATCCCACTCACTTCTGACTTCTAAGAACGCACCATAAACATGACTTAGCTACTTGCCCACAAAAATAACACTTTGGACAGTCATTCAACAGTGGGACATTATTCAAGCCCACTAATCCTTCGTGGCTCTGACGGTCTGACGGTCTATAGTAGTCTGTAGCAGGCGTCATTTTTCATTCTTTGTGTAAACGTCGCCTGGCACGCCTTTTCACAGATACATACATTATTTATCATTTGCAGCCTGATTTGTATGAGCTTTTGTCAGTGATGTGTTCTTGTTGTTAGTTTTAGAATTCAGATGGCGTACCAGAAACTGTAGATTTCTGTTTTCTACAAGTTCCCCATTGTAGGACTATTTATCTTTTCTTTTTCAACTGCTGTTTTCTGATTTCAACCGTTATAACATGCCGCATGCCACCATAATATAAAAACAATGATTAAAGTTTTATACACTCACGCCAAATACCTTACTTAGTTCTGACCACGATTATTATTTTTAATGTAGAATTGACAAATTTGTTTCTTTCGTTTACTAGGAAAAAAGCAGTCAAATAAAAAACAAAACGTCTACAAGCCGCTTTACTGCTTATTTAAAAGCACTACTAAAATATTCTCCGAACCAACAAAAACTCGCACATATGTTTTGCAAAACTGAAAGCGGATAAACTTTAACAACCTAGTTTCCTATAAAAATCACATGCAAATGTCTCCTACATAGCAAAAACACAATTTTTTGCTTGATAAAATTTTATAGTCAATGGGAACTTGGCGCCGGCGTTATGTCAAGCATAAAGTTGGTGACAAATTGCAAGTTTTTTTTTTGCCAAAAACTAACCACTTCTTTTGGTCAAGAGCTCTCGTCACCTGCCCACTGGGGTGCCCAAAGGACGGCAGCAAGAAGAGTTTGTCAAAATAAAGATTTATTCAGACCAGTTTTTTGACTTGCAATTTTCACCAGCTGCCCAATGTGTATCCTGGAGAAGATAAGTGTTTCAGATGAAAAAATAAAACTTCACAACGATTGAAAGGAAGTAATAAATATCTTATTCCGATGGGCTTGCGCTTAACTAAATTATTGCACAAGTGCCTGACAGAAATTAATGTTGATTTTTTCCTCCTTCATAGTGCCGGATAAAGAGAATACACATGACTCAATATTAATGTTGTTTTCTACTTTTTGAAACTTCGTGGTGCTCTGGCACGACAGTTATCAACTGTTGTTGGTCAAAAACTTCGCCACTTCCACGTCAGTATCGGTGGCAGTTCAGAAGTCACTTTGGTTGACTTGCATGTTTTGGAGCACAGAGGGCAAGGTCGAAGGTGGAGCATAGGTAGTTTATGACATAGCTCCATATCCACACCCTGCTGCCGTTGTCAAAAGGTACTGTCATAAGTTTGATTGGATTGGTTTAAAAAGCAGGTTGCATTTTGAGCCCAATTCGAGAGAAGTAATAAGGGAGCCAAGTAAACATGACCCTATCACACTAAACACCATCCCTCGTCTATCCTGCCAGTGCCATTCTGCATCCACGTTGAAAACATTAAAAGATTACGCCATATTTACGACCAACTGCTTTGTAAGCTTGATACAAGACAAACATGAGTGATGCGTGATGAATCTCAGCATCCTCCGGATTACCGACATTTGAAGACGTCTTACCACACATGTGCAGACTGGTAAAACTTTAACTAGAAGTAGTAAGGGTGAAATTTACATGGCTAGTGGTGTTGTATGTTGGTGTTGCGGTGTTAGTTTTGCGTACAAAGGCGCAATTTGTGCGGTAGTTAGAGGGACCGATGCGATATTTCAGTTGGGTGTTTGTTCAGGCCGTTTGTGGCTTGTTAGCGGGTTCAGGATGCGACGGTTTTGGGTGTTAACTCGTTGTTTTGACAAGCCCAAGTTTGACTTTGAATTGTATGTGGAATTTTGGTGGATTGTGGCTGGTAAATACGGTGTTAATCCTCGTTCAAAAAATGATAGCTAACCATGTTAACTTTTAAAGACACCATTATTTTATAAGGAACTAGCTTTTGCCAGCGGCGTCACCCGCGTGAAAGTCGAAAGTTATCCCACGGGAACGTACAGAGGCCAGCACATCAAGCTACCCCAATCTGTCTAATTTATTTGATAGTTTTTCAACTCTATTGCAAAGGAATAAGGTTTATGTTCAATTGGGAAAATTTGACAGTTTGGGATAGCTTGACCTGCTGGCGACTGTACTACCGGTATAAAAAGTATCAAACTGTTGTTTTTACTACTGTCCACACATTTTTTTTTTTTTTTTTAATATTCCATGTGTCTTAATCTGTCAAGTCCGGCTATTGAGACACAATTGATTTTCTTTTGTATCGTACCCTATCGGGTGCGGCCCGGGCTTGACCGGGGAACATACGAAAAATAAAAACTTTTTTTCAAAAAAATTACAACCGACTTCCGAAAAACACTACAAAGTGCAAAATAACTTTAATTTCGGAAGGCGGTGACAAATAATTAAAATACACATCCAAAGTCACCGCCTTCCGAAATTAAAGTTATTTTGCACTTTGTAGTGTTTTTCGGAAGTCGGTTGTAATTTTTTTGAAAAACAGTTTTTATTTTTCACTTTTTAGTTACCTAACCCACACCGATTCGAAATTTCATCATCCTTGGGGTCAAAACAATGCATATTTATGCGATAGCAGCATTCGCGGTTGATTTGCTGTAATTTTTTGAAGAGTTCCGTTGTCTGTCTCCGAAACGCATCATCAGATCTATATGAAATTTGAATGGGACCATTTCGGAATAAACCCCTTTCGAACAAAAAAAGAATTTTGCAAATCCGTTTACATATGACGGAGTTATGCCCGAACATACATAAAAAAATATATATATAAACATGTCGAATTGATGATAACCTCCTTCTTTTTGAAGTCGGTTAAAAAAAGCCGAATTGGTCGAGCCGTTCTCAAGTTTTGCGTTTAGTAGTATTCATTTTTATTTATATAGATATATAAGATAGATTTGATCATTTATTGAAGACGATTTTAAGTGTTTCACAAGTGAACGTTTCATGAATTGCGTGATAATCTAGGAATATCTAAAGAATAACTGATTAGCATCCTGAAATATACAGGGACAAATAAAATGAACACCAGAAAAGCTTTTCGCCATTAACCTATATCGAATCTTAGATTGAATCATCGGGGTATTTAAAAGCTTAATTTTAAATTGCAATGCAAATTAAACAACTGGTTTAAAAGCCAAGTGCCTTCAAAACTTAAGTGGTATCTTCCTTTGGTTAAGGAAGTAATAAATTTCATGCTGCGATGCTCTTGCGCACGCAAAGTCAATGTTTGTCCAATGTGTCATTTTATGGGCATTTTATGGAGGAAACGTGCAAAAAATGCTATAGATAGACACATTATGGTGTCGTGTTTTCGTGTACCTTTTTGCGTGTAAATGTGGTAATTCGTTCCCTTATCGTGGCTCGTTTTATGGCGACATGAAAAGTGTTTTTTGTGTTATAATTTTATTATGCATATTAATGATTGTGTTGTTGGTCGGTAAGTAAATGTTTGGTTGATTAAATAGAACCGGCGTTACTTTAGCTTCTGTTGTCTGTTATGAATTTTTGATCAACTTTTTATCGACGACTCGGGGTACCTAGTTACATAACACACTGAGGACGAATTTCACTTTACTAAAACCGCGTTCAAGAGCTGTCAGTGTCATAATTGTTGGGGATGTTGACACTGACAACTGTCCTGAACGTTTTCAGTTTTATTTGTGAAATCATGCCTGACAGTAAATAGTAATCGCTTTGATTTTGACAGTATTCTTGTTTAGTTCTATCAAATGTACATTAAATTATAATATTTTTTCTATAAGTTCGCTCCAGCCGGCTGTCGCTGAAAACCAGCGCTGGGGCTCTGTCTTGCAAAGAGTCACAGCATAATGCTGAGCGATAGTCTTTTTGCGTGGATGTGACGCATGTTTCCCTCAACCTTTTCTTATTTTTGTGTTCCTGTACTTTTTTGCGTTATGTTTACCGCAAATAAACGTATTTTTTTCTTTCTTTCTTTCAGTATACTTCAAAATTGTTCAGATTCTGATTGATGGACTGGGAGCTGGAAAGATCAGCTTTCTTTAGGTCTTTGTACTTCGCTTCATCTACGTACTCTACACTACTTAAACCTTCTAATAAAATAATTTATTTATTAAATCAAAACATAATGTTAGCATTAAGTTAAGTAACATAAATGAGTAGACTTGACATATGCTAGTTAACAGACAGGAAGGTGTTGCAACCAGCACCCTGCTAAGTTATATAATAACTTGTATTAAGGGCAGTGGTATTATACAGCCCATACATATTTTAGTTACAAAAAATAATTGCAACCAGAACAAGTGTTCTAAAGTTAACATACAATCATAATTGCAGAATTCGAAATTACAGATGATATGGTTTTACATTTTATTTGACATTTGAATAATTCGTATGTGTGCGTTTGTGTATGTTTATGTTGAGGGTGAGTGCGTGTGTGTGAGGGTGTGTGTGTGTGTGTGAGAGAGAGCGAGGGTGGATTATAATCAGAGAAAAGCAGGCGTTCTGTATCCAGGTAGTTATTTGTAAGTAGTACCAGTAAATGTCTCTGTACACTACAGCAGACCATACCGTCTTGAACGATCAAAAATACTGTCTTCTTGTTCAATTTTTGATTTCCATCTTTATTTTCCGGAATATATAGCCATAAACCAGAGCCACAGATCCATTCATCGCTGATAGTACAACGCGTGAACCGTTTAATTCTGCCGTCGATCCACAGCCGCAAGGAACGGAAACCGCCGCGAATAAATCAGGGTTAACTCCACCCGCGGGATGAGAAGTCGCCGTAAATAAATTTAGCACTTGCCGTTAATATTTGTGATACTTTTTGATACGTTTTAGGTATCTTTTGATTTTCTGCGATTACTTTCAGAGATCCTAAAGAAGATGATCCTAATCCCTAAGTTATACAGGGTCGCAGGGACATCGACGTGAAAACTGAAACCATGAATTTCAACAGCACAAGGTTCTAGAGGTAGATTTTTTTAATAGTTTTTTTTTGTTTTGGCGCTACTCTCCCACTGCTGGGCAAAAGGCCTCCCCCAAATCCTTCCAGGAACTCTTTTCCCGCGCCACTTCGAACTAGCCCTCGCGGTACACTTCCAGGTCACCTCGCCACCGCTTTCTGGGCCTACCGAGGCGGCGTCGTCGATCTTCGCCCAAAGATCATCCTGTATACGACTGATGTGACCCGCCCAATCCCATTTAGCCTGGCAGCCTTCTTGCCTACGTCTTTTATACCCGTTCTGGAACGCAACTAGGTGTTCCGAATTTTATCCGGTCTTTTCACACCCAAAATGCTGCGTTCCATCGCTCTTTGGCAAACTCCAAGATATGACGGTTATCAAAAAAAAAATTGTTTCATTGAAAAGTGCAATACCTACACGTTCACTCAAAATGTATGGCAGCGCTATATTATTTTGGAAGCCGATGAAAAATTTCAAAGAAAGGGATTTCAGAATCATGTACTGAACCCATTGTAGGTACAGACGCCAGCACATCAAGCTACTACAAACTGTCAAATATTCCCAATTGATGAACCTTATTCGTAAGTCATAAAGTTGAAAATCTATCAAAGAAATTTGACAGATTGGGGTAGCTTGATGTGCTGGCGTCTACTCTGTACCTAACAGGTTGTGGGTCGATGTATCTGCCACCCTGTATAGTCATTGAATGGTAGATAAGGTACAAGATTAAATCTTGTGTTTTCTTCGGGTGGTTTTTTTTTTGTGAAATTTCGGAAACTGTGATGTAAACCATAGACTGGTTTCGTGAAAGTAAACCGAAATTTCAAGTGTTGATCAGAGTTATGATATTGTACAATATGAATTTGCTTAAAGGTCAAGTGTATCTCAATGTATCAGAAGATAACACCGCAGATTCCCGACCAGCTTTTCAAATGTTTCAGCAAAACTGTAATGACATTGATAAACTTGAGCATTGCACTATTATAACTTGTCAAACTTTACGCTAAAGCAGACTTTAAGTTCGAGCAGTGGTGGGCCAGTGGTAACGGCTGTGACTTACGAGTTGTGGGGGTCGTAGGTTCGAACCCTGATAGGCGCTTTACTTTGAGTAAATAATTTTATCACTACTGCCTCCGAAACGGTGAAGGAAAATATCGTGAGGAAACCGGTATGTCCTAAAACCAAAAATTCGAAAACCTGTGACAACTATCAACCCGTACTGGGCCTGCGAGGTGGATTGTGGCCCTCTCTTTCTCACACAGTCTGTGTCCCAGCAATGGGAACATTATTGGCTGATTATGTTAAACTTTAACCTACCTACCAAAAGACATACCCATACTACAACAGGGATAACCAACCTACCGACTGTCAAGTTACAAACGTCAAATTCACAGGTCCACCCACATTTTCAGAACAAATATAGTTGTCAATAAACAGCCACATTGTCATTTGTAAGGTCATATGAATCGTCGGTTAATTCGCCCGGGCGACTAACAACCACAAGGAGCGGAAATGAGGTGAATAAATCAAGTTTAACTCCACTCGGGGGAGTGCGGTACGGTCCGCAGAAACATTTAGATCTGTTTACTTTGTTTTAATTTCAGTTTTATAATGTTATTAGTTTTATTTTCTTTGTAGAAGGTATTTAATTTATTCTTTCTTTCGAGTAATTTTAATTCAGTTTTATAAAGAATTATTTAAAGGCAAAGTAATATTAATTCAATAATTTTAAAAGTGACTTGACCTTACCTGAATTTGCCCTTGTAGTACATTTTAAGCAATCGGAACGTCAATTTTACTTTCTATCGTCTGAGCAATTTTACGTTTAAGTATATTTCAGATCTTTTACAGGTTTTCTTCAAAATGTTTCACATATAATCGGTACGATTACTTACCTCTTAAAAGACCAGTTAATCAAAAATATTCCGAAATAACCTTTATTTAAAATAAGAACATCAGAGGACATACCCACCCAAAAAGCATTTAAATACCCTAACCACATAACCCCACAAAACTTGCGCTGCTAACCGTATCCATATTCATTAGTCGGACCATTAATTATTTTTTGTTGAGCCCTCGACTGTCGGCTGTCAGCGTTTACAGTTTCATTTAAATTGACAACGATGACTGTCAGCCATGATGTGGACTGCGCAGTGTCATTCCTACGCGACGCATGCGGACCAACCAGTAAATCTTGACATTAGGGGGTGGCGCTGCTTATTAAGACAAATATCAAAGTTTAGTACGTTTTTGGCGTTAGTTCCAAATTTTGCCGCGTGTCTAAATATATTGGGCTTTATGTTGACCATTTCTGTTTAATGTGACAGTGACGTAAGTACCTTTTCCATTTCACTAATTCGCATGCCCCGAATTAGTGAAATGGAAAAGGTTATTTTTGATGAGTATGATCGTGATGTTATTTTTATTACGCCTCTAAAGAGTGGTAAGGAGTACCTACACCTATTTTATTTACCTATGTACCTAGGCGTCAATGCATGTAAATACTGAGGAATACTTTACTTTATGACACAAAAATATATTTTCTTTTAAGTTAAGTTTCACGAGACAATTTTAAGTTTCTAAAAACATAAACTGTGTTACAGTCAACACAATAAAATAGGCAGATATAATTATAATGTTGGTGCCTAGGTGCAATTGAAAAGAAACAAAGCCAAATGTCATGCAAAAGTATTTTTTCATAGCCAGCTTTGGACAGAACAGGTTCAATTTGCAAAAAGATAAAACTTCAAACTATGCGTCCAATATTTCAGTACCAAAAAAATAAAAAAATCAACGACAACAAAAAAATCACCGGCGACATCAAATATCAAAAGCATGAGCGTTTGCACATTTTTCACAAACCGGCGAAATATCGATCGAGAAGGGCGACCATGACTCGTTGCCATCCCCTGGGATATCCCGGAACGTGCCCGGACGTGGCGGGAACCCGGGACCGGGACGAGCCCGGGATAATTGTTACCTCATTGCTGACAAGCCGTTTGTCTTGTCTTCCACATTGTTAATGGATTGGTGATTTGTTGTGAGCTAATTGTGGAACGGTTTTCGTTTATTTTTGGTGGAAAGGCTTTATAGTGTTGTGGGTTACAATATCGATTGCTTGTAATATGCTTGTCAGACTTTCAATTCTAGATTGAAATTATTGAAAAGGATCTGTTGGCTTTTGAACAGTTAATATGTCATTTCGGTTTAAATAATTTATTGTTTAGTTAGTCCAGCCCATTGGTAGCTTAGTGGTAATGGCCACGACTTACTTCTTATAGGTCATGGATTCGAACCTAAGGCATTCTACTTTGTGTAAATTATGTCACTGTTCTCAAAATGGTGAAGGAAAACATCGTGAAGAAACCGACATGTTCTAGAACTAAAAAATCAAAGACACATCGCCAACCCACATAAGCCCGCGTAGTGGTGGATTATGGCCCACTGTTTCTCTCTTACAGAGATAAGGCCTGTATCTCAGCAATGGGAATATTATAGGCTGATTATCTATGCTAGTAATAAAAACGCTTATTTTGAAAAACCAAGATCTCTCAAATAAAGTGTCTAAAGAATATTCTCTCTCGCTGACGGGCAGACAATACGACCACCACACTTCGCCCATAAAACAAGACATCACCCACTACACGCTCCATTTGACGCCAACATGCAATAAAAACATAATTTACGACTCCTTACATTCAAAATAAACAATCCTAAAGTCTAAAATATGTAACAAATCTATATCTATACATATAATAAATCTGTAAAGGAACTTTTTCTGTACATTTAAAATATTTCGAAAATAATTGCTTGGGGTGGTAAGGGATAATCAACAGATGACATTTTAACCCTTATCAAAATTTTTGTCTGTAGCTCGGTTTTTCAGTTTCTATGTTGAATAGATCAAGTATCACGTCAAAAGAACGAAACTAATATGGTTATCTTTCGTACTCAAATATTGTTTATAACTCAGAGTTTATATTAATTAGTCTTTGTTTCATCGCAATCGCTTCGGTCAACCTATCTAAATAATTTAAAGTGTTCAAGAAGAATTTATTTACGTAAAAATGTTGAAACACTTAGCGACATCTATTGGCGTGAAACGGTACTAACGAATACTTAATATTAACACACGTCATTCTAATTTAAGTTACTTACTGTGTCTGTGTTATTTCAAAAAGTAATGATACTGATTACTAAAATCGCTTTCCGTTGGTGGTTGATTCCCACGAATCAAAAAAGCTAAAAGAATTTCAAATAAAAAGTTGTGATAATATTAACTGACGTGGTGTTCTGAGTCATATACCTAGAATGCAATGTTAGATAAATATTTATTAGTTTTATCAATCAAATTAATACAAATAGAGGGGAAGAAATCTCATTTTTAATTGTGATAAAAGTCTTAGTAGCGCCATCTAGCATAATATAGCAAAATTAGAGCGGCTAGAGGAACATCTCCATGGAAATTCTTAATCTCTAGCGTCAGTAACGCCATCTAGGTTTGAATAGCAAACATGCAAAGACAACAACTTGATTTCGCGCGAAATTTGATAATGTTAAATTTAAATGCGTGTTTACAGCATTACTCGATTCAAATAATGGGAGTTTTGGGAGTAAAGAGTTGTAAATACTTATGTGCTAATTTTTCGTGATGTTAGTTTTCGAGGTGGGGAGGGGTTCAAGCGAGGTCGGATGGTGAAAGTCAGGAAAAAAAATCCAAAATTGCGACCATAACTACTGGTGGATTTGAGTAAATAGATAGGTTTTCACACGGGCAACTGTAGTTATGTCGATGCTCTTCCGAGCAACATCGCTTACAGAGAAGCATTTTCTTAGTTAAAACAAGTTTAAAAATGTATTTATTTATCCATTTGGCATCTCCAACAAAGGATACATTACCTACACAGGAACAATAGAAATCACAATAGTAAAATATTGACAATTTTAAAGTCGCTTCTTAAATATAATTATTTATTGGTCTACAAATAAATGTATGGCTGAACAAAAGAAACACTGAAACATTTTTGATTACAATTTACAATAAAAAGGCATCGTAACTGAGAGTCGCGGAGGATCGCTCTGTTACGTCCATTATCGGGATCGGGCTCTCTCTCTTCCTGCTGCCTGCGTCAGCAGCGGGGAGAGAGGTGGGGGCGCGCGCGGTATGGCACTACGTAGCAACAACATCGTACTTACTATGTTCATAGAAAACCCGTGCTATGCAATTAAATAGTTTTTTTGCCTGGTTTGGTTTTTTTTTCAACAGCGCTTTTAATGTGGATAATGACCGACGTTACGGGGCGTAGGTAATGTAACATTCGCAGCGAGCATGTCTTTACGCCGTGTGCTAAAATCAGTGTTGCGCGCTCGCATGTTTTGCCGTAGGTACTACTGACTGCACGAATACTTGCTTGGTAACATATTAGGTGCATTTTGACCCGTGACGCCGGTCAGTATCCACCTTTACAGCGTGATCTTTCTTCATCGTGATAACGCCATGGTCCCACGGGCCGTTAACTGACAGGTGGCGTCAGGTGTTACTGCACTGCTACCTGTCGAGGCCTATCGCAGTCCGTGCAGAGCATTCCCACTGCTGTGGTTTTATTCAGTGGTCAACGTTTGATAAACAAAGCTAAAAGACACGCGCCTGTACGGGCCGAGATAGGCGCCTGCCCCCGCGTGGAATAATGCTTCAGCACACTCAACCAGACGCGCAGTCGATTTATTGAGTAAGTACAGTAAAAGCTCCTTATTCGTGCTTCCTTCATTCGCGTTTTCACTATTCGCGGATTAAAAAAATGCGACCCAATTCCTATATCCGCGGCTAAAGATTTATTTATTTGCGGGTCTAATCGGTACATCGGTACATACATATTAACAAATAACAAAAAGGATTCCAATAGGTATCCAACCCAATATCCTTTGTAAACGCGTCGTCAGATGGACTATAAAAAAGTGAAATAGACCTTATTACAACTTCGCCTAAAGTACATTGTCAAATGATATCGCCGCTGTATTGGTTCGGCCTTTGACATCTACAATAGCCGCCTTCGCCGCGGTCGGTGTTTTTAACCGACTTCAAAAAGAAGGAGGTTATCAATTCGACATGTTTATATTTTTATTTATTTATTTATTTTTATTTATTTATTTTTCGAAAGGGGTTTACTCCGAAATGGTCCCATTGAAATTTCATATAGACAGGGCCCGATCTAGCTATTTAGCCGCTCCGGGCAAAAATAACATTCGCCGCCCTTTGCACTAACACCATCAATGATGGTATGACCATAATTATGTGATATTCTTTTAACTATATAATATTCACATACGTTAGTCTACTACGGCTTCTGAACAAGTATACAAAAATTCATGAGAGTAGGTATGTTTGTAAGTATACATTTTGCCGCTGCTCATTTTTGCCACTCTGAGCATTTGCCCGGCTTGCCCCCCCTTAGATTGGGCCCTGCATATAGATCTGATGATGCGTTTCGGAAACAGACAACGGAACTCTTCAAAAAATTACAGCAAATCAACCGCGAATGTTGCTATCACATAAATAAGTATGCATTATTTTGACCCAAAGGATGATGAAATTTCGAATTGGTGTATGGTAGGTAGGTAACAAAAAAGTGAAAAATAAAAAGTTTTTTCAAAAAATAACAACCGACTTCCAAAAAACACTACAAAGTGCAAAATAACTTTAATTTCGGAAGGCGGTGACAAATAATTAAAATACACATCCAACGTCACCGACTTCCGAAATTAAAGTTATTTTGCACTTTGTAGTGTTTTTTGGAAGTCGGTTGGTATTTTTTTGAAAAAAGTTTTTTGAGTATGTAAACAAACATAATGAAACCAACCTCATCACCATAAAGTATATTTATATATCATCATCATCATCATTTCAGCTGAAAGACGTCCACTGCTGGACATAGGCCTCCCCCACATTTATAAATGCTGCGACTTAATAGACATTCCATCCTTTGGTACGAGCCGCTTTGCGTGTTTTACCTATTGTTTCATCTTTCCATTTATTGCAAAATGTTGAATTTTTTTTTTTTACTTAAAAACGATTTTCGACGCGAAAAAATCTGTTTAACGCATAGAAATGCTTGATCGTTTACGCCTTGGAGAGTCGCTTGCATCCATATCACGCTCATACAATTAATCAATATGGTCAAAAACTTCAATTAAATTGTTTTTTTTTGTCACTTAGGAACGTATCCCCTATATTCCCATATAAATTACCATTCCATAGTCACGGTTTCTGTATTCGCGGTAGGTATTTTACGGAACGTATACCTCGCGAATAAAGAGCTTTTACTGTACCTACGGCAGGTGCACATTTACTATAAAATGAGCCTCGACCAGGCGCTTTGATCTATATTTATTCTTAAAAATCTGAGTGAGACTTCGTCGCAATATCATTATAACCCCTAAAGACGCCTGCAGGCCTAGACAAAACACCTTTCTGTTAACGTTCACGCTAAACTCTACGCCAGAATATATGGGAATGACATTACCGTGTCCTTTCCGCAGGTAATGTCATTCCCATACATTTTGGCGTACCGTTTAGCGTGAACGCCAAGAGTAATGTGTTTTGTCTCTAGGCTCTGGACTGCATTCGAAAGCTGTGGTAGATTCCTACCAGGATAGATCGGAAGATCGGAGGAGTGGTACCTACACCGTCAAAGCGACACATTATTGTTTTCCGACATGCACGCGAACGAAGTCGCGGGCACAGCTAGTTGTTAATAAGAGTATTAATACACTATTTCTTAAATAACTTGACAATAACACAGTGAGCCACACGTGTGTGCTATTAGATGTGGCCAACACTTTTATTTATTTTCAAATATTCAAATATTTCAAATATTTATTGGAACTAGAAAGAGGTTTACAAATTTTTAGTGTTCGTTAACAGCTACGATAGTTTAAAAAACTGTGTTGCAGCCATTAGCACCCACCTCCGAGAGAGGAGACGTCGGTGTTCCAACATTGATAATAAAAATAAAGCAATAAAATTAAATTAAAAAGTTATAAAATAATCTAAAGTAAAAGTAAGTAAATACATTAACTATTTAACTAAAATATTAATAACTACATTTAATTCCTATTATTTTGAATTATGAAATTAAATTAAATAATGATATTGTGATTAATTATTGAATTATGAATAATTAATAATGAATAATGAATAAATTAGGATAAGATCTTCCAGTTCTCTAAAGTGACATGTGTGTGTGTGTGAATGTATGTATGTGTGAATGTATGTACCTATGTGTGTATGTGTGTAGGGTGTATCTTTAGTTGTCTAAGTTTGATTGAATACTAAGGTAAATCATCATGAAAGGAACATTAATGCTAGGACATGTTTAACTCAAAGGTAAGTGTGTGTCACCAGTTTTTCTAACTCCTCATACGTCAGGCTTCGGAGCCATTTATCCGTGAGCGCTCTACAATCCCGTAAGGTAAGTGGATAAATATTTAAAATCTTGTTTACTCTGTTGTACAAAACAGGTCCAAAGTAGTGATACTGACGTTTGACCAAAACAACATTGGCGGGCTCAGTCGGGCACACTCTATCCGCCCTTCGTTTTTTTGAACAATGATTAGGGTCAAAAGTAAGTTCTGAGTGTTTGCGTAATATAGTGCTTAGGAAAAATGCGTGCCTCACTGTAGGCACTTTACAGAGAGCATAGAGTTCGGTGGTTGGGAAACGAATAGGTTTGTGTGCCATAACCTTAAGAACTGCCCTTTGCGCCCGTTCCAGTCTAAGCAGCAAACACTTACCAGAGCCACCCCAGGCCGCAATACAGTAGGTTATGATAGAGTGCGCCAAAGCAGAGTAAACAATCTTCAGAGTTTGGAAGTCGGCAGAAGATCTCAAATTTTTAAATACAAATATTAGTTTCCTGACACGCGACACCAATGACCCGATCTGTTCATTCCACGACATAGTACTGTCGATAATAACACCAAGATATTTTATGTGGTTTGTTCGCATAATCACATTACAGGAACAGGAAGTATTAGTTATCGCACAGCAATTGTGAGCAGTTAGGCTGAAGGGTGAAACCGGTTGGGATGTTGTTCTAGGCGCAAACGTGATAAATTTCGTTTTCTCTAGGTTTAAGGTGAGGAGATTGCTATTTAGCCATTTCATAACAATTTGTAAGGCAGATTCCGCAAAGTAGCGAGTTTCAAGCCAATCGTTGCCATGAACAAGTATAACAGTGTCATCTGCGTACATTATCATTTTGGAATTTCTTAAACATAAGTTACAGAGGTCATTTATATAAATTAAAAAAAGGGTAGGACCGAGGACGCTACCCTGTGGGACTCCATAACTAAGTACCTCTTCATTACTGGTAAAGTTACCAATTCTAACGGCCTGAGAACGGTCAGTCAAGTAACTTTTGAAAATATCAAGACACAAGCCTCTGATGCCAATTTGTTGCAGTTTAGTGAGTAGGAGGGGGACAGAGACAGTGTCAAACGCCTTGGAAAGATCAAGAAAGATTGCAATCGTTTTTAGTCTTTCTTTTATTTTTTTTGCAATAGTACTAGTTAGTTCCAAAACAGCGTCTTCTGTATTTCTTCCTGATCTAAAACCATATTGATTCGCGGCGAGAACATTATGGGAATTGAGGTAGTTTAAAAGTCTATTGTTAAGGACTTTTTCAAGGACCTTTGACAGCGTAGTCAAAACGGATATAGGTCTATAGTTATTGACACTGCCTCTGTCACCGCTCTTGTGTATAGGGTGTACGACAGCCTTTTTGAAAACAGTGGGAAAGACCCCTGACATGAGAGCAAGGTTAAAAACATGGGACATAATTGGGACAAGGATATGCCTAGCAGCCCTAAGAAGAACAGCAGATATGCCATCCCAACCGACAGCGCTATCTACTCTGAGACCTAAAACGATTCGCTCTAACTCTTCAAAGTCCGTACAGAAGAGGGCCATTGAGCCTGGATTGGCACTCGCACTAGGTGCAGGAGCTTTTTGAGGGATACCTAATACAGGCGTAATTTTAGATGCCAGAGTTTTCCCTACATTTGCGAAGAAATGGTTTACTGCATTAAGTGACTGGGTGGGGTCATGTCCTAACGACAAAAGTTCATTAGCCGATGATTTATTATTTTTAAGGTTAGAGATTGACCTAATAAGTTTCCAGGTAGCCTTTGGGTTCTTGCGATGCCTCTGAAATTCTGTGGATTCGTATTGGCGTTTCAATCTTTTCAATAGGTTATTACAGAATTTTTTATAGCGTGTATAAGTAATTTTAAGAATGTCGTTGTCAGGGTCTCTTTTTGACTTTCGGTACATTTTATCCCGGTTACGGATGCACCTCAATAGTCCAGGCGTAATCCAGGGTTTAATAATTCGGTTTTTACTAGGAATTACAGCGGTGCATGTATTATTATTAACCGCCGAGGAGATTAAGGACACTAACTTGGTAGCAGCATCGTTTGCATCATTGCTGTCAAGAACACATGAAAAGTCGGTTTTTTCAAGTTCGAGCACGCAAGCACCTACATCAACGCGACGTGTGGGTATAACTGGTCTAGGGAGATTGATTTTAAGTTTGCAGAACACTATAACTGGAGCATGGTCTGTAATAAAAGAATCGACAACCAAAGTAATAGCCGGCTTGTTGGTCTTAATAATCGCGTGATCTAAGCAACTGTTTTTACGAGTGCAGAAGAGATGACCGGGCAACATTCCATGCGATGCAAGTGCGTTCAGGTAAGTATCAGAATTTGCGTCAGCACTATTGGGTGAAATATTAACATTAATATCTCCTAGAATAATAATAGTCTTAAAACTTTTAAGCGAATTGAGAGTAAAGTCTAAACTGTCAATAAAGTTTTGAATATTTCTGTGTGATGGAGATCGATATATTGATACTAACGCAACATCGGAACCAATCTTGAGAATCAGACAATTAGCGCCAACAAAGGCGGGTTTTTCAATTGTGAAACGCATGTTATGCCTTGTATAAACGACAACACCTTCATTTTGGTTAGCATATTCGGACTTGAAGCATTGAAAGCCAGGAATCTCAGGAAGAAGAGGGCATTTGCTTAGCCAGCACTCCGACAGTACAATGACGTCAAATTGTACTTTAATTCTATCTAATAGAATAAGAAGGTTATTGAAGTTGGCAGTATTGCCTAGACTCCTTATATTTAGGTGGAAAAATTTTAATCCCCTTGCGGTATTATTAAGGTATGTTACACATCGTTCCGGGGCACACATGTATGAATTTGAGACAGAAAGATGTTCTATATCATCAGTAATTACCGAATTTTCGTCATTCATTTGGCGTTCTTAGAAATCAACAAGTAAATAATAATGCGATGACTAATGCTCTGGTCCGGAGAAGCCAGATTTGTCTGTTTCGAAGAGATTCCGTTGATTACCAGATAAGTAGTAAAAAGAGAGAGTGCAACACAGCAAGGCGGCTTGCTTGTCATATTCCTTTTATTGTAAGTAGTGTGTGTGTGAATGAGTATAAATGTGTTTAATGTGTACTTCTGTGTATGTTCAGTATGAGTAAAGATTGGTGTAATGAGAACTGGAAAAAGTACAAAAAATAACTTAAATAGCACAGAAAATAATTGCGATGGAAAAATTACAATAAATAACACAAATGACAAAAATAACGTAAAGTCCAAAAAGCACAGTCTGCGGCAATCGTCCTCACAACCAGAACTGAAGGCTACAGGAACATGATTCGTGTGGACGTAAGGGGTATCATAGCCGACTAGTCACTTTGGGTCGGCAGGTTTTGGTAGATCTAATTCATTCTTGATCAAAACATATGAGGAGCATTTATAGTTGAACACGTAGTAAATTAACTGCTTTACGGCTGTAAGACAATTTTTCAAGATGCCCATTATCCGTTGCTACTGTTTTGTTAAGATTATTGGTAGTTGAGCAGCGATGCTCAATATATTATTTTTATACATTTTTTCAATTGTATTTTAATTGAACCAAACGGTGCTCAAGGAGACAAAAAAAAATACTGTAGGTAGGTACTCAGTTTTAATTTTTGTTTTACTTAGGAATTTAATTAATCAATTGATTAATATACAAAAGCATGAAAGGTAATGTAAACTATTTACTAAAATTCAAAAAACTTTTCGAAATCCATCCTGATTTTTATCCAGCATACTTAATAGACATTAAAATAATGATCCAAAATAGCAATTATTTAATTTTATGCCCAAATATCTGGCCAAAATCTTGCCGTGGAAAAGCTTACCCCAAAACAACTGAATATCCACAGTTTGACAACTTCAGACCCACATATAAGACCTCTTACACACTTACGACAATCTTGGCAAACCAGCCAATGACAGCGCAGTAAAATAGCACTTATCGATTCACAACCATTTTATAACTGCGCAAATGCGAGATGAAAATATACTAAACTATTCATCCAACGAATTTAAGTGATCCAAATATACTTCTGATGTTTTTAACAGATGATGGCAATTAGTAAATGTGTGTATACGTCGATCTGTAATTCTTTCGATGTGCGAATATAATCAATTTCAATTTGTGTCATCCTCAATTAGTATCTTATACGTGAAAAGCGTTAAATAACAGTTTTTTGTTAATTTCTGTTATTTTGGGTTGATGTCTCACATGCCATTTTAAATCTTCATTTATTGACGTGGTACTTATTTATTTATGTTCCACCATCCAGATTTAGTACCTATACTAAATTAAAACATTCGTAATTTAAGCGCTGGTTATTACGGACATACCAATCTTAATCGATTTTCTATTTTGATACTGCCTGTAAATTCCGTAGGAAATCATCGTCTCAATTCTTCTAGGTACTAGATTCCGTCATCACGTTTACTTTCTGCTAGTTGGTGATTTTTGATAAACAAGAAACGAATTTCAATTGAGGTTACATTTAAAGTTGATACAAGTGCCTGTATTTTGAGGTGGAAGCTTCAAAGTAAGCCACGAAATTCAAATTTTCTTTGTTTGTAATGATTATAATTATGTAAAACCTCATTTGTTACGATCACGAATCATAGTTTAATCCACATACAATTTGGCACTGACTTGCAAATTGCATAAAACTTTTATTTTATTTTTTTAACCTACACTGTCCCACTGCTGAGCAGGCATCCTTTTCCAGGGTCACCTCGATCTAACCCTTGTGATATGCGTCTAAGTCGTCACGCCACCTCTTCTTGGGCCGACCTCGGCGGCGCCGTCCATCCTCAGGCACCCACTGTGTGGAAACTATTCACCAGCGGGCACTGTGCATGCGGCTGGTGTGACCCGCCCAGTCCAGATTTTAGCCTGGCAGCCTTTTTTCCTACATCTAGGATTCCCGTTTTTTCGGAGCGCATCGTGGTGTTCTGAATTCTGTCCATTTGTTTAACACACAAAATATTGCGCTCCTTTGGTCTTTTTCACGGGCTACCCTGGATGTTCTACCTTAAGCTAACGATGCTCAGGGTGAAAAGTACGAAAACCTTCTACCAATACATTTTGTGAGTAATTGCTACTTGCATCTTCCATTACGAAACTGTTCTCTTCAGCTATCACGTTTTAAATCTTATCAAATACCCCAACCACATTATTCACACCATTTCCATTCCATTTTTCACTTTCCCGTCCTATAATTATTTCCTCTCAAGTTATTATCTTATCCGAACCATCAACATGACGTCTAACCTCGCCCTCGCCGACGTTAAAATGTGTACAGCAATTAAGAAGCTGAAAAAACGAAAGCAAATGTCGCCGACCATCATCGCATGGGGCCCCGAGATCAGAAATAATACTTACTTATGGGATTAGGATATCGTATAGAGCTGCGCGCACGAAATTTTCATTTTATTTTACTGTGCCAACTAGAAAAAAACATTCCGGAAATTTGTATGTGCTGAACTGTTACAAACTATTGTTGTAACTCTTTTCAGTTAATTGGCGAACGAATTTGATGGGTTTTATAAATGGCCCCTCTACATTATTTTATTTACTCTGTGTGAATATTTTTTAGATTACGTACTTCTTATGTATGTCCAAAGAAATATAATAAATAAAAATCTTAATAATACAAAAACATGACAAAAGCTATTTCTACATGAAACGCCCCGTCACAAATTTTAATAAGCATAATCTAGATACTGCTACAATTCATTAATCATACTTCTCATAAGCTCTCACTTCTGTGAATTCTAATTTAATTTAAGTCATAATTCAAACTAATTTATCGCTCATGACGAATTGAAAGACGTAATCCCAACAACCTACTTCGGGATAAAATATGGAGTTACGTTAAAAATTTCAGCAACAATATATTAAATTCGCCGACAACAACAGGTGCAAGTTGTACAAAAACGAAAAATCATGAAAAATATACGTCACATTATTCTGCGTTGTAAAATAAACATCTCTATATAAATGCGTAGTGTTGTGCCGTGACATATCGACAAACAGATGGCCGGCCGTCGCGGCCGTCACAACATCAGCTAATTTATGCGCTCCTTAACGCCCGTCCCACCTATTAGTTGCACGCAGTATATTTCATGCGGCCGTGTAGGGTGACAATTATTGCTGTCGTTTATACAATGCGTTTTATAACAGTTGTAGGCATATTTCGTTGGTGATAGGCAGTTAGGGAGTTCTTTTTTTATTGCCTGTCGTAAATTAGGACGAGTGGTTTTTGGTTAATTAAAAATTGGCCAGTTTATGTTTATTACAGAAGAATTATGTATTCACGTTTTGAAGAGACCGACTCTTCTAATCCTAATAAAAAGTTTTAATAGGTTCACTTTTACTTCCAAACATTTTTCGTTCTTAAATAAAATGTTAAATAATGTACTTTAATATGTATAAACAATGTTTTCAGATAGCATATAAGTAGTTATGCTACTGTTGCAAAATAAAACATTTGCACCATTTGTAAAATACAGAACAAACACACTTTAAAAAAATGCGCAACACAATCTTCAGACGTTCACATTGACTTTGTCCTTCCATTAAAACGTGGCGATACTACACGATGTAAGTATCCCCAGCCGAGTTTAAAGCTGCTTTTTATTTCTGGAACGCATCGCGACTAACAGCTCAACGGCTTTCATCTTGTAAACTTTATTAATCGACATGACTCCCGGACACATGCGCCCCATCACTACGATTTTTTACGAAGTAAAAGCGGGCGACTTCATCGATGTGTGAACATTACATTGACGCATATGTGTAGTGTTTTATTGAAGTAGGTTATGCGGAAGCGGTAACGAATGTGGCTGCTGGAACTTGCAGCGTCATTCATTTGACAACGCAGACAAATTATCGTGTAGAATGTTTATGTTAGCGGCTTTTGTTCGAAGCAGCGGGCAATCAGTCATGTTCATTCAAAAATGAGGTTGAAAAGCCATTGTTGCGGCTTCGCGAACGTCTCTGTGTATAATGATCCATATAATACGTTCTGTAAGGATGAAAGTGTGTTATTATTCATGGAAATAAGTCACTGTCGTATGTAATAAGGCAGTTGCAACGGATATTTTAATGTGTGTCGAGGGAATTAGAAGCTGCGTTAGTGGTGCTATAAATTTTGGGGATGGGCTCATATTTTTCACGTGTTGTATGGTGTGATTGGAACGTGTGATGTTTGGTTTGAAAAGTTTGGGTTAATGAGTACACATAAATTTTAAATTATCATTATGTTTATATTTTTTAAATCTACAAGTTTTTGTGGCATTCTGAAAATAGAAGACAGTCACGATCTATCGTAAGCACCAACGAAGTCGAACCAGCTTTAGCCTACGTCTTCGAGTTCAGAAATTAACCCTGTTGTTTGCCAAACTTCATCCAAATCCGCTTAGCCGTTTTTGCGTGATTAAGTAACAAGCATCCAAACACCAAACCCTTTAAAAACTTTGCTTAAAGTTAAGTAATGATTATAGACTGTTTAACCATACATTTTTGGAGTTAAACATCTCTTAACTTGAAGCATTTTTAGGGTTCCGTACCTCTAAAGGAAAAAACGGAACCCTTATAAGATCACTTTGTTGTCCGTCCGTCCGTCCGTCCGTCTGTCAAGACCGTTTTTCTCAGGAACGCGTGGAGGTATCAAACTGAAATTTCTATATGATACTTAGTTCTACTGTCCCTGGAAGCTGTAGAAAAATCAACCTTCTAAGTCAACGCAATCAAAAGATACAGCCATTTAGGCTGCAAAATTCCGCAAATTTTCGAAACTCGCACGGGAATCAAAACCTACAGGGTACTTCCCGTGAACTTAGAATCTTGAAATTTTGTACGAAGTCACGTCTTATAGTACAGATATAGGAAAAATTACGAAAACCGTAAATTTTTAGTTTCGTCATATAAAAAAAATATTTTTGACAATTTTGAACTTTTACTTATATACCCACAGGTTTGTACGGAACCCTCGGTGCGCGAGTCCAACTCGCACTTGACCGGTTTTTTTATTATTAAGGGAGTAAATATCCAAAAATCTAAACATACAAACTTTCTCATTTTTATATTAGTAGGATTTCAGCATTCGCTTTAAGAATAACTCTTGGAGTACAAATCTACAAGAATACTTTTATCCTGACCCACTATTTAAAGAACCCTAGCCACTCACAACACAACACGTATTCCATTGAACAAGAACAGTAAACAAAACAAGATCAAAGAAATACTCCTAATGGAAGGTTAACATCTGCAGACATACCGATGCCCTTAATTGACATTCGTCAAGTAGAAGCTTGGTGACTATAGACAAGACTGGATGTTATAGATAGAGCAACACGTTCTCTGGGGACAAAGACATAATGCAATCTTCATCTATTAAATCTGATAAATGATTTATACACTGACACTTTTACATGTCATTCATTTTTTTAACTAGATGAGGTCGGCGTTTCCTATCTGACTACTCTGAGAAGGAAGGTCAAAACAAAGAGGTCATAGTCTCTTTTAACCCTTTGTATGAACGTATTGAACGTAGATTCAGGCGAGACACAATGGTTTTTTAATTGTTACCGGAATTCAACCGGCTAATCGTATGAAGACATGTAGATTGGTATCTGAAATGGTCTTTTGAGGAAAGAACCACATAGATTGAGTGAGCCTGTCCAGTCAATGCACGCATTTTCCAGTAGCAGAAGTATTAAATAAGATAAACATCGAAAGACAGATATAAATAAATACAGTTCGAAGGCAAGCTTTTAACAGAATGTGGTGCAGACACTGATGACCCGAATAATCAAGTCAAGGCTGTTGACAATAGTTAGGTGTCACCAAAGTTTGGCGAGGTACTCCTGCTTCGGATCTACCTCAACCAGCAGCACTGTGTGATGGTGCCTGTGACAGCTTACGAATGATAAAATAACAGTTCCAGGACTTAATTATTGCGGCCAGTACAACAATGTATTGTGGCATCTGTTTCCACACAGTTCACTATTATCATCATCTGCCTAGGCTTTACCCAACTATCTTGGGGTCGGCTTCCAGTCTCACCGGATATAGCTGAATACCAGTATTTTACATAGAGCGACTGCCTAACTGACCCCCACAATCCGGTTACTGGGTACCTCTGGCACACAGGTAACTGATGGAACACGGGTGGGTTTTAGTCAGTTAAAGTCTGACACGCCCTCCCGCTGCACCCAGAGCAGGAGAAGTTATTTGATGATTTACCAACCAACAAGAAAAAACCCTGTGTCTTCACCGTTAGCAGTCAATATTAACGGAAATTCATAAAAAGCTGCAAACGTCACTAGCTATCATACAGAATCATACATATATAGGAGATAGATAAACATATAACAATGAAGACCAATGTCTTTGCAACACTTGTCCCAATGTCGTGACTCAAGAGTCTAGACAATTAGTTTTGTGACCATGCTCAACTACAAACACAAAACATCAAAATTAAATCTCCAGAACTTCATGCATCACAAGATTCATCCTACAAAAGAGATGAATAGCCACAGATATAACTGAAGTCCCAGCGTCGCTATATAACCAATAAAATTATTGAGAGCTAAAACTCCTGCCTCTGATTACGTTCACCCATGAAATCACAATGAAATCTCCAGCTACAACTCAACTATCACAACACGCATCGAACAACAGGGTAAACAAATAGCGATCAAAGGAGCTCCTAATAGAATCGAGTTAGCATCTGGCGCAGACACCGACGTGTCCCTAATTGACAGTAATCAATTTCGCGTGGACCGCTTTCAATATTCTCTCATCTAAGATTTTTCTCGTTTCTCGTTCGTTTTTATATCGGCCTCTCGTCTCGTGAATTTATCGCTCAATTAGTCTTGTTTAATAGCCGCCTGCTCCGCTGATGTCTGCTTCTAGCGCCTTTCAGGGCTGGCACGGATCAAAGCAACTTATTTTATTAGCTTTTGCTAGCTGTATTTTTAGATTTCTTAAGCCTTCATAACGGCATGTAACTATAATACACTTTTGAGGTCTTCAAAAATATGAAAGTATAATTAAACACTAATGATTAGCTTTTTTAATATGGTTTCTAAATTCAGAGAGCTCATTAATACAGAACAGGTGAAATCGATTGGTAAACTAATTATAAATGTAAATAATCTTCATGATTAAAAGGTCGCTCTACCTGCAAATGACAACCTTGTCAACACAATTGACGCAAGACAAAAGTTCATATTAATATTGAATACAAAGGCTTAATTAAGAACTTACCAGAACATGCAGCCTTCAGGCGTCAAGCAGAAATAAACTCTATTAATATGCGTGTCACTTACCGACTGCAAAAACTGTCAATCCAACTTCAACTATCCTTGACAAGTAAACATAAAAACAATAACATTCCTACTGCGCAAACCGATATAGAAATACAGAGCATTTACAATTTAACTTAAGAAGTTTATAAAAGAAACAGTTTGTCGCGACGTCTGACCTCTTAACTGACAGTCCGACGGACATGACAACTGACAGATAGACAAAAGTGCTGAACAGACAACCGCGCAGTTGCACAATTTATGCACTTGCTATTATGGTTTTAGCTTTAGTATGTCAATTGAAATGAATGAAATATGGCGCGGCATTTTGTTTTGGAATGCTCTTTGGGCTTGGATGTGAATAAGCTTGTAACAGAAGCCTTTGAACAGCACTTAATTATTTTATCTACAAAAGCAGATATAATAATTAAGAGTCGTTTTATTTTGTTACAGGTTCAATATTAATATTTAACAACAAAAAAAACCAATGGGGGAAGGGGGTAAGTGGGATTGGAAAGTCACAGAAAAACTTTTTCTTGATTTTTTTTTTGGGGCTGGCAGGTCTTCTCGAAATTCATCATCAGCCTATAATGTTCCCACTGCTGAGACACAGGCCTCCACTCGGTGAGAGAGATCGGGTCGTAATATACCACGCGGGCTCAGTGCGGGTTGGTAGATGTCACATGTCTTCGAATTTTTGGTACAAGGACATGCCGGTTACCTCACGATGTTTTCCTTCACCGTTTTGAGAGCAGTGGTGATGAAATAATTTACACAAAGTAAAGCACAACTCAAACAAAGCTACAACTCGTAAGTCGCAGCCGTTACCACTTGGCCACCACTGCTCTTCTAGAAATCGCTAGTCCAAACTGCTACCAATTTACAAGAAGCATCACAAATCTCGAAAATGGCCTACAAAGTTTCTCCAGAACTAAAAGAAATCCCTAATTTTTTATCCAGAACCAGCCCTGACGGCTTGAAAGACGCAGAGAAATGGGATTAAATTAATTGTCGCATCAGTCACGAGGGCGTCGGGGTGTTTTTTATTAGTCGAGTGCGCCCCGGGCCCCGCGCCCCCGCGTCCTCCCCGCGCCCGCGCGCACAGAGTAAATCACGCGGAACCATGGACGTGGGAAACTGTGGAAGTGATGAATTATTTTGTGGAAGTCAATTGGTATTTTGTTTTTTGTGGAGTTATATTTTGCAAGGTTCGTTATGCTTCATTAATACTTAAGTAGTAGGAAAATGGTTTTTGTGGTTAGTGGAAGTCGTTACCTCAGTGCTAAATCAAAATTTCGTAAAACTTCTGAATGTTGCGATATCACAACTCATTGGTAGATCTTATTGTTAGATCTATCTGATATAATATTATACGTGTTATATTTTACTTTCGGCTTTAAACGAAACAGTTCCATTTAATTTTATTGTCCAATCCTAAAAACAGAATATTCATAATCTAGTTTAACTAAAACATTCTTAATTAAAATATGAAACCATAAAATCTTCGAAATCTCTTCAAAGACAAATTCAACAGCATCCGATACAACAACAAACTGTTAGGATCCAAATAACACGTAATGCATAGTGAACAAAACAATAATATTTTCATATAGTCAATTAGGTTTAGTTTGTTTTGTAAACCTATGATTTACTAATACTCAATAATACTAATACAAATATGCCGCATCCACACAACCTCATTCGCTGCTCTACACCGGAGCGCCCAACCGATTTGTTCGTGCTTTGATCTTCGGCGCGATTTATCGACATTATTTTTAACGCCGATGCCCATCACTACGGCTTGAGTGATAGACTCGGCACTGAACTTATTGCCGACGTATTATTTACACGTAAATTGGGTTTTGTATAAAGCTTTCCTATTCGTTGTGTGTATAATTATGGAGCTGTATGTTTGTTTCGTATGGGAACGGGATGACTGTAGTCGTTGTAATCTGAAATACATAACATAACCACTGGCTCTGTTGGGAAGAGGTGTAAGT
Source organism: Polymixis flavicincta (assembly GCA_949987655.1). Taxonomy (NCBI): domain Eukaryota; kingdom Metazoa; phylum Arthropoda; class Insecta; order Lepidoptera; family Noctuidae; genus Polymixis; species Polymixis flavicincta. Next base: position 23,459,402 of record OX465177.1, read on the forward strand.
ACATAATTAGTACAACTAAAATCTACAAAAAAATAAAATATGGTTGATTGTTTGTTTCTGATCCTTACTAATATTATAACCCTTTTAATTCTATTAAATGACTAGTCATTCAAACGGAAAATACATTTTTTTTAATCAACCTACAACCTAAGTCTGACCCGCAAATTACAAAAACGTAGGAAAATTTGAATTTCTCGGGCAATTCACCTTATATTACTATACCAAAGCTTTAAGAACGACTAAGTGGCTTTTATGTATGTACAGGGTTTTTCATTAAGAGCGCTTGAACTTAAAAAGCAAATAATAAAACCTGTTTATGTAATATTGCCATTTTTTTTATTTTATTTTAAAGGATATTCGATGACATTATGGTATGGAATATAATTTCAGCCAAATGGCCGCCGTGACTCCGCTGTAGGTGGTGTAACCTGGTGAACCAATTTGGATGACATCTTCGCATAAATGGGGCTCAATTTCACGAAGAGCGCGAGTTATGTTGGCCTTCAGGGCGGCAATTGATTGTGGTTTCTCTGCATAGACTAGGGATTTCACTTAACTCCACAGAAAGTAATCGAGCGGTGTTAAGTCACACGATCTCGGTTGCCAGTAGATGTCGCCACCACGCGAGATAACGAAGCCTTCCAATTTCTCATCCGAATTTTAACAATACCTACGCGTTGTTGAAGCGTGTAGCGTTCCATGGTGAAATGTCATGACTAAATATCTGAGGAGCAATTCTGCTAATTTTAAGAACGTTCACAGTCTGATCTCAGTCGCAATCTGTCAAAATACCTCGAGTTTCCATAAATTTTTGACAAGTTTTTGACATTTGCTTGTCGCCGAAATGACACTGCGACTAGATTGTGTTACGAGAATTGGCCTTCTGTTCATGCCAAATTTGACAGCTATCGCTTTACCAAGATGGCCGCTATGCGCTGTCAAAGTTCGCGCGTCCCTATTGAAAAACCCTTTACTTGAAGGCTACAAAAGCGCCCGTAGCCCAACGGGAAAGAGCGCGAGATTTAGTGCATTCAATCCTCATTGCACTATTGGGTTGCGTCAATCAAAAGGATAGTCAATCCTTTTGACTGACGCAACCTGACTCATAGCCGAAACTACCAGACAAGACATAATCATAAAAAATCATAGCCGGAAACAAAAACTTCCAGACCAATACTCATGCAAATGAGTAAATAAAACACAAATCAACCCAGACCTCAACAATACAATACATATTCTTACAGCGGCATCAAAGTACATACAAATTACAAAGCACTGAGCAATAACTCTATACATCTGCTCATGATCGGAATAATAAGCGGGGTTATAGTATCATAAATATCGTTTGAAGTTGTTGTGATCGTCATCAATAACTGTAATGTTTCATCACTAAAGATTGAAGGATTGATGTTTCTTTGTATTTTTTTGTACCATAATACGCAGTCACTATTTTTATGTGCGAAAATATAGTTTTTTTTTTTTTTTTTTTTTTTTTTTTTGGGTGGGAAATCATCAAATGACTTCTCCTGCTGAGTAGAGCAGGAGGGCGTGTCAGACTTTTACTGACTAAAACCCACCCGTGTTCCCTCAATAGCCCGTATGTCAGGGGCCGTGGTATCTCTTTCGAACAAACCCGCACCCCTGGCAGACATCGGCCCTTGCGAACCCCACCTGTGGTTGCTGACATCTTTGACGGCGCGCGTGTGGAACACAACGCGCCGTCCCGTCTATCACTTTTCGGCCGCAGAGGATAGGGAGAGCGGCTGACGCTATACCGACACTCCTCTTCCCCTGCGGCCCCACCGCGTCCGCCATCAAACGGTGGCGGCCCCGTCCAGGCCACGGAAGGGAAGAGCGCTGCTCAGAAGCACCGGCACTCCTCCTCTACCGCAGCCCGTAACCCTCAGCCGCGATGCCTCCCATTCGACATCGCGGCCCACCTCAGTTGCGGTGCACCTCACCGCAACCTACTTTTTGGCCGCTACGTCAATGGCTTGAAGGCAAAAGCCCTGACGAGCAGCCCCACCGTTGGGTTCCTCTTGGCTTCGCCGTGGGTGGGAGACCACGGTTACTAAGCCCCCCCGCAACGACAATGCGGGAACCCACTCGGGGGGGGGGCGAAAATATTGTTTGAAGATCGTGTGAAAATCATGAGTCATCTTTTTGCTAAACATAAGCACTAATATGTTTCAGTAAACAGACTTACTCATCATCTGCTTAGCTTTTCTCAACTATGTTGGGGTCGGCTTCCAGTCTGACCAGATGCAGCTGAATACCAATATTTTACATAGAGCGACTGTCTATCTGACCTCCACAACCCAGGTACTGGGTAAGATGATACTCCTTAGGAAGACTTTCGGACTTCTGACAACCCGTAACGACTGTCATACATCCACGAATGACAGCCGAGACCAACCGCTTAACGTGCTTTCCGAGGCACACGGAGAGGTCTTGGTATGTAGAAGAGGACACCCATCCACGGTTCAACCGCAGCAAGCGTAGTTTAACCCGTGTGGCTTTTTTTACTTCAGTATACAGAATACTTTGTTCTCAAATGTTATTTCGTCGCCCAAAATCATGGGCAGTGATTTTATCAGTATTACCCTTCACTCTTCAGCTAATAATTGAATTGGAATGGCGATCAAATATCTATCAGAAAACGTTGGTGTCGGCTAACTGAACTACAGAAAGGCAGCAATCTCCCTAGCATGAGGACAGTAATATTTCAATGCTAGATCACCTATCAGTGACACATTTTCAGACTTCCATCAGCCCTGAAAGGTACGAATCGATCAATTGCAAATTGATCGTGATTCATACACATTGATGCGCAACTTGATCGTCTATATCAGATGCAATTGAAACAATTGAATGTAACACCAATTGATTACAATTGATCCTATTGGGTGCCCTTAAAAACCATGCAAACCTTTGTACACATACATTTATCACCAGTAAAACCATCTCTTCACCTCAACCTACTTACCGACCCGATCAGCTGACACATCCAATAAATCCCTTCTTAAAGACCTTCGCAACTAAACAGACGTCAATATTCACAGCACAATGATCACAGCATGTAATACATGATTACAACACATGTACCAATCTCGAAGGACCGGCCATCTTGTGGCAACATGCTATCATTTTCCGTTCCCAATGCAAGCAGTCGTATATAACCACCTCACGCAGTGATTTGCAGCTTAACTAGTGGGACATACGGACTGGAGGGATGAGCGAATTGTTTTTGCTGGCCTTCTCTGTCCCAATCCTAGGATAAAACCACAATCGATTTTTTTCGCAATCCCACAATTTTCTCTTTACGGATTTAAAGGAATTTAACTCGACTCGTCCGAGAGAAAATCATAAATGACGAATGAAAAATGTAGCTAAGTTATATGACAACCAACTCAAGAAACTGGGTTTGCGTACCTGCCCTTACGACTCGTCTGAAGGTCCACGATGTATGTTATAAAAAAACTTTTATCTCAAAATTGGGGAATCAGATTTTAATGCCACTTTGCACAAAATAATAGTTGAGGATTTCTATTGGTCCATAGACCACTTTCGCACAGTCTCCTTTAGAACATTTTGTTTTCAAAATTTCGATGTCACTTTCTAATGCCCCTTTGCACAAGAGTATAGATAAAGTATCCCTACACTTATATCAACTGTAGGTAACGCTATCGGCCCTTAAACCACTTTTCATATAAATTCGCCCAGTCTCTTTTAACGTTGACTATTAATTTACTTAGTTGGCTATTAATTTACTTAGTAAAATTGGAGCTGGCCTGACCAGCTCCAATTTTGTTCCGAAATATTCAAAATTCAGATTCTGCAATCAAAAGCCATACTTACAGGCTTTAGAGCTCATATATAATACAATACATTAACACGAAATAGCAATCACTTCAATGCTTTCTACATAAATCTCAATGATAGATAGCGTTACGGAATACCTACACAATGTTTACAAGACATGTAGTATTTTTCCACTGCCCACCAATTTTAAGTTCACCCATTTATATTCAGCGTAGTTGTCAAACTGTCCATCCGTATGTCCCGTCCGTTTTCATCAACAGCCAGTCAAATAAACCAAAGAAACGGGCTTCGCATATAAAGGGCTGAATATGTCACAGCTATGCCTAATGAACTATTTGAATGTAGGCCTTATTGGCCGCGGATAAATAAAGAAATAAATGTGAAGTACGCGTCGTGCGCTCGCGCAAGCTAATCTGCTGTTTAAGACCGTATTCATAGTGTGGGGTGGGATTGTTTGGTAACTTTTCTCAAGGTAATTTTTTGTATCATGCCCAACAAAATCGCCAATTAGATTCATTGAGTATTTTAGGACCGTTCATTAAGACCAAAGATAGAAAACAACTGAAATAAAGAAAATTGCGTTTATTGGCATTATATCAGTAATAATAAAGACCTTAAATTATTAAAAAAAAAAAAAAAAAAACAGAACACACTGACCTCAACAATGACAATAATGCCATGCCATGTCCATGTCTATGGACTGTTCATGTATGTGTTCATGTCTGAAATAAAGATTTTTATTTATTTATTTAAAACGGCCTCGGGCTCGCTGGACTTAATTTTTTATTTTACTTTTTTTTTTGTTTTTGTATAAATCTTATGTTAATTTTAATATTAGTGTAGCTTAATAGTGTTTTAGGGTTCTCTTGTATGTGTTTAATTATCGTATTATACTGTAGCAAGTATGTAAGATTCCTGTGCAAGTCCAATAAATATTTTTTCTTTCTTTTTCTTTCTTTCTTTCTTTTGGCATTATTGTCATTGTTAGATGGCATATTGTCAGATGGCAAAACAGTATGCTCCACCTAACGCTGATTTTCAGCTGCAACCCACGAGTATCATACGCTAGAATAATAAAATAAACACATAGTGAAGTGTGTCCGTAATAAATTAATAATATATTAAGAAAGCAAAATAAATAAAATAAAATGTTATGGCATACATGTGTAAATAAATAATATAATATATCTGTGTATTACCTACATTAAATAGGAAATTGCTTAGTTCAGGTGTTGAAATTCAATAGATTGCCAAGTCTAGTTCAACCGATCCGATATCGATTAAAACAGTGACCAAAAAGCAATACCTTGAACTATGAAAATCTTTTGAAAAGATAGACCGGATAGTAAATTCATAATACTCTGAAAGATCCTCATGTACGAGTATCACAAAAAAAAAACTTCAAATACACACATCAAAAGTGTCTAGGGATCAAGCATTTTTATGCGGATTTCTTGAGATTGAGATGTGGCTTTGTAATAAATTTATGATTTTATAAATTTATATGGATCCTTTTTGGTGCATTTCATAATTTGAATCAGGAACTCTCAATCAAATTCGAGTAAAAGATGAAAATAAGCTGTCAATATTTTCCCTATAAAAACATACAACGCATTGAAGACATTATTAGTGCTACTGTTTCCCTACTACTGATTAAAACCAACGTTATTATGGAGCGGCGACGTCATTTAAGCAGGGAAGAAATGCTCAGAGCCGTGGGAATGATAGAAGCTGGTTCCCGGCAACGTACTGTAGCTTTAGCTCTGAATACAAGTCAGAGTGTTATCAGTCGACTTTGGACACGTTACCGAAGCACTGGTACCGTGGCTGAGCGCCATAGAGGACGGTATCGCTGCACCACACGGAGACAAGACCGATACATTCAAATCTTAACTGAAGAGCTCCAACAATAACCGCCATGATGTTAGCCGTGAGGCTTCATCACTCTTCAGGGAACTTAATTAGCGACCAAACAGTCAGAAACCGCTTGCATGAAGTGAACCTTCATTCCCGAAGACCGCTACGGGTACCACCTATAGCAATGCACAATCGTAGGATTCGATATCAATGGGCTCTTGAACACAGAAATTGGGCAGAAGAACAATGGCGTTTCGTGTGCTTTTCTGATGAGTCTCGTTTTGGTATGAGACCGGATACAAGACGTATACGACACTGGAGAACCCCTGGACGCCAACAGCGATTAAAATCCTGCCAGGAAGTCCATCCTTATAGTGGTGGAACCATCATGGTATGGGCGGGTATTTGGATCGGCGGAAGAACTGAGTTGATTTGGATCAGAGGCAACCTCAACGCTCAAATTTATGCTGAGACGATTGTATCAGACGTCATCGTTCCTCTACAAGTGCAAATCGGTCCCTTATTTCAGTTAATGCATGATAATGCACGACCGCACACCGCAAGAGTTGTAAGACAGACTCTCGCCGCAGCTAACATCAATGTCCTGCCCTGGCCTGCTCAGTCGCCAGACTTGAACCCGATTGAGCATGCATGGGATATGCTACAGAGAAGAGCTCTGCCGAATATGGAGGGTATCCAGTCGCAAGAAGACCTTTTTTTGTTGTTGTAACGAACATGGGCGGCCATTCCACAGCGTGATTTGGATGAACTCATTTTGAGTATGCCAAACCGATGTTCTTGTGTTGTTAGTGTTCGCGGTAGAAACACGGATTATTAATTGTTTAAGTTACCCAATAAAATTTTAAAGAAAACTGTTATTTCAGTCTTTTTTTCGAACTTTAATGTTAGTGGTTCAAATGTCAAAAATCCCTTTATTAGGAAAATGGCAAATTTCTTTATTAATGCAAAGGTGACTTGGTTTATCGTTACTGTGACAAACGAAAACACTTTATTTGATGAATCCTTAAAGAAAATTTTAATTAATATCAATCAGGAGAAAAGTTATTGCAAAAATATATGTTGATCCCTAGATACTTTTGATGTGTGTATATACCAAATACCGATTCACAGACATGGGCCATAAAAAACATTTATTTTTAAAACTTATCATCGCTTGCAGGTCCATTTTGACAAGTTGCTGACGTCATAAATGGTACGACTCAGTCAACAGGTCGGCCCAGAGTTGAGATCCGATGACAGATGCGGGTCACTAAGTAAAATGTTTAAATCGAGACCCAGTTTCGTGTTTATTTTTAATTTTATGTCGTTTGGTTTAACCCTTTTGCATGCGAAATATATTTTCAAGAAGCTCTTGTGACTTAAGCTTTGCTTAATGCACGTGGGTATTATGATTTAAAAAAAGAATGTGTTATCTACAGTAACAGATTCTAGCATAAAATACTAACATTTATGATTTATTTTGCTTTTATACAGCTGTTATCTCTTACAGTTTTTAATAGCCTCGCTTCGCTAAGGACCTCTTAAGTCACGTACGTGGTCCTAACACCTCCTTTAATATCAAGGTACTCAGTACCAACATTACCTGCAGCACTTAAAACTACTATTCATGTCCTAAAACAAAGACCCGTAAAACACACAACTCCTTGAAAAATAAAAATAAAGCAGCCGCCAGACTTTTCAGGCGACAGAAATTGCAACAGACAGGCAGCACTATGAATAGACCGCGTTGCGAGAAGTGGGCTTCACGTTTGATTGAATGTGAAAATTATACGGCCGGTCGCGGCAACGTCGCGCCAGTGTGAAGTGCTCTTTATATTACCAAGTTTTCCCATAGGAATAGTCGGGAATCGCACTATGTTTGAATGTCAAATTAACATGTTTAAGAATATGTTAATATATTTGATATTAATGTTGTTAGATTAATACAGGGAATGTAAGTGGCAAAACAATTGTGAAAGTTAAACGCTTTATATTGTCAACATGACGAATAGTCGTCTGGGCTCGCAGAACGTATATTTATTCATATAACGCAGTAATATTGGTAATAGGTATAATATAAAGCTAAACTAAGAGGTAATAATTCAGTAAATATGCAGTATAATTTGTCAACGACTGAGCATAGCAGTAAATTGATAAATTATAAGCAACGGACCACACGTGAGTCGTTATTTCGCACATTTCAAGCGAATAAAATAAAACCCAGTTTTATATAACTTCACGTATAAAACTAGACACAGGCATTCTTAAAACTTAAATTGACAGAGTAAGAGCCATTGTTGTAGAATATGGGAAAACCTGTCCCCTTCAGATCAGATGCCGAAAACCACCACTTCATGTGGTTTCGTAATACATCCCTCTTGGTGAGGATCCGTCCTTCAAGACTTGAGAAGTACTGGAACAACACTGGCGAAAAGCACCATTATTTCGTCTTCAATCTAGTTTTTGGTTTCAAAAAACCCAATTTTAAAATAATATTGTATACCTACTTTTTTTTTATATAGAACATGAAGGAAGTTTATTCATAGGCTACTCTTTTTGAAGAAAGAAGTCTATTTCTAGTCTTCTTTCTTATCATTCTTTTCAATTCCAAGTAACTACAACACCGACAATTAACCACCTAATCCCGCCACAACCACAACTCCTACACCCGCATAACCCGTAAGGCCGTAACTGGAAACTAACGAATAAATACAACACGCCTGTTACAATAAACGGCCGATGTCTCGGTTTATGTCCGATGTTAAATCCGTTGATTTTAACTGCAGTTTTATGGACTACTCGTGTTGATTCGGCGTCAAGTTACATGGGGTTGAGCACACTGGGTGATTATTGAGCAGCTTCATTTTTAAAACGGTGTTTTCTTTGGTTTTTGGTTGGTGAAGTGGGATTGGTTTTAGAAATATCTGTCTACTAGCTTTTGCAAGCGGCTTCGCCCGCGGGGAGGTCGTAAATTAGCGCACGGTAACGTACAGACGCCAGCACATCAAGCTATTCTAATCTGTCACATTTATTTGATAGATTTTCAACTTTATACCATAACATTAAGGTTCATGTTCAATTGAGAAAATTTGACAGTTTGGGGTAGGTTGACCTGCTGGCGTCTGTACTATCCGGATAAAAAGTATCTTATGTGTTTATGCAGGTTAAAAACTATTTGTACACCAAATTAAACCCAAATCCGTTAAGCCGTTTTTACGTGACAAACAGCCAAACACAAAAAGTTTTATAATATTAGTGGGATGGGATAACCTTTTTTCATAACGCTAGGAAATAAAATGTGCATATCTGCGTGCTAAGACACAAGCCTATTCTGTTACTATCTCACCGTGAGAACTTAAGTTAAGTGACCTTGAAGTGAACTGTCATTCCATCAGATGCTAGGGATTGACACTAATGACAGCTCAGTTCACCCACTTGTTATCACGGTGAGATTTATATCTACAGAAGAACACAGCTGGATGCTTTAGAAGTTAATTATGGACTAAGCTTGTAACTAAGGAAATAGAGTTCCTGGCTTAATAATATAAAGTTTTTTTTTTCTTTTTTTTATATTCTAATATTTAAAAATGTAATTTGTATGTATTTATTGAAACAAAGATACAATTATTAAACCAGTTGAAAATTTCCATTGACATTTTTACACTCATACAAGCAGTATAGCGCACAAGCTCTTTAAACTCGCGTTGTAACCAGGAAGATATCAATAATTAAATAATGCTGAAACAATCGCTCCGTGTGTACAATCAAATCGGTCGCTAACAATAAAATCCCAGCGATCAGCGCAGGCGCAGGCGCGTTTTATCGCACACATAAACACGTCAGTGCGGACGCAACACGTTAATTTATTTTATTGTCATTTAAAACTTTAATTTACGGATGTTTACTAATGTGTTCGGCACGATGAGTGTCCATCTGTCCTTGTGCGTTGTAGTGTTAGAATTCGAGGAAGTCTAGGAATTTCAGATAGTTATTGTTTCCTTCTAGACATGACCCTGCATTGTTAGACTCACATTAAAATCAAATAATATAACATTTTAAAAGAGCATTTCTTTCATTTTCAGGAAACCGTCAGCTAGGAAACGCAGGCGCCATCTAATTTTAAATCACCAAATTTTTAATCATCTAACAAAACGGGTGGGGTTTAGTCAGTAAAAGTCTGACACGCCCTCCTGTTCCACCCGGAGCGGGAGAAGTTATTTGATGATTTCCCAACCTCGAAAAAAAATCGATCGATCAGGTTAAGCTACGCTTGCCGCGGTTGGTCCGAGGATAGGTGACCATCTATACCAAGGCCCCTCCGTACCTCGGAAAGCACTTTAAGCCATTGGTCCCAGTTGTCATTTATATATCTTTGACAGTCGTTACGGGTTGTCAGAAGCTCGAAAGTCCAGTCTTACCAAGGGGTATCGCATTACCCAGTAACTGGGTTGTGGAGGTCAGATAGGGAGTCGCTCCAAGTAAAATACTGGTATTCAGCTGCATCCGGTTAGACAGGAAGCCAACCCCAACATAAGGCTAGGCAGACGATGGGTTTTTCTATCGGGGATTTCTCAGCAGCAGTCCGAAGTCTGGATTCGTGTCCGGTTGATGGTAATAGGCTCGCCCCTATTACATGGGACTTAAACATAACTGGCGATTTGGCGAACTGTGGGTGTCCTATAGTTCAAGGAACAAGTTTTGATGTTATGTTATATTAAGTTATTGTTTTTTGAAGACGGACAAAGCGTACATTTTTTAAATTTTTAATAGTTACCTCTCTATACATTTGCATAATGCAACATTCATTGGAAAAATAAACACACACATCCCTTTGGAGAAGTAAAGCGTCCAAATCACTTTAACGAAAACCCTAAAACTATCTCTTAGCACTCAGAAGTAGGTACCTATCTTATCAAAAGTAGTCGAACCAAGTATAAAACCCAGACCACCATCACACATCACAAACTCTTCACATAAAAACACGAGCATATCTCACGAATTAATCCGAACCATAATTCAAAGACGTAAAATTTCGCTTCAAACTGCACATTTAAAAGTAATAAAATCAAAGAGATCTGAGAAGTAATAAAGCGTTCAAGTACAGAAGATTGTGGACATAACATACATATCTTTATCGCCGACGTCGCTCGTTCATTACACGTTGTAAAATATATTGGAGCCGAGCTCTTAACGCAAATTGACGCGACATCTAGTTTTGGTGTGAGGAAATAAAACTGCTAGCTGTTTCATTGCTTGGTTTTAATTATTGATTGGTTGATGGATAACGGCTGTAGCATAAGAAGATTTGATTACTCGAACTAGTTAAATAAACATTCTTAGTGAAAATAGTATTTAACTAAGACGTATCGTATTTAAGATTAGTCATAAATTGGTAGGTAAGCGAAACTGTTTCAATTTTTTTTTTCAATCTTAGGGCATCAAACAATTCTTCCGCATCGTAGTCAACGGAAAACGTGCTCAAAAGTCTGGCAGCATTGCTAATCGTTGCGTTGTTTGGCGATGCTGACTGGCCGAAAAATAGGCCAGCCCTCTGGTCACATGAAGAGTCGACCCAACGGTTGGCAATCTCCCGGAAAACTAAGTGGACACTCGGACCCCATGGCTAGCCTAGACTTACAACCCCAATCAGCTCGAACATATAAGTAACAATAAGACTGGAATATTTGCGAATCATCCCATTTCTTCCCGTGGGTGTCGTAGAAGGCGACTAAGGGACTTACATACTAGAGAATGGGCAGCAGGTTCTCTATGCATTTTACCACCATACTGCGATCGCCGACCCGCCAGCCAAGCGTGGCGATTATAGCAAAACCCCCCTTTTGGAGGAGGTTTATGTCCAGCAGTGGACATCTTTCGGCTGATATGATGATGATGATGATGATTTGCTAATACTTGAGTTTGTTAAGTGAAGTCTGTAATACAGACCTTAGAATCTGCTACTCTTGTCTCTTAATATCACAAAAATTTAAAGAAAAATAATATCAAAGAACCAAACTGGAAAATGAACACTTTGCATTTGAATAGGTATTCAACTTGAACTTCGTTAAGTAATACCGAAGCTACCAAATAATCTGCCACACCTCTCTCAACAAACTCCAAACTCAGTTCAGCCTCTCAAACTCTTCGATCTAATCCGCCGATCCGATTAAAACTGCAAGATAACAATCGTTATTACCAACTGTTACAAGATCCGAGTCCTATCTCCTAACGGGCCTATTACACAACGTTCCTCAACGGGCTGGATAATCAGCCCGTTCCCATTCGGGCCGGGTCTTCGGGGCCCAATAATCGAGTGGGCAACTCGTCTGGCGTACGTTTTGAGAATTTTTACTGACAGACCTCCGTGACCAGCCGGTGGGTTGTCGATAAAGATTTGGTTCGCTGTTTACCGTGGTACAATGAATATTGATTGCTTGCATCCTTGTTAGGATTGGGAAATTCCGTTGGAATTTTGTTTAGTTGATGATTGTCGAATAGTTTCAAGACCTTAACAGTTAAGGTGAATCTTGTCGACATTTTTTTCATACAAACTTCGGGAGTGTATTACTCCACTTTTCGACAATATACATCAATAAAAACTTTTTAATAAAAAAATTAAACCGCCGAAAAACCGAAAAGTAAAAAATAATAAACTAGCTTTGTCCAACCCCAATAACTAAGTTCGGAAGGCGGTGACATATAATTAAATACATATGCAAAGTCACCGACTTCCGAACTTAGTTATTGGGGTTGGACAAAGCTAGTTTATTATTTTATTTTTTACTTTTCTTATTAAAAAGTTTTAATTTAATTTTTTTATTAAAAAGTTTTTATTTTATATTTTTTTGTGGCTATAATCTACTAATTACTAAGTACATGCTTAATTTTTGATTTAATACACAACTCAGTATTAAAATCTGTGAGTAAACAATCAATCATCCCCTGTTTTCTTACCCTTAGGGTTGGAATTTTTCTTCGAAATTTATATGGGACCAACTGCGAGGTATACCCTTTCCAATAAAAAAAGAATCATCAAAATCGGACTACTCTGGAAAAAGTTATGCGTGGTCATACATAAAAAAAAAAAAATATACGCGTCGAATTGAGTAACCTCCTCCGTTTTTTCGTCGGTTCAAAAATTAAACATGGTATGGTTTTGTCTTATTATTTATTTAGTCTTTACGGAAACATAATACTAAAATAAAAAGCTATCAAAAACTTATGAGCCAACAAAGATTCGTTTTTCTTGCTAATTTTACCTAACTTTAAGGAATAAAAGAAGGGTAAAATCTCCAAAACCAAGTCGGTACCGACAAATTTCAAATATCTAAAAGTTCAATCAACTTATTGGTCATTGATTTATGCAGTGGTTTTTTTATAGAACCCGCTCTTCCGAAGGACTTTGCTTAATTTTGTACGCGCCCTTTTTACTACAACTGATCCTGCAGCTTACTCAATAATGTTGTTCATGTAAACTAGCGTTTTACTGCTCATCACGGGTACTACCTCTGTCGGACAGGATGCCTGGTGAAACAACTTGCTTAGAGCCAGGCCCACCAGTGACTTCGAGCCCGAGACTAGATTCCTCTTAAAGATATCGCTGTTTCGAGAACTGATAGTTTCTGTTATTCCTCAACTTTACATACAAATGTTGCAAGTTATAAAACCTTGTGAAAGAGCTGATTGATGATTTAATGACATTTCTGTGGCCGATAATTAATTTAGGTAAAGTTTATTACTATAATAATAAAATTATGCAGGGATTCCCCCTAAAATAATCCTATTAATATTATAAATCTTAAAGTTTGTGAGGGTGGATGGGTGGACGTTCGTTACTGTTTTACACAAAAACTACTGAACGGGTTTGTATGAAATTTGGCGCACAGATAGTTTATAACTGGATTAATACATGGGGTGCTTTTTATCCGGTTAGTTCGTTCTCGCGGGATAATTTCCGACCACCTTGCGGACGTAGCTGCAGGCAAAAGCTAGTCATTTAAATAGTTACAACTTCGCATATACTGGTCATCATTCATCATCATTTCAGCCGAAAGACGTCCACTACTGGACATAGGCCTCCCCCAAGCTCCTCCACTTCGACCGGTTCGGTGCTTCCCATAGCCAGCGGATTCCTGCGGCCGATACTGGTGCGGAGAAACAATTAACTTTTTGTGATATAACTTGCAATTTTAAACAACCATTCAATTGATTGATTTATATATCCACTTACAGGATACCACGACTTCAATCAATGATATATAGCGGTTGTTTCCGATGTCCCAAATAACACCACTACCTGCCTAAAATAACAATCAAAATAACATTAGCTAATTAACAAGCGTAGTATTAAAACTGCCCATATAATTTATAATTGCGGTCCTGCGATCCGTTACTCGTCGTGAATACGAATCGTCGACCACCGGCCGTGGGTTAACACTATGAATGCTAAGTACATGTTTTTTGCGTCACCTACAGCGATGTCGGTCCGTGATTGCCATTTATTTTCGTTTGCAACAGGGTTAGGTGGTCGGTGCATTTTTACAACTCAATTACAAGTTGAAGCGGATAAAGTTAAGACAAAGAAATCTTGTTGTTAAGGTAGATTTAGGAAACAGTGTTTGGAGATTTTCATTAAAAAAGTAAAAAATATGTATCGCCCTCACATCACAACCCATAAACATTTAGAAATACATATTAATAAAATATTTATTAAAGGCCAAGTGAAGTCCCAGTTTACTCAAACATTCTCACTGATAACTTTGAGTAAAATGACATACCCAGGCTAGTAAAAATTAAGTTCCTCATTGTCTACATTCAACATAAGCTATGACCAATTTACTTCTCATCTAATAATATCAGATTCGTCTCTTTCGTTATTCAAGGACCACACACAAATCATGATCATAACTGAGACCATAACAATTAAAGTCTTACTAACGACTAAAGTACTTTACGACACGTAAGGCTACAAACATTATTCGAAGATTTATGAGGAGCACGTGAAGATCACGACATTAATTCGAATGACAGTAGATGGATTGACGTAGATGTACAGCACAGTATGGAGGTATTTCTTGTTACTTAAGTACTTAAAATAAGTCCTTGCGATGTTGTAAGGCGTTGCCAAGATGTTGTGAAAGTTACACTGGAAAGAGCTAAGAATCTCACTGCAAAGTATGGACATAGGTAATATAAAACCAAAACAACTGGTGAGGACTTATTAAAGTCCTAATAACAAAGTGGAAGGACACTATTATAAAGTAAAATAATGAGGAATCAAAACTCAACTTCGATTATTGAGTTTATGCTTATACGTCTGAAATCCTAATTCAATTTACTTGTCGACTTGTAGGTAGATGTAGACGAAATGTTATTGCAAATGTTCAAATCAGGACAACTATTTAACGGATTCTTGCAACCACGAAATAGGGAGACAGGAGTAAAATGTTCAACATACTCGTAGCTTCTTGATTATGATTCAACTTAAATTTTCCAGGATTCTTCGAAAGCACAACCTTAAGCCTGGCTCTACCATACTCAAAGAAGACCACACACGAACGGAAGAGATACCAATCTTAGACCGGCTGGCGGCTCCAGGGACCTCTTTGTGGGAACTACGTGTTGATAATCCACGATCGTGTATGAAAATTATGAATGAGATTGATGAAGATAACATTCTTTGGTTTATTATGTTCACGTTCATCATAGCAAACAGTTTACGTATATGTAATGTTTGGAGTAGAAAATGTAAGGAGCTGCTCGATTCAGTTTCCGTTTCATTAATTCTTCATTTTTATTCTTCGTTGCATCATTTTATCGAACCAGCTGCATCTCGTCAACAACTTTAAAATGTTGGTCCTCGACATATCAGAAAAATGTCATGTCATATTTAAGTTTAAGTTTTCCGTTAGAGACAAATTAATCCTTAGTTATGAGCTCTCTGTTTGAATTGACATATTAACCAAGGTACCTAGACTAATAGAAAATTCTGGAAGAACCCAATAAGACTCCGCTAATCCACCAGACATGATAAACACAGCTCCCAACGCCCACAGAAAACCATAGGGTGGTCCACGCCATACAGAGTGCAAATCAAAAACATTCACAATGTGATAGCATACGCTCCGTAGCATAAATCACGGGTAAAACAATGGGTACAGATGCCGCCGATGCTATAAAGATGGTAGATAAAGTGATCGTCCGCCCCCTACCGGTGGTCGCTCCCATCAATCATTATAATAGATGTGGTGTATCCTGTGAGGATGTTAAAGGATTGGTTGGTGTTCATTGAGGAGTTTGTTGTTCTTTCTTAATGTTAAGTGTCGATGTGTTGACTATCGGGATGTAAGTTATCGAGTACCATTACAATTTGTAGATAGTAATTAGGCTTTTTTACCAGAAGCAATTCATTTGTCATCAACCTCTTAGTTTGTAGTATTTGCTTCAGATAAATGCCTATAGAGATGGTGAAAATCATTATGTATTTCGATTAATATGAGTAATTCATCAGCCATTTAAAATACCTGGTGGTCGTCCAGTGGTCTAGCGATGGGCGTCGAATGAACGAACTAGTTAATTCGACCGTCGACGTACTGTGAACGAGTCGACGGTTCACCGTTAATCGATGGACTAGTCGAATCCGTAGACGCTAGACGCCGAAACACGGAACGCGACGAGTTGTGAACGAGTCGACGATGCGACGGTTCACCGTTAATCAATGGACTAGTCGAATCCGTAGACGCCTCTGACGGCGTAACTGAAACGTAGACGAGAACGTAATCGATTCATTCGTCCGTGCGCCCTTGGAAATGAAATAATCGTGCAAACAAATTTGAACTTTAAATCTAGTACGAGGGAGTTGATAATTGTACGGGTCGAATAAAATTATTGTCATGGGAAGGAAAGGATGCAGTTATAATAGTTTCGCGTATGCGAAGAGGAAGGCGATGGACTGGTCGGGCGATGCGAGACAAACCGGTTTGTATTTGTTTAAACAAACTGTGTGTTTTCATATTGTTTTGATTTTTTTATTTGTAAATATTTAACAAAATAATAATTAATGTACATAAAATCAATTGATCTTCTAACTAAGCCAGAATAGTGCATCATCATCATCATCATCATCATCAGCCTATAATGTTCCCACTGCTGGGACACAGGTATAGTGAATACGACTTTATAATTAACTCTATTCAGTATTCAGCCAGTCCTAAGCACCCGATATATTACTCTCCTCTATGGTCCTAAGCCTGGAAAAATATGAAGGGAAGTTCAAATGAATAGGTACAGCCCGCGAGAGATGAGACGTCTACCGCCTGCGTTCACGCCGTCGCTCGTCGACTGCCGTAGACGACGTCGCAAAGTTTATTAAGTTAACGCGTAAACTAGTCGACGAATTCGACTAGTTGATCGACTAGTCGATAAACGAAAATGGACGGTCTAGTTGCGTCGACGCCAAATACGTCGACGACCCATCTCTACAGTGGTCAAAGTTCGACCATAATTCATTGGAAACTTAATGTAAGGTGTAATTCATTACTATCTAAAAATATTAGCTTCCTGCACTCTTCCAATTTCACACTCCTCCGACCGCGTAATTTACGTAAAAAGGGGCAAATGTTTTATTTCACGTATTATTACATAGATTTGAAGATGGAGCAATGTTTTAACCATACTGGGACTTTCAAAATTAAAGTAATATGTTTTTGAGAGTTTAAATAATCCATAAGACATGACTCATTCTCTTAAGCCATCAATGGACTTTATCCAACAAAATCCCCTCACAATATAATCGCTATTACCTTAAATCTCTTCGAGAGTAAGATACCGTCAAATAAACCAAATAGTAGGTCTTATCGCAGACTAACTACAGGTCTGGTTGCAACTGCATCACGTTCTTCATCCTATTCAGTTTAGATAGATATTTTACCCAGACAGACTTGCCTGGGGCGTCGACAGAGATCGTCACTTCGTGAACAATTTAGATTAGGATTTAAGACGGTAATTTTCGTGTTGGACTTTCAAGATCAGAATTGTAATGGAGTTACGAATTCTTGTTTTTAGTCTAAACTTGTTATCGAGGTATGACTCGATGGTATGTTTAGCTCATCAAGTATGCAGTTTCCTGTCCAGAATTTTTAGAAAAGGGTTTTGTTAAATGTAAAATAACTTTTCAAATGCATCCGTTTCCTTTTGGACATCATCGAATTTTTTTAGCAGATAAGATAAGATTTTCAAATACAAATACAGTAGCAACCGTTGCTTCAATGTAAATTAATAGGGGTAGGGTGGGGGTTCTGGATTTGTACTATAGTATCACTATTAAAGTATCAACCAAACAAAATAAAGAACGGAACTGGCCATTTTTAAGCCGGCAACATCACACAGCACCAACCTAAGTGACACATTACAGTCTGAAACAAATACAATCCGATTCAATTTAGCATAATAATATCTGTGGTCAAAGGCGCCGCTCCCTCTCGAGAGCTACGCTGACCCCCGGATCAAAGGACCGATGGTCAATGAAATGATTGGTCCTTTAACTTGCGACGTAACAAGTGTGATTTTTAAACTTTGAGCAGGATGTTTTGCAAGTGGGGTTCCTTTTGGACCTTTTGCACCATATTAAACTCGGTTCCTGTGAGTATCATCACGAGTAAGACAGATAAGGAGATTGGTCGTGGCATCCTCATGTACTCTTATAATAACGTTCTGCACTCGTTAATCCATTCTATTAGTTTTGAGTTATTTAGCATACCACTGTTGCAAGTTAAACACTCGTAATTATTATACCAGAGTCAAAAGCTTTACATTTAATAATTTTAGTGTTATTCAAAGAGGTGACTAAACGCCCTTAGTTGGATAGTAACACAGATAAAATTCTTATGTGTGACCCAGCTGACCCCATGATTGATGGCTCATCCCTTGTCGGGTCGGATACCGATGATCCTAGATTATTGGGAACGAAAAAAAAAACACACCAAATCACTTTTTAATTCTTATCAGTAGCTTGAGCTAAATCTTTTATCTGCGTGTGGTTTATAGACTCTTGAATTGTCAAGATTTGATAATATAATCGATGGGGATGTTAAATTTGAATTTATGATAGTTTTTGTATAGTCGTTCAACGAACTTACTAAAAAGATAATAGATTCCAGTTAGGTAGATTAAAAAAATAGTTTTACAACTTCATCGTCCATTTAATATATACGTCTGATCATAATAGATAGGTTGACTTCCACTTTCATCGATTCATTCGTATGACATAGTATGGGGATATCAAAGCAGTACAATTATTCGATCGATGGACGTTTAGCTGGAAATATTTATAGCAGCAATGGATTGTTATCGTTTAGTAGAGAAGCAATTACGTACTTATTCGATTAGGGAATTTACGTTATTTTGATAGTTTATTTGCATATTTGATGTACCTGTCTCTGAATATACCAAAAAATCAAAACCATTAACAATAAGGGCGACAGATTGCATTAAAATATCCTTTAAAATCTATATGTTAAAAGATAATTTCTGACCTAAACCTTATTATTTAGAAATTCTTAATCTCGATACTTATGTTAATGACGATTCACAAGAAACATTACAGAGAATATCTTTTAAAACTGATGACCAATATAATATGCACGGTAGTGTAACATGTTATTTGGACCAATTTGGCTCCGCTCAATTATGTAATCATATACGAAACATATATTTTGGGCGTTTTTAACATTTTCACCAAGGAAAACATGTTATTATTTACGTAATTTTTGATCCGATGATTACTTTTTAGTCTAAAAATATTTATTCCTGTCACTTTTCACTTACGTGTACTGAGTTTTAATGGTAAATGGTGTTTCAAATTGGATAACTAATTTTCTTTATGACGATTTCAAAGAAGTTTTGAAAGAACGAAATGAAAGTCAAATTACTTTGAAAAAATATTAGTGATGACGACTTTTACTTTATTTCTAGTAAACAACAGTATTTTTTCGAAATATTAGATTTATCAGTTAAATGTTCAATGAACACATTTTGGCCAATCTATCCTAAGTTTTCGTTAAATTCGCTTTTGTGTTATTACTTACCCCACTTTCAACTTCATAATAAACTAAAGAAGAAAAGCATTCTCAAACTTCATCTTCATTTCCATACAGTTTCCACACATATCCTTGAAAACATCTCACATCGCTGTATACTCTAATAACTCACTGATATCCTCATTATCATTTTGAACCCATTTATAGCCACCCCTCCTATTAACGCTATCATTCAACCACAGTATCGCGCAATTTCCGCCCCTTTGTTTCTGGCAACAAAAGACAAATTACCACAGCAATAAAAGGTAGCACTGCAAATATTAAGGAGGGTATCCACCGTGGCTGTATATTAGCCAAAAAAGGAGCTAACATAGCTCCGAATTTTGAACTAGATGAGCTTAAAGAAAAGCCCATGTTTCTTATTGGTGTTGGATATAGTTCTACTACGTATATGTAAATAACGCAAAAGTTGACGAAAGCAGACAATACTCCGAATATGCCGAATATGGTTGAAACCCATGTGCCATCGGGAAGTAAAACTAGTATAATCATAGACAGTCCGATGATCATAAAGGAGCCAATCGTTGATGATTTCCTTCCGTATGCTTTTGTGATGAGTGCTGCTAATGGAGACATTGGCATCTGAAATCAAACAGTTAGTAGCATTAGTAGAAATTTTAGTTACAAATATTCCCAAATATAAATGATGCAGGCAATAGAGAATGGTAGATGTGTAAAAATGAAACAAAAATGAGGTAGCTAATCAAAATGATAAGACATAATATAGCTATTTTTAATGCTTTCATTTATAACGACAATCAGTCATCGATCAAATCAACTGACCTGTATAACTCCAATTACAACCACCACGATGAATACATTCGATCCTAGCATCGTGTTGTACTGACTGATACCGAAGTAGCACGCCCCCGTCACAAACCACATGATGCATGATGACATCGTTATCATACACAGTTGCTTTGTCTTGAACAAGTCCAAGTAGTTCATGTTTTCTGCTTCGTCCTCTTTTAAATTCAGTTCTTTGAAAGCTTTTTCGATGTTGTCTTTTATGTTAGAGGTACTGCGGTTGTTACTGGAAAAGCTAGTCAGTTAATACCTGTTAATTATTAAAATCGTGTGACATGATGAGTATATTTAGGTCCGCACTGAAATTTTAATGAATTATAATGTTAATAATAATTAATCATTTCGTGTCAATCCTTGGACCACTTTCAATCTTTGCAATATCCATTCTCATATAAATGTAGATATTCAGCAGAAAAATAATATGATCTGATAATTTATGACTTCTGAATTTGAGTGTAATAAAAATATAACAAACTATACGCACAATTTAGCAGCCTTAGTCATAAGTTCAACAGTTTCATCTGCTTTACGCTTCGCCATCAACCATCTTGGTGTCTCCGGCAAAAATAATAGCAACACTAATATACACACAGAAATACCACCAAACTCTAACAGATATACTCTCCAAGTCGTGGCTAGGTATGCAAAACCTGCTAGTGTAGCTTCGGCTACAGAATCTGGAAGTAATGCCATAGCACCAACTATCTCTCTATGTTGTGGTCCTATAATCTCCAAAGTAAATACAGAGGTAACTGACATGATACCTCCACTGGATAGGCCTACAAAGAACCTTAGAGCGGTGAAAATCCAGTAGTTTGGAGCGAATGCTGTGCCGATCATGAATATGACGTCGGTTAAGGCAGATAGGATCATTGCTTTACTGCGGCCAAACCTGAAAACGGAGAAAACACAAATTACAAATTGGCCATGGTTCCGCAACTGATCAAATAAAGGCTAAAGAATACAATAGAAAAGAATGTTATTTATGAAAATAGACTAAAAGCTCGTTATTTTCCTTTAATGCAGATGAATTTTCAAGAGCAAGCTTGTCTCACCTGTCAGAAATCCAACCAAAAGCAGCAATGCCGATCAACAACCCAAACATGAGAACCATTTGCGTGAAGCTTGCCATCCAAGCTCTATCGCAAATCAAACCAAAGTCTGATATTAAAGTCTGTTCAAAAATATCTTTACTAAACTCATATTCGGTACACCCATCGTAACAGGTTGTATTCATAATTCCGATTGTGGCATTATCTTTGTGTTGTTTACAAAGAAATTCTGTGGCTGGTGTAAGAAATAATATTGAAAGTATATTCCACATTGCAATCAGTCTACCCAAACATACTACTGTAACAGTTACAGCTTGCCATCTTCCAAATGCACCCATTGATTTAACCACATAATCATTTTCAAAATCTTGCTCTGCGTCCTTTTGTTCATACCTATCTCCAACATTATATCTGTCACGATAAGTATTAAACCTCATATTGTCAGCAAACGCCTTGGCACTGAAAAGAACATTGAATTACTGTCTGTTAGGTCGTAAAAATATTTTGACATTATAATAATATAATTAGGTTGCCACACTTTATTATTATGATCACGACTAGACTATTTGTCATACTATGTTGAGTCGTAAAAATTAATATGTCTTAGCATTATGATGCCAAGTCATATTTGCCGTGGGATTAAATGGACGTTTTTCGTCTCCTAGCACCATCATTAAGATGGTAAATATTTGGCAGTAACGTTACTTTTAATGCGCTATTAAGATGTTTATTACACTAATTTATGGCGCCCATTGAAGGCATTACGCTTATGATATCGTGGTAAGTAGATAAGTACAAATATTCTAAATAGAAAATAACATTTGAAGCCTTCTAACAGCATCACCAGTAGCCTATCAAGTCGATCTCTTAGACGAAAATGTAGACCATGATAATAATATTTTTCAAAAAATACATCTATGAACGTGTCTGTGGACACCTCATAATGTCGTTCAAGTACATTTAATTAACGTTCTATTACATATTTATTAGGTATATTAACTTTGTCGATTTGTTTTACTTCCAAATCATCTTACCGAAGCAACATCATCTTCATAGTATCTCCAAACAAAAGATATACCATCACCTACCCATCCCAAGATTGTAAACCCGATAGCCCTTTAAAAATAAGTCTTCAGAATTCATACGAGGCTTAAAACGTTCCTCGTTAAGTTAAACATGTTGGAGGCACATATAATAACACATCGGTGGCAGCCAGCCTGTAATTTGAGGCACTTTCGAGTCACTCAATCAGGTAAACGCAGAGTGAAGCCGTTACTTAAAACCCGACACTCGAAACGTTATATAATTCCATGTAATTGTGTTGAAAACTTTTTGAAAACAAAAGTGTATTGTGACGAAATGGTAGTGGTATGTAATTTTGTCGTACGGGGTGATTGAATTCTGTGCGCTAGGCGGTGTCAATTTTAAAGTTATGTGTATGGAATTAGAGGGCGCTAAGTGCGGTTGCTGGTTCCTTTTTAGAATTTCTGACCTTTTTTGTTCGATTTTGTTTTCTTGTTTTGAGGGCAATTTGTTAGTTGTTTGTCGTTTGCAAGCTGTTACTTGCGTGTTATGTAACTACCACCTTGAATATGTGACAGATATTTGAACACCCTCTCCCAAAGCCTGCTGCAAATAATCTACAAGTAATGCTTTGGTTATCCATACCACAAATTGTTTCTGTTCCTATAACAGTTATGAAAACTTTGACTTTATCAAATTCTTGGTCTTCTCCTCCTATCTTATATCTTCCATAACAAGGCATAACACTGAAAAAGCTGACCATAGTAAATTCTCAACCACTGATTTAAGCAAATACCTTTAACATAATAACTAACCCTCTTTCCGTGTTACGAAACCATCGGCCCGAAGACTGACCACACAAACGCGAGCCCCCTACATCATCAGCTGCAATCCTGGCAGACCTTTCAGTCCAACTAATGGTTATCGCGTATAATGTGCAGCCTCTAACCGCAGCGTTGGACGCGAGATGATTAATCGCGAGTAACTTGATAGAGGTGGGAAGAGGGAATCGATTTTAGCTTACTGTATCTTGGGTTATGTTGTTCTAGATTTAGAGAGGACATTATTCTTAGTGTGAAGTTTATTTCCACCCGCATCATGTTTTAGATGCCATAAACTCCCTGGTTCTTCCCATGGTGGTAAGTAGAAACTCGAATGCCACCTACTACATTCCTTACTTCATTTATTCATTTACGTAAACAATTATTTTTGCAGGCAGAACACAAGCTGATAAAAGTAGTCATACTAATTCCTTTTGCTTCGTTTACGTTCATACATCTGGTCATACGCGCACGCCGGTTGCGAGTACTATGCACCTGACCGTTCTGAAGAACATCATTAATAAGGTCAAAATATACAAAAAATTAAAAAACGCTAGGAGAAGGTAAAGCAAATCCTTGTGTCTCAATAAATGGGTAAACGCTGCTGCTGCTCTCGTCTCATGTGAGGATGGTAGCAGAACTGGAAGCGTAGGTTCCAAGGTGGATATGAATATAAATTCGAAGATATTGTCACTTTTGTATGCCCAGGAGCAAACATTTTTAACATACCATAAATGAGTTGCTTAGGCTAACTTTCTTGGCTTAAGTTGTCAACGATAGGACACACGTTCGATATGATCTAGAAGCATCTTGAAATCGATTGATTCCTCAAATCGACCAACAAAATCGATACCACAACCACCTCTACATCCAGCCACTTACAGCCACAGATTTATAGCCCCCCGGAGCCCCAGTCACTGGTCATTACCGTGATCCGACGCGCCGTCACGTCACTCCGTAATATCGGGCCGTGGCAAATTGATGGGAATGCCTCCGATTTGCTTTGCCCGTAAAGTGGACTGTTTGCGGGCAAACCGCTCGTTATCTTACAACACTCATTTTGGTCGATGGTTTTGGAATTTGATCGTGGGGTTCTTGTTTTGAATTTTGTAGTCTAACGGTTGGCTGGTGTCGAAAATGTGGGCTTAAATCATTATGCAGATGAGCCAACCGTTGGGGTTGAGTCTCTTCAAAAATAAGTCTCATAAATAAAATTACTACCCCAAAATACCCTTACATATTCGAGAGCAATTCTTAACCAATGTAACATAAACGAATGAGCGATAAATATTAAGACGTACCGAGATGTCAAAGAAAATAAAAATCTAAATAATTGTAAACCGCCAATCAATAAACATCCCTAATTTAAATTCCCATACAAAAATATAAACCGCAATTGAATAGACGCATTCACATTTATCTCTGTGAATGTTTTCTTTTTAATTTACTCGATGAAGTGGCGTGGCAAATGGCGGGAATTCTTCGTCTCGTCCGTCGTAAATATTTCAGAGAAGAGTTTTTAATCAGTCGTCAAGCGATTTACAAATTAAACAGGGGCCGTGTTATGAAGAAATATCGCAAGCTGTGAGTGTGTGTTTCCATTTTTTTCAGGAAAATCGTCTCTGTATATTTGTATGAGAGTTTTTATGGTAAAAAACGAGATCTCTAAGCGAGATCTGGATGTTTTCAATACGGCCATTCTCGTATTGTTAATCACACGAAAGAATAAGAAACACTCCGAAATAAAGCTATTAAAACTGCAAATATATGTACATATATGTATTTAAGCTGGAACAAAATCCAGAAAGCAACTATGGCAGTTGCTCTTGAACCGATAGCAAAGTGGTTTTAGTGACCCTCCGAAAAGCTCTAGTGATTAATCTACCGCAAGTATTGCGTTTGGCAGGTGGTTGAGACTTGTCTTGCACTTTTAAAAGAGATAATGTTGCAAGGTTCGAAAGTTCTGAAAAAAGAAAACAGATCCCGTACCGCATAATACAGTAGAAACCAACGCGAAATAAGAAATATCGCCGTCGGAGGATCCCCGCAAAAAGCTCGCAAATTTCGTCATCAATTATCATTATTAGGGAGCGAAGCAACGGAGACGGCGGTAATTGAGTTTTATAAATGGTGTCGGCTGGCGTCGACGTGACTGTCATAAATAGTCACGTGACGTGTCGCGCGACCCTGAACGTTGGGAGGTCGATTTTTGAATAAGAGTTTTCTTTTGTTTTCTTCTTTTTTTTTAAATTCATCCACTGTCTTTTTTTTTTTCGTTTCGGCCGTTTTTCTGGTATGCACACGTTTTGTACACACGGCTACACATCAAGCTATACATTTCCACAATCAGTCTTACCAAGGGGTATCGTATTACTCAGTAACTGGGTTGTGACCATGTAAAATACTGGTATTCAGGTGCATCCGGTTAGACTGGAAGCCGACCCCAAAATAGTTGGGAAAAGGCTAGGCAGATGATGACTTCATGTTAACTGTTCTACCTTAATTGCCTTAATGGGTGATATGTGAGGTGTCTTTCACAACAATATCCAGTTCTATACCTAAGTATAGATTAGATTCATGCAACTTACCTACTGGCTTCTATTGTCGATAAGCACTGCTTTATTACAAATTCAATGTACGTAAACTTGTACCCAAATTTCAAACAGGAAGTAATGTTTACAAACCCATGAGATGAAAGATAAAGATTTTAAAACGATCACTAATTAACGGACGAAGATATTTCCTTCACCTACGCCATTTTGTATTGTTTTTTTTTCCGGTATGTGTTACTGTTGGTTAATGTGTGGTGATGATTGATGTGCTGTGGAAATTAAAAGATGATTGGTAATGTGTGGTGTCCATTAACTTTTTTTTATTGAATAATTGTGATGTTCGGATTCGGATTCTTTGTCAAACACATCAACACTGGGTTTTAGGTTGTCACTCATTTTTTTTCTCTGTAGAAGACAAGAATTGTGTGACTATTATTTATAGGCTGAGGAATACTGTGATAAGATAACAGTGCGGTTTAAAAGAAGATGTAGTGGTTATAGAAGCAACAAGTATAATGTGCCCAAGATTTTGTTTTATCCAAGTTGATATAAAAGAGTGACCGTGGAGTTTCTTGCCCGTTCTTCTCCATTGAGATCTACGTTTTGGAATGGGCAACTAGCTTCAACTTTAAAACTGATCGACTTTTTGACAATTCAAAAGTGCCTGTAAATGGTTTTATTGAAATAAGTGCTTTTAGTTTGAGTTTGAATAATTGAAAAGAGTATGATTAGATGGTTTGAGTAAGTTTAGAGGGTTAATGAAGGGTGGTTAACAAATAACTTCACCCGCTCCGGGTGGAGCAAGAGCGCGTATCAGACTTTTACTGACTAAAACCCCCACCCGTGTTCCTTCAGCAGCCTGTGTACCAGGGGCCAAGGTATATCTTTCGAACAACCCGCACCCGTGACAGATTCTTCAGAAACGTCAGTTGCGTAGTGCGTGCTCGCAACCGGCGTGCGTGTATAACCAGAGGCCGTAGTGCGAGTGTCATTTTACCATGTCAATCAAACGCATCGAGCGTACGGGAATTGGTATATTACCTCGTCATCGTCATGTCCCAAATATCCAAAATGTCGCCTATCGACTGCAGTATTTTTGAACTTGTTATCAGTATTTCCTAATGCTAAAATTACACAAATATCAATACCTAATACAAACGCAACGCTTTACTCTAGTACAGTCATAACCATTAGCGTTGTAAACAAAGTCATTTCACTTTAGTATCGCTGTTCTGATTGGTCGTAACTCCTGCGCATCCGAGACAATACTCTTTGAAATCTTCCTACAACATTATGTTGGAAAATTGTGCGGATTTGGAAATGGTAGATGCGGTGAAAGCTTAGCACAAATATTGTTAACTTTAACTTTTTATTTAAGAACTTTTTTCGTGTGTTAAAAGACCATCACTTTCAGCGCGTTTCGTATATCTACAACAATTTTCAACGGAATGGACATAAGTTTTTCGGTAGCTTATGTCATTCCACTTGTCAGTCCCATATTTTTATGATTTATCCATCATCTTCTTCGCTAATAGAATGTTCAGTTGTCTAGACCCTCAGCAATGCTTATCACACTTATAATCGAAATAGCAGTTACTTTGACTTTTTGAATATATCCAAAGCACCGTATGTTTTTGAAGAGTTTCAAGTGGATAACTAGATTAATGAATGGTACAATGATAGTACACGTTTGGAAAACTTCGAAATACGAATTCACTAGTGTTGCGATTCCCTAAGTCACAGAATTCCGATAGGTAAAGAAACCTACTTGCTTAATACAAAATTGAAAACTTAGGTACAACATCGGACTAAATTGTCAGATAATGTAAAGAAACTATCCATTTTAATCCCAAAAACTAGATCGATGGTTTAAACCGTGTCAAAAGAAAAACCTTGTTTTATAATAAGGCTGAGAGAGTCCTAAGAGACCTAAAGGTAAAGATTCTAACCGATATTAAGATTTTCAGAATATGTAAGTTACTAAATGATTGTGTAGTGGAAAGTTGTTTTTGTATTTAAGACGTTATTAATCTGTAAGTTTTACATAACAGTCGTGTGAAGGATGTGGTAATTCGAAGCGCTTACTCTATATTTACTCGCATACTTAGAATACCATATCCATTTACTACGACACTTGGTCCCAAGTTATCAGTGGCCGCGTCTATCATGCACAATAACCGTTAATTCTAACAGTCGCTACAATAACGTTAATATTTACTGCGGTATAACTGCTAAACGGTCTCTCAAGGTGTCACTACCGATTGTGATGTGTCCGTAAATATCAAGCGTTGTGGACAGTTTGTGTGTCTGTGTGTGTGTGTGATTTATTTTATGAAGTGTGTGTAGTGAGACTGATTGTCTGAGAATTATTTTATGACTGGACATTGATAGAACAATCTCAATTGTGTCTGTGAGCAACATCTTGAAACTCAACGACTCCATATCTATCTATATACTTACGTGAAGCAAAAACTTTGTATCCTTTCAATGATAATTACGCGGAAAGACGGAAGGGCCTGAAATTTAGCACAGTTATAGTTTACTAGCTTCCATCCGCAGTTTCGCCTGCGTGGAAGTCGGAAATTACCCGCGGTACCTTAGTACCGGGATAAAAAATATCCTAAAAAAGTTATAAAATCTATCTGTGTACCAAATTTCATCCAAATCCATTCAGTCGTTTTTCGTGTCGCCCACTGGACGAAATTCCAACATTAAATTCTAAGTACACAATAGCATAGTTTAAACGAAACCTGTCGCAAAGATAAAAAGCAATATAAACCAATGACATCAATAAAATTTACACCAACTTAATAAATACTAAAGAAAAAATCCATCAACAACCCACATTTATCAACGAAACAAAACATAACTCCGCTCTCAAAAACAAAAGAAAAACATTATTAATCCGCCGTCTCAACAAATTATGAATAAAAACAAATCAAAATTAAAATGCTCAGAGATATAAAAGAATAACTAACGACCATCTGTAACTTCAAAGGCTAATTAAAATAACGATGCTTCAAAACGTTGCGTACGTTATGACAAAGGATAACTGTTGTGAAGCGATATGAAATTCATTTTTTTAACGAGATTCTTCAATTGAGTTGTGGAAACTATGACTCTTTTATATTGCTCTCTTGAGTTTAAAATGATTTTATGGCACCTGTCTCAGTATCGGTGACGTCGAGCAAAAAGTAAGTAGAGCGAGTGACTACTAGAAACAAGTTGATGAGCAACGAGCAGCGAGTGTATAGTTCGGATTAATAGATAGATAGAATACTTTTTACCCGACTGCGCCAGTAGGAGGGTTATGTTTTTCGAGTGTATGTATATTTCTCTGTATGTATATATAATACCGATTTTCGGCACCATATTATGATTATGTAAACCATAAAGATAATAGTATAGGATACGATAGTTTTGTCGCTTGCTATGAGCGAACACCCGAAAGTGACGCGTACAAAGACTACCTAGTCACTTGCTGCTATGCATATGAAACTTGTTTAAACTATTTTGATTGTTCGCAACACATACCACCAGAATCAAACCAACACCTCTCTCTTTCATACCCGACAACCACAGAAGATGCTCGTTTCTCATCCAAAATTAATTCTTAAAGAGCGCTATTTGTTACACTCTAAGATTAAGAACATCTAAGAAAAACGCCGGGGAGGCATCCACTCTAATAGCTTAACTTTTCATCTCTGCAACAAATTAACAAGGGCCGTCTCTTAATGCAAATACGACGTGATTAATAACAACAGTTTTTTTTTCTCAACGTTATTAATAATACCAGTTATTTTTATTAACAGTTATTTTTTAGCATGAAATGCCAGCTGTTGCGTCCAATTGTTGAGTTTGGGGGTAAGTAATGGGCGAATCAATCATTGTCATTGTCGATGAGAAAGAATAAGCAAAAGGGAAGGAGTGGGTGATAATTTATTTAGGTTTCTATTGTTCAAAAGATTTCCACGTACGTACCTAATGGTTGTTGTAGTATGCAATTCACAGAAAAAATGTTGCAACTTATCCATTTTGTGATCCGATTGCTTCAGTTTTTGTTCGACTAAAATATTGTAAAATCATTAAAAAGTCAAGGTATAAAAATAACTCAACTCCCATTTCAAATTAATAGTATTCGTCCGTCCCAAAAACATATTACAAAACAATCCTTATCGGAACTCTATACCCTATTTTAATATTTCCACGATATACATAATTTAGTAATAAACAGATAAGGGCCACAAAAAAATACTTTATTATGCTGCTCAACACCATAAATCATAGCGCAATGATAGTACGTTCACACTCCATGTCATAAGTGTCGTTGATAAAACATTTGATTTATTGCATAGAAAATATTGATAAAAATATTCAGTGATTTATGAGAGGAAATTGTTGTGAAACAGTGTTTTTATTAGTCGAGTTTGATTGTGTCTCGTGGCGTCACAGTGAAATATATTGTAAAATAAAAGCGGAATTCATATTATTAAGTTATTACACATCTAAACTAAGAGGGGGCCTGTCTCCCTTGCAATGGGAACATTATTGACTAGGTACACACACATCTACTGATTCCCAGAGTTCCTAACCCAAAATTTAAATAAGCTTTTCATCGGTTGCGTTTTTGTTGCGCGTTGAAAGTTTTTAGAATAGGCCTGTATACCTATTCTAAAAACTTTCAGTATGACCCCCGTACGTTCAGGAAATAAGAGAGCATTATGCAGAGTATCCAAGTGTTAAGGTGACACTCGTCCACATTTTTTCCATACAAACTTCGGGAGGGTTTTACTCCACTGTTTGACTATGTACATCAAAAATTAAACATGGTATGGTTTTATCTCATTATTAATATTGTCTGTATAGAAGCAGAATACTAAAATAAAAAGCCATTAAAAAGTTATGAGCCAACAAAGATTCGTTTTTCTTGCTAATTTAACCTAACTTTGGGCGTGTTTAAGAAATAAAAGGAGTGTAAAATCTCGAAAACCAAGTCGGTAACGACAAAGCTCAATTATTGAAAAGTTCAATAAACTTAATTGGTCATTGATTTATGCAGAGGTTTTTTTCAGAAAACCCGATCTTCCGAAGGACTTTTCTTAATTTTTTACGCGCCTGTTTTACTATAACTGATCCTGCAGCTCACTCAATAATGTTGTGCGAATCACTGATACTACATATGTCGGACACAAAGCCTGGTGAGACAGCGTGCTTTTTAGCCAGGCCCACCAGTGAGTTCGAGCCCGCGACTAGTGTACCCTTAATGCTGATTTTGTCTGTTAACGTAAATAAATATTATGCAGCGTTATAAAACGTTGATAGACTAAGACTGTTGGAACATAGTAACCTTAAATACTAAAAATAGTTACTAACACACTTCACTTAGAAACGCCTGACTAGCTCTCAAACTATTACAATCTCCATATATTATGTCCAAAATCATAATTATTAATAAAAAAACCGGACAAATGCGAGCCGAACGCGGGTGCAGAGGGTTCGGTATGATGAATTATGTTACTCACGAAAAACATTTTATGTCAAGTAGGTTACCAAGACTTACATAACGTTTTCACTGTAAACAATTACCAGGTCTAATATTGTCTCATGCAGTTAAGCCTTGTAGAGGCCTAACTCTACAAAGAAAGAGTCTTAACTCTGCAAACTTGTACACCTGTACCTGTACTTACTGATCTGATATAGAGCCAAACTTAGGGGCTTGGCCATCTCCCTTAAAGGGTTAAAACATCCTAATTTGACCCTTTAAGGGAGGTGGAGGGTGAAAGTTTTTTTTTTCAAATTTTAGTCTCAGTAGTTTTGGAGATAAGACGAGGGGAGGGCAGGTTCAAAACTGTTTATTTTAAAATGAAATGAAAAATATATTTGCGACCCTCACAAAAAACCCTTTCATTTGAAATGTCACACGGGAAAAATTGAAACACTTTTGTTTTGAATTTTCTAGTATTCCCCCTAAAAGTGACCCCTATATTCAAAATTCATTTATTTACGTTACACGTCCGTGTTCGTGGTCACAGAGATTCATGTGTGTACTAAGTCTCAATTAACCTAATCAATCCAGTGGATCAAAGAAATTTGCTGTCACAGACAGACAGACACACGAGTGCTCCTGTAAGGGTTCCGTTTTTTCATAAGTACGTACGGAACCTTAGAAACATGATAAAAGTAACGACTACAATTGATGAACAAATTGGTAACTGCAATGGATTTTAATTAGTACACAGTCTGACGCCTATTCTTTTGATCCTGCAGAAAGGAAAGGGCTCTCATAACCAACCACAAGTCTTTGTTGGAAAGTAATTAATAGTAGGTTCAAAATTAATAAAACCTTACTAATTACTGACAGGGAGACCGTCCATTATTGCAAAAGTACGACCAATAGACGGAAGCGCCTGTCTTTCGATGACATGATAACCACATGTCATTTGCCATAATAATACAGTCATATAAGTTGGATTGAAGGGAAAATATAAGGGATACCGTATAACTTTACGGTATGTAAGCAGGATCGCCTTGAAACCGTTTATTTTGTGCCTGTTGGTACATAATTCGCGGTAGCGAGCAGCAGGCTGTATCGGCTATTATAATAGTCACTTTTTAAATATTCGAATACTATTGATATAAAAATAGTTTTTTTGGTCTTCGGAAATTTGTTATTTTGAATTTCTTTTTAAAATTTATTTCAAGCACCTGTAAGAATTTGGGGAAATCTAACGTAACGAAGTGAAAACTTAGATGAAGAGAGGTCACTTCACCACTTCACTTGACAGCTGTTAGTAGTGTCATCAGAGGGAATGACAGCTAAATTCAAGCTCACTTCACCAAAGTTTTAACGGTGAGATTTTACAGAATAGACCGCTAAATCTACAAGATAAGTTTTACGCCGTTGCAAACATTTTTACCGCGTAGGTATTGCACTTTTCTATGAAACAACTGATTTTGTTCTTTTTTGTAAAACCGACGAGAAATTTCTGCGCTGGGGGTCTAGAATGATATGCTGAGATCATGGTTACAGTTTGCGCACTGGATAAAAACTTACCCTGCATAAACGCAAACGAGGCCAAAGGATCGAGGAGGTATCGGGATCATAGCAGACAGCGTTCCGTAGTTTTCTTACCCCATGGCAAAAACGCGTGAATTTGTGTATGTATGTCTAATAGTAAATCGAAAAGTAATTTGCAAAATATTCGACATATAACATCTTCAACTCAGCCTATGGAGTCTACTAAAGGACAGAGACGTCTACCAAGCCTCCCATAATGTGCATTCAATTTGTCCTTTTAAAGCACCTAGCAACTCAACTCAACAATGTGGTATTGATGCAAGAGCGTCACAATTGAGTTAACCTGTGCACCACTCGTGCACTTTTTTGCCAAAACGCAAATCGCGCTCGCACATCAACATGCACAAACCCATAAGGAGCATTCTACTCTGGGTAAAACGTCTACAATGCAGCGATATCCTGCCAGTAACCAGTGATTTGGTTGCTCCTTTATATGATTATATATGGGTTCTAAATTATAGACCAAAGTAAGTAGTACCCGAACGGATGGACTGGACTAGACTTAGTAGTATCATTAAACTGTCATATTATGTTTGTCAAGCGCAGTGATTATATACAGCGGACATCCTTATGTGACTGTTTCTTGGAAACGATTGGAGGACGTCAATTTTGCCTTTAGCTGTACTTCACCTACCCGTATTTTTTTATTGTGATAACTTGGGGTGTCTCGTGTGTCACTAGGCTTACTCATTATTTTCACACAAGTATTTGTGCATGTGAGGTAAATATTTGAGTGAGTAGGTGGATGTAGATCACACAATACATAATAATATGTTCACATGACCAAACATGTGTTATCAACTCACTTAAGGGGAAACTAATCGGGGGTCGAACTCACTGGTGGGAGTAGCTAAAAAGCAAACTGTTTCTGAACATTATTGAGTGAGATGCACGATCATTCATTATATAACAAGCGCTTAAAAAAAATGAAAAGTCCTTTCGAAAGATCGTGTTTTATGAATAAACCACTGCATAAATCAATTACGAATAAAGTTTATTGAACTTTTAGATATTTGAGTTTTGTCTTCACCGACTTTGTTTTGGAGATTTTATACTGCTTTTATTACTAAATATGCCTAAAGTTGCGGTTAAATTAGCTAGAAAAACTAATCTTTGTTGGCTCATAACTTTTTAATGGCTTTTTATTTTATTATTCTGTATCAGCACAGACAATATTAATATTGAGACAAAACTATGGTTTTGGATTGTTCATTATCAAACAGTGGAGTAATATACTCCCGAAGTTTGTGTGGAAAAATATGGATTCGTTTCACTTTAAATATTAGAAGCCAAAGGCCAGATAAAGCAATAGAACGCAGTAAGCATGAGTCTTCAGTGAATGTAACAAATTTATTAAATCTATACCTGCCCAGTTCCTTCATCAATCCCAAAAAAATCCGTAAATTCCCAAAAAAAAGTCATAAAATAAATTCAGAGCCACATTCATCGAGTTTATTCGGCGGCCATAACTCAGTAATATCGCCAAAGACTGCTCCATTTAACGTGAGTTACGAGTCGCGGCGACAGATTTCATAAAAATAGTCGCCCAACTGTGATTCAGATGTTTTATTACTAATGATATCGTGAAACTTAGTGCGGAAGGTGCTTTACAAGATTTTTGGGAGATACGTACGGCTAAAGTTTCAAAGTATTGAGTAAGGTTTGAATGCTCCGCGGTTTAATTATTTAGGTCGACGATCATACAACATCTTAATGAGACCGTAATTGTTACATTAGTGAGGTTAATCGCATAAATTCTGTGGATAAAATCCCTAAACAATTTATTTTATTTTATTAGAACATAGCTGAAAGGATTAATAGTAAATACGACCATTCACTACTGGAATAAGTGACATCATTATATTTCTACTTCTAAATGGGAGACTAAAATTTCAGCACTTTTAAAGTTTTCTTAGATGTAGAAAATAATGAAATAAAAACGCTTATAAAATAAACGTGACAAGGTTCTTCTATTTCAACCATGAATTCATACAATTTAATTTATCAACGAATAAAATACACTAATTTGAATGCCAAACATTTATCACTAGTAGGTACTGTTTTGGAAATTTCTGGAGTCCTAATAAATAAACATAATTTAAGTTAAAGCATATGTACACACAGACACTGTTATACCAGTAGCAGTAACCCTGCTGTACTCAATAAAAGACGGCACGAAATAATGGAAGGGGAACAAAGTAATAACAAGTGTTTCAGAACTAGTCCACAGTCTAAAATATTACGCTCAAAAACCGAAGCATAACCGCAGCACCACAATAACTAAGCCACAGATTAAGAAAAGAAAAGGACACGCCAAGAGAATATTAAGATTTGTTCAAAGTTAGCAGGACTAGAAAATACGAATCATAAATGGTTTTCATTTCAACGGTCTTGTGCTTCCTACATCCAGCTGATTCACGCGGCCTTCACGAGGTCATCGGTCCATTTTGTGGGAGGCCTTCCTACTCTACGTCTACAGGTACGCGGTGGCCACTAAGTATAATACCAATAAGTATTTTAAAAACGAATAAAAACGATATTAACAAGTGGAACAGGCATCTTCTGTGCACGCTCGTTCCAACATAGACCTTATGCATTGCTTTCCATCAGGCGTTATCGAGGTCATCAAGACCTGACTCATTCAGCAATAAAAAATTTAAAAATAAATTAAAAAATTGCTTGCAGCAGTACGTACAACTTCCAAGATCCTCAAATATTAAACTCATAGTTCTTTCAACGACAAAACAAAGTCTGATTTTTAGTTATTTCATATTCCCATAGACCAAATGCTAGTAGCCTTACAACAGTTTCCCTCATCATAACTCTAAGACAAACTAAGAAATTACGGAATGGTTTTGTAAAACCTCAAAAGATTTCATACCTGCCAGTATTTCGGTGCGAAACTTGTTAATAAACTTCAAAGTTACAAAACAAAAATTACGACTTTTCCATGAGAAACCTAGGTATCGAAACATCGAATAGGCAAACATCAAGCCACAGAACAAGAGAGAGTAAAAGCGTTAGCGTGAGTTTGAAAGTATGTGTCATCATCATTTGAGCTCAAATATGTCCACTGCTGGACATAGGCCTCCCCAAAAAGGAGGGGTTTTGCCATAATCGCCACGCTTGGCAGGCGGGTTGGCGATCGCAGTATGGTGGTAAAATGCATAGAGAACGCTTCTACGACACCCATGGGAAGAAATGGGATGCTGCTATTCTTTAACGTCCGGTACCACACGGATCAAAAGTATGTGTATAATTTTAGTATCCTACTAATATTACAAATGTGAAAGTTTGTATGTTTAGATGTTTGATACTCGATCACGCAAAAACGGTCTCACGGATTAGGATGAAATTTGGATAGTTTTATAACTAACTAAGATTAACATATATGATACGTTTTATCCCGTTAGTACGTTTTCGCGGGATTATTTCCGAACTCCACGTAGGCAAAGCCGCTTGCAATAACTAGTAATGTTTGCATATCTACCTATTAAAGTAGGATATGGTTTTATGAACTTTTTTTTTGTCTATCTCTCTTGTACCCATAGCCCCTGGCATACGGGCTACTGAAGGAACACGGGTGGGTTTTA
This sequence comes from Polymixis flavicincta, assembly GCA_949987655.1. Classification (NCBI taxonomy): domain Eukaryota; kingdom Metazoa; phylum Arthropoda; class Insecta; order Lepidoptera; family Noctuidae; genus Polymixis; species Polymixis flavicincta. The sequence continues at coordinate 23,496,103 of OX465177.1, forward strand.
GTCAGTAAAAGTCTGACACGCCCTCCTGCTCCACCCAGAGCGGGAGAAGTTATTTGATGATTTCCCACCAAAAAAATAATAAACCTCTTGTACCCACCACCCATATTCAAGTAAATAAATTATTTGATTTTGATTTGAAGAAAATTACATATCCAACAAGGAAATCTTTCCTAAAACAAATAACAATTTATTTCCAACAACTCATCTGCGTCTTCTTTAATCTACAAACAGCAATGTATCAACGGAGCCTTAACTTTTATGAAAGCCGCCCCGCAGCGGTATATCACGTTAAATGGCCCAGCTTTTTGTCGTTACCTTGTAACTTATGGGCGCTAAAGTGTTGCTGCAACAGGACATGGTAGCCACGGGTATAAGGACCCTGGAATCGTGCCAGGCTACTCCGGGAATGGGTGTATAGTTGTGTGATCATTTAGGAATGGTTTTTTATGTCTACTTATACTTTGATGTGTTTGTTTAGCTACTTAATGAAGCACAAGTAAAAAACTAGTGCTCGCCCAGGGGTCGAAATTTGACCATGATTCATTTAAATATTAAAATATCAGCTTTCCGTATTAATTCTTCATATAAACTTTAACTTTGCCAAATTGCGTACTCCTCCATCCACGTCACTATCGTAAAAGTGTTTGTTATTCGTATTAATACAACGTGTTGATTTGCATCCTCGTCAAATTTCAGGAGGCTGTTATGAAAGACATTAATAATCAAATAAAATTACGATACTTGCTCACTAATTAATACATAATTGTTTTTTTCGTTATTTAAATTTAACAGTATTTCAGAAAACACCTCTTTCAAAGAACAGAATCGCCCCGTTCCGTATGCGGTAGGCAGTGTCACACGACTATATCGCTGTGTGTTACAGTGCGGTATCACACGGGCCGCGTTTTAACATGCGTGTCCGAAAAAAAAAATGCCAAATGCCGATTACCGAAAATATGAAAAAAAAAAACCTACTTATTTTATTATTAATTCGTATCGAGAATCATTAGCATAGTTACCTCCTTGAATTTGACGAGAATGCAAAACAACACGTTGTATATATGTAGATTAAATATACCTATTTTTGGACGCTAAATCATACTGGAAAGAGGATTTTCTATCATTATTATGGGTAAAAGGATTCTTTCCATCTTCTACAGTTCCAATAAGGAGAGGACACAGAACAATCACTGTTTTCTTGCTTGTGTATTTTCTTTTTGTATAATGTTTTAGTTGATTGTTTTATATGAAGGCCACTGAACACTTTCACTAATTGTAACATAACCGCAATATATTGTGTTCTAATTCGAATTAAATATGCTTCTAACTTATCTTTGAAATTAACTGAACACTAGTCACAATCAAAACTTCAGAAGAAGACGAATCTATCAAAACTTAAACTAAGTATATATTTGTGACTAACCTTACATAAACAATAGAGTATTCACCACAAAAATAAAACGTATACTAACACCCAAATATGCTGTCGTAGGAACTATACAAGCGGTAAGAAGGCCCATAATATGTAAAATGTATGCAAATATCTCTCTTCGACCTTACTTACACTTGTAACAAACAGATAATCAATGACATTGAAAACGTTTCGGTATACTACATTTTAAGGTGAATGAGGAGTATTTGACCCAAATGGTTCATTATCGCGGTTTTGTCTTTCTTTTTCTTTAAAATATAGGTACCTACTCATTAGCGTTCAAACACAAGGACTTTCCGAAAAAGTAATATCGTACTTCGGCCAATGCCTAACAGATTGGAAGACAAAAACAGCAGAAGAAGTTAGCACAAGGTTCTTCATGGAAGACCAAGTCCTTGTTAACCCTGAGAAATCCGGAATAACCCACTGGTTACATGCATGTCAAATTCAAACGAATGTATTACTCCAAAATGTGCAACAGGATATTACAGCAAGATATATTAGGTTAAGGATGATTAGCAGTATCCAGATCGACTGTCATCTGACTCTGGCAACCCTATAAGCTCTGCAATGGCTGAAATAAGGGCCTGTGGCTTAGTAACGACAGCTACACAGGACGATCGATCAGGTTAAGCTACGCTTGCCGCGGTTAGTCTGTGGATGAATAACAATTTTTACGTAACAATATCCCTATGTGCCTCGAAAAGCATGATAAGCTCGTGGTCCCGGCTGTCATTCGTGGATCTCCGACAGTCGTTATACGGGTCATCAGAAACCCGATAGTCTGACAACCAGTCTTACCATGGGTATCGTATTACCAAGTGACTGTGTCATGAAGGTCAGATAGGCACTCGCTACATGTAAAGTACTGGTACTGCTGTATCAGGTTAGACTGGAAGCAGACCCCAACATAGTTGAGAAAAAGACTAGGCAGAAAGAGATAGTTTCTGATTACACACAGCAGAAATAAAAGGTATGATAACGAGGATAGGGGCATTGTTTAATGCCCCATTTTAGTTAAAATAATAGCTAAAGGAAGTTAAGCTCATAAGCAAGTACATCAATTATCCATTACGGTGAAAACAAACCGCAGATTCGGCACAGAAAACAATTTGTAACAAAAACATAGCTGTTATGTGAACACTTAATTAAAACGCAAATTGGCGACCGCGCACCGGCCTGGGAGGGTCCTTAGTGATGAGACAGCGGCCGCGGGATCAGGTATCGATATATCTGGTAAAACTGTCAACTAGAATAAAGCAGGCTTGGTGGAAAGCATAGCTGCCGCTCTAAGAACAAAGGTCTATGAAAGGTTTTGGTATTTATCATACAAGATATTAAAGCAGCCCAAAGTTGGAAATGATGGTAGATTACTAGGAACAGGCTAATAGACTTTGAGTGAATCCCAAAAACCCCTAAGCGATTGCAGACAGACACGGATATGATCTCAATGATGACAAAAATTATCGATCAAAATTAATTGGCATAATCACAACGTTTAGCAGGTTGCCAGTAGTCCTTTGCAAAGTTTTGTAGAACGCAATAAATTAAATATAGTTCTAAAAACCTATCGATATCAAACCACTTCATGACACATCCCTGCAGCATCCCGGTTTTGCATAATAAACGTGAGAAATTAGCATAAAATCACTCGGCGGAGTCGCCTCTAACCACCGTCCTATTTGACTTGCAAAGAATTGCCCCCAGCGCTACATCGATTGGTTTTCATTGCAAATTAGGTGCAATCCTATAAACTGTGGCGACATAGATGTAGGTGGGTATTTTTATGAAGCGTGTGATAGAACACGGATATGAGTAATACAATACTTAGATAGCGGCTGGTTATATATAAATAAATATATGGAATAAGTTGGACCGCGCGGGTACACTGATAAAAGATGGAACAAAGTAACCACACGATGGAAAGGGTCGAAAGGGAAAAGAAATGTTGGTCGACCAATAAGACGGTGGTCTGATGATATAACAAACACGACGGAAAATGATTGGATTAACTTAAGCAAGGATAGAGGGTTATGGATTAAATAAAGAATGGCAACAACCCATACACATAACACTAACATACACTTAGGCAAACACACAACTAACAACATTTTAAATGTTACTATGAAATATGGAATAAACGGCTTTATTATTATTTGTTATAACTGGGAGACGACTCTCTGATGTACTAAGGAAGAAATAGAAAACGATGTAGAATTGATTTAGGAAATGAAAGCGGAAAGTAAACAATAGAATGGAAGATATAATCGGAAATCAAGTATCATCTGTAGTTTCAGTGAAACGTTTGCCATCCTCAGCCAAACCAAGTATCTATGCCCATAAAGTAAATAAAAAGAGAGGCAAGGTTAAGTTAGTCAGAACGAAATGACCTTGGAATTAGATTACTGCCAAAACAGAAGCATTTTTTTTGCGATCACTAAAATATTGTTAGAACATGCAAAAAACTCTTTAATCATAGCTAGTTTTACAGCCACCTATCCATCAAAATCGGCGCCACGGAACATTGCACTCTAACCTACATACAACCTATAATTTCCTTCTTTTTTCCTCGTCGCCCAACTACCCGTAGTTATGTCTAAACGGTCTACATTAAACGTAATTAAAATGGGTCTAAATAACATGCCAGAAACCGCTAAACGTAGGTTATACTTCTAATTTGTGCCTAGAACGATAAAACGGCTTGTTAAAATAATTTTTGATCGATTCCTTTATGTTTTTCTTGTGTTTTGAGTGATTGGGGCCAATCAGAGCCCGTAACTATTCATCATTGAGGTTTCTGTCTGGTTTTGTGTTTTAATATTTATGGAAATAAATTGGTATTGAATAATAGTTATTTGATTGACGTCGGGTAAATGTAGGGTTGTTACTTTTCAATGGTATTTATAAAGTTACATTGTAGGTTTTCATATTACGTAGAATCGTGGTGTACCTATATAATCAAGAGTTACAAAAATATTATTGCCTGCGCTGTCACAGGTCCACTAGCGCCACTCCTTTAAAAAATGTTATCTCGTGAAAAGGAATTATGAAAAACGGCTCAATCAGTTGTCTCGGTAAGTGTCTAGAATTTTCTAATACCTTTTATAAAGTTTCGTATTGAGCCACGAAGCAACAAAATTCGATCTAAAAAAACGGCCACAATTCTATATATCAAAATATACTTACAACAAATTGGTTACATCATTTATATTAAAATGATACATATGAGAGCTATGTAAAAAGACTTGCACATTAAAAGCATCAGTAATAAAAAAAACAATTCAGAAATAAAATAAGCCGTGACAGCTAAGTGATGACCAGTCCCTATTGACGGTGCCCATCCACAAACATGACGTATGGATCAGCACCATTTAGCTCAACCATTTTGAGGAGCCAAACTCCTCAATCGCAAACTGTATTTGTTGAAGGCATAGGACTTATTAATATCTTCTTCCTAGTAGGTCTTCTCCTCTAACGGCAATGTTTTTGTTGATTGTGCAACTCGGAACATTATATATTTCTTTACATTCAAGAATGTCCATATATCTAGCATTCTACAGAGTGTACAAACATATTTCTGTCACGAAGTTTGGGTTTGAGTAGCCTATCGTTCGAAAATAGAAGATTCCACCTATAATGCAACCGTCACTCAATAATTACAACAGCTGCTGTAATCTCACAAAGCCAATTTAACCTCACATCAGACCCACTTCAGTGGACTCATATTTCCATTCAATTCAACAGTAATAATAAAGTCCTGAGTAACGCCCTCAAACACGCGAGTAGTATTACAAATGACTATAATGCTGCCAATAACAGACATCCTCGAAAGAATTGTGAGTGTTGCGACTGCCGAACAAAGGGACTGGAAGCTGATATTTGGACAATGTCGGTTTGGGAATGAGGCAGTGTTCCTGTGGGGAGCGATGGAGATAGAATATAGCCGATGCGCGAGATGTGTCATTCAAATTGTCGACACTATAGGGGGGGACATTTTTTTCGAATATTGGCCACTCGTTGGTTCACTATTTCACGTTGTTAATATTATGGTCTACAAAACAAAAAATATAGTTTATTTTATCTTAAGTTTTAAGACGTGACTGAAGTACTGAACATGCGTGCGTCCAGTTGGTGAAACTCTAAATGAGTACCTATCACTTATTATTTCGTCATCTGGACACGCCATGATTTTTACGAGTGTCCACATAGTGATACTTAAATTAAATCACTTTTATGTTTTTGCCAACTAGACACACCCAGTTTTTTTTTTGCAAATTAGGTACAGTCAGGTTAATAATCACCTCGTGCATTGAATTAATTAATGAGGCACTTTTAAATATCACAAATGCTGCACTTAATGCACTCGAAACGAAGTAAACGGATAACGAATTGTGGTCCTTTTTAATAAATGAGGAAGCTTCACTCTATAGCGAAAAATAATCGATTATTTCTTGGATTTTCCCAAATGATACGAACATAAATGTATGTAGCAGCAGATTCTTGTTTTTCTAAATAATTCATAATCAAAATCGAGAGTCATTTATTCAAACAAGGTTGAGAATCAGTAGTTTTTGAAAGTTCAAATTCCATGAGACATACCCCCAAAACGCGCCCTTCACCACTTGCTAGTACTTTGATCATCATCACACAGCTCCACAGAAAACTCCCCCCTACAAAGGCATGTCGCCTTTGTAGGGGATGAGTTTTCAGTGGAGCTGTTTGAACCTACAGTGACCCCTTGAGAGGTTTTCTGTTATTTCAACTACACTTTATATTAGTATATATTATATTTTAATATCGGGCACAATGTTACGTGTTATGTTATATTTAAATAATAATATCTAGTTACTAGAGTTTTATTTGTATCTGGATGCTAATTATGTCCAGTTAACTCTACACGTGTGTATTTAATAGGCACATAGCACACCATTACAAGTATTTGCTGTCCTTTGTTTGATAAATTCTCATCAAATAAAGTGAAATGGATGATGCTTAGTTGTGCTAAACGACACAATGGAGTGAAATTGATGATTGTGACATTATAACGCAAGTTTCATCATAAATGGACCTAATTTGTTTTAGACCTACACACATGGCATTGGCACTGTATGAAAAGTAGCCAATTTACTTTCAAAGTATCAAGCTTATTTACTGAGAAATGTTATCAAACACTTTGGGTATATAAGCAGTGAAAAAGGTCGGTATGTACAAAACATACGAGTTCAATTTCGCAATACAAAAGTGTAGTATGTTATTTTTGGGCATGTTCCTGTAAACAGACGAAGTGAGACGACAGTAGGAGGACTTTAGAATTATGAATCCACCAAAAAAATAGTTTTCAGTACTTAGTATATTTTACGATGACTAGTTATCTAAATTCATCAAAATGCAAATTGCTTTAATAAAGACATACATTTCCATCAACTAAGGCGTAAATGAGCAAAAACATAAGTTTAATACAAATAAAAAATTTGGTTCCAAAGTGCCGACGGAAGGTCATTCATTTCTGTTGATTTACACATTGCGTGACTGTAATAAATATGATTAAGGCTACATTTTTAATGTTAAAACTACACCAGAAAATTGTATAATTTGACAAGAGCCCCTAAAAGTTATTTTATTTAAATTAAGGGTATCATGATGATATGAAAATGGGTTTTACGAAGAAACTATTTGAAGAATTACAATCATTTTATGTTTCGGGGAATATTAAGGTATAAAATTGTAGGAGTTGCAGTTATAAATTAAGCTAGACACTCACAAACTTCATGTAAGTACGGATGTAAGGAGACGAATCAAGATTAGTGATAGACTAATCTAACATTCATAATCATTTTCAAAGTTAACAGGTAATACTGCCCAGATACATATTATAGCATAGCAACCTCATCTCGTACACAACGAACCCCACAAAAGTACCCAGAAGTCCATATTTGCTTAACACCCATACAATAAGCATACTCCATAGTGGCTACTAAACACTCTATTATGTGCCCACCCCCTATCAATACAATGTGACGTCATACGACTCTCCTATTGTCACTCATCCATCACAGATTACTTGACATGGCATTTATTCCTCAAAAACCAACAGATTTTAACGTGCAAAACCCATTGCCGTAGGAAACTCAACCTTATTACCAGCCAGCAGTACGACATGGCAGATTATTTGGGTATTTCGAGCTGTCTTTGTAAGTTTGTCTATCATAAGCCCGTGGACAGGCAGTGATGGTCATTTGAGCCGATATGCTCAGATTACGTGTTTACAAATAGGATTTTCCTGCTTCTAATAAGCCTATGGCATAATAGGGATGATTTTTTTTCGTTCGTTTAGGTACTTGTGCAATTTTTTTTAATGATTTTCTGACACAAATGGAAGGCGGATTGTCGTGAATTGTATAATCACGCGAGGAGAATGTTGTTAGAACTGCTTAGGTGAAAAAAATCTGCGGTTTGGCGTGAACAATGAACAACATTTGGACGTGGGCAGTTCCAAGTATCTTTTGGATTCCTGTCTTATCTATTTATTTGTTCTGTTTATGTTGAAATTTGGTTTTAAAGTCCTTGAAAACATTTATTCTGCCAATAATAAAGTCCGAATTTTTCTTTTCATTAAAACAATAAATTCAAATTATGTCCTTACTTGAATGTTTAATACAAGTTTTGTTTATTCTCATGCAAAATATAAAACACTCATAGTTCAGTAAACGTTCGTGAGTTATGTTCTTTTATTAATTACAACATTTATATTCCCTTCATAGCGACTATTATACCATTATTTTTGTGACATGCAAGCTTTTGTATTGTGTTTAACAAAAGCGAGGCGATGACAAGCTACAAAATTATGCTCAAAAATGCGGAATAATTATCGTTTAAAAAACAGAAAGAAACCTACAAGAAAAACATATGGAAAATTGCCTGAGAAGGTACCAATTGAAAAAACTTCTCCATCGTGAATGTACAAAAGAAATAGAAATAGAAAAGAAATAGGGAATAGAAAAGAAATAGTAAATAATAACGCGCAAAGAGATGCCCATGCATGCCCAATAGTGGGTGAAGCTGGGCTGTAGATGATAATGGTTACGAATTTATGATGCACAAACTAACTAATTATAGCATATTATTATTATAGTAGCTTCATATCGCTCCCGTAAGAGCCTAATAACAACAGCTCAAAAACAAAAACGCGTCAATAAAAAAAATATATCACGTTTATAAATTAGTGCGATTACATCAGTTGCGGGTTAAGATCGGAACCGATAACCAAACAAGCGTATTTTGTGACGTACAACCCTAGCTTTACAATCACTGAAACATTTTTCATTGGATTTTCAACCTTAACATGGTTTATATAACATTGATGTTGAATGTTTTAGGCGAACAAAATCAAGGTTGTCAGCTCAGTAACAATAACAAAGTCTCGTACACGTCAGTGAGCTGTCAAGCGGCATTCAGCCGCGTAATTATCACTCGTCAACGGCGAAAAGATTTCTTTGACAATACATGGCATTGTGAGACAGCCCTAATCCTTTTTGAAAAGAGGGTGTTGTATTTATACAGCGATGTTGAATTCAATTTTTGTTGAAAGAAAAATCCGGTTGTGTAATAATGTTTTTTTTTTAATTCCGGATCACTGAAGAATAACGCAATGATGTTATCATTGCGTTATTCTAGATCCGGAATTACACATTTTTTTTTTTCATTGTAACTGTGTATTATACCAATACACAAATACTTTGAAGAGTTTTTTTTTATAGCTAGGTAAAGCGCGGGGAGGAACAAATGCGTCAAACTTTAACCCTTTCATCATTCGTGGCCTCATGCAGTTCTCAGGTCGTCAAGTATTTAATGATACCTCTAAGTGCATACAGTCCTTATGTACCCCCTTACATCCACTACCCCTTTGCTTCAAGAGGCTTCAAGGCTTTCATTTAGATTACTTGCAGGGTTTGAAAAAAGTTACTCAAGTGTTCCAAACTATTATGAGTAGGAAACTGGGAAAGTCTCAGTTCTCAGTTCTTTAGCGTTTGCAATCACTACAGCTAAAAAACAAAAGCCGATTTAAAATTCGAGGACTATTTTAGGCCGGATAGACTAACTACTTGTTAAGAGATTTATGCAATTAATCTAAAATGAAAGCCTTGGAGCTTTCATTTAGATAACTTGCAGGGTTTTAGAAAAGTTATAAGTGTTCCAAATTATTAAGAGTAGGAAAGTGCGAAACTCCATTCGCAATTTTCTAACGTTTGCAATCGCGACAGTTTTATTCAAGAAAAAGCCAATTTTAAAACCCAAGAACTATTTTAGCCCGCTTAGAATTCTTGTTTTTTTTTTTGGAGATTAATACAGTAAGTAAAGATACCTAGAACCTATTTGACATGCATAATATTCCTACCGGCAAATCACCGACGAAACCGACCTATTATCCAGTATTTGGGGCGGCCCCAACCCCAAATACCGCAAACAACGAGTAATACGACATTTCCTGCCCCTTCACACAAACGTGTTTGAAGTACCGAGATCTTATCACGCTGCACACAATAAAACAAGGTTTCCACTTACTAACTGCTGAGCTGACAATAGACGGATTAGGAAGCCATAGAACTAGAGCTGATCATGAGCGGCAGATGGCAAACTAACTTGTTACTGAATGTGAGTTGTAGATAAAGAGCGAGCATTTTTCGGGTAAGGTACCTAAGTAGGAAACGGATTGAGGTATTCAAAGTGGCATAATCCTAGGATAAAGATTAAGTGGAAGAAAGATTGTGTTGGACGCTTGGCACTGCAATGATGCCGTCACAACTGTAGATTAGCAAAATCCATTGCTGCCGAGTGTTTTTTTCTGTATGTAAAGTTTAAGTGAAAAAAAATAAAAAATTGCATATTTTTCCTCCACAGAATTGAGTAGCGTTTGTTTTGTGTTTCAACTTACGTCCAACACCCCATTTGAAGACCTATCTTTAAATTTCTAACCATGAACTGTAAATTATATTATTGTAAAATAAGTTAATTTATTGTATAATTAAATAATAATTGAAAATAAGAAACATGGAGATTGTTTGATTTATTTCGTAGCAAACCGCGTAGCGCTACGCCACGCCCGCTTATTTAGGATCCCCACCCAACTTATAATTCCTCGCATCACGTCATTGTGATCGTCACAACTGAAATAATGTGCTAATCTAATTTGTTATCAAAATGTACCATCTAATAGCTGATGCGTGAAATTGATTTCTGACAAAGACTTCATTTATTTGTGTAGAGCAACGATGTGTAAGGGTATTTGCACTCAATGATTTTTTTTACGAAATAAATATACACAGTGAGTTCATTTAACATCTAGTTGAATATAATTATATGGTGTTACCTACACATAATCCCTACTTTTCAATTAATATTATAAATGAGAAAGTAAATCTGTCTGTCTGTTACGCTTTCACGTCTAAAGGAACCGATCGTCATAAAATTTGGCAGAGATATAGCCTGCGATATAGAGAAGGACGATAGGCATTTTTTTATGCGATAACCGACATCCACGCAGGCGTAGCCGTGGGCAAAAGCTAGTATATGTATTATAAATACGAAAGTGAGTTAGTTTGTTACAAACGGCTAAAACGGCTAAACGGATTTAGATTAAATTTGGGACACAAAGAGAACATGATCTGGATAAGGATTACTTTTCAGCCTGGATCGAAGACGAAGTCGCGTGCAACATCTAGTGATAAATAAAAATCTCTTTTATACTTTCAGATTTCAATCTTTGAACCACGGTGAAGAAAAAGTTCATAAGGGAACTTGGACGTAGTATATTGGAATCGAGAACAACTAGTGAGCAAAAGTGGAATAGCAATACAAAATATTTCTATGCATAAAAAGAGTATTCCCCTTTCGTGCGACAATGATGACTTCTATAAATCTTACGACTCGTAAGAAAAACAAGAAAGTTAACAATAGACAGTGAGATACAGGAACTGGACACCAAAAATAACCATCATAATACTGCTCATCAGTCAGTCTGCCAAGCTTGTTCATTACGACACTACTAAAAAAACAAAACGATTTCCTAATACCAAAAAGTTACTAATCAGCACTTTGGAATTCAGTTCCACTACAGTAAAACCCATCAAAAGAGCGTGATTCTATGTGCGTTGCCCCACAAAAACACGCGATCACATAGCCTTGCAAATAAAGTACCATCAAGTACCAATTAAGAGCAGGCTCGCATGCAAAGTGCCACAAACTATGTATATGGTAATACAGCACACAAGACAACATCCATCTTTACTGACAGGCTAGCAGACTGATGGTATATATTAGCTATAAATTATGTATAATTACCATTATTTATTGCTTAGTTTTGCCTGTGGCTTTGTCTGCTTTTAATATTCTATTTCAATAAAAGCTCATTAGTGCCTAAAAGCAGATTAAAATTGATTTTGACGTACGTCTCAGGTAAATATGCAGCAGATTCATTGTCCATCGATTGAATCAGGATATGGGTCTGTTTGTATCCACAAAGTAGCTAAGTACACGAAACGAATACATTGAAATGAAGGTTATCATGGTTTGGGCTATGAAAAACCCAATTTAGAACCTATTATAATTACTATGATGCTGCCACTGCACCTCAAAAACATAGCATAATCAGCCTAGCCCAGCATATAATGTTCCCACTGCTGGGACACAGGCCTCTTTTCTGTGAGAGGGAAAGGACAGTAATCCACCAAGCGGGTCCAGTGCGGGTTCTTAGATGTCATATGTCTTCGAATTGTTGATCCTACGGCATGCTGGTTTCCTCCCCATGTTTTCCTATCAGTGTTGATAATGTACGCAAAGTAAAGCGCCTATATGGATTTGAAACCACGACCAAAGCTCATAAGTCATGGCCGTTACCACTGGACCAGGCCACCACTGCTCTCTGGTCATCAAAAACCCCAATTTAGAGCTTACTACGATGCAACTGTACCCCACAAATATGTACGAAAATGTTCATGAAAAGCGCAACTCTGAAGGTAGCTACTTACTTATATTGATTACTTGTTGTTGTGATTTTGCTGTAGCTGTTATAATCTGTAGTCATAAGAAACCCTCAATCCAGTGCACTTATTGAGATGATGATGGACAAACAGACGGAGCTTTTATTTACAGTTCAATGTATGTTGAACTGATTTGGATTGGTAAGATTTACCATTATTTCCCATTATCCATTATCCATTACATCGTATCGTTTGTTCTACATCACTACGCAACGAGAGACGTTTTTGTACGATTCATTTTATGTTTATTTTATTCCCTAAGTACGTCGATATTAGAGGCCTAAAAACGTCATAAGTGTTTTGTTTTCCTTGCGTGCTGTGTGGTCTCAAACCACTTGTTTTTCTTTGAGCGTAAAAACTTCAGGTGCACAAACGCCAGGTTATTAAATACCAAAAACTGTCAGATAACAGCGCCGGTAGCTGACGGAAGTATGACGTTATGCGTAGTTGGTACGTGAGCGGTTAAATAGGCCTTCTGAATTTGTTTCGACCTAATCACAACTCTTGAGAAACGGGCCAGAGGAGGACACTTTTTGTGTGTCAAAAAGTGTCCTCCTCTGGCCCGTTTCTCGGTCAATTGCGTGTCGGACCACGAACAACGAAGTTTCGTAGTTGCGGTGAATTTACCCCAAGAAAAAACTTAACTCGGTAGTTGTAAAATGTTCTCCCATACATCGTTATACGTCACCGTCAATTCTCCACCGCATATGGAAGTATTCTTAAAAAAATCAATACCTCCAGTTTTTGAGAAAATGGGTCTTGACAAACTGATAGACGAGTAGACGGACGGACAACGAAGTGAGAATATGACTTCCGTTTTTGCCTTTTGTGGTACGGAACCCTATAAATCATGTAGGTAATTTAAACCACGCAATTTTTTACTCAGGGTGCTTGAAACTATATCTAATGAGGTACTGTTTACTTGAAGGTTTTTGTACAATAATTATTTTGATGGGATCTAAAAAGAAACTACGTCGATATCTACCTACTGAAGTTAAAAGTACTTTGTCATATGACACTATCTATATATATAGCCCAGTTCGTATCAATAAGACCACTATAATTACAGTCAGCTTGCCTCACCATTAAAACTCAATTATCGGCATGACACGCTCGTCAAAGCTACCATTATTACTCGAATAGAAACGAAGCAATTCCTTTTGTCACTAATTATCGTCAAATTATCACTACAAATTGTACGATCGATTTTGTAGCAGCTAGGTACACAGGGTGTAAGGTATTGGAGGATTTGTCTCACGATTTGAATATCTTCAGAATTTATTAAGTAACCATGGGGGTTCTTCATTGTTCTTTTCTCTATGAATCCACACTTTTGGTAGGTATCTAAATAGTTACCTCGGTAGGTGTCCACTCGTACCTTCTTCTTGACAATCCAAAAATAAAACACTAGGATATTGGAAACACAATTACTTTCTTGGATTAGACTAGGCAAAACGAAATCCCTCCCTCCACCTACTAAACCGAAGAGTTTTAATGTTCTATTCCTAAATACTGCTAAGTAAAGAAATATCCGTAGTATTATCCTACAATGCACTTTGCGTAAAACAAAGAACACCTAGTATAATAAATCAATATTCCAAGTCCCGATCTACAAATAAACATAATTGTCAGAACAATATGACCAATTGTTTGAAACATACAATTTCTAAGTATAGCTAGTTAAAGGTAATTTTCTAGTTATTGTCTCAATTAGATCAAATCAAAGGTGTTTTACAGGGTATTTGTCATTATTTATTAACATTTTAATTATGACTGGGAAAGACTTGAACTGGAATAGAAAAGTAGGTAGACAGATATTGATCATAGACTGAGGAAATGAAATAATTGCTGAAAGAGAATAACTAGTACACACACACTTAAATAAGAATATTTTTAAGTTCCTTTAGCTCACAACGTTACATTTACGGGCACTTAAAAAGCATTAATAAAAGTATTCTCGCTTAAAAGTGATAGCAACGCGATAAACGTCAAGTTATTGCTTCTTCTTTTTAGTAGGCGCTTAAAATATTGCTAAGTGAATTTTAACAGGCATTATCATCCTCAAGCCTCATGTTTATGCGCAAAGAATTTATGATTATAATATCGGTTAGTATTTAGTAACGTTTTTAAGCCAGTATTAACGTCACATATTCTGCTGTGTGACAATATACTAATATAGACCACACAAATGTTTTACCAAACTAATCCATCAAATTCAGTTCGTCAAAACACAAACACAAAATCTTACAACATCTCTACCCACTACAGGCCATCAAAGCTACAGGCCCAGTCGAAAACTGTCCAATTCACAAAGGCCACAGCTCTCAGAGGCGGGCCATTTCATCAGGTAATAAAACACTCGCAGAGGTTACTTTTCAGGGTGAGTTATAGGGTTAGGTCGCAGGGGCAGGGTAGGGGTCGGCCATACATCACCCGGGGTGGAACGAGGATTACTCCAACATAGACTTTGGCTTGTTAATGCCCGCTAAAGTTTTCCTTTGCGTGATTTTTGGCGAGTTTTTTTTTCTGATGTTTTTTTGTGATCTTAGTTTGAAAGTTGGACAAAGTTGTATCGTATTTTTAAGGCTACATCGTTGTGATCGAATTTAATTAATTTCTTGTCATGATTTTAGTTTAGTGGTAAACGGCGAGGTACAAATAGTTCGGGATTAGTATATCAAAAGTTTAACAAGACAGTGTCTCGTTGAAAATCGGCCTGTATATTTTATTTGTTTTTGAGTACATTGAGAGCTAACTGGAGACTATTGTTACTAAATTGCATGTGACTATATCAAAGCCAAATAGAACAGCAATGCTGGTAGCAGCATGAACAGAAAAGGTATGAGTCACTCCACTTAGTAATTCACAAAGACCTAAACCACCTCTTAACCTGTACCCAAAAATCTTCAGCACCATATTCCACAGATAAAATAAAAGAAAAACAACAAAGAAACGTCTCAGTTAACAGCCCGACTGAATATTCATAAAGATAAAAGTGAATTTATACGATCATAAAGACCGGGAACGAATGATAAAGACTGGAACCGAGAACGAATGATAAAGAAACTTGTGTTGCTGGAATACTGCCCTATTTTTTTTTTTTTTGAGATAGTTTATTTTTTCGTGAAGCTGATACTTGTCTGTTTGATACAAAAAGTTTAACTGTGGTGGGAAATACCCAACAGAATAGTCACGATCATAGTAGCTACGTTTTTCTTTAGATTTTCAAGATGTTTCCAGCGTACAGTCACGAGCACTAATATGTATATGCCTACCAACTTTTAAAAGTGTTTTTCTCCTCTTGAACTGATTGTAATTTTATGTTATTATGAAAATAATATTTTGGAACCCACACTATAGTTAATACCTTGGTTTTCTCAAGGTTGCTATCGTTATTTAAGAGAAAATTTCTTTCGAATTTGGTTATGTGTATACATATTAATGCTCGTGACTGTACATGTTGCTACAGTCTAAATAAAAGCTAAGTTGTAGTTAAGCTGTAATACACAAAATCAGTCAACCACGTGAGTAAAACCGTAAAAATAGCTACGTAACTCCAATACACGTTTGAAACTACCGTTATCGGTAGGTGTTCTGAAACAGCTGAAAATGGACTTTTATTAAACGATAAATGGCCACCTACGTCTACATTTTGGGCTATCTCTATTACCATCAACTGCAGCGCACTGGGACGCATATGTCCAGCAAATGTCTGTAAGACAATTAATGCTGCATAGAACAGACTGCCGGATATCATCACATCCCGAGGGTGTTGTAAAGGAGTCCTCCCAGTCACTACTCTATTGGATGCGAAGGAGCATCTCACTAATTGTTTACTGAAAACATGCAAACATTCTGATTTCCCTAAGGATTGTTGAGCTTTGAGGTCAGAGGGCTTTAAAACTAATAAGATTGTTTGAAAAGTTTATGGAGATTTATTATCCTTTGAATTTCCTTATAATATTTATGATCTTGACCTACTGTGAAACATAGGTAGTATTAATGGCCACGCTTGCTGACCGTTTGATGCTAGCTGCTTTACGATGTTTATCCTTACCATAAGTTATCGATATCATCAACACAACCTTACGCTACCAAGCGAAACGTCTTGTCTTTTCACACCAAGGTCGTACCTCACTCAACTCCCAATTACTTCCCTAAAAAAACCGGCCAAGTGCGAGTCAGTCTCGCGCACCGAGGGTTCCGTGCAAACCTATTATTTATTACTTAACTTTTTAAATATTAAAAATGTTTTTATTATATGATCTAACGAAAGGTAAATTGCGGTTTACAATTTATGACGTATAAAAAAAAACTACTTACTAGATCTCGTTCAAACCAAGTTTCGGTAGAAGTTTACATGGTTATGTACGTCATATTTTTTTTTAGTTTTATCATTCTCTTATTTTAGAAGTTACAGGGGTTACACTAATGTGTTTACCACTTTGGAAGTGTCTCTCGCGCGAACTATTCAGTTTAGAAAAAAATGATATTAGCTACCTCAATATCATTTTTGAAGACTTATCCTATTAAACTAAAAAAAAAAAAACATGAAACGTGGGGTACGTTTGATGTTTTTTTTTTTTTTTTTGACTTTCAGTTCTAAGCAGGTACCCACAATTTTTTTAATTTTTTTCTATTTTTGTGCGAAAATCTTAATGCGATTCACAGAATACATCTACTTACCAAGTTTCCACAGCATAGTTCTTATAGTTTCGGAAAAAAGTGGCTGTGACATACGGACGGATAGACAGACATGACGAATCCATAAGAGTTCCGTTTTTTGCCATTTGGTTACGGAACCCTAAAAAGACAAGACAAAAAAAAACAAAAAAGGAACGCCAAACTACGATACGTCACAAAAAGCTGAGAGGCACATTAAGCATGAAAAATTCATGCTGTTACAGAGATTAGCAAGACAATCCCCCCCACTTGTAGGGGGTGAAAATATACAGAGCAAGGTGTCAAGAGGAGAATGAATTTGTCAGCGTGTGATTCCTAGCGGCCCTCCCAACGATATATCACCCGGGCGGGCAATACGGCACAATGTGCGAGCACCCTTAATAATGTATGCGATTTAATATTTAGAACGCTTTTCTTCTTGTTTTGATTTATGTTTTTGTAACTTTGTTTGTTGGTTGAATCTGCCCAATGTCTTCAAGAGGGTTACATGAATATGTAAGATTTACAGGGCATACTTTCAGACTTGTAAATAGTTTAAAAATTGGGGTCTTCTCTACATTGTCTGCGACCCAGTTTTTGTCACTCAAAACGCAAAACTTTCTCACGAATGTAGTTATTTATTTTTTAGGTACTTATTGACAGGCCTGCGCTGTCCTCCCATACATTTTATCTCTGTAATTTGAAAATATTGTTAAAACCAATTATTTTTAAAAGAGTAACCGTGGAGTTTCTTGCCGGCACTTCTCCATAGGAAACAACAATTTGGAACCGTGCACCTAGCTTCTGAGGTTTCATAAGTGCCCATGCAGGTTTATATGAAATAAAAATATTTTGATTTTGATTTTAGTGTATCCACTCTCAGTATTTCTTTTTAAACCCCTTCACCGCCACCACTAAACCAAGAACCACAAACATTGTACAACGGGTACAAAAGTACCCCTGTATCCCTAGTGTCCCCGGATCCTGTACCCCATTTTACCGAGGCGTCCGTCTGATTTATAGTGCGATGAACAACTTCCTTCATAAAATACGGCCAGCCCGCTGACACATCGCGTACACCCTTGTTTTTTTACTGAAAACTTATTTTTATTTATACTTGTTAGTTTCTGACAGTCGCTTTATGAGATGGTTGATGGACTGCTCTGACCACAACTGAACGTAACCACATCGCAACTACCTCATACTTCGGGGTAACTGCGTACACATAATCAATAGGAATAGCTGCCATTTTGACAGTTCAACAATATACATTGCGTTATTAACGTTGTTTAGCAGACACATTTTACAAACGTAAGAAGCAATGAATTAGCAATACCCTACGCAATAATTTAGATTATGATTGATAGTCTCTTAAGCAATTGGGTTGCTGATTGACGACTGATCTATCTCGGAAATATCTAAAGTTTCATAAAATAACCTGAAAATAGTGAGAATTGCTTTTTAATTTCATACGTAAGTACGTAATTTGACACGAAAAATACCGGCTCAGTTAACTAAAATACACTGGAACACAAGCCAAGAGCAAAATCCAAGATGAAAAACGGTTCATTTACATTACCAACCACCTGAAACACCCAAAGTAAAGAGGAAATTGTAGCCATTTGTCATAATAAAAAAAGTAAAACCGTAAAAGTTTTGCGCAATAAAAAAAGTATTTTTAATTACTTTTTCTTATTTACCTTGCTCGTGGTTCACAAGACAAACTCTTGTAATACCTAAGAGGAAAGTGTAAAAAACGGTAAATAAAAGACTTTTACTTGAGAGCTCATACTGTTAATCTTGTTAGAACATAGTGAATTACGATAGCTTACTGCTCATAGAAGATTATTTCAGTAGCTAGGTCAAATCGAATGTATTTTTTCGTCGTTCGTGAAGACCATTTTTATCAAAAGTCAAAAACTACACATTCTATCCTTTCTGAAACCAAGACAAACAGTAAACCAATACTCGGTCAAACTCTCCAATAAAAACTATCAGGAAATCGTCCGGATAAATCGCGAGTCATCGAGCTTACAACGCGTCATTTCTCTCAAAATATATGGCACGAATAAAAACCAGTGAAATCTTTAGAGAGTCCACATTTTTTCCGTCAGACGGCTCGTAAATCTTCCCGACAGCGGTGGAAAGGACCGAAGCGGCGCGAGGGGGTTGAAATATGTCGGGCGGGGCAGCCATCCGTCACTACAGAATCACCTTCACGACAAATACTTGTTAGTTGTAGATATGTTACTTTTTTAGTGTCTGTACTTAAAGGATAAGAGGCTGTCAAGAACTTTGAAGGCTGTACTATTTTCAAGGGCACGCTAAGGTTGGGCCAGTTATATAAGACAGACTCGATATAGAAAGTTGCAGTGTAAGACATTGCAGCTTTCCTTATTGAATCTGAGTCTGCCTCCAAAATAATAAGGACTTATGTAAATGTTACGGCTAATAGCCGAAGTTCAGCTATTAGCCAGGTGCAGCCGGACTAGCGGTTTGTCGCAATTCTAACCTTTTCGGTCGGTAAGCAGTATAGTGCAGTTCACAATTTATCGACAGTCTATAGTCAAAAGTCAAAGTCAAAGCATTTATTTCAATTAGGCACTTAAAAGGCACTTTTGAACGTCAATATTTACATTAAAATAGAATTGATTCTAGTCACCCATTCCAAAATGTAGCTTCGTATGGAGAAGAACGGGCAAGAAACTCCACCGTTACTCTTTTAAAATGTTTTAAATACAATTTAACAAAGTACATTCATTATATAATTTAAAAAACGATGCACCCAGAATAAAATTACTACTATAGCAAAATAGGCAAAACTAAAAAAAAAATGCTATTGAAGCAATACAGATAAATTAATTTTATGATGGATACATGGTGCTCACATATTTACAAACATTATAAGAGTAAATATAATCTCGCGACATAGATTATGAACTAACGATATTTACAATTTTACGATGATATAAGTATGACAGCTCGGCTGGGCAGGCTTCGCAATATCTTCTTGTCCCAAATACCACAGTGTCTCAAGACGAAAGTCTTGAGACACTTCAAAGACCAGTGTGTGTTGCCAGTGATGACCTATGGTACAGAGACGTGGTCGCTCACAATGGGCCTTATCAGAAGGCCTAGAGTCACCCAAAGGACAATGGAGAGGGCTATGCTCGGAGTTTCCCTACGCCATCGAATCAGAAATGAAGAGATCCGCAGGAGAACCAAGGCAACCGACATAGCCCGAAGAATTGCCAAACTTAAGTGGCAGTGGGCAGGGCACATTGCTCGCAGAACAGATACAGACCGCGTACCGGAAGACGTAGAGTGGGAAGGCCTCCCACAAGGTAGACCGATGACCTTGTGAAGGCCGCGGGTATCTACTGGATGTGGGAAGCACAAGACCGGTCGAAGTGGAGGAGCCTGGTGGAGGCCTATGTCCAGCAGTGCACGTCTTTCGTCTATACAGGGTATAACAGAAACCCTATTGCGATCGTTAAGCACCAAAGATTACAGCTGGTATAGAATCACTGTACATAATTTCAGCTCAAAATAAAATACTCTAAGAATTGATATCGGTTTCATATGTTTCTTAAAATCAAATCATAACAAACGTGTCACCGCACTACGTAGGTCAATAGCTTTCCACGTTACTTGCCAATATCACGATAAATCTCTTTCGAGTGATGTGTTTGTTTCATTTTGTCCTGTTATCAATGAATTCAAAATTCTCATAACTTCCGAACATGTAGAGATAGGATTAATAAACCCTTCCAATATCGTTTGATATCATCCAAAGAAGCGGCGCCCTTGGTATGTATATACCTTTTCCGCTACACGTTTTATATGCAACCTGTTCAAACGAATATGTCAATTTCTGTCGATTGTTCAGTGAATGAAGGCTCTCGCGAACAGCCCGACGCGACGCGACTCTCGTAGAAAAAAATCTATAAAAACTTCATAGATATTGTTCTACAAGTGTCGCGTCGCATCTGTTTGAAGAAGCCTTCATTCTTGTTACTACGCACATGCAGTGACTATTTCTTTAATCAAGTTCGAAGCTATTTCATTATGATGATAATCGGATACCAATAAAATAAGAAGATAGATAGGTACTTAAACCTCGCTCTAACTCATAGCCATATTCAATCGTGTTTGAGACAAGGACAAATCTCCAAGTTTAGCCTCCATGTTCAATTTGTGCGAAATAGAACAAGAGGTTTCTGGTTACGCCGTCAAGACAAGATGATGGTACTAATTTGCTTGGTAAATTGGTAAGTATAACATGCTCGTCTCAGCTTTGTGTTGTCTTCGTGCTAGCAACGTTAACTGCACCTTAGATTCAAAGCTTCTACTCAATTTTGACCTTACACAATGTCTTGAACAGTTATGGCAATACCATTTGTATAAGATATTTCTGCGATGTTAATCCTTGCTTTTCAGTCTTTGTAAGAAGTAGTTTCTCGCGAATAAATGTAATAACAGCGACAAGGAACAATTGACCAGGTCACCATCTTTACAGACCCCACCGTGCAATGGAAAACCGTTGAACCCTCGTGTCGTTTGCGGATCTTTGACAGTCGTTACAGGTCGTCAGAAGCCCGGAAGTCTGATAACCAGTCTTACCAAGACGTATCGTTTTACCCAATTACTGGAATGCGGAGGTCAGATATGCAGTCGCGTCATATAAAATACTGGTATTCAGCTGCATTCGGTTAGACTGGTAGCCGACCCCCACTCATAAGAGCTACGAGTATCACGCTCTTTATACCAGGAGGCTTTTATTTTGGTATTATGCTTTTTTACGTTTTTTTATTTTTATTCTTTGTGCTTGAGTTAAGTTTTTGGCATGGCTAGCTAATGTTTATTACTTTGCCTATCAATTCCATCCTTTCAATCATTTGAATCAAGTCCATCCGACTAAACAGACAGTTGTGCTGCTGGGGAGTTTGTTGCGCCACTTCTTCCCAGCTAAAGCACTAGGAAGTGGTTAAGGATGGGCGTTTTGGGACACTGTCTTGTATATTTTGACGTTCGAAAAGTGCTGATTCTCAGCCTAATTTGAATAAATGACTTTTTGATTTTGATTTCAACATAGTTAGGAAAAGGCTAGGCAGATGATGATTATGAGATAATTCTATTTAAGACACCCGACCCACTTTGTGATTATTTCTATAATGTATGATTTGTGAATTAGTTACTTGAACTGTGCACGTCAGGGTAAGGTACGAAATGATAATCGACCCTATATTGACATTTGAAACAGTCAACTCGTGGGTTGGCTGATCCAGGGTACCGTTCAAGAAGCATAACGAAATTCCTCAAACTCAAAATAAACTCATTCTCCACAAATGAGCCAGTACCACCACCATCATATTCTATACCAATACATCACAGCATACTGCATTAGCAACGCTAAGCCAAAGCTCTTAATCGGGCGCAATCGTATATTTCTTGATTAAGAGATCGTAAAAACGTCGTCCCGCTCTGATATATGGGCCCTGAGCAGGAGAGGAGATTAGCCGACGGTTTGCGGACTCTGGAAGTGATGTACGATGATTGATACGCTTGGTCTGGCGGGGGATGGCTTATTAAGCTGATTGTTTACGGTTTTCACTTTGATGTGGGGCTAGTGGATTGTGTTACTATAGCCATTATGATTGTGCGCCCTAAAGTGCCATTATTATGGCAATGACTGATGTTGTGACATTTTTGGGGGATGTTTGTGGAGCTATATACAGCCCCACAAACATCCCCCAAAAATACAAGGTACACCGGGGTAAATCCAAAGCAATCCAGACAACGATGAATTTAGGGGACTGTAACTGCAGAAGAATGATGAAATAACTAAAACCAAAGGAGAGTTTAAAATAAGGTACCTACAATCACCAAGAGTTAAGTGACCAGCAAGCTTAGCACGACGATTTATATTTCTTCTCTACCGTAGTATAGAAATCGCTTGTCCACATTTCTCGGTACAAAACTGTCAATTGTCTACACGGAAACGTCATTTTTGTCTACTCTTCCGTCGACAAAACGCTTCTTTACGGTTCTTGTGCTAAGCCTGCAGGTCGTTTGATATAATAGAATTTTGTAAGAAACCGATGGATGTTATAGAATGACATATTAACTGTTTGTTTTCTATTAAATAAATTTCATTTTATTCGAAAATACCCATCGGTTACTTACTAAACTACAACTATATTCGACAACCCGTAGGTTTTGGTAAAAAAACTTAGCTATCAAAAGTCATGTTGCCTTTTTCAAGGTCCAGATAATCCATAGGAATCTTGATGCCTTCAGGATCGCCTCTTGCAAACTAACATAACAAAACATACATTTCTCTGCAAAAACTTCACGCAGCCACTACTGCGACAGTAGCAAAGATAAACAAATATGACTTAGGAGTCGGCAGGATGTCACAGCGGTCGTTCGCAGCTAATAAAACAGATAAGAGCGAGATAATTTACATTTCAACGATAAAGTATCTTTGCTACAACCAACCGAAATGAGCCATCCCGACGCTGCAAGTACTACAATTTAGAGTTCTTTTTTGGTGGTACAATCAACGAGCGGTAGCAGGTTATTCATTTAATTTTTATGTTAAGAACGTTTTCCTTTTCAAGTTTTTTCTACTACCACAACTCTAGTATCGGGACAGGATTTTATCACGCACTAGATATTCAACTTTTGTTGAACCGAGCATTAAGTTTCCAACAGAGCATCCCAGAGCGTCGAAAAAATACACTGTTCGATTTTCAACTACCGGCGCTAATCAGTGCATTGACGATTCAGGGCCTGAATTCACTATAATCACTTAACGATTCCTTACTCGTAACCACGTCAATCACACAAGAAATCTGGTAATATCTTATTAATGAAATCGACAAATTGTCTTGGAACTTACAGAATATGACATTTCGATTCCTTACCGTTACATTGGTTTCTAAAAAATACGATATTGACGTAATTTGAACATAGTAAGATTCCGTGTGGATTGATTTTAACCATACAGAACTGGGGCCCTTGTGCGGGAAAACATTTTCGTCGTGATATTACTAAGTCCGTGCGAATGTGGACTAAGGTAAGGCTACTACGAATGTAGCCATTTCAATCATCCCTTGGATGACTGTATAGTAATATAAATAAAGCAACAAAATACGGCTGTTCCTATCTCTACCTTGCGCACACAGTTGACGCAGTGCGACAGTGATAGAAAAAATGCTAAGCTAAAAATCGTGCTATGTAAGGTTTATTTATCTTGACTTCAGTGTTATACGGCACATCCGCAATAGTTTTCATAAAGTTACACGACTAATAAATGGCCTGCACCTGCACACCAAGCGTAATCTGGCAATTAAGAGACAAGCGTTCTCTGTGTTGGCCCAAACTTTATTTGATACAAATCGCTTCAGCGTAAACCTTGCACCACCCAGCTAGTTACAATATTTCACAGCAAACGGACATTTTTATAGGTATTTAGCGAAAACGTCGTTCCAACGGACCAATTTGCAACTTGTTTGCGTCGCCGATAAATTGTCGCCTACATTTCCTAAATTACGCTGTTATTCGTGACGTATTGTTGCCCGAGGAACGCGTATATTATTGTTACTCATGTTAGGATTATTGCTGGTTGGTTTTCTTTTGTTTTAGAACATCTATTTTGCTACAGAGGAGACATTTGTTGACGAAGTTAGAAATGTTGAGAGCATCAAGATTATTTTTCCTTTTCTATCTCTATTTGAAAATCGAATCAGAACCCGTTGTTTCTCTAATCAGATTATGTACTTAATTGCTACTGAGATGAAGTTCAAAATTCCATTAAAGGATACCTAACATTGAATTTCAAGGGAGCTTATTTTTTTTTTTAATTTTGACAATTCAAAATTAAGCATAATGAAGCCCATTTAACATAAAATATATTGGTTGCTATATTATACAGTTGCTAATAACACTAATAATAGCCTTGATACAATCTCAACATATCAAACACAGACTTTGAAATCAAAAAAATATATTAATCGATCAAGGGACTGATTATTTATTTTCATAGAAGGGAACTGATGTAATTTGCTTATTTCAATTAAACTCTTACAAAATCACCTTTCACCTTAAAATATTTAAAAAACTTCCACCAAAAATTGAAAGAAAAATTGAAATTCATGTTCTAGTCCCTAGAGCCGTGTAACAGACACTGTAATGTAAAGGACCCTGCCAAGCTTCTACATAATAAAAATATGATACCTCTCAAAGGGAACCGAAAATAAAGGAAAAAAAAACTATTTATACATCAAACATTCTAAAAGAATAGACACATGACGAAGTGACATATTTTGTGATACAAAAACCAACTTTATGGAGCTTTTTGTAGACTAGTTCCCAAGCAACTTTCAACTCTATTGCTTAGTTCTTAGAAGGTATGTTTTATGCAGTAAAGGTAAAATGTAAGTGATATTTTGATGTCACAAAGAATATTGGAGACGATACATGATTGAATTTGATTTGAATTTATTACCTTGAGCTTCGACATGTTGTTTGTTGTAAAAAGTATTCAATATATCAGGGTTCATACCCACGCACAA
Source organism: Polymixis flavicincta (assembly GCA_949987655.1). Classification (NCBI taxonomy): domain Eukaryota; kingdom Metazoa; phylum Arthropoda; class Insecta; order Lepidoptera; family Noctuidae; genus Polymixis; species Polymixis flavicincta. Next base: position 23,521,812 of record OX465177.1, read on the forward strand.
CGGACCGAATGGGAGTCTACGTGCGGAAAAGGGAGTCCCATCATCATCATCATCAGAGTTCATTGTAGGAATATTGGCACGACAGTAGATTTTAGTGAACTTGGCTTTGATGTTATTGTTGAAGAAAGTTGATTATTGAGAAATTTACATGATGGCTATACATATATTTTTGTAGGGTTAAACAATAACTACCTACAGTTTCCTTAAAGTATGTGATGCCTTAACAATATATGATCAAACGAACTTACAAGTGAAGTTCGATCTTTATTATGATGAGTTGCTTCATTCGAAGATATGATTATAACAACGTAGTTTCCTTTACTTACTAGGTAACTTCGCACATTTTTTAAAGATTTTAATTTTAAAACGATTGAGTGACGTAGTTCCTTTACGCCTGTGCCTCTGTGTTGTCACTGACGTCTAGCTCATTTTTTGGAGTCTAGTAATGGTACTTATGATTCGAAACTTTCTCTGTATCTGGGAATATCCTTGTGTTAGGGAGGGAGGGAGATCATATCTTCGAATGAAGCAACTCATCATAATAAAGATCGAACTTCACTTGTAAGTTCGTTTGATCATATATTATAATTCGTTGCTTCATTCTTCATATATGATTATAACAACGTAGATGTTAAGAGCCAGAAAGTTTTGAGAGGAGAGAGAATTAAACAAAAAGATTTGTGAATCATTATCGTTTTATTTATCAATTAATCAGTCTTGTGTACAGATTCATAATTGTATAGGTATTTTTACCAATTTCCTATTAACTGAAATTAACTTAATGGAGATCTTAATGTTACTTAACTTAAACAAAAGCATTTCTGAACTGTATTATAATAATAACATTTGGTTAATCACGATTAGTTTTCTGATGGTAGGCAGACAGACCTGGCAAACTCGCCTTCGTTTATAATAGCCCTATTATAAAAACGGGCGAATGAATTTGATGAACTAGTCCACCCTGCGGTTTTGCGAATAGTTTCTATGTTAACTCCGGCCAAGCTCGCGGCTGACGTGGCCGCATGTCTTGTGCTATGTGCGCTAAATATGTTGATATCGACGCCACTCTCTGACAGCATGTGTTTGATCCATCTACTGATGGTTTGCGTGGTAGCAGCTTTGTGTGGCCGTTTGTACGTCAACAACAGATTGCATGTACTCTCAGGTCTTATATTTTTAGTTATAGAAATATAATCTGAGAGAACTGTAGCTGGGCAAATGGAAGTATTTTCCCTGAAGTATGGCAAGAACAAGACTGGCTGGTCCCTACCAGGTGCGGACGTCTTGATGATATCCGTTATTACAATTTTTATTCCGCTATCCGAGAAACATATGTTCTCGAGTTTAATTAATGAAAGAGTTTGTACCCTGTGAGCTGTGCAGATTGCTAAAAGAATCGCAAGTTTTTTTGTGATTTTCTCTAGAGGTAGGTCTTTGTTAGGGAACCAAGTTGAAATAAAATTTAAAACCAGTTGGGGATTCCAAGTGGTGGAATATTTTGGTCTTAAAGGTCTTAGTTTATACGCGCCTTTAAGGAGACGCTTAATGGATTCGTCCGAACCGATATTATTGCCTATGAGGGCTGATAAAGCAGACCGATGAGAATTTAAGCTGCCATACGAACACCCGCTATTAAATTGTAACGTTAAGAATGAAAGTATAGAAGATTTCGGAGGGAAAAATACATTAATATTGTTTGCTGTACAATATTGCCACCAAAGCTTAAGTGAGGTATTATATTGCTGAATAGTACTGTTAGAAAAGGATGACAGCATCAGCGTAGTTGAGTCTGCACAGGCACCCCGTCGGCTGTAAGCTTGCCGGAGAGCCTCGCGACACCCAGGGTAAGGTTCTTGTGCAAGGGGTGGAATTCTCTGAAATGAGATTGCAAAAGGTATTTATTGGGATTTAAATAAACTATTTCGGAAACTATAAGGTTTTGTAACAATGGGAACCAAGGTTGTGATGGCCAGTTAGGATATACTAGTATGCCGCATGCATTATCATCGATGATTTTTCTAAGGCATTTTAATATTAGAGAAAAAGGTGGGAAAGCATAAAAGTAATAGGTATTCCAATCTAGTGTAAATGCATCGACTGATACTGCGTCGGGGTCTTGTCTCCATGAGACGAATTTGGTATGCAGATGCAGATATGCAGTCGCGTCATATAAAATACTGGTATTCAGCTGCATTCGGTTAGACTGGTAGCCGACCCCCACTCATAAGAGCTACGAGTATCACGCTCTTTATACCAGGAGGCTTTTATTTTGGTATTATGCTTTTTTACGTTTTTTTATTTTTATTCTTTGTGCTTGAGTTAAGTTTTTGGCATGGCTAGCTAATGTTTATTACTTTGCCTATCAATTCCATCCTTTCAATCATTTGAATCAAGTCCATCCGACTAAACAGACAGTTGTGCTGCTGGGGAGTTTGTTGCGCCACTTCTTCCCAGCTAAAGCACTAGGAAGTGGTTAAGGATGGGCGTTTTGGGACACTGTCTTGTATATTTTGACGTTCGAAAAGTGCTGATTCTCAGCCTAATTTGAATAAATGACTTTTTGATTTTGATTTCAACATAGTTAGGAAAAGGCTAGGCAGATGATGATTATGAGATAATTCTATTTAAGACACCCGACCCACTTTGTGATTATTTCTATAATGTATGATTTGTGAATTAGTTACTTGAACTGTGCACGTCAGGGTAAGGTACGAAATGATAATCGACCCTATATTGACATTTGAAACAGTCAACTCGTGGGTTGGCTGATCCAGGGTACCGTTCAAGAAGCATAACGAAATTCCTCAAACTCAAAATAAACTCATTCTCCACAAATGAGCCAGTACCACCACCATCATATTCTATACCAATACATCACAGCATACTGCATTAGCAACGCTAAGCCAAAGCTCTTAATCGGGCGCAATCGTATATTTCTTGATTAAGAGATCGTAAAAACGTCGTCCCGCTCTGATATATGGGCCCTGAGCAGGAGAGGAGATTAGCCGACGGTTTGCGGACTCTGGAAGTGATGTACGATGATTGATACGCTTGGTCTGGCGGGGGATGGCTTATTAAGCTGATTGTTTACGGTTTTCACTTTGATGTGGGGCTAGTGGATTGTGTTACTATAGCCATTATGATTGTGCGCCCTAAAGTGCCATTATTATGGCAATGACTGATGTTGTGACATTTTTGGGGGATGTTTGTGGAGCTATATACAGCCCCACAAACATCCCCCAAAAATACAAGGTACACCGGGGTAAATCCAAAGCAATCCAGACAACGATGAATTTAGGGGACTGTAACTGCAGAAGAATGATGAAATAACTAAAACCAAAGGAGAGTTTAAAATAAGGTACCTACAATCACCAAGAGTTAAGTGACCAGCAAGCTTAGCACGACGATTTATATTTCTTCTCTACCGTAGTATAGAAATCGCTTGTCCACATTTCTCGGTACAAAACTGTCAATTGTCTACACGGAAACGTCATTTTTGTCTACTCTTCCGTCGACAAAACGCTTCTTTACGGTTCTTGTGCTAAGCCTGCAGGTCGTTTGATATAATAGAATTTTGTAAGAAACCGATGGATGTTATAGAATGACATATTAACTGTTTGTTTTCTATTAAATAAATTTCATTTTATTCGAAAATACCCATCGGTTACTTACTAAACTACAACTATATTCGACAACCCGTAGGTTTTGGTAAAAAAACTTAGCTATCAAAAGTCATGTTGCCTTTTTCAAGGTCCAGATAATCCATAGGAATCTTGATGCCTTCAGGATCGCCTCTTGCAAACTAACATAACAAAACATACATTTCTCTGCAAAAACTTCACGCAGCCACTACTGCGACAGTAGCAAAGATAAACAAATATGACTTAGGAGTCGGCAGGATGTCACAGCGGTCGTTCGCAGCTAATAAAACAGATAAGAGCGAGATAATTTACATTTCAACGATAAAGTATCTTTGCTACAACCAACCGAAATGAGCCATCCCGACGCTGCAAGTACTACAATTTAGAGTTCTTTTTTGGTGGTACAATCAACGAGCGGTAGCAGGTTATTCATTTAATTTTTATGTTAAGAACGTTTTCCTTTTCAAGTTTTTTCTACTACCACAACTCTAGTATCGGGACAGGATTTTATCACGCACTAGATATTCAACTTTTGTTGAACCGAGCATTAAGTTTCCAACAGAGCATCCCAGAGCGTCGAAAAAATACACTGTTCGATTTTCAACTACCGGCGCTAATCAGTGCATTGACGATTCAGGGCCTGAATTCACTATAATCACTTAACGATTCCTTACTCGTAACCACGTCAATCACACAAGAAATCTGGTAATATCTTATTAATGAAATCGACAAATTGTCTTGGAACTTACAGAATATGACATTTCGATTCCTTACCGTTACATTGGTTTCTAAAAAATACGATATTGACGTAATTTGAACATAGTAAGATTCCGTGTGGATTGATTTTAACCATACAGAACTGGGGCCCTTGTGCGGGAAAACATTTTCGTCGTGATATTACTAAGTCCGTGCGAATGTGGACTAAGGTAAGGCTACTACGAATGTAGCCATTTCAATCATCCCTTGGATGACTGTATAGTAATATAAATAAAGCAACAAAATACGGCTGTTCCTATCTCTACCTTGCGCACACAGTTGACGCAGTGCGACAGTGATAGAAAAAATGCTAAGCTAAAAATCGTGCTATGTAAGGTTTATTTATCTTGACTTCAGTGTTATAAGGCACATCCGCAATAGTTTTCATAAAGTTACACGAATAATAAATGGTCTGCACCTACACACGTTCTCTGTGTTAGCCCAAACTTTATTTGAAAGAAATCGCTTCAGCCTAAACCTTGCACCACCCAGCTAGTTTCAATATTTCACAGCAAACGGACATTTTTATAGGTATTTAGCGAAAACGTCGTTCCAACGGACCAATTTGCAACTTGTTTGCGTCGCCGATAAATTGTCGCCTACATTTCCTAAATTACGCTGTTATTCGTGACGTATTGTTGCCCGAGGAACGCGTATTTTATTGTTACTCATGTTAGGATTATTGTTGGTTGGTTTTCTTTTGTTTTAGAACATCTATTTTGCTACAGAGGAGACATTTGTTGACGAAGTTAGAAATGTTGAGAGCATCAAGATTATTTTTCCTTTTCTATCTCTATTTGAAAATCGAATCAGAACCCGTTGTTTCTCTAATCAGATTATGTACTTAATTGCTACTGAGATGAAGTTCAAAATTCCATTAAAGGATACCTAACATTGAATTTCAAGGGAGCTTATTTTTTTTTTTAATTTTGACAATTCAAAATTAAGCATAATGAAGCCCATTTAACATAAAATATATTGGTTGCTATATTATACAGTTGCTAATAACACTAATAATAGCCTTGATACAATCTCAACATATCAAACACAGACTTTGAAATCAAAAAAATATATTAATCGATCAAGGGACTGATTATTTATTTTCATAGAAGGGAACTGATGTAATTTGCTTATTTCAATTAAACTCTTACAAAATCACCTTTCACCTTAAAATATTTAAAAAACTTCCACCAAAAATTGAAAGAAAAATTGAAATTCATGTTCTAGTCCCTAGAGCCGTGTAACAGACACTGTAATGTAAAGGACCCTGCCAAGCTTCTACATAATAAAAATATGATACCTCTCAAAGGGAACCGAAAATAAAGGAAAAAAAAACTATTTATACATCAAACATTCTAAAAGAATAGACACATGACGAAGTGACATATTTTGTGATACAAAAACCAACTTTATGGAGCTTTTTGTAGACTAGTTCCCAAGCAACTTTCAACTCTATTGCTTAGTTCTTAGAAGGTATGTTTTATGCAGTAAAGGTAAAATGTAAGTGATATTTTGATGTCACAAAGAATATTGGAGACGATACATGATTGAATTTGATTTGAATTTATTACCTTGAGCTTCGACATGTTGTTTGTTGTAAAAAGTATTCAATATATCAGGGTTCATACCCACGCACAACGGACCGAATGGGAGTCTACGTGCGGAAAAGGGAGTCCCATCATCATCATCATCAGAGTTCATTGTAGGAATATTGGCACGACAGTAGATTTTAGTGAACTTGGCTTTGATGTTATTGTTGAAGAAAGTTGATTATTGAGAAATTTACATGATGGCTATACATATATTTTTGTAGGGTTAAACAATAACTACCTACAGTTTCCTTAAAGTATGTGATGCCTTAACAATATATGATCAAACGAACTTACAAGTGAAGTTCGATCTTTATTATGATGAGTTGCTTCATTCGAAGATATGATTATAACAACGTAGTTTCCTTTACTTACTAGGTAACTTCGCACATTTTTTAAAGATTTTAATTTTAAAACGATTGAGTGACGTAGTTCCTTTACGCCTGTGCCTCTGTGTTGTCACTGACGTCTAGCTCATTTTTTGGAGTCTAGTAATGGTACTTATGATTCGAAACTTTCTCTGTATCTGGGAATATCCTTGTGTTAGGGAGGGAGGGAGATCATATCTTCGAATGAAGCAACTCATCATAATAAAGATCGAACTTCACTTGTAAGTTCGTTTGATCATATATTATAATTCGTTGCTTCATTCTTCATATATGATTATAACAACGTAGATGTTAAGAGCCAGAAAGTTTTGAGAGGAGAGAGAATTAAACAAAAAGATTTGTGAATCATTATCGTTTTATTTATCAATTAATCAGTCTTGTGTACAGATTCATAATTGTATAGGTATTTTTACCAATTTCCTATTAACTGAAATTAACTTAATGGAGATCTTAATGTTACTTAACTTAAACAAAAGCATTTCTGAACTGTATTATAATAATAACATTTGGTTAATCACGATTAGTTTTCTGATGGTAGGCAGACAGACCTGGCAAACTCGCCTTCGTTTATAATAGCCCTATTATAAAAACGGGCGAATGAATTTGATGAACTAGTCCACCCTGCGGTTTTGCGAATAGTTTCTATGTTAACTCCGGCCAAGCTCGCGGCTGACGTGGCCGCATGTCTTGTGCTATGTGCGCTAAATATGTTGATATCGACGCCACTCTCTGACAGCATGTGTTTGATCCATCTACTGATGGTTTGCGTGGTAGCAGCTTTGTGTGGCCGTTTGTACGTCAACAACAGATTGCATGTACTCTCAGGTCTTATATTTTTAGTTATAGAAATATAATCTGAGAGAACTGTAGCTGGGCAAATGGAAGTATTTTCCCTGAAGTATGGCAAGAACAAGACTGGCTGGTCCCTACCAGGTGCGGACGTCTTGATGATATCCGTTATTACAATTTTTATTCCGCTATCCGAGAAACATATGTTCTCGAGTTTAATTAATGAAAGAGTTTGTACCCTGTGAGCTGTGCAGATTGCTAAAAGAATCGCAAGTTTTTTTGTGATTTTCTCTAGAGGTAGGTCTTTGTTAGGGAACCAAGTTGAAATAAAATTTAAAACCAGTTGGGGATTCCAAGTGGTGGAATATTTTGGTCTTAAAGGTCTTAGTTTATACGCGCCTTTAAGGAGACGCTTAATGGATTCGTCCGAACCGATATTATTGCCTATGAGGGCTGATAAAGCAGACCGATGAGAATTTAAGCTGCCATACGAACACCCGCTATTAAATTGTAACGTTAAGAATGAAAGTATAGAAGATTTCGGAGGGAAAAATACATTAATATTGTTTGCTGTACAATATTGCCACCAAAGCTTAAGTGAGGTATTATATTGCTGAATAGTACTGTTAGAAAAGGATGACAGCATCAGCGTAGTTGAGTCTGCACAGGCACCCCGTCGGCTGTAAGCTTGCCGGAGAGCCTCGCGACACCCAGGGTAAGGTTCTTGTGCAAGGGGTGGAATTCTCTGAAATGAGATTGCAAAAGGTATTTATTGGGATTTAAATAAACTATTTCGGAAACTATAAGGTTTTGTAACAATGGGAACCAAGGTTGTGATGGCCAGTTAGGATATACTAGTATGCCGCATGCATTATCATCGATGATTTTTCTAAGGCATTTTAATATTAGAGAAAAAGGTGGGAAAGCATAAAAGTAATAGGTATTCCAATCTAGTGTAAATGCATCGACTGATACTGCGTCGGGGTCTTGTCTCCATGAGACGAATTTGGTACACTTGGCATTATCGCGCGACGCGAATAAGTCTATGTCCGGTTGACCAAAATATTTTATAATATCCTGGAAGGCATCATTGGACAGGGACCATTCCGTATCCGGGTTTACTATTCTGGACGCGGCATCAGCACGGTTTTCTTTCGTATTTACGTATGACGCATATACCCAAAGGTCACGCTGCTCACACCATTTCCAAAGGGACCTGGCCAGGTCGTTTAAGTGGGGATATTGAATACCCCCCATACGATTCACGTAACTGATTGCAGTCGTATTGTCCATGCGAAGTAATATTGCACAGTTGGTTACATCGCCGGTAAATGACTTTAATCCTAAAAAGGCCGCCATTAGCTCTAAGTAGTTGATATGGCATGCCTTTTCCGACAACTTCCATTTACCATGTACTTGAGCGTTTTTGCAAACAGAACCCCAACCTGACCTTGACGCATCTGTATAGATTTCGATTTCGAAATTAGGCGGGCGCATAAAATTGCGAGTTGTATCGATATTAGACAGCCACCAGTACAAATCTTCTAATACAATATTAGGTAAGTTAATTTTTACTTCATAATTATTATCATGTTTCAGTAGCGCAAGGTATTTTTGTCGCTCTAAAATCTTTGTGTATAACCAAGAGTACTTTACGGCCGGGCAAGCCGCGACTAATATACCTATAAAACGAGCTAATTCGCGAATTGAACATGAATGTAGTTTTGTAAATTTAGTAACCAACTCGGCAATGTTACGTCGCTTTTCGGCTGGCAATTCTATATTGAGGCTTCTGGTATCATAGCAAAATCCCAAATACTTGCAGGATTGTCGAGGTTTTAGCATGCTTTTGTCGTAATTGACAACGAAACCTAAAAACTCGAGTAGTTTCAAAGTTTCGTTTACATTATTAAGACACTTTTCATAAGTATCTCCTATACATAAAATATCGTCTAAATAACATACTGACTGGAAACCGCGATGTCTGAGGTATGTTATAATTTCTTTCATTAACTTAGTAAATACCCGTGGGGCTACGGATAAACCGAACGGCATGCAATTAAAACTGAAAGTTTTAGTTTTTTGCGAATTATTGGGCTTGAATCGAAATTTTAAATATTTACGGTCATCATGCCTAATGGCTAAGAGGAAATACGCATCTTTCAAGTCGATAGTGGCTAAGTATCCGTTGCGTGGTATCAGTTTGCATGCTGTTCGGTAATCCTCCATTTTAAAATGTTCGTTATTTATTAATTTATTCAGGGATTTCAAATTTAATATGAAACGGTTATCACCGTTAGGTTTTCTAGTCAGAAATATTTTAGATACAAATTGATCTTTAGTTACATCGCACTCTGAGATGGCCCCTAATGATTTTAGGTGATTAATCGCTTTCATCATGTCTGATTTTTCATTATATGATAGGTTATTTTTAGGGATTATTGATTGACTTACAGGCATAAGAAAAGGTATTGGATATCCATTTTTCAACCAATCAAGAACAACATTGTTGTTAGTTATTTTTAACCATCGATCGTAAAAGTGGGTAAGTCTACCCGCATGTACCTGTGTTAACGGTGACTCTGAGCAGGTGCCCGCGGCTTGTCCTGCGTCACAGGGCGTTGTGTTTGAGTTGACGGCGTGTATGGGCGGCGATTCCCTGCTGTCGCCGGCCTCCTGTATGCACCCCGCCCCCCCCTGTTCGCCGGGTATCGTGGAGGCGGGTTCCAGTTTCCCTGGTAAGCCGGGCGTGTGTTAGGCTGTTGAGGCGGTTTGGTCACCTTCGCAGTCTTCTTTATGGAAAGACCTTGTTTTTCAATGGCTTTGGCAGCTTTAATTTTCTCTGATAAGGACGAGCCAAACAGTGATTCGTCCCTTTCAGACTCGTTTATTATATTTAAGAAAGCCTTGTCCAAACTAGGAGTGATTAACTTCACTCGAGTCTGCGTTGCCAAGTAATGTGAGTCACATAGTAGGCGGCAACCATTGCTCAAATGTTTCATAGCTTGCACCTTGTTATCGCTCTTTAGCAGCAGATCCATGCCTCTGTTGATGGCAGTGATACCTGTACCTAGTTGCTGTTGAGATACTGTAAGTGTCTTGTCACGATTACGCACCATGTCTGGTACCGCCGCTGAGATTTCTGCGTTCAGTTTTGGAGCTTGAATAAACCGACAATTGTCTGGCACAAGGTACTCTTTCAGAAGCACAGCTTTACTTTCTCTAGGCATCCCCTTCCTCAGCAAAGGAAGCCACAATTGTGATAAATTACCGTGAATATTGTCACCATATTCAGGTGAGTCTGACGTGGATTCGCCGAGAGCTGACAGCAGATCAGGATCTAGTTCAGGTTCTAAGCTAGGACAGGTTTCCTCTTGAAAACAGGGTGCCGCCTGACCATCGTGTTGGTCGGGGTTATTACCTGGTTCCAGTTCCACTGCTTGCGAAACATCGGGTAGAACGGATCTTGGTTCCATAATGGTTTCATAATCATTACCCAGGGCCTCGACGGACTCTTCGTTACCTGTAATTACGATTTGCAATTTAAGGTTGTGAAGAAAACCATTTGAGGGTAGTGGAAAATAAAGTTGTGAAATGAAATTTAGCACGTTAACGGTACATCTACTTTAGATTGTACGTATTTATGTGCTTGTTTGTCATCGTTGAAGACTCGCAGTCAACCCCGATGCAATGTTAGGTTTACATTATCTTTCATTTCGTTTTGTAAAAATGTCAAAGTTATTGACTCGCAGTCAATCCCAGAGCATAAACAAAACTGTTAATAAGTTTCACTAATCACTTTTAGAACACTCACTAATTAATGCATTGTTGCTTACCTTCGTCATCTGATGAAGATAATAGTAACGGTCTAATTCTTCGTCGATGTTTTTCTTTTTCTTCCAATTTGCGAATTTTTCTAGCATAGTGCTCAATTCTTGATTGCGCGCTCCTTTTTGGCATGTTGCTTGAGGGACGCGTGCGATAGTTACCGCGCACGAAAAAGGAATGAGCTAGACGTCAGTGACAACACAGAGGCACAGGCGTAACGGAACTACGTCACTCAATCGTTTTAAAATTAAAATCTTTAAAAAATGTGCGAAGTTACCTAGTAAGTAAAGGAAACTACGTTGTTATAATCATATATGAAGAATGAAGCAACGAATTATAATTATTTCAATTACCTTTGCACAGTTCGCATTAAAATAAACTAAAAAATAAAACAACCGACTCCCAAAAACAAAGTACTAAGAAAAAAAAAATCGGAAGTAGATGTCTTTGCTTTTGTATTTTCGTTTTGTTTGCCACAGACTTCCGAAATTAAAGTTATATTTTACTTTGTGTTGTTATTATTGAAAGTCACTTGTTTTTTTTAAATGGTATGATTCACTTTTTAGTTGTGGTTCCTCCCTTACACAAATTCCTATAACCTTGACTTGCTAAATAAATAACAGTGACAAGAAGTTATTATAATAACATCATTAAGACGCACTAAGTGAAAAAATACGTATTAATGAAGCGGCGCAAAAACTATTAATCAGTGGCCCTAGTTTGAGTTTAGTTCGATCGCGTTTGGCGCTTCGATTGGTCCGTCACTAATCCAGGGCCAATCGGAGCGCCAAACGCGCTCGATGCGTTTGATCCAGATGGTTAAATGAAACTCACACTAAGGAAGCTAAACCATCATCCCAGAATCCGCTCGATACTAAGTCAGCTGACTGTGTAGGCTAATATAATGTCTCACCTGTAGGCTTAGCATGAGTACCAAAATCAAAAGTCATTTATTCAAATTAGGCTGAGAATCAGCACTTTTCGAACGTCAAAATACATAAGACAGTCCCCCAATAACGCCCTTCGACACTTCCTAGTGCTTTAGCTGCGAAGAAGAAGTGGCGCAACAAACTCCGATCGTCGACGGAAGAATAGACATGACTATTAACTAAATGATGTAAAATAGAAGAATAGATGGCTATGTCTTTCTATTAATTATCACAGTTATGCGTTCTAAACGAATCATGATTTTGTAGATAATCGTAAATACTTTGTGGCTGTCATGGAGGACAGTGGCTGTCGAGTAGAAAGTTTGTTGTCAGTGTGATGTTGACAGTTTGAGAAGAAATATTCTTTTGAAATAGTCTACATACAAAAGGACCTAGACAAAGATCGTTGGAAACGAAAGAAAAAATGACAGATTGCGATGTCAAAAATGGAGAAACGAAATGTGACTTTGTACATAAAAAGCACTGTCTATTCTTCGTAGAAACAGAAAGCGTACTGAGCCTGCTGTTAAGCATTATACCGGAGGCTGATCGTAAACCTATCACCTAAAAAGCTTCAATAAAAGTCACATGAGTTTTTCTAAAGCATCCTGCCAGCATGACACGTTAAAAGCTAAGCGTCGAAGTATCGAATGCCGGAGACGTCTCGAGGGCGCTAATAATGCGATATTGCCAAAAAATATGATGACAGCTTCGAGACAAGGCAGTCGTACTGGGAATACCTTGTGAGTTTATGCCTTTTGGACTGAAAACTTCAGTATTTTTTGCGAAATAATAATCTTTACAAGTAACTTTAACTCGATGATAGGAAAGACAACAAAGAGTTAAGTGGAGTATAAGTACCTATAATTATAAAAGGAAAATATCCAGCTACTTATACTTAGTTCATAAGACGAACGTACTAATGATTATGATGTCTAAGTTTACTAGCTTCAGCCCGCTGTTTTGCCCTCTTGGTATGTCGATGAAATGCCTATGTCTTTTCCAAGGCTTCAAAGTATTCCCCTACAAAATTTCATCAAAATCGGTCCAGCCGTTCCGGAGATTATCCCCTACATACAAAGAAAGTTTACCTCTTTATAATATTATATAGTATAGATGACCAATGCCAAATGCTCCACACATTTCATTTGACATAAGTCTTTTTGTTTTTACTCGAGTTTCATTTCAGTGTTTTTCTATAACCCCACACTCCATACAAAACCCCAACAGTAAAGCAGAATGATACCAAAACGGTCATTAACAACATTAAAGGGTGAACATCCACAATACCTTTGTACAAAAAAAAAAGTGTTCAACAAAAAAAAACACGTTTCAACCACCCGCCGACAGACGGCGTTGCGGAAGACTTTACTACTTCCGGTGACAAGATGGCCAAGCGTTCAGAGCAGCCGGAAACTGCGGCGAGAGAGCCCAAAACACGATAAAACTGCCCTACCAAAACCATCTAACGACCAACAACCACCCTTTAAAAAACTGCCTTATCACACAACTCTTAAATTCCACAATCCTCTGCTAAAACGTTTGTACATAAGCTTTTTCAAAATAAAAAAGGAAAGCAATAACTAAGAGCGTTCCCGTCAAGTGCGATCGCTTATTTCCCGCATTGAATATGATGTAAGTTTTCCGGAGTGGCGATAAGGTGTAATGGTATCATTCGCCCTTTCATAGGGCAGAACAGGCTTTGTTACTTCATGGTTGGAGGCTGGTGACAAAGTTGGGTATCTGAATACTGCTTTGAATCAAAGTAGGGATAAACGAGGCTTTTATGATTTCTAGTTCTGAAGTTCTGAACCCAGTTTAACAAGGATAGTCAGTGGCGTAGCTACCACCGTATCAGCTGTATGACGTCAACGATACGGAGCCCCCAATCTACTGGGCCCCCTCGAGCCCGATGTTATTATACAGCATTCGTAAAAACAAAAATTGTCAACACCTCAAAACTTGTTGATGAGAGACTCGTAATGAATGAAAACAAAGTGTAAATATGAAATGTACGTGATTTGTTTGTCTTACAAAGGCTTCAACAGGAGCAGAAAAAGTTTTTTATGGGGGGGCCTATGTCCAGCAGTGGACGTCTTTCGGCTGAAATGATGATGATGAAGCAGAAAATTTATCCTTAAGAATTTTCATCCGAGTTAGGATGCACCAAGTTTCAAGTGCTCGAATTTCGAACGTGCTTCGCTCGCTCTTGCTTTCTCATGGTTTAACCTTCCCGAGTCAGGGTGCTGTTTTCTTTCGATTTGAATAAAAATAAAAGCTTTGATACAGGGCTCCTTTACTTGATACTTGGACTAGATACACCACTTAGGATAGTTTGGATTATTTATTTTCGTTCGCTGCTATTTTCTCCACTAGGTATGCACGGTCACAAAAAGAGACAAGGAACCAGGCTCGTCGTATACAGCTGAAGTTTAGTAAGAAACCGAGGGACGTTTTCAATTGATTTGATAAATGACCAGCACCCTAATTGCGTAACTCACGATTCATCATAATCTGTTTCGTTTTGAAACGGATTGTTAAACCATTGCTTCATATGTTCGAAAATGTGTCTACTCAACAACGGAAATAACGCAATGAATATTGTTGAACTTTCAAAATTAAACAGATTAGGATTGATCGTGTGTTACGCAATTAGGGAGCAGTTGTTTTCTTTTAAAACAATTTATTCGAAAATATCTATCAGTTTCTTACAAAACTTTTACTATATCCGGCGAACCTGGTGGTGGCTTTGGTGGTTTACTACTCCTTGCCGGATTACCGCCATGGGATCTGGAGGCAAAGGTCCTCGCGCAAATGTGGGAGTGGCGCGAGGAGGCCAAACGCCGGGGCGTAACTCCGCTGCCGCGGGAAATCGCGGCACAGCGGACAGAGCTCCGGCAGGATCTCATGGCGACATGGAGTGTGCGATTGTCGCAACCCAGTGCTGGGCACGCCACGATTGCGGCGGTAAGTCCCCTCTTTGAGGAGTGGTTGGAGAGGCGGCATGGCGTCCTCACCTTCCGCCTGACGCAGGTCCTCACCGGACACGGTTGTTTCGGGAGGTTCCTGTTTTGGATAGGGCGGGAGGAAACGCCCGGGTGTTTCCACTGCGAAGATCGCCCTGAGGACACGGTGGAGCACACGGTGGCGGTCTGCCCGGCTTGGGTGGAGCACCGCCGTGTCCTCGTGGAGGCGATCGGCGGCGGCGATCTCTCGCGTCTGGCCCTGGTCCAGGCCATGGTACGGAGCGAGAGGGCATGGGTAGCTGTCACCTCCTTCAGCGAACCAGTGATGCTCGCGAAGAGGGAGGCGGCGCACGTGAGGGAGAGCAGTCTATGCGCCCTCGCGACCCTAGCCGCCGAAGTATACGGAGACGCCCTGGGCGTCGGGAATCCCAGGCCGATTTCCGGCCACCGTAGGCATGGGCTTGCGGACGGCGAGTAATGGGTAGCTCGCTGTCCGGTAAGGACCAAGCCCAAGTCGGCGGCGCGTTGTGTTCCACGCGCGCCTCAAAGAGATGTCAGCACAAAATGATGGGGCCCGAAGGGCCGATTTCCCAACCAAAAAAAAACCCACCCCGTCGCATCGAATTGCCTGGCCGTGCGAGTACTTCGTATTCGTGACTTTCGTACTTTGTATTTTTGACGTTCTTTTAAAACAATTTATTCGAAAATATCTATCAGTTTCTTACAAAACTTTTACTATATCCGGCGAACCTGGTGGTGGCTTTGGTGGTTTACTGTGTAGTGGTACCTACTAATAGGTTCTAACCTGACCCTTAGAGGCCCCTGCCAGGGGTGCGGGTTGTTCGAAAGAGGTACCGTGGCGCCTGGCACACAGGCAACTGAAGGAACACGGGTGGGTTTTAGACAGTAAAAGTCTGACACGCCCTTCTGGTCCACCCAGAGCGGGAGAAGATATTTGATGATTTCCCACCCTCAAACAAAAAACACCTAGAGGCCTTGAGAACGAAGTAGATAGATTCCATAGCCAACTGGAACCGAATATAAATCATTATGAAGGTGCAACTTATAATATTGATAAGTGCATGGATTATTTATTTTAACTTTATTTCTCAAAATTCACAATGTCGAAGGACTTTTATTTTCACAAGTGGAAAGAGACTTTAAAACAACTGAAAGAACTAGTTGATGTTGACATTCAGTATCAGGTACGTTGTTTTATCATGACGTGGTAGAATGAGACCTAACGGACTACCAACCAACTCATCATCTGTCTGCGACCACTAGATCTACGAGGCAGTGGGTGACTATACAAGATAAATTTCTAACCAGTGTGCAAAATGTAACAGGTTAACAAAAAAAATTCTAATGTTTCATAGAAAAGTGCAACACATACGCGGTCAAAATGTATGGAACAGCAGATTTTTTTTGTATAACCGACGAAAAATTTCTGCGCTGGGGGTTCTAGAATGATATGCTGAATTCATGGTTACAGTTTGCGCACTGGATAAAAACTTATCCTGTTTTATAGAAATTGAGATCATTCCAAGGCTTGAAGAGCATGTTCTTCTGGTTAATTGTCATTTGTAAGCCTATGGAAACATAAGGTAGGCTGAAAGACTCATCATGTGCCTGCCTATTACCAACAATGTTGGAGTCGGCTTCAAGTCTAACCAGATGCTGTTGAATACGAGTATTTCACATGAAGCAAGTGCCTATTGTTGCTAGTGATGCATAGCAGAATAGCACCATACCTTTTCTTCCCATGGGTGTCGTAGAAGGCGACTAAGGGACTTAGGTACTAGAGAATGGGCAGCAGCGTTCTCTATGCATTTTACCACTATACTGCGATCGCCAACCCGCCTGCCAAGCTTGGCGATTATGGCAAATCCCCACCTTTTGGGGGAGGCTTATGTCGTCTTTCGGCTGATACGACATTATTTTATAAAAATATTAACATTTTAAACTCCTTCTCCATAAAAACTTTAACTGTGCCAAATTTCACACTCCGTCCGCGTAATTTTCGTAAAAAGAGGTATAAAGTTTTTCCTTCACAAATTAATATACAACATTATTTTTAGTATATGCGAAACCTGAAAATATTTTGTTCAGAATAAGTAACTGAAGCAGTGGACGTCTTTCGGCTGATACGACATTATTTTATAAAAATAACATTCTAAAAAAACATTCTAAACTCCTTCTCCATAAAAACTTTAACTGTACCAAATTTCACACTCCGTCCGCGTAATTTTCGTAAAAAGAGGTATAAAGTTTTTCCTTCACGAATTAATATACAACATTATTTTTAGTATATGCGAAACCTGAAAATATTTTGTTCAGAATAAGTAACTGAATCGATTCCAATAATGTTAACACCATGTCATATTTTTCCCCAAAAATGTTTTGCAAATGTGATGGAAAATGTTACCAGTCAATTACAATACAATCGCCGTACGGTTAGGTACCTACTGCCTAATTGTTATCAATGAGCACAATACGACGCTGGACGCGCGGGCGTGGGGTGCCGCGTGGTGACCATGTTTGTGTAGACAACTAGGTAACATAACAAGCTTATAACTTTGTGATTTTTCGTGATACAGTTTTGAATTTTTTCACATAGATTCTTTACATAACAATACTAGACATGTGTTTCGGGTTGCGCATATACAGAAACTAGGGTTGTACGAGTATTATTGATTAGAATCATCTCTTACATCAGTTGGTTCTTTCAGGTGACAAAAGCTCACGACCCAACTCTACCGCAAGCAGTTCTGCGATTGACTTCAATCCTGGGGCAGTACATGCTCATGTACAATGAATCTATTGAATGTTTTCAACAGAACCTACAAGTACAGAAGACTGTGTATTATGACAATATTGTGAAAGCTATCGTTTCTAGGTGAGTATTGTATGAAATTGATAAATAATCTTGTATGAATTGGTGTCTTCGATAGCTTGCTACTTTTTAAAACAGTTGCAATGAAATAGCATGACAATATTTTATAATAATTTTGTAACCTAGATTATGGTTTTTAGTTTATTCATATAAATGTAATAGGCAATTTCACAATATCTGGAATCCTACCTGCCTACCAACCAAATAAATTTGTTATTTGTTATTTATTTGTTTATTGTTCAATTAGGACTAGATTACAAGGCAAGGTAACATAATATGAAGTAAAGGCATACGTTTCTTAATCTAGTTAGTGGGTGCCGTACTGTTCTCCTAGATAGGTTACGAAGTAACCTGTGTTTAGGAGAAACAGTTAAAAAAAAGTTAAAATTGTTTAAAACTGAAACAGTATTTGCATGAAATATTCTGCCAAGTAGAACTTATTCGGAAGTTATATTATAAAACAAGCGAGTAATCTCCAGATTATATGATTTCCAGAATACTAGAACTGAAAGCTGAACTGGAGAAGTTAGAAGGTAGTCGCATCCAATTTATAGGCCATGGTTTGATCGAAGTACATCACACAATATATGACATTGAAATGACTGCAATACCAAAGGAGACAGAGAGGCCCGAACATATACAGGCAGAACTTGATCAAATATTGGCTAGAGTGAAGCAGAAAAAAGAAACTGCAGTTAAAATGGGTAATATAAAACATGTAAGGAACATAAATAATTGAAAACATTGCTCTACAGTAAAAATAAAGTGAAGCGAACTGCACTGAAATAAGGTAATATAGTTATTTTAAATTTCTAAATCGATTTTAGCTGAAGAAACTGAAATAGCAGCTGAAAAGTTGGATAACTCTTGGGATACAGATGAAAGTATAGAAGAAATGCCGAAGAAAACAGTTGTTGTCGTACCAGAAGCAATACGAAAGACAAGGGAATATTTAACCATGATACTAGCACATGAAAAAACTAGGTAAGTATGATGAAATATTTTAGCTAGCCGATCAGGAGCCATTTATTAAATACCTTCTCTTATTTCATTAAATATTACTTAAGACTACCATTTACTCGCGTTTTCCCTGGCGTGGTGATCGAAGGTATTCCCACTAAAACGTACTTCTGGGATAAAAAGTAACTTATGTCTTAACCCAGGTCATGGAATAACTAAATCTGTTCAGCCGTTAACGCAGGCAGACAGACTGAAATGATGAATTTATAATATTTATTTAACACTTCACTCATCAAAATGTAGAGGTGGACAAATTCCATAGACACACTACTAATCTATACCAGTCGTATAGATTACGACAGCATAATGGATAACAAGTTTACACAAGAAGGGAAAAATGGGAAAATGATTATCGACATCTGCAATATAACAAAGACATCGTTCAAATTACAGACAAGTCACAAGCTCAGTAAAACATAGTAAACTAAATCGAGAGATCTGGGAAAAAGAACTGACTGGTCGTTTGGCACCACCAGCTAGATATGAAGTTAGAGAAAGAAGTGCTCAACTTATACGCAAAGTATTCAGGTAAGTACATTTATAGAAGAAACGCACATCAAAAATAAATAATCGATTCAGTAGAGTGATAATCATGATATATTTATTTAAGGAAATATTTTGAATTAAAGCGTGAACGAATAAAAAACTGCAAACGAGACGAAATATTGGGGTTGAATGTTTGTGACACCAAAAATATGAAAATGCAAAGAATGCAAGCAGAAGAAGTATGTATTGTGCTTACATAACATTTTACATTCTTCGTCAATATTTCCTAACTATTTGAATGACAAATTTCTCTTGACAGATGCTTCAAAATCGCTCGACATTATATAAAAAATACGAAAAAGAATGGCTTGCACGAAGGGACGATTTAAAACAAGAGCTTCTTAAAAATAAACGTGCCAAACTATGTGAAGAATTTCGAGATCAAATCAGGGAGTGGTTTACTGAATGGTAAAGTAATTTTAGTAATTTAGTCATTAGAGCTTAGGACTGGTTCAAAAGTCAATAAGAATACTTATGAAATAGGCAAAATGCTGTGGGATATTAATTTCATTAGCGATTTAAGGGAAATTCTAAAGCTGCCCAAATTCCAATGCTGTCTTTTGAGCTCATTATTATTTACAATGACCAACAGGTGCAATAATACAGGTTCTTTATTAGGTACTCATCATCATCATTCATCATTACAGCCGAAGGACGTCCACTGCTGGACATAGACTCCCCCCAAGCACCGCAATTTCGACCAGTCTTGTGGGAAGCCTTTCAACGCTACATTTTTCAGTACGCGGTCGCGACTCCAGAACCTTCCGGCCCCATCGGTCATCTGTTCTGCGAGCAATGTACCCTGCCCTGCTTTGAGCCGTGTCGGTTACCTTCGTTCTCCTACGGAGGTCTCCATTTCTGATTCCATTGCGAAGGGTAACTCCAAGTATAGCCCTCTCCATTGCCCTTTGGGTGACTTTTAGCCTTCCTATGAGGCGCATATGAGGCATATATTAGGTACTCAACAAAATAAATAATATAATAATTATTTCAAGGTTTGAATCGGTACATTTTTTTTACGACATCCCTAAAGTTGGTTCTGCTGCTATCTTCAGAGCCGAAGTCCCTAGTCCTGACGAATGGCTTGAAGAGAATAAAGCTCTTATAATTAAACGTGAGGCGGACAAAAGTAAAAGTCCTCAAGATGTAAGTAAAAATCATCAGTTGATTGAGCTTAAAATGTAAGCCTTACGAGAAAGCGATAATATTACATGGCTTATGAAAAAATACAGACTAAAATGACAGAATAAAAATCTTATTTTTAACAGCTCAAATTCGAGAAGAAAGAAGCAAAAAGGCAAGAAATGTTACTGAAAAGAGAAGAACAAATGAATTTAAAGGCAGAAACACTATTACTGAAGAAAATGATGAAAAATCCAACGATGCATCCTGGATATCACTACCCACTTTCAAAACAGACTGACCAACTTCTTGAGGTAAGAAATTAATTTGTTACAATTTAATAACTAGGGAAATCGGTGACAAATGATATTTTTCAGGTTATAGACTATTATCACAATTCTTGGGATATGTATGATGAATGGGAAACTTTAGACGTAAAAGTAAAATATGTACCTAAAATAGATTTAGAAGATGCAATCATGGATGTGAAGCTTCAAGTCTTACCGGAAGCTGATGAACATATGCGGTAATTAAAAACATGTAGATCTTCAAAACTTTACCTACATTTAAAATACTATATTGACTTGACGTGTATTTTAAGCCAAGAACTGCAGCAACTAAAACTAGCTTTGAAAGAAGACTACAAAGCAAATGAAGAAGAAATGCCAGTTAATCTAATGAAGCCTATCAAAGGCGAAAAAACGAAGAAGAAAGTAAAGCATGATTTAAGCGCACAAGTACTTCAAATGATTGAGGTAAGTTTTATTAACTGTAAGTGGTCGGAAAAGTGTTTAAAGGTAAGTGGATAAAATACATGAAAAAACTAAGCAGACACATTTGACGTAAAACTTAATATACTAAATGCCTAGAACTGAAATGAACCTTCGACTGTTTCAGCATAAAGCTTCCTTTTCTCAATTTATCACATAGCAAAGTAACCTAACATCCTACCCTAACTAAAGTCATATGGTGCGATATGCAAAAATGAGTTTGTTTGTATGTTACGCTTTCACGCTATAACGGCGGAACGGATTTGGATGAAAATGAGCACACGCAGACAAAGTCCTGGCAACAGCTAGTCTTTTACCATCCTAGTGTTTAATACAATAAAATGATACAAGTTTGTTGATTTTATTTCTGTCTCCATCAGGATCTGGCAGAGCAAGGTTTTATGATAGAATATCCTAGAAGTAAAATAGAAGACTTTATTGGAGATGCAAATTTTGGGGGCGAAGATCTCCGTAGCCAAATTTTGTAAGTACCAAAAGGTTTTATCAAGAAGAAATCACCAGGTGTGTAAACAAAATTAATTTTTAATCTCCCATATCCCGATTTTAAAAGATTCAGAAGACTGTTGCAAACGGTGACGATATTGGAAAGAAATATGTACGACTGAAGACTGAGAAAAACAAGAAATACCTATCTACTTGTTACGCATATATGCAGTAATTTTATTTTTCTTTTCCGTTAGGCCTGCATTCCCATTCAACTTTGAAATTCGAGCATATTGGTGGGAGAGATGTCGCGAAGTCTGCATCGGCTTCCGCAGAATATTGTTAGTCGGCCCCAAAATAAGTGGGAAGACTATATTGGTCCAAGCTTTGGCGTCTGTTAATGGTATGCTATATTCTAATATTTGTTCAGAAATGTTTTATCTTGTCATTATTATAATTATCATGGCATCCGCCTCCTGATGAGTTTTTAATTTAACTGACACCCAATTTTATACGGATTCAGTTCCATTAATTTGGAAAATAGGAAGTGCCTATTCTGACATTGTGTTGACTGCTCCATTGGCCTTCTGGTTGCAAGCACGAGTATTTGGGACTGCTTTAATATATGTATATAAATGTGTGTTTGCTGACTTTATCAATATTTATTATTTTTATTCTAATTACAGATACAGTATTGTTTGAATTGGACCCCCACAAAGTGCAAGGGGACATGCACTCGCCGGAATTCTTGAAACGCTTAGTGCACATGGTGGTCACATGTGCCAGAGCCTTGCAACCTTCGGTCATACACATCAAACATGTTCAGAAATTGTTTTACGCCAAGGTACTTTTAAGTATTTAAATATCCTTGAAAATAAATTAAAGTCTCGATAGGCTACCTAGCCATTTATGTTTTTTTTTATCGTGCTTTAATAATTTTACCTAATTGTGCCCCATCTCATTGCAGATACCACCAGAGGAAGCAAAAATGAATCTGCCTCTCTTAAAGACTTTCTTTGTTCAGAAGTTGATAAAAAAAATCAACAAGAATGATAAAATTACAATATTGGGTAAGACGGCTATTTCCCATGTTTCCTGTAGGTATTATTTTAATTCTGAATCCTAGTAATTCTATCCATTGATGGAAATATTAATTTTACAATTGTTTGGTACCTATTGCTAAGAAATTACAAAAGAACTTGCTTCTAGTTAGTAGTCCAGTTTCAGTTTCCAGTAGTTACGGCCGTACGGGTAGTACGGGTAGTCAAAAAAGCTCGAAGCGGAATATCGTGTTACCTACTATCCAGGCTTCGAAGTACAGAGGGGCAGTTGCTGTATCTAAAATACTGTTACTCTGATGCATCCAGTTATACTAGAAGTCCACACCAAAATAACTATGTTTCCAACTGGAAACAGGATCGACAGATGATGATGATGATGATGATGATGATGATTGCTTTCCTTCCAGGCACCTGCACAGATCCTTGGTTGGCGAAGGCCAACAGTTTGCTGAAACAATTTCCAGAAGTACTTGTTCTGCCAGATTGCACATACTCCCTGGTCGTACAGATGTTGAAGGAATGGGTCGTTAAGTTAGTGTTCCTATATTTATGCCCGTTTTCACTAACAACAACACCACCACCAACCACCACTACAACTAACAACAACTCACCAGTTATAATTATCACCAACTACTCTTAAAACGGTGAAGAAAAACATCGTGACGAAATCGGCATGTTCTAGAACCTAAACTTCAAAAACATGTAACCCCCACCAACCAGCTCTGTGCCCGCGTCGTAGATTACGGCACACTTCCTCTCATAGAAAGGAGGCTTGTATCCCAGTAGTGGGGAACATTACAGACTGATTTCAAATATTCATTCAACTGTGGACTGCTTGAAAACGAGCACCACTGAACTAGAGCTGAGCTTCATTAAAATAAAATCAGTAGTGCGTGGACCAATGCCCCACTTATATCGGGTCAATAACCTCACCATATTGGGCATGTCCTTTTGGTTATTATTCTTATTTTGAACGAGTAGACATTATGCTTCAAGTGAACTTCTAACGTACCCCAATCTCTAAATAATTCGTCGGGGTCACAGTGTAAAGTAAAATATTGTAAGAACGTGGTTTCTTTTCTAGACACAAAGTAATACCAGCCAACTTCAACGTTTCCAACTTGGCTCATGCGCTGCAAGGATACAGCTTTGGATATCTGAAAGAGGCGCTTGAAAAGTTCATGTCTGCTGACAGAATTGTCAAGTAAGGATCCGTACCTAGATGTTTTATGAATGATGAATACTAGCTACTACTAGTAGCTTTTGCCCGCGGTTTCACCCGCGAGGATGTCGGTAAATATCGCACGAGAATGTACTTCCGGGAGTAAAAGTACCCCATGTGTTATGATAGCATAAACGAGCTCTGCAGTATGCGTCGCGGCTACCGGGTTGGTGGTATTAGTATTAAACCCGCGAGGTTGTCGGTTAATATCACAAGAGAATGTAGGTACGACCGGGATTAAAAGTGCCCTAACCATACACGTAATTTCACCCTAAATGGCATGAGCATTAATAAAGTGGACCAATTTAATAACTTCTGTATAAGTTTATAACCTATTTATGTACCTATCTTATTAATTATTCTTATAGTATTTTTTAATCATTGTTCCTCTCAAATAAAGCACCCGCCATCTAATCTCTTCACCACCCTTGGTTGAATGGCAGAGAATGCTTAAGGCATTAAGTCCGCGTTAGTACCATTTTTGTGTGCGAGAAGTTTAAATAAATAAACTTGGGGCCTCTGCCCCAAGGTGGTCGTCTCTAAGCATGTGCTTATGCCGATACCAAAACGAATGTAACATCTATTGTACTACCATATTCGAGCAAACGGGATCGCATAGACCAGTGAAGCTTGGCACAACAGGGGCCAGGCCTTCACTCAGCAGAGGGTGGAACAAAGTCAATGATGATCATGATGATGCGAGCAAAAACAAAAATTGAATTGAATTGTAACACCAATGTTACTATACTTAGTACGTAACGGATAAAAAACCTGCAAAATTAAGAAAATTACATGTTGCTCCAACCCCAAATAAATTGGGATAGTGACAGGAGAACTCAGTAATAACACAATTAGCTAGGTACTCTTTTTATTTTCTCAGAATAGCTGCGTTTGGACTTGACCCTATAGAAGTGTATGATTTTATACTAGAAGATGACAAGGAAACGAAAGTAGTAAGTCCTTAACAGTTTTTGGATTATCTCAACCCATGCAGAATAAATTCTACAAAAGCAAAACTTAACAAAACAAGACCTATCTTTTTACAGGAATACGACAGATACATCAAATGGTACACAGAGAAAACAAGGTCGGGTATGAAAGAGATGCAGCACTCGAAAGAACAGAGAGAGTTCAAGGCTAATGTGGAGAAGTTTGCAGAGAAGAAAAACAAAAAGGCTAAGTCAGCCCCGAGCAGCAACACTGCAAGTTTAGCTGGGTTATAATAAACAAGTATTTTGAAATGTTTTTCGGGATTTATGTGACAGTAGAAAATAAGAAACCTTCATTTTAATCGTGGAGTGCTTATATTGGCCCAAGTCCGCTAAAAATGTCTTGTGACCAACGAAAAATATTAAAAGAGATTTTAAAGTCGCATCATTTAAAAAGCCCTCATGACAAGCTTCATAAATTACGAGAATAAGTTGTAGGTACAGAGGGCAGCACATCAAGCTACCCCAATCTGTCATTTTTTTTTTGATAGTTTTTCAACTTTATTACAAAGGAATAAGGTTTATGTTCAATTGGGAAAATTTGACAGTTTGGGATAGCTTGACTTGCTGGCGACTGTACTACATGTGCTACGCCGCCGCCGCGTAACCAACTGCTACGCTGGTGTAGCACATATCCATCAATTTGCTACACACCGTTTTGCTACGAGTCTAGTTACTACGCGGTATGATATATTTTGCATCGATAGAGATGAAGATTTTTGTGTCATCGTCTGCCTTGTCTTTTCCCAAGTATGGTCAGGTCAAGTTCCAGTCTAACCGGATGCAGCTGAATACCAGATTAATTTAATTTCAATTTAATCAATTTAATTCAGAACTCATTGCATTCCATAACTTGTTAGTAAAAAATGCTTAAAACTATGTTAGTAAAATTAATAATTATAAAAAAAAAAAAAAATTATAATGAAGGTTTTTGCGTATTCATCATAAATCAATGGTAAGTATTGAAAATTCGTATGTTAGGTAAGATAGGTGGTAGCTTGCGAGTTTTTTTGCACAGCCAGAGCCAGGTTTTATGTAGATCAAACAACCGTAACAGACAGATGTGTATTTACAGAATTATAATAAGTAAAATCATCAAAATAAAACCTCTAAGTTCATATAACCTCATTGAATTTGAAGCATATTTTGATGAACATGAAACCTGGCTCTAACGGGCAAATTGAAAAAAACGTAAGCTCTGAATTCGAAGCGTATCTAATCGTAGATAACTTCACCAACCCACGTAAATACCTATTCAAATCACCATAAACACCATGAGCACACACCCCACAGCACACAACATTCATAACATAACGCCAAATTAAAAACATCACCTAAGCCAGCAATTTGGCGTAAAATAAACACGATTTTTATTCTGCGTTGCAAAGATAAGAGCTGGCGGCAAATAAAGGGGCTACTGTCGATATAGTGGGGCTGATGTTTATCTTAACATAACGTGTCCGGGCGAACGCTGACGACGCGGTTTTTATTTCTTTATTGCACAAAAATGCTAACTTTCACTGTGAGAATAGGGTGGCTGTATTCAATATTTTTTCGTAGGATTTCGTAGGAATATGGCTTTAGGTATGTTAAAACACTAGGCTCATGCTTCGCACAGGTCACCA
The DNA here is from genome assembly GCA_949987655.1 of Polymixis flavicincta. Taxonomy (NCBI): domain Eukaryota; kingdom Metazoa; phylum Arthropoda; class Insecta; order Lepidoptera; family Noctuidae; genus Polymixis; species Polymixis flavicincta. The sequence continues at coordinate 23,548,391 of OX465177.1, forward strand.
ATATTTTATACAAGAAACTGTGACAGTGAAAACTACATGAAAATTCATTGCGTAGCCCAGAAAAACAACGTGGTCACACAGACACGAAAATCGACTCTAATTTATGTATAGATATATATTAGGTATTGATTTATTCAACAACTACCTACCTACCATTTCACTAAACTACACTTCAATTCAGTTCAGTATCTTATGTACCTTTAGGCCTTCCGAAAAATACCAAACTGTGGCCACCGTACAATCCACCCTTTTAATATTCAAGCGCTGTATTTGGAATTAATTTCAGTCGTTTAAATATTTTCTGTGGCGACCGCAGCGCCCAGTAATTATTGTTTGAACATCACTTCTAGTTAGCTGCTGTTTACATACTTTCCAGTTTTTGCAAAACTTTTTTTGCAAAATGTGTGGGCGCTGGTACCTAAGTATATCTTAAGATAATAAGTTAGCTTCGGTATTAGTAGCAAATCTAAAATAATGTAACTACCGTTTGGAGTATTTTATTGTAGTTTGATGTGCTGGCGTCTGTACTTGTAAAGAAAACACAAACACGCCTTTACACAAGTAATTGTGGGCAGCCAAACGAATTGCTAGTCTATCCGTCATTGTATAGGTAGGTAGGTACCTACTCTAAAACGGGCTACCATAAACGAAAGAGTATGTATTTATATAAAATTTTGTGCCTGTGCTGTTACGATGTGCTCCATACGATATCCCTCGTATGGAGCCAATATTGGGTCAACAGACAGGTCAGGACAGGTAGAGGAATGTAAGATCCAGTTACCGAAAAGACCCTACGTGGGAACGTGAGCCTTTTGTTCAAACCATATGATCTATGATTTGATCAGTCAACAGAATTATCCTCTCAGGAAGGTTATAGATACCTTACCTACTTCAACACAATAGCCAGAAGAAAAGCAGTGTGCTGCGATTTTTTACCATGAGCCGACGACCTACGCCTTGACTTGCCATGTACGTCACCTGCCATGCACTGCGCTTCAAATTATTATAATGGTAGTCAGTATCAGGTCAGATCAAATAGGATTATTGATTAAAGTCTAAAGAGCATTTTCCCATTGGTATGATCAGCTGTTATTTAGGACCACTGATAACACGGAATATCTAATACCTTTAAACGAGCCATTCTTGTATATATGTATTATTTAATCTGAATCTCATTTCTTCCCGTGAGTGTCGTTAAAGGCGACTAAGGGACTAGAGAATGGGCAGCAGCGTTCTCTATACATTTTACCATCATACTGCGATCGCCAACCCGCCTGCCAAGCGTGGCGATTATGGCAAACCTTTTGCGGGAGGCCTATGTCCAGCAGTGGACGTCTTTCGGCTGAAATGATGATGACGATGAATCTGAATCTCGGAAACGGCTCCAACGATTTTCGTGAAATTTAGTGTGCAGGGGGTTTCGGGATAAATCGATCTAGCTAGGCTTCATTTTAAGAAAACGTCAAACCAAAAAAAATACCGGATATTCTGTATAAATGAAAATAAATGGTTGTTATTCAAATTATTTATTTAATACTCATTAAGTATAATATTTAATACAAAATAGGTGAACATTTCTGTTAATCACAAGAGTCAGTCTTTTAGATTTTTCAATAATTAGGCAAAATTAATTAATTCATATTAGTCAGTCATTTGTTTCAATTCATTACACTAATTTTTGCGTTCTTGTTAAAACGTACACGTGGAAAGCCCCATAAACACTGGAAACAGAATTGCGCAACATGTAGTGTTGGCTCCATGGAATGTTGCAGTATTGCTGGCAACGCGCAACGTCCTAATGTACCGTATTCACGGTTTACGAAAGACTCTCGCAACATCAAAATATGATGCGGAAAACAATGTTGCGCGATTGATGCTTAACAGTTTCCAGTGTAAACGGGGCTTATAGGTAGGTTTAGTTTAGACCAAACGAACATCGAACTAGGGAAAGAGTAAGTGCTTATTCAGAGTGCACGGGCGGGGACGAGGGCTGGCACGGGCGCGCGGGTCTTGGCGTCTTTATGTTCACAGTGGCAGAGCGATGTTGTCGCGGGTGGATCAAAACATTTGACAATCAGACGCGTTAGCCACTAACAGACGCTAGAGCACTGTGAAAGACAAAGGCGGACTGAGCCAATAGAATCACCCGCGCTTAGTCACACCACACGTACCGGCACCCGCGCCCACCCGCCTTTACTCTGATAGACGCCAAAGAGCATTATTTTCTTATTCTTAATATACATTTCTTTCATTTTAAGTAGAAAGAACCAAGAAATAATGCTCTGTCCCCGTTTACACAAAAATATTTTGATAGAATGGGAGTTAGAATAAGCATGCGCTCGCTTGGTCTAAATTTCTACACCGACCTGACGACTCCGGTGGAGTCTGAATATGATATAAGTTAGTGAAGCCCTTTACTTGCTTACAAGTATGTTTGGTAGGTTTAAAAACACATTGACAGATCGGGCTATGTTGAAAGAAACCAACAAAACCCAGAAAGTAACATGCTTTTTGCGAGTGAGACTTCGGCCTTTTAACTAAAGAACCAGAATTATATACGACGCTAGACACCAAAAACCTCGTTAGCATTTTTATTTGTGAGTTCTTGAGACAATTAGTCAATATTTTAACATCCAGAATATGACACACTAGGTATATTATTTTGTACTTTTACTCTACTTATTACAATTGTAATAATAATTATAGTTCTGTTTAAAGTGCCTGCATGGATGTTTTTATACTTTTGTTCAAGAACATGTAACTGTTATTAACTTAGTCAGGAAGTTTTTAGTGTCCATCTGTTGTTACAATAAATCTTATAAAATTGTTTTATAAAAATGCCAATGTTAGACAAAAAAAAATTGTGTGTATATCTTCCGCAAGTATGGGAGCAGATTACATAAATTAATGGATTAGTAGTTTATACAAACATCATCGTTTTACATGACAAAAGTTAGTTTTATTTTACGAAAAGCCCATACAATGCGAGGTCAGCTAAAACTGGGAATGTATTATATTTAAAACATGACCAGCTCGCTGCAGAATTACAATATCAATTTCGTAATATTTCTTTACCAAAAAACAACACTAAAGAAAAAAGCAGCACATACTAATATTATTTACATCAACAAAAAGTCGTCTAACGCCATGTGTTACAAATAAATTGTATGAGAATTATTTACCTTGATAGGGGCATGTGGTGAGGAGGAATGAAACGCATGTGACTACAACAGGTTTCATCTGTCTAGCCCTTTTCTAATTATGATGGGGTCGGCTTCCAGTCTAACCGGATGCAGCTAAATACAGTACCCGGCGATAAATATTGCACATCGACCTTTGGAAAGAGACAATCGGCTAATTTCGGCTTCGTAGAGCGTTATCTCTATCGCACACTACCTATGTGACGTTTTGTCAGTCGTTGTTCAAGTGCGATAGAGTGCGGTCGCGTCCAGTTCAAAATATATATTTAGAGTTGTTAACACCCCCAAATTTAAATAATTTAAAATTGTACTATGGCATCTCTTTTTTATTTTATTTTACCCCAACTTAAAGCCATCACTTATAGAAAAATTGGTGTATTTTATACAAAGAATAAAAAGAATTATCAAAAGAAGCAAATCATAATTGTTTTAACAGCTCCTAATAGATACCGGACTGTTTGTATTTCGTGCGACAGAGATAACGCTCTACGAAGCCGAAATTAGCCGATTGTCTCTTTCCAAAGCTCGATGTGCAATATTTATAGCCGGGTACTGTACCAGTATTTTACATAGAGCGACTATCTATCTGACCTCCACGATCCAGTTACCGGGTAATACGATACCCCTTGGTAAGACTGGTTTTCGGACTTTCGGGCTTTTGGCAACCCGTAACGACTGTCAAAGATACACGAGTGACCGTCGTGACCAACGGCTTAACGTGCTTTCCGAGGCTTGGTATGTAAAGATTATCATCCGTCCACGGGCTAACTGCGGCAAGTGTAGCTTCATCTGATCGATCGACCCGTGTGGATATTATTATTTAGCCACTAGCCCAAAATATGACCTGCCAGGGGTGCGGGTTTGTTCGAAAGAGATACCGCAGCCCCTGGCATACAGGCTACTGAAGGAACACGGGTGGGTATAAGTCAGTAAAAGTCACACACGCCCTACTGCTCCACTCAGAGCGGGAGAAGTTATTTGATGATTCCCAAACAAAAAAAAAAAGCCCAAAATATGACTAGAGTGATGATTGATGAATTAAAAGGAATGGGGGAGAAGGAAAAGGAATGGGGGAGTATGAAAAGTAATGGGAGAGAAGGAAAAGGAACGGAGAGGAAGGGATAGAGGTGGTGAAATGGAGAGGGAGAGGAAGACTAAAGAACGGATTAATGATTTTTTGAGGAATGACATGAAATAAGAGAATGATAGCTTTTTTTTTGGGTGGTCAATCATCAAATAACTTCTCCCGCTCTGGGTGGAGCAGGAGGGCGTGTCAGACTTTTACTGACTAAAACCCACCCGTGTTCCTTCAGTAGCCCGTATGCCAGAGGCTGTGGTATCTCTTTCGAACAAACCTGCACCCCTGGCAGAGAATGATAGCGTGACAGTTAACATGGGAGACTGGAAGAAACAAACTTGTTGCGACGACCCCACATAGCAATGGACATGGTCAGGGAGACGATGAAGATTTAAGCTCAGTATTTATTGGGAAACAAATTTGCACAACATTCTTTCAGCAACAACATTACTTGCATTTTCATCGTTAATTGCTCGCAATGTGCGAATGTTCCATTTTCATGCTAAACAAATGAACAACCCGAAACATCTCAAGATTAATGTTATTGACAACATTGTATAAGAGGGTGCATTCTGTAAGTTGGAAGCGTCGTAAATAGCTGTCAAATTTCTGCCGCTGTTTTGATTAATTTACCAATACTCCGATACCCCAATACCCCAGAAATTATACCACTCTATAAGTATAAAAAAATATATATTATGTTTGGCAATAATTCATATTGAAATTAAGATTTTTTTTCCGAAGTTTTATCACCCCATCAATAAGATAAAATAGTAACGTAACTTAAAAACATTTAAAAAAATCTTGTCCAAACTACGAATTTGAAACACGTAATAGAATTTCGCGGAACCGACTCAACTCGACTACATTATCGCAACAATGTGGGAAGACAATGGACGTGCCGTACAACGGCAGCTGACACTTGAAAAGAACAGCATAACATTTGACAGCTATTGACGATGTTGCTAACTTTCAAAACGCACTCCCTTAAACCGCTGTTCCTCAACTTGTTTCCCATAAAAACGAGGCTTAATAATCCCTAATCTTCAAACACTGCGCATTACACTTGGAGAACCGGCGCGGCCTGTTGGACACAGCCATGCCGGCCACGTCCAGCGCGCCCAGCGCGGGCCGCGCGGCGGCGCCGGCGCGCACGTGCGGCAGGTCGGCGGGCTGCACCACGCCCGCCTGCAGGTAGCCCAGCAGTTGCGGCACGTGCTCTTGGATCATCGCCGCGCGTTCCTTTGAAACTTCCTCGCGCCTGAAAAGATACAAAATCAAACAGTCATTTCTTCAAATTAGGCTGAGAATCAGCACTTGTCGAACGTCAAAATTACATAAGACAATCCCCCAAAACGCCCGCCCTTCACCACTTCCTAGTGCTTTAGCTAGGAAGAAGTGGTAGTGGAAGTGGAAGATTGTTGTGTTAAAGCATCAGTTCCACTACCAAGTTGTCACAAGATAATTCGACGATTTTATCAGGCGTTTATGTTACTGTCCTTGAATCCTTTCTCAATGTGAGGTTAGTCAAAAAAATAAAATAAGTGAGTGTTCCTCTGCGTGTTACATCCTGAGTTTTTTAATTCCCTAAATTCCTAAGTAGTTCCTCCAGTTTTGTACAAGTTGTATAAATTTATGTAAATCTCATAACAGCAATTTTCATTCAATACTGTTAAATTTCGTACATTTAACGTTATTGAAATAAACGCTATCGTACATTGTATCATCATCTGTCAAGCCTTTCCCAAATTATTTTTGGGTCGGCTTCCAGTCTAACCAGATACCGCTGAATACCAATATTTTACATAGAGCGACTGCCTATCTGATGTCCACAACCCAGTCACTGGGTAATACGATTCCACTTGGTAAGACTGATTCTCAGACTTCTGGATTTCTGACGACCCGTAACTACTGTAAAGGATTCACGAAAGACAGCCGGAACCAACGGCTAAACGTGCTTGCCAAGGCACGGAGGGGTCTTGGTATGTAAAGATGGTTGGTTACTCATCCATGGACTATCAAAGACCCACCAAAGAACATACATTATAATATAGGCTAAAATCCATAAACCCATCCCATAACGATCGTGTTGCCAGCCCAACTGTATGGAGCTTACTTACATAAAAGGCATTTACGAACATCAAAATTTACAAGAGAATAGAATGAAGAAGTTTTTTTTTTAATGGATTAACTATGAAAATTTAGGTAAAACAAAAAACGTTTAAGAATCATTAAAATATCTCTTTAAATTAAAAAGTTATGGGACTTTGAAGTTGTTGTAAGAATCATTTCGTTACACGCGAAGCTCGATCGTGATACGTCATCTGAATCTGACCCAGAAGACGCAGCGCTTATTCGCCGAGTACGTACAAAATTGTTGTGTACACAACAATTTTTTTTTTTTGTGATTGATTAGTTTTGATCTATATTTGAATACCATTACGTTGAATATAATATTAACAACATCACGAAACATCTCCATTGATCTAGTCGCCCCTTCCAAAAGGTAGTTTTGTATGGAGAATAATAAAAAAAAAACTTCATGGCGTACTCTTTTAAAAGTTTTACAATATTTTGTACTACCCAAATCTAAAAAAGAACTTGCTGTTTAAAAAAAGAAAAGCGCAATACCTACGTGGTCAAAATTTATGGAACAGCAAAAAACATTCTGATAACTGACAAAAAAGTTCTATGGTAGATTATTATATGCTGAATTCATGCACACCGGGTCAAAATTGTATATTTTACAGCCAGCGTCAAAAATATCGGAACGTACAGATTGTTCAAAATGATCTCAACAACTAAGAAAATTAAACTTTATCTCAATTGGATAAAGTTCTTGTCAGAATGACATTTGTCATGTACTGTCTTCATTCTAAAATATTCCTTGTGTCATTGAGTTAATATTTAATTTGCATTGTTTTTAGGTAATTTTGAACACTCTATTCGTCCCGATGTTATTGACGCTGACTGTATGTGAAGACGACGTACCTAGAATAAAATTATTATACTACAATAGGTATTCTTAAGCTATGCTCACCATTTCCTATCAGCCTCGTACACTTGCACGGCGCGGTTCTCTTCCCTCTCATGCTCTATCTTCCTCCTGCGAGCGTTGTCTTGAATCTGCTGCAGCAACTCCTGAGTGTAAAGCCTCCCTTTCTCTTTCTTTTTCTGATGTTTCTCCTGCTCTTTGGCTAAGTCTCTCGCTATTTTTTCTTCGGTCTAAAAATGTATAATTATGTAAACTTTAATTCTTAAAATCTTAGGTAATTTTTGAGTTCGAACAGCTCAATGTCATTATGTTCAAACTCTATTTGCAAAGAAATTCTTTAGGACCTCTTTATTAGAAACTCACGAGCAACCCTCGCCTCGCACGATTTTTCGATTTGACAAAACATCGAGACTCATTTTCGAATAGCAATCTTACAATTAATTTAAATTAACGGTAGTGACATCAGAGGGGCAATTCTGCTAATTTTAAGAACGTTCATAGTCTGATCTCAGTGTCAAACTGTCAAAAATTCCTCGGGTTTCCATACATTTCTGACAAATTTTTGAAATTCGATTGTCGCTGAGATGACACTGCGAACGTTTTTAATTACGAGAATTGGCCTTCAGAAGTCTGATTGCTTTGCTCTTAAGCATAGGCCTCCCCCATAGCTCACGCTCGTGAGTTTATCTCCTGTATGTTCCTCCCGCAGTAGTTTTTAAGTCGTCTTCCCATCTTTGAAATAGTCTTCCTCTGGAATACCACTGTTACTTAATATAAATATTGTATTTTACAAATGAACCTTCCTGAATAAATTCTTTAAATTGTGGTGAAAACCGCATCAAAATTCGTTGGTTAGTTTAGAACAGGGGTTCCCAAACTTATTTTGTTTACTGCCCTCTTGAGAATAAATTATTTTTAGCGCCCCTATTTTTCACCTACTTAAAAACCAATATAACTTCAAATTAAATTAATTATTGTGAGCTATATTAGCGGAGTTTTAGCGGAATTAGCGGGTCTCTTACAGCCCCCCCTTTAGGCCTGCAGAGCCCACAAGGGGGCGTTATCGCGCACTTGGGAAAGGCTGGTTTAGAAGGACAACGTGGTCACACAAACCGATATGAAAAGCGAGTTTCACTTATAATATGACTAGCTTTTGCCAGCGGCTTCGCCCGCGCGGAACTCTTATCCCCTATTTTACTCTCTTAAGGGTTGAATTTCGATAAATCCTTCCTTATTCCTTGTCTACATTATAAAGGGAACCTGTGTGAAAAATTTCAGCTTTCTAGGTCTAAGGGTTTGGGCTGGGCGTTGCTGAGTCAGTCAGTCAGTCAGGACTTTTTATTTATACAGATGACACAGATAGTCACTCGAATTGGAGAACAGTTGACCCTTGTCGACCAGGGGTGCGGGTTGTTCGAAAGAGATACCGAGGCCCCTGGCACACAGGCTACTGAGGGAACACGGGTGGGTTTTAGTTAGTAAGTCTGACAAGTTTTTTTCTGTAGGGTAAATAATATGGGCGCGTCTGTACTATTACCCCATAAGATGATACCATATTTGAGCCAAGCATACATAGGCATACGCGTAATACGTGATTAACGCGGTTTTTTGCTCTGTTGTTTTTTTGATTTCGTGGATGGCCACTGATCCCTGGGCCACCATTGCTCTCAGCAGCAAGTTAGTTATAAAAATATTAATTAAAATCTATTATAAATTATTTTTGACAATTTTGTATCATCACCAGCCTATAATGTTCCCACTGCTGGGACACAGGCCTCCTCTCGGTATGAGGGATTGGGCCGTAATCCACCATGCGGGCCCAGTGCGGGTTGGTAGATGTCACATGTCTTCGAATTTTTGGTTCTAGGACATGCCGGTATCCTCACGATGTTTTCCTTCACCGTTTTGAGAGCAGTGGTGATGAAATAATTTACACAAAGTAAAGCGCCTGGCGGGGTTCGAACTCACGACCTACAACTCGGAAGTCGCGGCCGTTACCAATTGGCCACCACTGCTCAATTTTGTACACCATAACGTAAAAATATACAAGGTCTATTTATAAAAAAGTAAAATTATAAAAGATTTCTGTTCCTACATACCTCCCTCCTAAACTTGGCTTCAACATCCTTCTCATGCTGTTCATTCATCTTACGTTCGTTCATCTGAGCCGTCAGAGTTTCCATAGTAGTCTTTCTCACGTATTCCGACTTTCTCTTGTCTGCCAGGTCACCTTGATGGGTCTTCTCTAAATACTCTTGTTCTTGCAGCAGCGTTATCAAGTCCATCCGTTTTTGGCGGGCAGCCTGTGGATTTAGTATAGTTGACAAATCATTGAGATATAAGAAAGAAAGAAAAATTGATTTTTTTATCACAGAAACGATATAGATATCAATTGATTGCGTACCCAAGTAGACCGCTGCAGAAACAATTTGTCTAAGTAGGGGATTACACACTCATCCAATACTCAGTGCAACTGCGGTGCTTCAGATCAGCCCATGCGCCACTAGCTGAGTGCGCAGTGTGCAGTGCCCGTGCACCTGCACCGCGGATGTTCTCAACAATGTCACTGATGCCGCAATAAACGTGGCCTCCAACCGGGCTTTTTTTTAAGTGTACGAGTACTATCGACGAAGAAAAAGATCGAGGTATCTTTACTTATATTGATTTATTGTATTGTATACACATACACAACTCAATTTCGCAAAAAAAATTAGCTGTTCCATACATTTGGCCGCGTAGGTATTGCACTATTCTATTTGCATATCCGACGAAAAATTTATATGCTAGTGGGTCTAGAATGATATGCTGAAATCATGGTTACAGTTCGCCCACTGGTAATTTTTTTATCCTGTATAATATACTCACTAGCCAGCAGATAGCACTTATAATAAGTGAAAGGATAAGGATAACAATGAACAGCTAAAAACTAATAATTTTATTACCTCATCTGCTAGTATTTTAGCAGACATTTTGTCATTTATCTCTTGCTTTTTCCGAATTTTTTCCTGTCTTTCCGCCACACTGAAAAACCATTAATCATTATTGAAATAAACACGTTTTTATTTAATTTCTCAGAGGTCGGTGATGTAATTTTTCAAGATTATGGGATTGTGGCGATAATTAATATTAGTAATGTTATCATAATGATTATTACAACTTCCACTCAAAAGACGTCAACTACTGGAGGTAGGCGTATAAGCGTCACCACCTCGACTTATTCTGTGCTAATCACACCCAACAGTGCCAGGTTGTATGTCGAATATGATTGAAGACCTAACCTGGCGTTACCCGGTTAACTACCACAAAATGCACAGTTCGACGACTTACCTCGCTGCGCTGCCGCACAAATGAGACTGGCAAAATAGTCGACATCGTCTACGGTGTCCCAAATGAAATATATTTCTTTCTTTCTTAGTAAACCGAAAAATACTTCAATAGGTAAAGGATTCGATTTAAACACACATAATTAAACATATTTGAACACACCATCACACTCAAACACACACGGGCATATTACAATACATTACATTACACAATAACACTCGCACATCCTACACACACAGGAAACTCACTTGCACACTACCTTAGCTAAATTTTAAGAAATATTTTTTGTATTTCTGCATGCTCTCATCCTAAAAAATATTATTATTTTCTTTTTTTAGTTCATCTATATATCAATAAAAAGAAAAGTCCTGACTGACTGACTCATCAACGCCCAGCCCAAACCCATGGACCTGGAAAGCTGAAATTTTGCAAAGAGGTTCCTTTTATAATGTAGACAAGGAATAAGGAAGGATTTTGCGAAATTGCGCGTGGGCGAAGCCTAGCAAAAGCTAGTTTAAGAATAAAAAAATGTGTTTTTCTTCTCTTTCTGGCATAACAATTAATGTAATGTAAATGGGAGAAGGCGCTGACTCCTGACATACAGGTTTTTACCTAGTTTTGGTTTCAGAAGCTTCATAAGATTATGTAACCTCATTTATGTCAATAAAGATTATGTTTATGTTAGTTGCCAAAGAAGAAAAAACGAAGTAAATAAAACTCGTCGAGGAGGCGTGATGTTATTATGTTTTAACCATTTTTCGGCTGGTCCACTGCTGGACATAGGTCTCCCCAAACTCCGCCACTTCTACCGGTTGTGTGCTTCCCGCATCTAGCGGATTCCTGCGGCCATCACAAGGTCATCGGTCCTTCCAATTCTACAGTCTGTTATGTTTTATGTTTTTTGAATGATATATACTCACATAGCCGCGTTCCTATCGGACATCATCTTGCACTGCTCCTCGATCTGCCGTTCCTCGATAATTACCATTTCTTTCTGCTTCTGTTTCCAAGCGTTGCGAGCTTGCATAAACGTCTTCATTTCATGGCGCATTTTGTCAGTTTGATCGTGTTTCTGTTGTAGTTCTCTGCAATGTAAGTGACAATTTTGTTAGGCTCGCGGTGTATTACAGCTCCGTCCGAATTTGATTTTGAAACATAAAGCCTTGTACAGTCATAGAAATTCATTGCTTATTGAATTGACGTCTTTATGCCGTGATAAAACCCATTTCATACCATGGACGTGTAAAATTGTAAAACACATTGATATACAAAAAAACCCAAGACTTCATGAACAAAAAACTGTCCCCAAACACACACGCAAAAAAAAAAAAAACAATCTTACACGCCTGACTTAAGGCTAGGTTGTTCCGGCCTGTGGGCCTTTGAAACGCTACCTCCGCCTCCCCCAAATGCAGCACGACGTATTTATTTACGGTGAACTGTCAACCATTTAGCAGAAAATCCATGCCATAGTATCAGTGGCGGCTGGTAGGTCATGGAACTGGTGGTGCACTTTACCAGCTCACTAAGTATTAGGGGTAATAAGTAAATAAATGATTTTTTTTTTATTTCAGATGAGTAATTTAAATCTAAACTAATAAAAAATAAACAGTAGTATTCAGTTTCACGTAAATTAAACTTCGCGTTGACAATAATGAGTCGGCCATTCATTATGGCCGGCATGCAAACTTCGCCAAACCTCGGGCGCTCTCGGTAATCGACGTTCGGTAATATTCGTTTCAGTTCGGTAAACTTCGGTTCCCCCGTGCGGCGCACGAGAATGGACAAATACTCCATAACGCTTCATACAGTTATGTCAACTATCTTCTGTCTCACGCGCTAGGCGTTTTAGCTCGGATCTCATAGAAATGTATGAGCATTCGCCGTGCGCTTCGTCATAGCGCACGAGGGATCTTCTGTACCGCGAAAATAAGTCTTAATAGTTTAACAAAGAGCCTATATTGTTTCGTCAGTTTTGTTAGTATTACATAGACCACAATCAGTGGCCACAATGCGATTATTAAACATTTTGTGATTCTTTCTACACCTATTAAAATCTGGTAGTTCAGCGCACGAGTGCACTTAAGGGACAGCCGCCCCTGCATAGTATAACATATTGCAGTTGATCAACTGAATTATTTTTGCTTTAGTTCGATATTTTTTCCTTCGTTTTAGGTACGGTATGGTAAAACTAAAAATATTACTTAAAGTTCTCTGTGTAGGGCAAGTGTCCTGTAAGTTACCTATTGAGCGTTTTCATATTATCAGATATTGACACCAACCCGATACCGATATGTCGGCAGCTATACACATACCGATTCAAAACCGATATATATATATATTTTTGGCCTGATGCTATTAGGGAATATCGATGACCATCGCGACTCACCAAACGACACACAGTAGGAACAGTACCTACCTAAGTCTCGAAGTCGTGCGAATAAGTGTGTTCAAGCGAAAGAATGGCCAGTTCTCTCACCTCTATTGTGCTGATAACGGAGTCAGTCACTGTCTACGACGACATACTCGTAGGTGACAATAACAACTCTATGCAAAAGCGTTTAGTAGATACTAAACGTATGCGAAAATCTGGTCCCCGGTATCGTGACGGTGTCGGAATCGGCTAATATGCTGTGTTGTAATTTAATGTAATAATTGTTAATGTGATGTAATCAACTAGTTTCGAATGAAAATGCAGAAATGAATTTTCATTCAAAACTAGCTTTTGCCTGAGGCCTGAGGCTGGTAGTTCCAGAAATAGCGATTTCAAACATTTATAAAAAAAAATCCTTCAGCTTTACTATTACTATGATTACTACTTGTTTCGACCTCAGGACTAGCTGCTTCTCACACGGACAACTGTACGTCAATTGATCCCGAGACACCAGTCCTGTTCTTAGGCTGTTGAGAGCAAAACTACAAATGTGACGTAGTTGTGTACAGGGAAGTTTTATATAATGTGGCTGTCGTACAATATAGCCGTAGTAAATAAAACTACGAGTATATTGTACGACAGCACAATAATGGTGTCTTATGACTTCCACGCGAACGAAGTCACGAGCAGATTTTTTGGTTGTAAGGTGAAAATTAAAAATTGCAATGGTTTCATTTAGAAATCATGCTTCCAGACCTTTCAACCAGAGAATTTCCAGACAAGTGTTGGTTGTCAGTGAATTTAAGAATGTGAATTCGAACTGAAGGAACACAGGTGGGTTTTATTCAGTAAAATTCTGCCCCACTCCGCCCAGGGCGGGAGAAGTCATTTGATGATTTCCCATCCAAAAAAAAAAACCCTTGTGCAATTTTTTCTTTGAGAAAATAAATGTCTTTAAATCGAAATCATGCTTCCAGACCCAGAACTTAACCGTTCCCGGTCTTGACAGACTCCCGACCCATTGGACTATATTTCATCAAAACAAAAGTGGCATAGATGCAAGTATATGGCATAGATACGATACGTCTATGACGAACTTGATTGGGAACATAAGCACCGAGTTTTACTGTTAGCGCATAACCAGACTGCGTTCACACGGCGCTATTTTTGAAGCACGTTATGATATTATCGTATAGTTACAGTGACTTCTGATATTCAAAACTGAAAGTTGTTCACTCAGAGCCAATATGATAAAATCACGGAATCGAGAAAAAATCACATGTAGCTACACACTGCTGACAAATTGTTTACAATGTGATATTAATGTAGTATATGATGGAGAGAAAATGTTATAGTTGATATGGATGATTCTGAATTAAAAAATCTTAGAAAAATGTGTTTTGTAGAAACTGCTTCATAAACGACGGTAAAAAATCATATACGACTCGAACTTGACTATTATTTTATCGATAATATTTTGTATTGTGTCTAACTCTATTTAAAGGTGACAATTAGACGTCATCATATTACCTAGAAATAATCAAATTTTCGAAAACAATTTTATTAAAAACTAAATATAATTAAGTTCAAGATATTTTTACTGAGCTGTCGCAATTTCGTAATTTAATGTTATTATTTTATTAGATTTTTTGTACAGGCGCAGGGTGAGCGAGTTCTTGATAATTTTGACACAGGTCCACCCTCGATGAAGCAGGACTCGGAGCGCGAGCAGATTTAGCCCGATTTGCTATTTTTAAGTTTACAAAAAAATTTACAACTGTTAAATTCCCTCCTAAATACGATTTAACATGCAATTTCCACATTATTTTGTGTTGTTATTAGAGAATGAGACGGAGAATGGTTTTGAAATCGACCATGTTTCGGATTGTTTTTTTTTTTTATCGAGCAAATTACAATTAACCATGAAAACATGAAAGTACCGTTAATTTCCCTCAATGAAGGATGTATCTATGACATATATTTGTTTCAGGACCCACATACACTAATTTGACCATTTAGAATCAACATTCTGAAACAGGAAAACTCGAATAACCTCCCGTTATAGTGGTTTTTACAAAGCAATGTCCAAATTTCCAAAAAGACTGACTGAAAGATGACTGATGATACTATTTGGAACCAGCCCACTTTGCGCCCCGTTTATACGGACGTTTTTGAGACGCTGATTGTGTATCTTGGGTTTTTTGTATATCAATGGTAAAACAGAAATAAATACATTTATCATTTAACTGTCAAAGAAGCTGTAATTTGAATACACAGGCAATATAAGTTGGTAGTCACTTGCTGAACAATTACAAAACCGATTCCTCCGCCTGGCCACCGGGTCGCCATGGTACGTACGGAACGAGATCCTCCATCTCGACCTCAAAATCCCCACTATAGCTCAGTTACTGAAACGCAACTCGAAGCGTTTCTTCGATAAAGCCGAAAAACATCGCAATCCCTTGATTGTGAAGGCCGCCAGTTATGTCCCCAGTAGGATTAGTAGAATTCGCCGGCCGAGACATGTTCTCTTAGATCCAGATGACCCCATTACTCTCCTCCAAGAAAGCAATAGGGCCACCAGTACAGCACACAAAAACACAAAAACGTCATTCCGACCTCGCCGCCGAAGTCCTCGCGCCCCGCGAAGACCCCGAGTTAACGATGAGACCCCGACCGTCCCTTGCTCGTTGATGTGCCAGCCCGCGCCGCAGCTGAGCCAGTAGAGTTAAATTCCCCGAATTATAATAATAATGAAAATATTTTGATCCAGCATGAGCAAGTTGCTTTAGTTGTAGGTTTTATGCCCTGGCTGAAGGCTTTTCGTTTCACTAAAAATGCCTTCACAGGAGAGTCCAGTTAAGAAGTCACGGCCTCTCAAGGCCAACTTCGAGATGCCATCCCCAAAAAAAAAAGCTGAACAATTAATTTTCCTGACTTATTGAGTCATTTAGGAAGATTAATTAATTGCAATGTGCAGCGACGCGGCGCAGTCCGCCATACCCGGGATACAACAGGCTAGTTTTTCAAAGCTAGAATCTCAGTGTAATATCCTGGGTTGTGCCAAGCCGCTCCGTATCAGAAGGACAATCTAGTAATATGCGCTTGTGGGATAAATGACGTTAAAATAAAACGACCTACTATAATATAGTTAAAATCTCGCTGCAGACTTGGTCATAAATCATAATCGGAGTAGGGATGTGCGCTAGTTGCGCGCGCTCAAGGCCATTATCGATAACAGATCGTTTATAATATTGTATCGTATATAGAACAGATTGTTTATATATTTAATATGCTTTGTAGTAAATTTGGTAACAAAATAAAAATAAATGTGTATTTATTTCTATCACCCATTTATAAATATATAAAACTATCGATATCACTCATTGACTGCAATGAATGCACAGGACTACGTGTGGGCGTGGCCTGCCTGCCCATAACGCCCGTGAGTGGGAAAGAGAGCGAAACACTCGAATGATTTATGACCGAGTCTGATTTTAACTATACTATAGTAAAAAGTCTCAAATTAAAAATCGTCATACTAATATAACGTCTGAAATGTATAAACGGTATGAGGGCCTAAAGAACTGGTACATTGACACAGACAATAAACCAAAGTACCTACTAACTAAATTGCTTTAATTTTTTTTTTTTTTTTTAACTAATAAAACCTTTTTTTCATAGGTATGTGACAACTAAAATGCGTTATTTTATCGTAAGTATTATCTTTCAGAGGGTTTAGCAATCGTCCCCGAAAATAAAATACGTATGAAATGCGAAACACGTTTAAAAATTAAAGGCCGATTTTTTTTTTTTTTTTTTTTGTAAGACTTTCTTGCCTTTTTGACTCGATATAAAAACAAACGGATCCTGATTTTCCTCCATTTTATTTGCAGAAACGTAAAGCAATCCCCTGCATCGTAAGCATGACTATAATTGAAATTGTGAATTTGATAGACATGATTTGATTGACACTTGATTGATTATTTCTAGAAGTGGCCCATACTAAATGAAGCGAGTCACTTTTATAATAAGGAAAACAAAGGAGTATTTAACTGGATTACTTTTAGTGGACTGTGGAGTACTTTCAGAATACAACCATAACCAGTGCTTTTGAATGTACAGAGGCCAGCACATCAAGCTACCCCAATCTGTCAAATTTGTTTGATGGTTTTTCAACTTTATTACAAAGGAATAAGGTTTATGTTTAAGACGTAGAGTGGGAAGACCTCCCACAAGGTGGACCTTGCGAAGTGGGAAGCACAAGACCGGTCGAAAGACCGGTCGAAGCGGAGGAGCCTGGGGGAGGCCTATGTCCAGCAGTGGACGTCTTTCGGCTGATATGATGATGATGATGAAGATTTATGTTTAGTTGGGAAAGTTTGACAGTTTGGGATAGCTTGACCTGCTGGCGACTGTACATTATAGAGTAGGCAAGACCTTTTGCCCAACATGCTGTTTATACATTTCGTTCTACTAGAATGACGATTTTTAATTTCAGACGTTTTACTAGTAGGTCGTTTTACTTTAACGTCATTTATCCCACAAGGGCATTTTACAAGATTGTCTTTCTGATACGGAGCGGCACACGCTAGTGCTGGCTAAACGATTCTAGTAAATATCAAGCCATTGCGGCTAGTACACAAGCCAGGGAAGTAAAACCCAAATCCATGGCAGGCATCGACCCTTGTGGATGTGGGGTCCAGGTGGTGTTGACATCTGAGGCGCGCGGGGAACACAACGGCGTTAGTCTTAGACAATTTTAAAACAATAGGGTATTTTCCAATTTGATAAAAACTATTTTAATTTCAAGATTGGGACGATATATTTATCAGAAAAATAAAAATAAATTTATTTATATCCATTTTCTCCATTAAAAACGATTAAAATTAAATTTATTTTTCGTTGTTTTGAATTTACCGCCAAAACGCTCCTTACGATGACTTTTTATCACGTGACATCGTGACTTCAGCTTCGTGTAAACAACACCAGTACAAATACTTAGTTTGGCGAGGTTTTAGAAGTATTTGTGCACAGAGACACCATGATTTCACTTTCTATCCATAAAAAATCTTGTTAATTATAAACTCGACACTCACTTGTTTACTTACTAACTACTTTAGTTTACACAAAGTTGACGTCACGTGATAAAAAGTCATCGTAAGGAGCGTTTTGGCGGTAAATTCAAAACAACGTAAAATAAATTTGGTTTAAATCGTTTTTAATTGAGAAAATGGATTTAAATCAATTTACTTTTATTTTTCTGTTACATATTTCGTCCCAATCTTCAAATTAGAATAGTTTTTAATAAATTGGAAAATACCCTATTACAGAAACAGTGTTGTTCCAAATGTCTAGTTATAATTGCACTTTTAAAATAAAAAAAATATGGACTACAATTATTTCTGAAATAAAGATTATATTATTATAATTAAAACTGTATCAAAAATCACCCACTTCATATCCTCATCTGATATGGTCCGCATGATATCTTCAAGCATCTTCTTCTCAATCAAGCTGTCTTCATACTGGCACTGCTTCTGGAGCTGCCGGTTCACAAGCTGCTGCTGCAACTCCTTGCAGTACTGGGTAGTGCGTTCTATCTTTTCTTGCTCAGCATGTTCTTCAGCAGATTTATCATCATAGAGAGAGCGAAGGAGTATGTTGTTTGTGTGCATGTCTTCAGCCTAGATGGTGAATTTATTTACAACAATTGATAAAATTGTGACTTTTCATGGAGGGTTAGGTCCCAAACATAGGTAAAATCTTTTTATTTAAATAAGTGCATTAACCAGCAGAATGTAGTAATTACAGAAACAATTAAAAAGCCATCGTGTCTGGTGTGGATCAACGTTCCGGCATTCAAAGGATTAAAAGGCACTTAGGTATTACAAAAACGGGCTGGAATCCACAACTCCACTTCAAAGCGCTTATTTTGCATACGGGTGGGAGAGTCGGTAATTCGATCAACTCTGCTCCTCGAGAATGGCCAGCAAAACCAAGGTGTTGCTGACAATCTCACGTAGTACTGAAAAGGCACTTTTGAACATCACAAATTACAAGAAAAAAGAATTGATTCTAGTCGAAGAAAACGGCCAGAAACAGTTACTCTTTCAACAAAATGGTTTTTCATAATTTTGATTACATTCTAAACTACAACAGGTAGGTATCATGTAACTGCAAATTAAGCATAACAGATGAATACAGGTCAACAGTACTACTGGACACAATTATGCTAAATTGGCTTTCTTTAGTTTTCAGATATTTTACATCGAATAATGTATGTATTGTAGTCATACCTTTTCCTGCAGTCTCTTATATTCATTATGTAGTATTTGTTGCTGTAAGTCCCTGCAGACATAACCAGCTTGCAGTTTCTTAGACAGTTCTTT
The DNA here is from genome assembly GCA_949987655.1 of Polymixis flavicincta. Classification (NCBI taxonomy): domain Eukaryota; kingdom Metazoa; phylum Arthropoda; class Insecta; order Lepidoptera; family Noctuidae; genus Polymixis; species Polymixis flavicincta. The sequence continues at coordinate 23,567,754 of OX465177.1, forward strand.
AAGACTGGGATCCCTTTCTCTCAAGTAATGTCTTCTGAGTAGTTTGCAGACCTCCTCACGTCGCACCTTTGCTATTTCAATGCCCAGTTTTGTTTCTTTTTCCGCTCTGGCATTTACAATAGCTGCATGGTCAGTTCTCTAAATTGAAAAAGACACAGTGAGAATGTTGGTGTTTTAGTATAACTTCAAACCTATTCAGGTTTAGGAGTTTATTTATTTATTTATTAGGGACAAAAAAACAGTTACATGCTACTAAATACAGAAAAATACTTAAACTAAGATTTACCAAACATGTAACCCACACCATTGTCCATGATTAAACTAAAGGTTAAAAGAAATCATGAAGACAAGTGATAAAAAAAAGAAAATAAAACAATAGCCGTTGCCACAATTTTGCTTTGTTACTTAGCTTAATCTAAGTTACATAGGGTTATAGTTACTTATGAGTTACCCTATGGTTCTTAGTTGAATTACTAAGTAAGAAACCATAAAGGTCGGTATAAGCTATAGAGATGGAAAAACTGAGTCCACAATAACATTAAAGTGAACTTACTTCCTGGAAATTCTTTTCCATTGCAGCCTCCCGCTGTATGAGCGCCAGACACCGGTTCATTCGGCCATCCTCCATGCGGCTGTTCAGCCATTGGAGGTCCAGGGCTCTTTGAAACACTTCCAACTCTTTACGACGAACTTCTGTAACAGCATTGCGCTGAAGCTCTGTCTTTCCTTCCTGAAAACCGGGTTCAGCATGGAGTTAGAAAGATAATTCATTGACAACTGCAACAAATGTTCTCAAATATTATCAAAAAGTAATTCTAATTACCTACCATCATCTTGTGAAAAAACTAAAATAAAATCTTTAATCTCGGAAATATCCAAACAATAAATAAATAAACGAAATCAACAAAGCGTAACGTTTGACGATTTTCAAAATTTCAATTTTCAAAATTCGAATCGAAATGTCAATTGTGTATTTGTGTCCAGTGTTGCCAGACCTGGTTTTCACTTTACCCCAGGCTTAGTCTCAGTTTACCCCAGATTCGCTATTTTGAAACAATACCCTAAAAAAAAATTGCAAACATTTCTTCAGTTTTTTCTTAGAATAGAATAGAATAGGATTTTATTTTGCAAATATGGGTAGTACACAATAGTTATTAATATACATTATAGGTCAGCCATATTTTACCATTCGGCATGCAAACATTTACATTATTAATGTAAGTTGTACTTACAAAAATAAAAACGAGATATTAGTAAAGATTGTTTTTGATGGTGTGAAGTTAACGCAAGATTACTGTTTAATGACTGCAAATTATACTGTATTTAATGGCCGAAGAGAGCCTACGAGTATTACCTAAAGAGCTCGGTCTGGATGACTGAATACAGAAAAAGGCTCTATAAGGCTGCACATTATTTATAGGTGCTGATAAAGATAATGCTACCTTAGAAATGTTATGGAATCGTTTATTACCACCAGCATCTAAGCTCCACTGAGCCCGGCCCAAAACTAAACGCAACGCGACATATTTCTACTAAGTAGTTTTATATTATAGTAGTCTCGTAATCGAAACAGATCTTACCCTAAAAAATACCCTAACAAAAGGAATACCCTAAAACTTACCCTGCCGTATTAGTTTCACCCTAAATCTAGGGTAAATTACCCTCAGTTGGCATCACTCTTTGTGTCAATGTCACTAGAGATGGGTTGCTATTCCATTAAGTAGCCAAATAGCGGCTATTAAAAAATAGCCACGGCTATGATATCCGTCAACACGATAACTAGCTATTGGCTACTGGCTACTGGCTAGCTAGAATACTCGACAACTGACAAGTTATAACTACTTCGTTCAGCCGTCTCGGTATCTGGCTCACGGCTAGCTACTCCAGCTGCGGCTAGCCAGACAGCCGTACGTAAGCCGATACCGATAGTGGCGATAGATGTATTAACTGTGTGTGTGCGCGCTCGCTCAGTCGCTCACTGGCTGCGCGTCACGTACTGCCAGTTACGAGGGGAAGTTATTTCTTTTCAAAAGAGTTTAAAATAAAATAAAAAATTAAACAAAAAACGAAACCGTGACATTAACTTATCATCTATCTAGACTTGTTGCCATGCCGCATGCCGCCACGCCGCGCCGCGGCGAGGATCGGTCTAGCTACGCCGGGCGGGCGGGCAGCCGCAAGCGCTAGTAGCTATTGAACCATTTATTCAATACTACCTATTTGTTTTTTTTACTCTTGGGTGTTCCGCGCGATCTATCTGCCTTAGTTTTATAATCTAAACAAAAAAAAAAAAAAAAAACTAAAGCGTCGCATTGTATGTTACCTAAAATGCGACGCTTTATTATAGTATTTGGTTCTCCGACTAGTATGTAGTTATCTGTGATTTGGTTTTTTGGCCTCACTCTTGGTGTTCCGCGCGGTCTATCTGACTTTGTTTTATAATCTGACTATTCAACCCTATTGAGCCGGCTAGCTAAGCTATCGGCTAGTTACCCATCTCTAAATGTCACATCGCATTGTGATGAATTGTGAATTTGTGATGAACAATTATTTCTTTTTTAACCCTTAAGTGCATAGTTTATCAAAAATGATAACTGACTTTTTCATACGCATAACTTCCGAATAAAATATATTCATGTAACGAAACGTTTCTGGACGACTGTTCACGTGTCATTCTTATAATCTGTCAACATGACAAAATACGATCTGGGCTGTGATTGGTTGAATTTGACATTACAAGCTGCAAGGTCGTAATACTTACATGGGTACGAATTTGAATATTTATATCGGTTCATATCTAGACTAAAATAACGGTTATTTACAAAAAAAAAATACTTTCTGAAAGGTAAGAATCTATATTTTGTTTTGATATGTTTATTTTACAACTGAATACTGTGGCATGGTACTAAATTTGCTTTGGAATATTGTTATCAAAAATGATAATCTATGCATTACCGGTGTAAGTTTTTCTTACTATGGATGTACATAATTATTCTCACATTGCTATGTTTTTGGAGCAATTTTTATGTCTTTTGGTGTTGGGTTGCATGGTTTTATTATGGTTTTAGATCTCTATTGATACGACATAGAATATGAATGACAGAGATATTGAAACACTATTATCTCAACTGGAAAACGGCGACATCTCTGAGGATGAAGCAAACATCGATGAAGATGCTCTGGATTACTATGACAATCTAAATGAATTGCTCGAAGACCTTGAAGATGTGGAACAGGAAGTAGAAGAAGAACAAACAGAATTAAATACTAATCAAGACTGTGATCCCCCATTAGTGTCTGATGATTTGTCAGAAATTGAATCAAGGTCCACTAATTATACTCAAGTACGAAATTTAGTTTGGAAAAAGAAAAACATGCCTTTGGTTGATCAAGCTCTTACCTTTCTTGGAGTCACAGCCTACCCTCAACATATTTTAGATTTATCCACTCCATACCAATTTTTTTCTTACTTTTTTGATCAAAAGCTACTGGAATTGATCATTGCTGAGACGAACAAATATGCTGTACAAGTGAATCCAAATTTTTCCGACCCCATCAACTTATTAGAACTTCGTAAATACCTTGGCATCTTGATATACACTTCAGTATATCATTATCCTAGCATCAGATCTTATTGGGCACGAGCTGTACAATTCCATCCAATTTCAGAGACAATGACGGTAAACAGATTCGAAAAGATTCGCCAAATAATTCATTTCAACGACAACAGTAACCGCCTTTGATGGGGTTGAATTTTCGGCCACTAGCTGGAAGGATAATAAACAGGTTTTACTGCTCTCGACGTATGTGGGTTCAGAACCTGTAAACACGGTAAAAAGATATGACAAAAAGCAGAAGAAAAGCATTGCCATATCCTGCCCAAATGCTATCCGCGAATATAACGCGAGTATGGGCGGTGTCGACACTACCCAAGTAGCATTAAGGGTTCTATATCGGTTGACTAATGATACACATTTATGCTTTAAGCTGTCTGCAAGCTGTATAAGACACTCTATAGCACCCTACACAGCCCTTATACCTCCGGTTTGGGCACAAATTATTCAGCCTTAAGTTCACAAAAGGTATACAGTAGCAGAATAGTAGCACTTTAATGGCAGTTTAAGAGAGAACAGTGGTCTTAAAGCTGATTAACGACACTACATAAGATTCCATGTGGTTCTTCATACAGACAAGAGAGTTAAAAGAAGGTAACGAGTGAACAATTATACAGCCTCTATAGTAATTATACGCTCACAAGTGTACTCTAAAAACTACTAGTAGGCCACTTTTTCTCTAAATTATTACTTGAGTACCACATTTTGTAATAAATATTTATTTTTAATATATGTGCGAGTGATGTCCATACAGTGTAATGTGATTTTATTATTACTGGTAAGTATACTTGTGTTTATTATATTCTATTGTGTTAATATTATGGGTATTGTAAATTTATTGTAAAGTATATACGTATTTAGAGTTAAAATTTTCACGCGCCTCAGGAATAATGCTGTTTTATCATAAAAATATATCTAAATAAGCAGGGACGAACAAAGCGATTTTTCATATTTGTGTTTTTATGGCATCTAAATCAGTCTATGTCTTTGTATTTAAACACTTACTACAAAATTAATCACGAAAACTGTGTAGTATGTGATAAAATCATAATTAACTTAGAAATATTATAGGTTATGAGTGAACAAAATGGTGAACATTTTCTTCAGCTACAGTGAACCATTGTAGCTCCAAATTAATGCTGTGAAATCTTTGAAGTTTCACATGTGTACCATTATAATGTCGTGAGCTCTAGAAAGATTCACATGTGTACCTGTCCAGCAGCCCTGGGCGGGTATGTAGTTCTTTAATAGTTCACGTTTTACCCTTTTAGATATTTTTTACTTACTAAATTTTAGAGATCCGCATTGAACATGTAATTTTTTTTTGAATACCACAAGTATACCACATGTATAGTCTTCGATAGCAGTAGGTGGTATGATTGAATGAATAAGTTAATTTTAAAAGAGGAGTAGATATTGTTAGAATCCGGAATTATTTAACTAACAAAAATACATATATATATATTATGAAGTTCAAATAAAACACTCAAAGCAGTGCAGTAGGGCTATCCACTTACATAGGTATTTTGCACTTCGTCATCAAACTAAATTATAGGTAGATAAATATACTTATGAATATGTCTATCCACTCAAATGACCAATCCATTATTATGGCGGTATACGAAAATATACAAATCCATTATAATGGATAAGATTTTTTTTTGTTTTGTGAACAGCGCACTCTGTTTTATTTCTTTTTAATCTTTTGAACATTCCTTGTGAGAGGTGCGCGTGTATTGTAAGGTGCGTAAGGGTATAAGTATGAGAGGTAAGTACAAGCGAAAACGAGATGCCACTAAATTTCGCTGCTCGGTTCCGGTTCACTTGTTTGTTATTGTTAGCAGTTGTAAAATAAACACGAAGTAAACCGCACGTCACGTTGCTTCTCGCTGTCGTCAAAGTCATTGTTTCTTTGGTAGGGTACCTAACTTTACGATAAAGAATATTTTAACTTAAGTTATTTATTACTCAGTGTGTTTTGTATGTATTTTTGTGGTGCTGTGTTAAGGCAAGGTTTGTAGGTATATTTGTGCAGTTTACTTGTGAATTTCAAGTGGTAGAGGTTTTTTTTTTTTTTTTTTTTTTTTTTTTTTTTGGTGGGAAATCATCAAATGACTTCTCCTGCTGAGTAGAGCAGGAGGGCGTGTCAGACTTTTACTGACTAAAACCCACCCGTGTTCCTTCAGTAGCCCGTATGCCAGGGGCTATGGTATCTCTTTCGAACAAACCCGCACCCCTGGCAGGCATCGGCCCTTGCGGACCCCGCCGGTGGTTGCTGACATCTTTGACGGCGCGGGTGTGGAACACAACGCGCAGTCCCGTCTACCACTTTTCGGCCGCAGGGGATAGGGAGAGCGGCTCACGCTATACCGACACTCCTCTTCCCCTGCGGCCCCACAACTCCAGATAATTGTATCTGGAGTACTATTCATCATATTGCTATTTTATTATTAATAAATATTAGGTATTATTTACATTGGTAAATAGCAGTATGATGAATGAACGACGACGGCTTCGATATTTTTGATGGAGAGATCGATAATCTGCGAATCCAACTATATCGTGCGTGTCGACTGTTATTATGTCGGCTGAATGCGACTAATTTTACTGTTGTATTTCACATCTTCTTTATCCCTAAATCATCTTTCTCGAATAATTTTGTTTCTTTTATCTTCCAAATAATTAATTTCAGTTTATATTTCATTTGTTGCTATTTACAGAGTATGTTTAATGTAGTCTGATAACTAATTTAATTATTTTAATTGTATTTTTAGACCATGCCGTTCAAGATAGTCCAGACTGTAGAAAAAGGGCGACGTAGACTAAGTATTGTACCTTCAATATGGGAAGAAAATGGGAAGCTATTTTGGCCATCAGAAAAAATTAAAAACCGAGCGCGTCTAGTAAGAGAAGAGTCATCATTTCCAAGTCCAAACTGGGACATTCTAGACTGTTCAGTCAAACGAAATAATATTGAGACCTACATGGCAGCGCAACATGAAATACAGATTATGGAAAATCAGACTGATACTGACATTGAAACCCCAGCAACAACAACTTGTAACTGGTCAGCGCCAGTGATAAACAACTTTGAAGACATGGTTCAAAATTTGGTAAGTACGCTGTTTTAGTTTGTATCTATTTATTTGATCACAAACCCACCTTGCTATTTCTTGCTACATCTATACAGACCTACCTAAAACAGCGAAACTTCACTCACTCACACACACGCTGAGTGCGTCGACACAAGCCGTGGCGTGTGGCTGAGGCATTGTTTCGCGCGCATTCGGCTGCGTACTGGAAGGAAAATTTGTTAATTGCCTAGGAGTTGTTAGACTGGAGGTGACATTATAATTTTTTTGCTATTCAGTTTCATTTTTGTAAACCATTTGTTTTTCAGGCGCCTAATGACAAAAACATGGGTGATGGTCCATCTTCTGAAGCCAATAATCAAATGATAATGGATGAAACCTTGAATTTGTTACCTACGCTCGACTGCGATCAACTTATTGGTAATCAAAACCTATTATTACAAAAAATTCATAACCAGGACAAAATACTCCACGATATTATAGAACATATGCAAAAACTCACCCAGAAGGTAGCGATGTTGTCTGTACAAATCAACGAAGGCATAGCAACAATTACGGAAAAAATTGATCAACCAATGGCCGTTACTTTATTAAAAGACGCTAACCCAGAAGAAAATAAGTCGTTCCGTCTTGAAAAGATTGAAAATAAACAACAACTGGACAGTCTAGAAAATACTTTAAAGGATAAAACTGAGAGAGCAAACTTACAAAAACAGTTGTCATTTTTGTTTCAGCCCTGTGAAGGCAATGGCTTAACATTTGCCTACAAATTGCTCGACTCATTGATAACACGTGATTTTATGTGTAAATGTTCTTGGTCTGGAGCAAGTCGTGGAAATTATTCAAAGATCGCGTTAAAAGATTTTAAAAACTTTATTACATTCTTTTGTAACATGATACGTTCATGGGATTCTACATTTACCATGGGACAGACCGAAAACTTTTTTAAAATGTCTTTAAAAAATGCCGTAAAAAGAAGGGCAATGAAAGATTTAAGATCTTCAACTAAACGAATTCGAAAAACTAAACCTAAAAGCACAAATACAAAAAAAGAACCAAAACAATCCACAAGTAAAGTTTCTACTAACAATCACGACTATCCAAACGAACCATTAGCGATGGAAGTGGAGAAAGTGATAGAAGAAGAGTCTGATGATGAGGATTTGTGTTAAAAACTAGATAATTTTGAAAACAATCGTTTTGATGTGAAGTTATTTTGTTGATTGAAATTGTATAAGAATAATAGTTTCCTCAAGTGTTCTATGTGAAGCCTTTTTTGTTACATTTGTATTATTTAAAAAAAAAAGATTTATTATTAGGTATCTAAAGACTAAAAAAAAAACATTAAAATTCAATGTTATATTATAATTAGTAAGTACGTGTCAAAAAAGCAGTAATAATACTGGTTAGGGCGATAATATTAGTCATACTGAACAACTTTCCTCATGACACTTAGCTCTGGCAAAATCTGAAAAAAATAAAATCTAAAAAAGTAAAATCTAAAAAAATTAAAATCTGAAAAAAATAGGTGCGTACGTGGGTGTCCCATACAAAATTACCGATTCTCCGATTGATTTTTTTTTCAGATTTAGCCATTAATATGTCCCACGAGGAACGTTGTTCAGTACGACTCGGTATTATCACTCCTTTTTTACACGTTGTATATTAACTAAACTGACTAGGCTGGTTGAATGATTACATAAATCTTGTCAAGAAACGAAATGTTTCTTGCTGCGTGTGTACTACTCCATTTACAATAAGAATAGACATTTAAACAAACCTTTTTTACAGTCCGTTCAACCGATTTTGACTTCTATTGCGTTGGTGTCATGACAAATGGCAGCTGCAGTAAACAGTTGGTATTATAACCACTTTTTTGCCTTTAATGCCATCCTTAAGCCTACGGAATAGAAGTCAAAATCGGTTGAACGGACTGTAAAAAAGGTTCGTTTAAAAGTCTTATCTTATTGTAAATGGAGTTTAAATGTTTATGAAAATGTTCGTTTTAATGAAAGTTATTATGTTAATTTTTTGCGGGAGAATTATTTTTAATTTTGAAATGTTTTATCTAATTTGCGAATTATGTTAGTTTGAAAATCAAAGTTTATTAGATAAAAGAATTAATATACTTTAAGTGCCATGATGAGTACCTGTATAAAGGCTCCTTCAAACAGGCGCGACACGCGATAAAATAGCGCGCGACACAAAGGCACGCACAAGTCGCGCAACGAGCGGTGATTATATTGTGTGTCGCGCCTGTTTGTAGGAGCCTTAAAACTGACAGACTGATTTGAAATTATAATAATATTAAGTTTATTTCTTACTACATAATATTATGATCTTTTTGAAAAAGATGGCAATGAAAAGTTTATTCAAACGTCCATACATTATTTGAAAAACAAAAAATTCAAAATCCAAAGTATAGATTTTTGAACCTTTTTCAAAAAGATTCTTATGGGAATTGTGAATTTAAATAAATACAAGGTGTAAGAAACTCAAAGTTTATGTGATTTAAAAATAAAAATGATCAAACATTCGTAAAGTTGTATTATTCTTATAATGTATGCAACAAAGGTATAAAGTATTGAAATTCTTTATATTCAACGCACACTAATTTACACTTAATATCCTTACATTCTAAAACAATCAAAGTATGGTCACAATTATGCTGAATTTTTGATTTGTATATTGCAAGATGAGACGATTTTATTGGATATGTAAAAACATCTTCTGTGTTATTTATTCTAATACCTCTTATTAAAATCTTATTGTGGTCATTTGCTATGTGGTTAATTTTAACAACCTCGATTCTTTTTGTCAGTAAATAACTATCTCTTTTTTTGGTAGAAATTTTGAAATCTTCAAAATGTATTATATTTATATTGTTTGTTGTGGTAACAAACGGATACTTATTGCCAGAATGTTTTTGGCAAAGAATTTCACTTGTATTTTCTTCCATTCTTTTGGCGACTTGTGACAGCGGCTTTTTACCTGATCTGAGCATTCTTTTGATCATAAATAATTTATTTTCAAAGCGTTGAATGTCATCAGTGGACCAAACTTTTCAACTTCGTCAGTTAAGTGCAGTAAGTTGTGAACGTTGCTTGTCATGTAGCCTGATCCGTAAAAGTCTTTGTAATGTTCTACAAAATATTCCAGCAGCTTTTTTGCACATTGTAACAAGTGTTGGTAGGTTCCGGTTGAGCAAATTGTTATGCCGCAATAGAGTGTTAAGAAATGATTATAGGCGTCATTATTCATCACTTCTGGCAAAATAACGATACTTAAATAGTGAAGAAAAGTTCTGAATTCCGACGCTTTCCAATGTGCTAATGAATCTAGGCCCCGCACTGCTCGATGCACTTCTGAAGGCAACGCACACTTGTTCAAAAACAATGAAACGGTTGCAATGTCATTTGCACGCCATTTAGTAATATAATTGCCAAAATTTCCGTCACGCCAACCAGTTAACAGCCTCTTCATAATACCTAAATCGATCAAATGAAGTGAATCACCGACAACAAATTGATTTACCATGTCAACTGGAAGATTTAATAAGGGCGAGTCATATTTATGATGTAAGCCATATATTTTATTCCGAAATCCTTCATTAGTCCGCTCAGGACACCTTGATTCAGAGAACGTAACGGTGTGTGTAATATGAGAATATTCTCCGACCGTGGTACATTTATGGCATCCATGTTTTCCATTAAAGTTGCAGACTCCTGTAAATAAGAATTAAGCAAGTACAAGGAAAGTTCATTTTCACTTAAAATTTGGTCTTTGGTTATCATAATCCTACTAATATTTATGTGAAAATTTAGTTGTTTGTATGTTTATACTTATTACTCAATAACGTAAGAACGGCTAAACGAATTGGAATGAAAAGTACGCAAATAGTTTGATACCTAGATTAACACATGAAATGCTTTATATCCCAAAAAAATCCAGTTATCATTGGATTATAGTAAGAGTATAGCCACGGCAAATATAAATAGCACCGTAAATTCAATTTAGTTCATCATTTTGTTTGAAGCGTAATTAATTTATTGTAACACCAAAAGATTACGTATTTTATCCTGGTATGAGAGTATTAATCCACTCAATGATAATGAGTCGAACTAACCTTTTATGTAGGCTCTAGCTGGTGAATCACATATAAAACACCGTATTTTAATTTTTATATTTTTTTCTAGACGCTCAACTTGGAGTCCTTCTTCTAATAATGTATTCATATCATGTACAAAATCTTCAAAAAAGTCATTTAGATTTTTTGGTTTTCCTTTCCCAAAGTATATTCCAATTACAAAAGGCCTTATTTTCGCATTTTCAAAGATGTTACACAATATAGGCCAAAATTCATTAGAAGAACTTTTGAATATGGGCAAACCATCCACATTTATGTTTATTGAAATTGTATCTGGAACGTCAATCCAATTTTGCAAAATTTTTTCAAGTGGTTTTGCAATTCCATTATGCCAATATTGACCGCCTTCAATATTTTTAATAGTAATTTGTTTGGGAGTACATAAAATTGTTCTAGAATCTGTTGGTAGTATTTCTGGAATCAGTTCGTTAATGATGACTGACAATTCATTTAGAGCGACATGGCTTATATTATTTTTTACAGCCCATATTCTTAAGTTTTCACGAAAAGATACATGTTTTTCATAATCGTATTCATATTCACTTTTACCAGAACAGAAACCACCACACTCAGTTTCTTCTACGTTGTGTACGGAACCGTCATATATTAAGTTTGGACACACGCTTGAAATCGTATTGCTGGCCTCAGCTTCAGGCAATTTTTCCTCTGTATTATGTACAGAACCATCATTAATAAAGTTTAAAGTCGCACTTGAAATCGTTTTAGATTGATTATTTGGTCTTATTATCTGCAAATATTCTTTTAAGATTTTTCTTCTGATTCCACCGGTCCTCACTCTCTGCTTCCAATTGTTTTTATGCATTTTTATTGTTTTAGGTTATTACATGCACGCGCGTGTTTGTCGTCGTCCAAGTGTTAAAGAAAACCACGTTCACATAGTTGTTAGCTTAGAGGATATTAATGTGGTACTCGTGAACAAATAAACAGCTGTCAGTGTTACTAGATATCAATAGTGGTTCATGTAATATACCTTAAACGTACATCTGAACTCATTAAACGCTCTTTTACAGAATAATATAAAGGCTGATTAATGTATCACAAGACCAGCAACAATCTGAATAACGGTCCACAAAAGGTGCTATACTACAGCTTTTGGCTACATTAATGTTCACATGTGTTATACTAAATTGCCAGCAATATAAAACCATACATGTGGACCTTTAAATAGCCAATGCCGTATTTTCCCCCTCTTAAAATGCTTTTGTTCAGCTTTTAAAATGAAAGCTGACTACAAGAGAAATGTTATCCTATTATAACACCAACAGTTACTTAATAGGCTAATTTTACACTCTTAAACATGCCTTATACAGGTATAAGTGGAATTGTTCACTTTAATACAGCCAATGAGCCACGTGTGGCCATTGTATAATGCTTAGAAATCACTAGTGAACTGAATGTGAACTATTAAAGAGAACAAAATGCTACTTGGGTATGGATAGCTATTTGGGTCGATACAGAATTAGAATGAAATCCAAAAAATGGACAAATAGACTCTTTTATCACCTACTAGACATTTCTGTGATAAATAGTTGGATTCTGTATAAAAGGTTTTGTTGAAGAAGGGTGCGAATCCTAAGAATATTTTAAAACTTGCTGACTTCAGGACCGAACTAGCGGAAACTTTGTGTAAATATGGCAGCACATCGGAAAATAAAAGAGGTCGCCCAAGTTTGAATACTGCTGCAGGCCCTGTAAACAAGCAAAAGAGACCAAAGATAGGTGCTCAAACATTACCTCCTGATGACGTACGTTTTGACGGTGTCGGGCATGAAAAATCTTATGGTTCCAAAGGGAACCAGTGTAAATATGCCCAATGTAAAAAACTTACGTCAGTAATGTGTGAGAAATGTCATGTGTCACTCTGTGACAATAGAAATAATAACTGTTTCAGGGTTTTCCACACTAATTAATTTTTGTTTTTTTTTTTATGACCTTGCTGCATAATTTATCAAAAATGATAACACATGTTTTTTAATAAATAATAAACTTTAAATTTGGAAATGTTTTTTTTTATTATTTTTCCTGTTTTAGGACCTCATTTCGTAATATGTGTATTTTTTCACGAAAATATAAAAAATCATGCATCTAAGGGTTAAACGCATCAGCCATGGTACACAACATTTTTTTTTCATTAATAGAATAGGTTTTCTTTAAATTTCACTAAAAAATATATCGATTTTCCTGCCATCTGTCGGTGCATGATTTATTTGACTCCAGATTAAGTTGGATTGATGATAAATAAAACCCACTAGATGGCCTAAATGATGGATGAAGTATGGTAATATAATCAATAGAAATACAATTATAAAAATAAATTGGTATTTAAACATGTGTTCTATAAGTTTTCAGATCATCTTCTGCTCAAATGGCAAACAATAGGATTTTTTTTTTTATAATGAAAGTGGATAAAAAACAAAAAGGGACAATTTTTAAACAGTAATTTTCTAGATGTTTGGGATGTTTTCTGTTTTATGTATATCGTTTTAGTATTCAATAAGAATTTAACTACTTTATTCCAAAAAACTAAATAGTATAAGTGCGCCATCTATAGTTTTTATTACGTACTAACAACAGCAACGTATGATGCAAAACGCTTACGACGAGGCGCTAGGGTGACAATTTTCTCATTCGCGGCGTTACAATACGGCGATAGCACGCATTTGGATTTTGACGTGTGACAGCAAACAGCTGCAGCAGATTCGGTTGCAGATTGATAGTGTATCGAAATAAAGACGTTTTGTAATGAAACAGTGATTGAAATGGCTGAAAGTAAAGGTGCGTTGATCGCGAAAACAGTGCAAAAACATGCCGGACGTGCGAAGGAAAAGGTATTTATTGTTTTATTCACCTTACGTGGAAAGAGTGTTGTTAGTAGGTGATGGTGTTTTTTATGTATTTAGCTGCTGATGTGTTGTGAAAGTACGGTTTTAAGAAGATCGGTGGCACGCCAGGGCAGGTTTCTTGCGACTAGACCTTAAGAAGATTTCGTTGTGCATCGAATTTCACCTGTTGCTTGCTGATAGGCGTTGTAAAAAAACACCTGTGTTTTTCTCATACATATTTGTTTACGTACGTAGTTAGTGCACACGTATCGTATTGTAGGTATCAGACAGTATCGTTACAGAGCTGCAGTTTTATAATTTCCAGGGCATTTAATTTTCTATTTATAGTTGTGAGCAGACATGATAATTTTGGATTGGAACAGTTAGTAGAATAGGATACGACAAGTTCAGTTTGCGAACTAGAGTAGCACTCGATTGGTGCACATTAATTTAATAATCCCATTTATTACACACAACAGTTCTAGGGAATTGGGACCGTGTTAAAAATAACACAGTGGGTTGGGAGCGGACAGAGACAGCCGATCGGTTGTGCTGGTTTCGCAAAAATAATGTGGATATTTCAACTCATCTATTTTTATGTGGACTGTCTCGCTGTGACTGTGGATCTGTGACTTAGAATTGTTACTATTGGCATGAATCCTTTCTAAACATTATTTGTTGAATTATTTACTTAGAGAATAATTTGATAGACGTAATATTTTAATTTTTTATGTTTATTTATATTATTAACTTTTTTTTTTTATAAAGTTAAAATAGATATATCCAAATCGAATACTGAAACAATATACTAATATAATAATGATGATATACTAAAATAGAAAAACATCCCAAAAATCTAGAAAAATACTGTTTCAAAATTGTCCCCCACTGTCTTTTTGTGGTATACCCACTTTCATTTTGCAATATCTGATGAATAAACTTTACCTAGTCACCTAGAAAAAAAAACTTGATTTGCCTACCATAGACACAGAGAGTGGGTTATTGACCCAGTCTGGCACATGGCCCAGCAGCATCATCATCTACTATGAAATTATTGCCAACAATTAATATTCACTAGATTATAGAATAAAGGATAAAACCTCATTGATGAAATAATATTTTAAATCAATAAATAACACTTTCTTTAATTATGGAGATGAAATGATGTGTGCATGGTTTCAGAGAAATCAGGCTGTGTATTGTATTAATCTGCATATTTAATGGAATTCAAAAACTAGTTATTTCAATGTCAAGTTTAATAGATTGGCTTTTGCATCAAGAAGTAATAAATTCTACATACTTAATTGTGATTATTATGCATCTATGAACAACTTGAAAGTAGGTACTGGTTTCACAATATGAAATATGTAGGTACCGCACTGATTGTCCAAAAACATTTGTGTGTTTCACTACCATGCAATTAATTAGATTGCTTAATTTACCTCATTTCATTTGAATACGCAAATCTGCAGAGTGACAATTTGTTAGTCCCGAAACACTGTGACACCACATTCAATTTTGTGTAATCTACATGTGCTAAAATCAGCAGATTCGTAGAGCATTCAATTCTATTATCTATTCATGTTTATGATTATTTGACACCAATGCTGATAATGAATATGGTAGCTCTGGTGGGTAAGCAGTAAACAATCAACCAAGTGAGCAAAATGTTAATTTGAATGTATTTTACATACATCAAGCTGTACATTTCCAGTATAAGCTGTATTCTCATTGTACAAAAAGCCAATAATATAGGTATAAAAATATAGGTACTATACGAGATTAGCTAAAACTAGAAATGTATTGCTATATAGGTAGGTATATAGTCACAGGGTGTACCACTGAAATACCTAAATTAAGTATATTCTAAATAAAGGTCAGGACTAAAAGCACAGCAGACACATTATAAAACCTGATAACTGATAATGTAATATGAATTACAGTTTTAAATTACCTACTTGAATGGCAATAAACAACACAACCTCGATGCTATCAATTGTTACTCAATCACGGTAATTAGTCATACATATGTAATTGTAAGTAAAAGGTTCATTCAACCCACCCATTTGTAGCTCTACGGCCTCAGTATAAGCATTAAATACGACCTGACTTATGGGGAAGTCTGAATAATGGAAACCCTTGATGACGTCATTTGAATAGGTACTAATAATTTACCCCCGCTAGTCATTGAACAGGTGAACGAACTACCGTACAATTTTGTGCCCTCAACAGTCCTGTGGCGTCTTAGTAGGTATTACGTAAACATTCTCGTAAGGGATGGTTGACTTCGTTCTCCAAAAGAACCTCCTGTACAAAAAGATCTTCTCAGTCATTCTGATCATATACGTACTCGGCATATTCGGCAATTTCGGCAAAAAATGAGCAAGCTATCGATCACACTCCTATAGCGGGATTTAACAATAAACTGCCACTTCAAAGGATTGTCGTATTGTTCTGTTGTCTATAACTACGTTGTTAATAAAAATAGAGTATCCATCGCAGCCTAAGTACGTATTCGGCTTCACTACCAGCTCAAATGCATAAAAATCACATTGCTGCTTGAGCCTCATCCTTCGATACATGCAATCAATAGATGAAAGGCCCATCTTCATTTAGCACAGAACACAAACGAATTTAATTTCCAGCCAGTTTTAACTTGAAACAGAAGTTATCGGAAGTGCACTTGTGTCACGAGTCACGACGCAGCTGGAGTGCGCTTGAATCACCGGTGGCCATGCTAGTGGCATAAAGTAGGCATCCCAGGCAATGTTCCTGAGATGAGTATACCTATACTTGTGACTTAAATGAAAGGTTGCTAAGCGTACTCATACGTCACACATGCTACGTCAGAACAGGCAGGTACAAATTCCAAAACTTACGTTGAACTAGTGTCTAATCCATAAAGTGTGAAACATGCAAAAAAAACTACAAAATCTCGCAAGCCTCATCAATTTGCACGAAGTCTCTCAAAATATTCACAAACCGATCAACTGCGTCCTTCAATTTATCGTATACCTAGTACGTATTCCAGAAATTTCCTTAAATCTACCAGGGCCTGCCAACCGCTTTATTGGTCATCACAGCATAATAATCCTGTTAAATAAACGGTAATTTGTAAATTAACGGCGGAACACCGGCCGCGTAGCCACACAAAACGCGTAAAACGTGACCCAAAGGTATTCGGCAATCTGGACATTTTGCTATCAACCGGTTTTGTTCTGCCCTTTAGTTCATTCTCGGCTTCGGAAATATCGATGTGCATATTATGTGCTCAAGGCTTTTGAAACAGAACCGGTGTTGAGAAAGACTTTTTCACCTTCTTCTATCGTTCGTTCATCTTTAGTAATGAAATCAGGAACATTTAAACATGCAGTTAGTGGCAATCTATTTATTAAGGTTACTGGTAATAGTGGTAATGATCAACAAACAAGTTTACCTTGAGGGAAAAGTTAGTGAAATTACCTATTGACCGATTGCATAAAACGATAAATGATGTTATTACTTATTTTACCGCTTCTACTGTTACTAACAGTCATTGATTTTTAGAAATAAGCCTATGTTTAACTGTCAATCGTTTTGAAGCTGTGCCCAAATCCCGTAACTCACTCCACCCGTAAATTTCCGGCCTCACATTTTTCCCTCAGCTTTCTCTTTTTCGAAAACAGAAATCTGACCCAGCAAGACCCTAAAAATAGTTCGAATTGAGTAAGGCATCTGCCATGATAAAATGCGATTTGTCTTCTCGCTTCCCGTTTTAATAACTGCTAGTAATTAAACCTATCTATTACGTTACGCACGCCACTGAGATAACAGCTAGGTATATTATGTCAGATTTATATAATCTAGCAGGATTTTCCAACTCTGGCTTCAGATTTATGGGTCACTGGTTTATAAAAATAGGTTAGATGTCCGATGATATTAAATGAGTCCGTGTCGAAAGTAGCCCTAAATGTCAGCTAAATAGAGACATTGTGCGGGCTCACAGGCTGCAATTATATCATTTCAATAGTAATTAAGTCGATTTTAGTTGATCAACACTGAGGAATTTTTAATGTAAATTTAAATCAGTCCCCATTACGGACAAAATATATACGTCGTGTGAGCAAAAAGCTAGTGGTGAAAACACATTCAGAAGTTTGAACGCCTAGTTTTCTAGATAGGTATAGCTTGAACTGCTAAGGAATTTGAGAATTGCGTCATCAATGTTGATCAGTCTGAAAAACAGCAATATTAAGCAAGCCACGCCGACAATCATGCACTTATACACGTTAGTCAAAAAGTTTTTTGATGTTGAACGATAAGAGCAAAAAGGCAACTAGGCATTCTGTCATGGACATGGATACACAATGGGCGCGAAATTGGCAATCTTCATGTTATGCCAGACCGTTATACCAAAAACGTGGTTATAAGAGAAATGGGAAATAGACTTATAGCTCTGGCATATATTCAATTTATTTAAAAGTGATCAATATGATGAATTTCACGCCTGTGACCCCTAGTATGAACAAAGTTTATGATTTCATCTAATTAATCGTCTGTCAGCACGCTGCGAACACGTTTGGGAATGTTAGATTGTTCTAAAACATCTGGAGTTTGAATAGGTTTGTTTGCTTTATTAAATTTTCTTTAAATTTGATACTGCTATGATATATGTAGTTGTTTCTTGATTAAATAATCAAGGCCAGAATACCAATAAGTTTGTGCTCATTCAAACTCTCGAATAATATTATGCAAACTCATTTTGATACGTTAGTTTGAAATCTGATCGTATATTCAAAAACAATTTCTAACTCAAAATGCACCGTTTTAAATCGATCTATTCAGAAAACGTTGGTGAATTCCAAATATACGTTTTTATTTTCTCGTAAAATATACGAAAGAGAAATTAAGAGTTTTTGAACATTTTTGAAGTAATAGATTTGTTAACTCGACCATAGGTTTTTTGTAATACTTCGTCATAGTTTCTTTCTTTAGTATTTTAAAAGCTAGTAAGTCCCCACAGTTGTTATCTTCACACAAAGCTAATCAACCCATGAGAAAGTTTCTATCAACATCATCTATTCATGCATTCCGCTTGCAAACACCAGGAGGAAGTCGCAAGCCCTTTACTATTCCAATAACTTGAAACGTATCATGCAAAATCATCTTTACTTCCTCCGTGTCTTTTATTGCGTCGACATAGGGACTTGATTCGTGGATAGCACCAAGTAAGTATGTTTTGCAAAGGTCGATACGTGACAATGCTTAATGCTAACAGTTGGGTTAACTGTGAACTGTGCAGTCGTCATGGGAACTCCAGCCGACGCCCACAACTCATAGTTTTTATTGTCTGCTAGTGACATTTCTGTATGTCTGTTGTAAGTTGGAATTTAAATGAGTGAGAGTTTTAAGAGATAACATCAACTAGGTGGCAAAATTATGGTAGTAGCGGCGATATTTTCATTTTTGCAGCAAATCTTCCTCAATCTATGTAGGACGTAGGTAACTAAATGAGTCAAACTATTGTTTGTATTACATTATTATCTGCTCTATTAGCATCTGCAGCGTACGTCAAAGTGAGAACATTTTCCTGCTACGATAATTTTGTATCACAGTTAAAATTATTCTCGAAACCAAACATCAGGTACCTACCTATCTTGACACAAATATTTCAAATATTCAATTTCGTTTTCAACCGCAGCTGAATAGCTTCTGATAAGTTTGGACGGTTACCAAATAATGTCGTGTTGAAAGTGACTATTGTAATTGTTGTATTCTAATATTTGTAATGCAAATCCATACCTAAACAGCTTGTGTATGGTCAATTTCAGCTTTGTCAAGATGAAGAACTTTCTATGTCCCCGATACAGACGAGACGCGACTGTCAATCGTTGAACAAATACTTCACATATGGTAATTTAAACGCTTCAGGTTGCAATTCATAAGTACAATAGAATTTTCTAATTTGTACCTACTGTCTTTTGTCTTGCATCTTGCGGCTTGAGACCATCCGGTGTGATTGGTCGGGTCATTTTTTGTTTGGTCAACAAACTTTTCCACAGTCATTATGTGCGGATGGTGAGCTGTAAATCAAGGCCAAACAATGTTATATTACGATGCTGTTATGTATGAACCAGAACAGGTGTTTGGGAAACAATTCGAATATGGTGTATATTTGGATGACCTAGTTACATAGATCAAATCTCAATGGTATTACGCCGAATAAAATTGTTACACTCATTTGTTATTTGCATTTGCGAATGATTTCTGAAACTGGTTTGACCTTCATTTATTGCAAAAAATGAAAGTGTAAAAATACCATACCCTATTTTCCATTTTAATTGTGATTTATGTTAATGTTTTTATTCACGGTCACAAATCAGGAAATATGACAGAGAAGTCGTGTGCGTTAAGGCTACTCAAATTATCATTGTGTGTCGAAGTGCTTGTTAATATCTTTTAGAAAATCAAACTGCATTGCCTTTAGAATCTTAAAGTTTCCATATAATAAATGATAATGTTGTCTAATTTAAACAGTAACAAGACGACATTCCGAGGGTCTACAGTGACATCACTATAAATCCGATTTCGCCGATTTTTTACATTAGCATGTTAGTTCGTCACCAAACTGTAGGTGTTCGCCTTGATATCACTGCACCCACATAGACACTGCGCCTATCCCACGCTCCGCCTACCATCAGCAACCACTTTCGTTTAATCACATTGCTTAATACTCAGATTTATGTGGGGAAAACGTGTAGCCATAAATTCATCTACTATTTCAGCTTTTGTACTATCTCTTTGGAAAGCAAGGCTTAGGATATGGTACTCTTGGTTCTGTGTCTTCTCGAATACGCTCAGGAAATCGCTTACGGCCAATGCTATCTTGAAACCTGCAAGGTTATCTTAACCTTACAGTTAAATCTCGTGCTGTATTATCAAAACCTCTTCAATTTCGCTCAATCGTGTTGTTTTAGACGTTAAATAAAACATGACGTGGGTTATCTCGTGTTTACTTCAGCCCTTAACTTGTGACTTGGCTGAGACAATTTTATGTCTATATTGTTCTGAAGCTCTGACTCATCTAGTGAGTTAATAATTGTTGTACATTTTTTACCTACCGAGAAATTTAGATTCTTAATTGTTATGAAGATATACGAGAGTGCGCACATTGTGTATTTAAAACCTGCCAAGAAAATCTCAGCCAGATGACTAATTTGTCGCTCGATAAAAAAGCTGCCACATGTGGTAGTGCTCTGTAAGAATTATGAACCCAATGAATTCTTGTTCAACTTGAATGATTGAAGTGCAAAAACACATTTAATCAAAAAAAGTCGTCCTATAATACTCCCTAATTTTGATTGGTAACTTTTCAGTCAAATTCAATGTTTTTACGAAACATCGAAATACCGCAATCGGTTTCATCGACCACAATATAAAATGCCGTATTAAAAAGCGGCTCATATTTCACCACAGTCGCCCACTTCCTATGGCTGTTGCCAATTGTTACACTAGTAATAGTATGGATATAGAAATGAATGCTTATCGATCTATTAATAAAGGGTATAAAGGTACCGACCATTGGTGTTCCCCGTTCATGACACGGTTGGTATGAAGAGACACCATTGATTTTCCAGTGACGTCTTCTACTCAGTTTATTTTTTAGGACGGGACGTCGTCTCATTCAAACTGTGTTAAAAGAATAACTGCGGATAGAGAATGATGGTCCTTTGAAGAATGTTATCGTTGAATTATATTTAGAGTGAGTTAACACTCCAAATCGTCGTTGAAGTTCTAACACCACGTAAGTCAAAAATAGCAACTTTTCAAGAGAGTGAAAAAACTGCTTCATTTTCCGATTCTCTAGCGAATGGCATCAAAATGTCAAAACAACCAAAAAATGACCTACGTGGTGTTAGAACTTCAACGACGAAATGCAATAACAGAACAATGACACAAGGAAAACAATGGTGAACTGAATCAAACGGTTATAACAGTAATCGCTGAACTCCAAAGTGCTACTTCTAACAGCTGAACTATAAGTTCATACTGGAACTGGGGCACCAGAAGATCAGTTTGCATAATCAAATTAATGCTAAGGCTCAAGGCTATGGCGCTCTAAAAGGTTTGTCGCAAATAGTAGAAACTGTTAAAGTTGGATTTGTAGAGCTCAAGGAAGGAAAATATAAGGATAAAGACTACGCAACAGACAAAACTTGTTTCAAATCAAAACTGTGTAGTTTCTAGTTTAGAAAGTAATAATAATGAATGTAAAAGTATTATTTATTCAAAAATAGCTACTTAAATAACTTAAAGTCGTGGGAACGGCTGATAATATGAATATGATCTATATGTATGACTTGCATCAGAAGAAGCTTGCATAATGCTGGCATACAAACGAAAATTGTATAGTGAAAAAGTAAGAAAAAATATCTGTTGCTATAGTGACACAATAAAGTTGAAGATTCAAATGACCTGAAAATAGTACCAACGTTTTATTGCTTTAGGAAATTCGTTGTATCTGAATGTAGGTTTATGTATCCTTGCATTCTGGTTATGTAAAAAAGAACTGGAATGGGTGATTCTAAAATCGTCACAATTCTTGGAATTCTTTTCTGCAGTGTCAGTGCTGCATTAAAAAAAAAGACATCATGGGCCCAGACCAAAGGAAGTTAATGATTTGCTTACAAGAACCTGTAAACAAGAGCATTTACTTTTACTTCCGTATGTGCTGTAACAAGTATATTAATATGCCCACTGCCCATACAGACACCTGGATCTTCTTCGGAGAGCACATTCCTTTGATTTGATCGTGACACTGTTAAGCAATATATTATACATTCCTACACATTATTTCTTCCGAAGGCTAATGCAGTAAATAAAAATAATTTACTACTTACCATCTTGAAGATTTGCTAGAATTCTAAACGGAGTTTTTCGAAACAATTTTCCTGTTATATCGTATCGGTGTTGATTTGTCTGAGTACACAAGCATTATTAAGGCGCTCAATATTTTCTTAGACTCTACGGTCATCGCGATTATAGAGGAAAATAATCAGCAATACAGCAGTGTGACTTGGTGATCTCTTAAAGGTTCTCACGAGGCACATATACGATCATAGAAAGGTCCATGATGATTTTCTTTGCGAAATGGTCATGAAATGGTTCACAATTTAATCACTTGATACTTGAGTTGCACTGAACCCGCAACCTAAAATACTAATTAATTAACAGTATTATGTAGTTGGATATAGAAAGTTTATCGAACGGCCGAGTTAATTAAACTGGAATCCCAGTCTCTCCTATTCCATAGAATACCAATCTACTTGGCCCTGGGATTAGTATTCGATTTTCAGTCGTGCTTTTATTGTGATTGCGAGATGACATTGATTATATTAGTAAAAGCGAAATAGTCCTTTGACAGGATCCACCCTAGGGTTCAAAATAAAACATTTCTTATTCCTTGATCATTAGGGGTTATATACCATTTATCAACATATTATAAATCCGTCCAATTTAGACGATGGAAATCCACATACTATGGCAAATCTGCCATTTTCTCCCATATCATTTTCAACAATCCCAATATTTTGTTCGCACGGTGGGCTGTGCTGAATTCCGATCCGACAGTCGGACGCTTGTTTTTGCGTCCACGCACTTTCTTCTCTTACTTGTACTTTCTCGAGTCGGCACGTAGCCTCAGGTGCGTGTTTGTGGTAACACTGAATTCGCGACGCGGTATTTGTGCGGACATTTCCAACGAGACGACCTACTGAGGTTTGCTGTTAGTGTTTAGTGTTCCTTAGATTCTTTTCTTCTGATGTTGACAGTTTCACAGTTCGTTACTTAGGTTGGCATTACTGTTCGCTTGGTTGGTATTCTTCTGAATATTATGGTCGCTTATAAAATGCATATCACGATCATATCACGTATGGATTTTATTAGGTCATCAATAGTTTAGAGTAAGGTTGTAAATTAATATGACTATCAAGTAAATATAGCTTGTTAACAAGAGTTGTGCATTTTGTGACGATTGGCTGTTGTGGCATTTGACTGGAATCTAGTGATGATAAATATCAACATGATTTTGCATGGCTGACCTTTTGTTAATTGTTTGTCACCGTGTTAACATAACGTTCATATTATTGCTGAAGATAAACAATTAACTCAAACCTTGACTGTGTGCAATAACTTAGCAGAGGAATGTGTAAATTTTTGTGCCCAGAGTCCATACGAGTGTTTTTATCCTAATAAGTTTTAACTTGATATATTCTTTGTTGTATAACTTCTAACGTTTTTATCTTATTGTTCCCAGGTATGACCTCAAAATAATCTTCATCTTGATAAGGCGTAAGTAATGTGCAAAAATTTGCATAGTTAATACTGAGGGATTTAAGATTTTATACAAGTGAGGCTGGCTATCTGTCTCAGGAAAACTAATATTAATGATGTAGGTACACTGATGGTACGTCGATACATCTGGCTTCAATGATCATGAACGTGATGTCGATTACGTCATATCTAACTGTAACCCTCCACACTTTTCCTACAATCTACAAGTTATATACAACAGAATAAAGTTCTCAGATTACCTCTTTTCAAGTGTTTACTCGTTTGACGTACCATAGTATCTTAGCGCACATACATTTTTCTTGTCATTTTATCAGATAACAGTGACATCTCAATGAGACGATCTATTCCATCACAAGGTTGTTAGTACGTACCAAACTAATTAAAGAAACGACTATAATCTTGCTTTGCAAATTTTTCACTAACTTGTGACCTGATTTCCTTGTGACTATAGGTAAGCTAGACAACTATTGAATTAAAACAAAAAATATTGTAAATATAAAAATGCTTGAGGAATTCATTGATTCCTACACGTTTCGCAATGCCGCGGTTACACCTACGACTAAAATAATTAATATATTCTCAATTGACGTTAAATACCGTCTAGCAGTGACCTACCGGTATTTACCTATTTGGTCATGGCAGTCATGGCTCATTTTGGACTGGCGCCTAAAAACATTTTTATGGCCCTTCAAATAATCGCGTGGTTTTGGCTGAAATGTATCTAAATCTGTTATCATTTTTATCTGTATGTATAAATATATCAATCATATCACTAAAATAATGTACAGATAGATAAAGCTAGTCAGATGATTCATTCGTACTAGTCTAAGATGTTTTAGAATAAATTCCGTCACTCGTTGACAATAACTGTGAAATTCCCGAAGCCTCACTCACATTAAAATAAAAGAAAGCTTCCTACGATATAATAATAGATGAATACAGACTTTTAAGACCCGATATTACATCTTCAGACAGCGAATCTACAAGTTAGATGACTAAACAAATGACAGCTCTTAATGCTGTGACCTCTGGCCTCAGACACAAGATTAGCGGTAAGCGGTCGTTCCCGTATCCTAAGCGAGTCTCAGACGAATTGCTCGACTTATACATTCATTAGCGTAGAACTCCTTATAGCGATATTTACTATGTTCTTTTAAAACTTCACGTTGTATCCTGTCTTGCATTGATTTTTTTAGTGTAGCTGTTGTCTTGTCTTTTTCCTCTGCCTGCATCCAGCTTGCAACTAGAGTAGAAGTTTAAACGGGTTTTGTTTGTATGTTTCTTTCTTCGAATGGCCTTGGCTTCATCTATGGACCATTTGTCATTGTTAATATTATTGTCAGAATACTTACGAACCACTTGTTTTGCATTTGGAATATGTTACGAAACGACACAAATTCAGAAAAAAATACTATTCTAAATACATGGGCTGTCCAGAAACTCTTGCTTCTATTTTTTTTTTTACCAGCGTTACTTTCCCTTTCACTAATATTGAATACCAAAAACTATAAGAAACTGCCGCAAGCAGCAAGCCTGCAGAGCATTGCGTGTGCGGTCAGCTAAATATTTACCCACATCATGTATTTGCACATTGCTGTTCGGTACAGATATCACTATCTCTTGTTATCGTACCATTTGTTGATCTGCGTCTGTTTTACCTTTTTCAATGTTATTATGTTGGAGCATTTCGCTTTGTTCGTATTTCATATCGTTACATTAATTTACCTTATTGTTTTCTTGGTTACGTTTTGGCAGAGTATTTGGGTCTAAACGATCATTACTATTTCGTTGTATTTCTGTTCCATGAAGACAGGAAACATGGGTAATCCATTAATATTTCATTTCTTTGTGTAGTGTTTTTTTCTAGCGTTCATTGCTTTTATTTCAACGTTAATGTCGATCATTCTCTTTTTATCGACGCCTAGTGGAAAAATCCAAGAAAACAAAACACCCAATGATTTCATATTTCCGTCGCTCTGTTGATCGATTGGTATGTCCCCATACTGCGAATACAACTTACTGTTTTTGGAGAAGGTCCAAAAAACGTTCGTATTAGTCAGGATCCGCGGGTGAACGGCCTGAATTCCCACGCACTGCCAAAATGACACTATACGCTAACTTACATGGCGTCTGTAGAAACCCTTCCCCCGGCCTGTTCTTTTATGGGCATTATTACTAAGACTCGCTCAGGATCAAGGTCCCTACGTATCGATATACCTACGTGACTCGATTCTGAATCCTCCATAACAACATTTTCTACTTTTTACATCGTGCTCCCATCGTTGGTGTAAATGCTTTGACGTGAATAATTTAATCGTTACAAGTGTAGCATTTTCTAGTACATTCTGTCTCTTTTTGTTAAGCACTATATTGGGTTGTGTCCTTTTTGTCACTGTTTATATTACGTCGGTAGTTGTCTCATTTTGATCATGATAATATTTTATTTGGAGGCTAGACAATCCCAAATGAAAAATTTGAATCTTAATTTTGACCGCCATCTTTACTTTTTTTTTTTCATTTATCAGCTAGTAGCTTCTAACTTTTGTGCAGATTAATACTTATTGTTTCAAGGTTTTCCATCTTTACTTGAAAAAAAGCAGACACAATTCACCTTCAAAATGTCAATAGCAATAATCAAGTAAGTAAAATGTAAAGTTTCGTAATATATTATTTTTTTGTAGCTTGCCAAATGTTCGTGTCTTTTTACGCATGTCCTCACTTCCTAATAAAGCGATCACGATAGTTCCACTGACTAAAAAGGCCATAGTATCGGGTAACTCTTAGCTACCATGTGCTAATGAGTTACGAAACTTTGCTTCTGAATATTTAAATAAAACCTTATAAACTTTGTTCCCACCTTGTAGTTTCTCAATGGAAAAAATATTCCTAGGGAATTTATGAGTTCCCTTCGCTTCGGATGACTTCAGTATTCGTGAGTTTGTCTCATTTAAAGCCACAAAGCTTCCGCTATATCTCTCCTTCCTAATTGGCGTCCACAGCATCGAAACAATTACTGAACATATTAAAAACATCTAGTATATCACGGATTTATATGTTGTCTCCATTCATTAGTCTCAACGATACGTAAAATGTAATATTGAGTCAGTTTTTTATTAATACATCCCAAATAAAGCTGAGTAAAATATGATTTCCCGAGAAATATGTCATAGCGTAGTTGGTGGGCAGTATTTAAACTAGCTATGTTTTCACTGAAGATATAATAAACCCTCGTGCGTGACTCGTGCGGAATCAACCGAAGGATGGTCTTCCGTAATACGCTTTTATACTTTAATATCTGCGCAATGTTTATCTGTAACACTTTCCGGACTGATTCAAAACGCACCGTCGCTTTCTTTAATCAAACTCTCCACATGAAGTTCAAGTGCCGTCAAAACAGCCAATACATCAACCTAATGGAGTCCATCTAATGGCTCTGTCTAAATATAAACACCACGATCAGTACCCGCAAGGTCGTTTCTACTTTGACCATACCTTTTGTGCACTGCTTTACAATAGGGACATACAAAATCAGCCATCCGTCTTCCGGAAGCTCCGTTGTGACGTATTGAGTTCATCGTCAACCAAGAATTACGTAAGGACCGGCGCAGACGCAACTTATATCCGTCCCATGATCAGTGGCCCGACCTATATCCACATACAGTTCAGAGTAAAAGGCACCTAAATACTTACGGATAAGATTGAAAATTGCGATAAGGCGACGATTGAGTTAGGACATTTTAGAACGGTTTCGCGTATGGACGGCCGCCAGGCCAGGCCTGTGACTATTCCCGTCTAGTAAGCTGGATTCTGTGTCCGATGGCATGCGAACTTCTTTTTGGCACGTGTCATTCAATTCTGGCGCCGTTTTATTGTCTACCGATGTCGCTGGACCTTTAAAAGTCGCGAACCTTATTGTGTTACAGTATTTGTTTGAGCAGATTAGCTCAACGTGTCGACTAATTCCACGTGCCTTGATTGTCATGCAGCACAGTAATTACTTGCTCATTGTAATGTTTAGACGGCGCAACAAGTGTAACACGATCGTTATGCGTCATTAATTGAATTGTGTTTTGGCGCTAAAGCGCAGGCCATTAATATTTAGTCGGGATTTTTATAGGCATGTCTATGCGCATATTTGGCAGCTGTTTTTTGTTGACAACAATAAAGAATCATTAATATTTTATGTACGAGTATAAATAATCAATAATGGTGACTGGTGACATCATGACCTTTTTTTTGCTTTGGACCAAGTTTTAAGTAGGTTGTTGTAGATTACTGAAGATTATTGTAGATTATTCAAGTCCCTGATGCTACTGAATAGTTAACGCACTCGAATCGATTCAATATACCTTTCTAATGGGTCCTTTGCCCAGCAGTGGGACAGTATAGGCTAATAAAAAAAAAAAAAAAAAAAAAAAAAAAAAATGGGTCCTAGGCCATTAAAGGATAGCTATCTTTCACAAGATAAACGAGTTTATTGATATTGCTTTAGCTTGTTGAACAAAAAGCGCGCCGTGGAACCTGTCTATGTTAAAGTCAACACGGCGCTTGCTCTAACCGAACAAGTTTTGTACCATTTGTGTACACTTACATACATAATGCGTTTTCCAATGCATTCTATACGATCCAATCGGTGGAATCCGGTCTCGATAGCTACACGCCTTATGAATTACATGCTCAATTAAATCTGTTTGGTGTCTTCGTTGTTCTTGCTTCTAAATTTAATAATATTCAGTACATTGCAAATTGACTTCTTTAACGTCTGTAGCATCAATGTCTTATATCAAAGTTGATACTAAACGTCCGATCTCGAAGGTTTTATGACGTCCCTCGTCTATTTTATGTTAAAGCGAAGCGTCAGCATTGCAATATAACTCTTAAAACCGCGCTCTACTTTCATCAATGTTTAGACAGCGGTACGTTTCCTGACTTAATGAAACATAGTAAAGTAGTACCAATTTTCAAATCGGGTAGTAAGAGTGATCCCTCTAATTATAGACCTATATCTGTGCTTCCAGCATTGAGCAAAATTTATGAAAAAATCATGCTGGACCAGATGTTGTCACACTTTAACTCGAATGGGATTTTACATAGTCGACAGTTTGGTTTCACGAAAGGTAGGTCGACGACTGACGCAGGAGTAAAACTCATCAGTCACATTTTGGAATCCTGGGAGAATTCCCAGGACGCCATTGGCATTTTCTGTGACCTCTCAAAAGCGTTTGACTGCGTTGACCACAATACACTGATCTGTAAATTACACCACTACGGAATTCGTGGTCAAGCTGCTGATCTTGTACTTTCCTATTTATCAAACAGGCAGCAAAAAGTAAACGTTAATGGGGCGACGTCCTCGGGGTCTCTAGTTAAGATGGGCGTGCCTCAAGGTTCAATTCTTGGCCCTTTTTTATTTCTAGTTTATATAAATGACCTTCCTTACCTGATGGCTAAATTCTCGGATATAATTTTATTCGCTGATGACACTTCTCTTATTTTTAGAATAGATAGAAAAGATACGGATGTCTTACATGTCAATGATAGTCTAGCTGTTCTTTCGAAATGGTTTGCTGCTAATAATCTTTTACTCAATGCGAACAAAACTAAATGTCTTAAGTTCTCGTTACCAAATGTACCCCAAGTAGGTCTAAACTTAAAACTTGATGGCAAGAAACTGGATGCTATTTCGGAAACTGTATTTTTGGGAATTACTTTAGATTCAAAATTGCAATGGGGTGCTCACATTAGAGCTCTTTCAAGTAGATTAAGCTCAGCTGCTTACGCAGTAAGAAAAATAAGGCAGTTGACTGATGTAGCCACAGCTAGGTTAGTTTACTTTGCTTATTTTCACAGTATTATGACTTATGGCGTTCTGCTGTGGGGATCGGCAGCTGACGTAGATTCAATTTTCATTTTACAAAAGAGGGCAATCCGCGCAATCTATAAAATGGGGCCTCGCGAGTCTCTTAGAAACAAATTCAGCGAAATTGATATATTAACTCTGCCTTCTCTTTATATCCTAGAAAATATCTTATATGTTCGCAAAAACTTAGGCCTTTTCAAAAAACGATGCGATTTCCATAATTTGAATACACGTAGTAAAGATGAAATTGTGATTCCAAAATTTAGACTGACTAAAACTAGCAAGTCATTTCTAATAAACAGTATCCGCTTCTATAACAAGTTGCCAAAGTCGGTTACAGAACTTAGCGATGGAAAGTTTAAAACGCACATCAAACGTGTCCTTATCAAAAAAGCATATTATAAGATAAAAGACTACGTTGAAGACAGGGAAGTTTGGCATTAATTCCTTCTGCACATGCGGCTTCCCTGGTACCTCATTAACAGCATAACTATGTGAAAGTCTATTAACTGCTCTAAAATACAATGTTCTTTTTTATTATTTTTATTTTTACAATGCTGACATAATCTCGTCATTAATTGACATTATACATCAATTTTATTTAGGTTCATTTTATTTATGTAGATTATTTTACATATTGTGAATGAGAGAACGTTGTAGGCCTAACTGACTGTAGATTTGTAGACGATTTTCTATTTTGTATTCGTCTAAGTACCTGGTACTTATTGACAGGCCTGCGCTGTCCTCCCATACATTTAATCTCTGTAATTTGTAAATATTGTTAAAGCCAATTATTTTTAAAAGAGTAACCGTGGAGTTTCTTGCCGGCTCTTCTCCATAGGAAACAACAATTTGGAACCGTGCACCTAGCTTCTGACGTTTCATAAGTGCCCATGCAGGTTTATATGAAATAAAAATATTTTGATTTTGATTGATTTGATTGATCATGTTATTTCAAATCGCCAGCCGTAAAGTTGGGAATTATGAAAAACATACAGATTTAATCTCTTTGAAATTATTTGGATTAACATTCAGAACGTTTCAAATAACATGCAGTTGAAATACACTTTGAATATTACAAACATGTTATTTTGTAATGTTTTTGAAAACTGCAATTATATGAAATAGTATTCATGAGTTTGAACACATTGATTTAGGAAACAATTCACAACTCGCACGTTCATCGTTTCAAACAGACGAATTTCGAATATAAGTACCTACTGTGATCCGTCTTATTATGTCATTTATTATAATAAAAGTATCAAATCCAATGAGCATGACGGTAAAGCAATGGTGAATGAAAATGAAAACAAGGTCGTCACAGATACTGGATATTTGGGCTATCTCTGCTCTAATTGCTCTAATCTCAACAACTTGCTCTGAAATTACATATTTCCATAGTAATGCGAGATTAAAATCTATCAGAGAATCAGCTCATTTGAATTTTCATGAGCAAGTTGAGAGAGTTGCCCAGGGAAGTTAATTTTTGTTGTCTCTCAGCTATGGGCTAGCTAGACACATAAAATTATTTAAAACGTTCTTTGGATGTGTGTGTCCTGGCGGTCGTTTCCCTTTGCGGATTAGGAAAAGGGTTGTAGCTGTGTGGTCCGTGATAGGAATAGAATACTTCATCCTGCCGTATTTAGAAAAAAATATAGAGTCCATAAAACTCTCAGCGACCCACGGTATATTAATTTTTACAGTAACTTTGTCACATCAATAAATTGCTAGTGAATCACTCGAAATCGAGACTTGCTCTCCGATTTTTTTTCACTGTCAGCCTCCTAAAACCCAGTATGTGTTTTAAGAGGTTGACATTGTTTTATTAAAAACGAACAGCTTATTCGCTATAACGCTTGGTATTCATACTCGTAAAACTCGAATCGGGAACGTAACATATAATTTTAATAGTCGTATAAAGACGGCACATTTCGGCTGACGTATTTACTGGTAGTTTTAAAAGAGAAATGAGGTCAAGATTAGACTCAGCCGCAGATATTTTTTATGTAACAGCCTTCGGTTCTTCCAGAGGGCTATTACGATTGTTCGTATAATTTATGAATGAATGTCAGTGAAGTTTCGTTGGAACTTTATCAGCCGTGTCGTTGACTTATTGAAGCGATACAATCGGGTATTGTAAAGTTTTATCAGTTGCAAGTTTACTTACTGTCATCAAAGTCGTCAATGCGATTTTTTTTTTTCATATACAGCTCGTATGCTTTTATCTTTCACTCCAGTGGCAGTGCGTGTTACACAAACGTATTCACATTTATTTTTAATATTTTATCGCCCACTACCAGTTTTTTCAAGTTGACTAATAGAAGTAAACAAAACGTTAGGTACTACTTCTACTTTAATTCTCTTTTCGTGAAAATAACATTGTTTACTCAAGATTGTTTGAAATTTTCGCAACGCGTAGACTGTTTTGTTGGAATGCGCCGAGTGAACGTCCAAAGAGTCGAGCCTGAGGCATCCCCAGAGCGTTGCCTTTGCCTCGCTCAGCTATGCGCCAAATGTCATGGAGGCAAAAGCGTGATACCCCGCCTACAGAGATGACGAAACTACGTTGATAATTCAATTTTCTCACAACATGCGTACTTTTCAAATCAATTGTTTAATTTATACCCGCGACAGCTGAGATAATATTTGCTACTTGTAAGCCATTAGTTTCATTTTATAATCAATGTTGCGTCCTTGTCTTGTATGTTTAGCTAATACCGCACACGGCCCGTATGTTCCGTGGATTTATAACTTCCCAAGACCTTATCTATTTTCATAGTAATTCTAGGAATGTTGTTTCAAGTCCAAAGTTATCGCGTTCCTAATTGCTCGAAACATCAATATTACATTTCTCTAGTTGCTTGGAAAGCCAGATGTGTGGATGTTGTTAAACTGGCCGGGCCGCCCTGTCCCTTTTCTTTTTGCGTTAAATTAGTTCCGTGCATATTGCCGTCTCCGTCTAGTTTGCCCCCACCCTCGCGTCCACCTGCGCCGGAGTCGCGACACACATCTTCCGTCCATTGCTTTCTATTTTCGCTTGTCGCACTCGATTTGTTTTTAGTATATGTGAATCTTATACCTATGAGATTATTTTTAATTGCTAGAGCTTCGTAACCGTGCGTTTTTGTTTTTCTTTGTTTCAGTTTAGCATACCTATTGTCGTTTATCACTTCTCTTGTATTATGGAGTGATGACTGTTGAGAATTCATTTGTACTGGCTTTATTGTAACATCGTGCATTGATTACAGTGCACTGATAAATTAATAAAGCTATGGTTCTTAATCTTGCAAGTAGCTTATCATATTTGTTCGTGTTATCAGAAATGTTTTGTTGATGCTTATCGGAGATTGACTATCGCAGGAATATTTTTTGCCACATAAAAATATTAATCAGTATCCCGTTTCTCTTCGTTGACTCCTTTGGTTCGATGTTCCATAAATTGCTCTGAATGTTTGTGTGTAATGGCATCGTTGACCGCAGTTATCAGTAATTGCTAAATTAAAGATGATAATAGAGCAGGGAGACAGCCAGGTATCCAATCTTCGAAGACCAGTCGACTTCCTCTCGTTCATCCCAACGTTTTCCAAGACTCATCAGGATGTAGTTTGTCGTTCTCTAATGACTAAGCGGATGACCAGTTCCTTCATTCATGAACCTGATCTTTATACCCATTTGACCTTCCATTCATTCGTCCTTCTAATTAGCTTAATTTCTCGTATTTAATTCTCTCTAGGTCACTGGGATGGCCCATTCACAATCAGGATCCACGTCAAATATAGCCTTTACATCTCATTTGTCTCACTTAGCATCCACGTCAACAATAACCAGTCGCTCAGCTTTTCATACGCAACCTACAATGAGCAACAGCTTAGCACTGAATTAATTTGAGAGCGTCATTGTAGTTGACGCGTATTGACAAACTTTGCTTGTACTTCACAGGTGACTAGCCATACAGGTCGTTTGGACTAAGGGTTTATTACGACATGTTTATTGGAGCGCGTTTCATGTGAATTTGGCTATAGAGTTTTTGTTTAGCGTCATGGGTATTTTGCTTTTTGGGTTGTGTTGATCTCTAATCTAGAGCTGGGTTATGGGAATGTTTGTTATACTACTTATCAAGAGCTGTGGTTTTAAAGTGTTTTCCACATTACAAAGTATATTGTTGTTCTCAACCTCTTCACTATCTTAAAATACTTACTCATACAATATCTTCATCGGTATCTTAGTAGCAACGCTGACTTACCTCTGTGTGCCATAGAGGGTTATCCCTACTAATATTATAAATGCGAAAGTAACTGTCTGTCTGTATGTTACGCTTTCACTCCTAAACTGCTGAACCGATCGTCATGAAATTTGGCGGAGAAATAGCCTGGGATATGGAGAAGGACATAGACTACTTTTATACGCGATAACCGACATATACGCGGGCGGAACCGCGGGCAAAACCTAGTTCGAAATATGTAATCCAATATTCTTTCCCAAGCATGCACTTCTCAAAAACTTTAAAGAGGTTTTTAGACCAAGTACATAGTCCTATTTGTTTCAGTTCACGCAACATAACGTGATCGAAGGCATTACATATTATTTTATCGTTTGTTTCGTATGCGGTGTTGCATTGAGTTTGGAAATATGTTGCACTCCCCATTTCCTGTAACGAGTTACGCTATTACATCAATATTCATATTTCCTCGACATTGCAGTATTTGTGTCTTCAGCTAAGAGTACTATGTAGGCCGTTTATTTTGAGAATAGGTTTCACATAAGTTCACAAATTGGCTTGGGCTAGAAAATTACGATTTATTATATTCTCACGATTTATTGTTGCGTTACAAACAAAAATGTGCCACATTCGGTCTTTTCTAGATTAATTTGGCCTCCAGCATGTGGGGTTTTTTTATTGGGTGGGAAATCATCAAATAACTCTGGGTGGAGCAGGAGGGGCGTGTTAGATTTTTACTGGCAAAAAATCCCACCCGTGTACCTTCAGTTGCCTGTGTGCCAGGGGCCACGGTATCTCTTTCGAACAACCCGCACCCATAGCAAGCATCGGCCCTTGCGGACCCCACCAGTTGGTGCTGACATTTCTTTGAGGCGCCCGTGGAACACAACGCGCCGTCGACCCGGGCTTGGTCCTTACCGTGCTTTGAGCTACCCTTTACTCGTCATCCGCAAGCCCGATCCTACGGTGTCCGCCAGCCGACGCCCAGGGCGTCTCCTGCGGCAGCTAGGACCTTGAGAGCGCATATACTGCCTCTCCATCACATGCGCCGCCTCCTTCTTCGCGAGCATCACTGCTTTGCAGAAGGATGTGATGGCTACCCATGCACTCTCGCTCCGTACCATACCAGGCTCGGACGCGAGAGATCGCCGCCGCCGCAGCCGATCGCCTCCACGTGGACACGGCGGTGCCCCGCCCAAGCCGAGCAGACCTCCGCCGTATGCTCCACCGTGTCCTCCAGGCGATCTACACAGTGGAAACACCCGGGCGTTTCTCACGCCTTATATGAACCAGGAACCTCCCGAAACAGCCGTATCCGGGGTGAGGACCTCAAATAGGGGACTTACCACCGCAATCGTGGAGCATGTGAGGGTTAGATGTATTAGAGCAACCCTATAACTAGCCGACTTCACTCAAGTTATAACGGTGACATTTTAACAGAATAGGTAGCACTGCTGTGAGTTTTTTCATAGTGAAGTGAATAAGATACCTGAAGGAAAGGGTTTTGAATTCTCGACATTGTTATATCAGCTGACACTTGTTGGGCTGATGATGTGTAAATGACAATTTAGTCTTTGTTGATAGTTACTACGTCACCAAGGACATGTAAATAGTTGTTCTTTATTATAAATCGGTCACCAACACAATAGTGTAAAAATAAATATAATCTGCTTAACCGTCTAGGCAGCGTTCCATTCAAATAAATTGTGCGCTCCTCAAATCCCCAGATGCCCTTCACGGTGCGGTGTAATTAAACCCGGCGCAGCTCTATTTCTGATGAATAGAATAAAATGTTCGTTGGAGTCTCTGAAATGGAGGTTTCGTAAAATGTTCTTTTATTCGCACAGTTTTTAGCACCATTATGACGAGGTTAACTTTCGTGAATATTATTTAGGATTTTGAGACCACAAATGAATTTTCTCAGGGATCAATCTAGAGTCTACATTTACATAAATCACAAAATCATTGTATTTAGATAAATAGAGTAGAAAAAACTATCGTTTTTCTGACCTTGAATTGGTCTAGGATAGGAACTAGGCTTTCTACTCCTTGTTTCAATGCGACAACAGCGCTACAAGGCTACAATTATTATCTTCTTTTCCAATTCAAATAATTCCGTTTCTTCATGACTGCTCAAGAATTTTCCAAATTAATATTTTACTAAGTACCTAAAAGGCAATATTTATCTTCATAACTAGGTCAAACTTGACTTAGTCCAGTACATGGACCACTGTAAATAATATCCGGGATACAAAGCTGACAATATATTCCAAACACTTGTAAATGCAAGCCTCGTGATCTGTCAGTCCTCAATAGTATTCAACGTCAACAATGAGCTCAAAATAGCCGTCACTGGACATGTCGATCTAGTTAACTGAAACGATGAGTGTGTTCTTGCCTTGACAGGTGAAGACTGTTGCAGAATTGAAGTAGTGTTCTGAATTGCAGAACGTCTTGGTTAAGATTGAGATGAAAATTTGACAGAAAGGGGTCTAAAAATTCGTTGACAATTCGACGCCATTCAAATTGTCATTATAGCTTGCGACGCGCGAACACACTACCAGTGACCTAAAATAACAAAGTGTTTCTGAATATGCTCTTGGGCCAGCAGGCAATAAGTGAATCAATATTTAATGTCTTGAACATAAAAGACTGTTAATTTGGAGTTGCAAAATATTCTCATAAAGAAACGCCTCACTTCCCCGCCGATACCAGGAACAATTTACCCATAAAAATAATCCTGCCAAACTTGATACTTATATGGAAGGAAAGAAATCGCTGAATGAAAAAAAACTGCCGATCACAAAATTGCATAACGCATTGACGGGTTTTTTCACTGGTCAACGTTTTTAAAATGAACATGTTGAACTTGACTGTGAAAGTCAAGAACGTAATAAGTGCGTTGGCTGATCAGCATTTGAATCAGGGTCACTTGTTTTTGCATCACCTTCGGTCGTGTCCACATTTTGTATCGAGGCCTCCTTGTTTTCTACAAAGTAGCATGTTAATGTAAGTGCCACTTATCCTTTCTTAGGCTCCGGGTTTTAGGTCAAAACACGGCAAAAGGCAAACGCGTTTAGAAAATAGTGGCCTAACGTCAGTTCATAATGAACAAGTTAGGAAAGAATTGGCCTAGAAAATCGATGTCAAACAAAATACTTTCTATGTAAAGCCTAGACTTGAGGAATTGGGAGCAAACGGTAGCTTCGCTATGATCATGTATGACGCACGGCGGACACTTGTTACAATCCGGAAAACGCTGTGAAGATGACGTTTTAGTTGGTTCTACAGTCAATTTACAAACAGGCAATTTAGTGTCCTTCATGAATCAACAGGAACATGTGCATAATCGTCAAAAAGATCTGACATGCACACCTTTTAAAAAACAGTGTAAAAAACATCATACTTAAACGAAATTGGATAGTTTATTGTCTTCGCAGTATTACGCCATTTGATAAATATGAATGGCAACACTAGATTAACACCACAATTCATATTATCACATCGTAAAATAATGCATTTAAATGTGAGCTTGCCAAAATCTGAGACTTGGCTTCAGCATGCTCCTAATTTATCCTAAAGAGATGTTTTCACAATATGAACACTTGATAGAACTGTTACCATCGTAGTCTGTGTTATTCACTGTATTGCTCTATATTGCATTTGTAGGGATGCGTTAACGTAAGCCGTCTAGTATCTTATTGCACCTTGCCTCTAGTCTGTTGTAATAAACACATGTTACGTATGAACACTTACTTTTACATTGAATTCTCCGATTACTTCTGCTTAATCCGCATAGTTATTGACAGGTACAGCTTTAAAAGGTATTTTATTTATCTTGAGTCGACCATAAACTGCACGAACGTCAAATTTTTGGTACATAGTTCGCTGTTTACCACTATCTAAGATATTTGAGACTAAGCTTCATTATTACTAAGTTTAACCAGTGGAATTCCGTCCTTTGAGAATTTGCTTGGTTCCTATACTATAGGTATAATATTCGGAGCCTGTGGCTTACCCAAGGAATAACATGTTATGGCCGAGATAAGTTTCTCAACTATGAATATGGAACATTTCGTAGTTTAAGAAGCAAATTAAGAAATGATTATAGCAGATGGTTTTTTTTTTTTTGGTTGGGAAATCATCAAATAACTTCTCCCGCTCTGGGTGGAGCAGGAGGGCGTGTCAGACTTTTACTGACTAAAACCCACCCGTGTTCCTTCAGTAGCCCGTATGTCAGGGGCTGTGGTGTCTCTTTCGAACAAACCCGCACCCGTGGCAGGCATCGGCCCTAGCGGGCCCCATCACGTGTGTGCTGACATCCCTTTGAGGCGCGCGTGGAACACAACGCGCCGTCGACTTGGGCTTGGTCCTTACCGGACAGCGAGCTACCCATTACTCGCCGTCCGCAAGCCCATGCCTACGGTGGCCGGAAATCGGTCTGGGATTCCCGACGCCCAGGGCGTCTCCGTATCCTGCGGTGGCTAGGGTCGCGAGGGCGCATATGCTGCCTCTCCCTCACGTGCGCCGCCTCCCTCTTCGCGAGCATTACTGCTTCGCTGAAGGAGGGGACGGCTCCCCATGCCCTCTCGCTCCGTACCATGGCCTGGACCAGGGCCGGACGCGAGAGATCGCCGCCGCCGATCGCCTCCACGAGGACACGGCGGTGCTCCGCCCAAGCCGGGCAGACCGCCACCATGCTCCACCGTGTCCTCAGGGCGATCTTCGCAGTGGAAACACCCGGGCGTTTCCTCCCGCCCTATCCGAAACAGGCACCTCCCGAAACAACCGTGTCCGGTGAGGACCTGCGTCAGGCGGAAGGTGAGGACGCCATGCCGCCTTTCGAACCACTCCTCAAAGACCCCTCTCTGCGGTAAGTGGGGACTCCCACTTACCGCCGCAATCGTGGCGTGCCCAGTTATAGCAGATGCTCAAGTGGCAATTCCTTTGAGAATTGGGTTGGTGTATAACACTATTTGATGGGAACTGACGGATCTAAGAACCAGAATATGAAAAATAAAAAAAATATGTAAAATACGGCACATTCACATTTCTTATCGTTAAATGAGACTTAGTACAGGATTGTATCAATGAAGTGTCAATGTCCACCCGTGCACTAATAACATGACACTACGACACGGAGTGGCAACCAGTGCGGATAAGGACACTAATTCGATTGAGGTTGTAAGACATGGCGATTAAAGTAAGTCCTGCATAGTGCAGGACCTAGACATTGCGGTACCTATTATCCCAAGAGTATAATAGTCCATCTGTGGATACTAGTTCAGTAGTATTTAATCGTAGCTTCATAACCATATTAGAAACTTACCAAATTAACTAAAACAAAAATATTTTCCCTTTAGATCAATAGTTGCTAACGAAGTTATTTCTGAACAAATAATAAAATTGATATGTAGAAAATTACCGGGAAGTTAAATGCGCCGAATACATAATTATACAACTGGTAATTTATTATTAAAATAGTTTCATATTGTTAAGTAATCTAATCACATCCATTGGCTGTTTGTTGGTCGTAAAATTAATCACCGTTTCCACATTTACATGGCATTGCGTAGGCTATGCAGGTTTATATTAACTAATAGGCAGTTTAGTTTGATGTTGTATTGTTATCCGAAGCTGTTGTATTGACTGTGAAATAAACGTACCTATTAGTCTTTATATTCAGTTCCTTCAATTATAGTCCTATTATGTTTTTAAACCCTCGCCTCGCTGAAAGAACTTACAATTACTACTTTTCTCAAATTATCTATAACACTTGATCCTGAAGCTGCCTTCTACGTCTACTCTTCTTTATCATCATTCGCTTTGACGGAAGACATTCATTGCTGCCCATACTTTTTACTGCTATAAATAGGTACTTTAAACCTTTAAACTAGCAATCTCGCATTAATTGGATTCGTCTATCGCCATTCATTGTACTGGAGGTCCTAAGCTACCCATACATTGTACTACCACTGTAATATTAATTTGCAATATTGCACTAATTGAATCAAATTATGTATTATGTTTATCTTATTTGTTTCCTTTTACTGCATCGGTATAGAGAGCGGCCTCGTCGCCACCGTCCCTGGGACAGCTTCCACTTAGTCCACTGATTTTATTACGCAGCTACTGTTTACAATCACAATTATTATTATCTTGCACAAACGCGAGTAAGAAGTTATAAATAAAGCGTCTAATGTATGTTTGTCTGGAACGTCAAATCGATTTTTGTTT
Organism: Polymixis flavicincta; assembly: GCA_949987655.1. NCBI lineage: Eukaryota > Metazoa > Arthropoda > Insecta > Lepidoptera > Noctuidae > Polymixis > Polymixis flavicincta. The sequence continues at coordinate 23,608,098 of OX465177.1, forward strand.
ATCAATCAATGAGTTACGCTGATAGGAATTTATGATCAGTGCATAGGCGTATCCTCTTTCTGGGATTTATTATGCTTGTAGAATGTCTTCGAGATTGGCATTAACAATAGCATCTTAGTTCTTTTTCACTTTCATTATCGTATGTATTGATTGCATCGTGCATTTGAAACGAACTCCGGGGGGGCTCCGTCAAATTCAGCTCAGGTAGAATGAAAAAATGCTTTTTATAAAATTAACTGAAGATAATTCATTACTAGTCAGGCCTACAAAAAAAAAACTCATTTATTCAAACTAGGCTGGTGTCAGCACTTATTGAACGTCAAAAATTACAAAAGACAGTCCCGCAAAAATCCCCCGCCCTTCACCACTTCCTAGTGCTTTAGCTGGGAAGAATAAATGGCGCAACAAAGAGCGATTAAATAGATATGTTTAAGAGGCTTGTGTAAAAATACACAAAAACCACCTCCCACTTTTATAAACAACACTTGTTAATAATCTTGTATCCTCGCATTCTCGGATCAGTATGCGACTAAAGTACAAGATTCAGCAAGAATTTGAATGAAATTGCATCGGAATGAAGGTCACCCGACTGCTTACGGCATCCTACTGCAGGTGAATGGCCGGCTGGCGCAGGAGTCGCTACAATATCTATATCCAGAAATGGCTGTTGCTGTTTGATTTGCTCAGATAGGATAGCTGAGTGTGCTAGTATTAAAGCTTGAATGTTGTAGTAAATGCAGAAAACGACAGAAAATGTTCGTCTTGTCATACATCTATCAGCATATCAAAAAAGGTGCACTGTTTGCTCAAGCTTTGGCCTCATAGATCATTGTATTAAAAAAGTAATTAAAGGTCTCTTACTATTAAACCTACTTATGGTCAATTAACTTCTAGTTTGGACGCCAAAGCTACTGGTAATAGCGTTTAGTGTCAAGCGAAAGAATTCCACAAGTACAAAAAGTTGTCACTGTCGTAATTAATGCTAACGTCGTCACTTCCCACTACAGACTCATTATGCAATTGTTCTGACCCCTCACCCGCCATATCTATGCAAAACGTACTCACAAGTAGTAATTTAGCACTCACCGCAACTGTTGAACCCGTAAGGACATCGCATTTATCGACATGAATGAATCAAATTACGGTACCGTAGAGTAACAAAATCTGTACAAAGATATTTAATAATGCGTCCTGTTTGAACCCTTATTAGCCATAAAATGCGAAGGAGAAAAACGTTTGTGGGTATTCTCGTCACGATAAGGCATGTCTCGCGCTGTTCCATTGAGTATCCGTGGAGTGAGCAACTGCACTGCAGAACGTTCAACAAGTATTTCCAATATATTGCCCATGTAAGTAGTACTTATTTGTCGACCTCCGTAGCTTAGCTCATTGCATTTCAACATTTCAACCTGACATCTCGACTTATTTTGATTGCTATACATATAAACGCTTTTGTGACCTTCTGTTGGAAAATAAGTACAAAAAAGTATCCCTGAGCTTATTCTATGTATTTCTATTATCTCAATTACTTTACTTATTTAAAAAACTTAAAAAACAAGACAAAATTCGGAACACCACGCTGGGTTCCATAAGTTCCATAACTGGTATAATAAACGTAGGCAAGAAGGCTGCCAGGCTCAAATGGGATTGAACGGCTCACATAAGCCGCATGCAGGATGACCGCTGGGCGTAAAAGGCGTAAACGTCCCTATACAATGGGTGCCTGAAGATAACGGTCGGCCCAGAAAGCGGTAGCGAAATAACCTGCACGCGCATCGAGAAGGCTGGTTCGAGGTCGAGGTGGCGCGGGAAATGTGTTCGTGGACGTGGGGGACGCCTGTGGCCAGCCGTGGGACGATATCAAGTAAATAAAAAATTAAAAAAGAAACAACTCAATTCTCATTAGCTTCATTCAGTTGATCTGATCCGCCGTATCACAACAATAACGATACAACTGGAAAGTGATATGGCAGAATTAAAAGGTCGCTCGGGCTGGCCCAGTGCGCAAGTACATTGTGTACTAAATTACATACAATTAACACACCTATAGCTTGCAAGGTCGACCGGTCCATGCATCGCCTTTAGATATGGATGCAACTAAATGAGGCAAAATCTTAGTGATTCATTTTAATGATGTCAAGCTAAGTTTGTTAAGAAGTGAGACGCTGACAGTTTCTACTTTTATAACCTGTTACACCTATGTGCATGTGTAGTCTTGCAGCAGTGCTACACCTTTTACTGATATATTAGAATTATTCGTTTCCAAACGAATGTGCAGTACAGAAAATTACAAATCAACTTGAATCTTTTGCGTCTCACTGCTACATAATATACTCGTATATTGTTTCAGACCCGCTGACTAATTTGTTTGTCTTTAATCTTAGCTTAATATCTCAGAAATAGCACATCACGATGACAGCAAACAAGCAAATCAGATGCACTTGGTGCATTAGCGCATACATAACCATTAAACCATTTGTGTGCGTGAGCTAGCGACCCAATTGTTTGTTGCTACGCAGCGTAATGTTACGTCCACTTGTGTGAGTGAGCCAATGGCATCGTTATATTATATGTGTGCGTGTGTAACGTGCATTAATGTGGCGCTACCAGATTCAAATATTTCGGGAATATTGGATTTGTTACTGTACAGATTGGACCAAAACAAGACTGGGTCATGGTTGTCATGTAATCTGCAAATAGACCAACATTAGGCACGGCTAATGGATAATCGACATTAAAACAACATCATTTTCCTTTCCATTTTCGTTTGCATTATTAGTTCCTGAACTATTTCACTCTCAGCATTCAGTTTATTATTTAATTGTTCTAGTTGGCTCTGAGTTTCAACAAAATTTAGTCGACTGCAATTAATTTAATTTACAACTTACTCAACGCGAGCAAATTACGGGCAGTACCGTAAGAGTACTACATATTATTTTTACTTTAATTTGGAGGTTCTATGAACAAATTATGAGTATTAATTATGACTCGTAACCCATTAGTAGGTCAATGACCCTTCATGGTTTACTAATGTTTGCCTTAATTTCGTTAGAAATAACGCCTCAGGGGGTCAACGATCCTTGGGGTCAAAACAATGCATATTTATGCGATAACAGCAATCGCTGTTGATTTGCTGTCCTTTTTTGAAGATTTTCGCTGTCTGTCTCCGAAACCCATAGTCAGATCTATATGAAATTTATATGGGACCATGTCGAAATAAACCCCTTTCGAACAAAAAAAAAAAAAGAATTTTGCAATTCCGTCTATATACAGGATAAGTTTTTATCCAGTGCGCAAATTTCAACCATGAATTCAGCATATCATTCTAGAGCCCCTAGCGCAGAAATTTATGCTGAATTCATGGTAAAAATTTGCGCACTGGATAAAAACTTTTCCTGTATGACGGAGTTATGCCCTAAAATACAGTAAAATATATGTATATAAACATGTCGAATTGATAACCTCCTTCTTTTTGAAGTCTGTTAAAAATGATTTTATGGAAACCAAGACAATACCATCCTTCATAACGTCACATTTCTCTTCATAATAGTTTTTCGTTTATATTACGAGAACATGGACCTCTTCAAGTAACATGTCATAAATACCGAAAACTAAATTTGAAAATGCAACGGGTATTAAATTAACAACCTACAGATGCTACTAGTCACCTGGCATTCCAATATGTATATCTAACAGCACTCACTCTCCAATTGAATGGCCAGTTTGCGTTGCTGATTCCGTAGAAGCTCTAGAATTGTAAATTCTAGATCCGTTTCCTATAGTATATTTGTGTTACACCTCTTTACATTAATACCTTGCCATATCCCTCTCAATACTCCAAAAATCACGGTCTCTCCAGAGTGCGCCTACAAGACGTTTGATCTATGCTCCAAATATCAAACGGGAACACTTGACAGGCAGTCTAGTGCGTTACGAGTACCAAAAGCTCGGAATATTGCCAATGTTACATTTTTTTTAGCCATGCCTCGTGTTTATTGAGTTCGGGGATCGTATCGTAAGTTTAATTACTTGAAATGTTAAATAATTTGTATTGAATTTTGGTACTAATTGGTGTATTGAATTTAAATAATATGTTGAGTTTCCATTTTTTGACTCGGGTTTTCAGAATCTGATTTTCGTTGCTTTTGACTTCGTTGTCTCGAACTAGTTGTTGTACTTTATACTTATGACTTCATTCAATCAGTGTTTGTTTGTATTTAGTCCTGCTTAGTCTATCGTAATCCTTTCAAACCAGAACACGCGCTGCAGAGTGGCAGTCGGTATTTACTACTTTATTTTTACGAGGTTATAATGCTATTATGTTGATGACAATTTGACTTCGATGCAAAACTTTCGCCTGTTCACAACACAATGCACCAAATCTATTATTATATGTGTGTTAAGTAATCGATAATTCAATCTGCTTTGAATCAAACTTTTGTCTTTTGTGAGAATTTCATTTCCCTGTTTTGTCTTTGACTCTATCCTTTCCGTCCATGTGCAATTTGAAGAGGTCCCAAGCTCTCAAAATCTTATTTAATGTTCTTATTTACGCAGGACTCTATTATTTCACCGTGATTCTGAAAGAACGATGAAAATGATTAAACTTATCTTCATAAGATAAGAGATATGGTAATCCCATAGTCTGTGTACACTATGGTACTTCAGCTGTATTCATATGCATATCATAGCTATACATAGAGTGTAATTTATGTCCAATAGTTAAACGCTACTGTCTAAATTCTGGGCCTTTTTAGCGCAGCCGTGAGGCACACTTTAACGCTAGTTAGAAACTAGCATTAAGCATCGCACTTTACACTTTTTGTTGTATTTTTTTTGCTGTATATTTTTCGCCTTTTTAGTGTGTGCTAAGTTTTTTTTTTATCGGTATGTCGTCAGCAATGAATTAAATTGAGATTGAAAACGAGATAACGATCTACATCTAATCGACTTTCTACTTACAACTTACGAACTCGATATTATCAAATCGTACATAAAATAAATTTATAAAAACAGTTGTTACTGGACAGAACCAAAAACAAAAATCATTGATACGGAAAAACGTTACATTCTACTAAATGATAGGAAAATTGTTAGTTTTCCACGTGTTACCGTTTCAAAGATTTCCGATATAATGACTTCACCAACTAGTATGTATGCCCGTTATACAAACAACGGTCCAAAATAAATAGCTAGCAGCAAACGTGACCAATGGCCGGCTAGGTTTCATAACAAGGGCTAGATATTTCTAGATCATAGAATACAAATGTACCAACGGTAAACCGCAAACAGTTGTAAAGGAAGCCTTGATGTTGAAATCAAGTGAATTGAAGATTTAAAAAAAAACTTGAATTGAAACTTGCTATACGTAAGTGGTTTTTAAGTAGCGCGCTATTCTATTAGGTTTTAATCATGATCGTATTCTAATCAAAGAAAGTTAATATGATGATAAATTAAATCTAGAAATGATATAAGGTTAATTTTGGTTCACGAGATTTCTGATTTTTGGCTAGTTAGTTTAATAGTTAAACGAGCTTAGAGTGTCCAAAGCCGAGACAGGACTTGAAATTCAAAATACTAACCTCCTTTAGAGAGAAAGTCTAGCTCAAAATTCCTAACAACATAGGTACCATGTAAAGTCTAGTGAAAGTTAAAAACAAAAAGGCTTATTTAAAAGGTTCTCCATGTTTCGCAGTACCACTTGAAAAACATGCAGGTGAATCAAACAAAGCAATGATGTTTCGTATATCTGGCAGTGGAACGAACGACCTGTCCATTGTTAGCCTGACAATGCAGCCATCAGTCAAGTCTTGAAGGATCTTTGAGATATTAGGTCTTTACCTATGAAATTGCCGTTCTGCAGTACTGGCCATTTCAAATCAAAATAATTTTTGTTTGGCTAAGAATTCTAATTTCAAATTAATTTTATTTTAAAAACATGGATTTTTTTTTCTAAAAATAGTCATTTCTTTATTGATTAGTGTTACATTTTCATCGCATTTCAATCTTTTTCGTCATCATGGATACGTTAAAAATTCGAGTAATTATGGAATATGAGTACCGTCGTGGCAGCAACGCGGCACAAGCGGCACGCAACATCAACGACGTTTACGGAGCTAACACTACAAACCAACGCACCACCTGTTATTGGTTTGCTCGCTTCCGTTCTGGAAATTTCGACCTGAAAAATGAACCTCGCGGTCGTCCGAAGACTTTGGTCGACAATGACGAATTAAAGGCGATTGTGGAAGCTGATGATACACAATCTACGGCTGAATTAGCAGCAGCTTTCGACGTTAGCGTCAAAACAATATTGGTCCATTTGCGTCAAATTGGCAAGGTAAAAAAGCTTGACAAATGGGTGCCCCACGAACTCAATGATCGCCAGCGCGAAGTACGCGTCGAGACGTGCCTTGCACTGCTCAACAGACACACAAATGAAGGAATTTTGAACCGCATTGTTACCTGCGATGAAAAATGGATTCTGTTTGATAACCGTAAGCGCTCAGCAAGTTGGTTGGATCCTGGTTCAGCACCTAAACAATGCCCTAAACGAAAACTTACCCCTAGAAAAGTGATGGTCACTGTTTGGTGGTCTAGCGCCGGTGTGATTCATCACAGCTTCTTACCAAACGGGGTGAGCATTACTGCAGATGTGTACTGTGAAGAACTGAACACAATGATGGAGAAGCTGGCGCATCTCCAACCAGCATTGGTCAATCGCTCGTCTCCGCTGCTCCTGCACGACAACGCGCGACCTCATACTGCACAGCAGACGGTCTCCAAGTTGCAAGAACTGGGGTTGGAAGCTCTCCGTCATCCGCCCTACTCACCAGACCTTGCGCCTACAGACTACTACTTTTTCCAGAATTTGGATAACTTCTTGGCGGGAAAAAAATTTAATACCCGAGAGGCAGTACAAAATGCCTTTGAAGAATTTGTTGCCTCCCGTCCAGCTGATTTCTTTAAGAAGGGCATCAATAAACTGCCACTGCGATGGCAAAGATGCATTGATTGCATGGGTGATTACTTCGATTAATACAAATAAAAAATTCATGAAAAAAATTCGTTTAAATTTTTTCATACAAAACGGCAATTTCATAGGTAAAGACCTATTAGTTTGACCGTTGTGCCTATTGTAACGAAATCATTTGATGGTATTATGGCTTCCCTGCATATATGGAAGCAAGAAAGGCTGGATGCACTTATTAGCCAATGATTGTCCAATACTATAATGGTTGATGTTGTATGTAACAGACAAGCGATGGATTTGCCATCCGACACTACATATTTTATCAACACACATTTCACTTTATCAACTCATGCCAATGATATTGCCAAACGTGGCGAGCATTTAACAGAAAAGCAATGACATTGACTTTTAACATTGTGAGGTCAATGCTAGGGATTCCGGCAATTATAATAAAAATGAAATATACATAAGATGAATAAAAATCGGAGCTCAGAGAGATAACAATAATCCGGAGATTAATGCGGAGAATGATATCTATAGCAGTACTGCGGTACCGCACAGGTTTACCTTAATTCAAGGTAACGTGTGACTAACTGTCAAAATTAATTTGACACATAACGGTTTTACACATCTAACGTCCGCGTCCATGCTTAATTTGGCTATGAATTGTGGGTTTGTAACAAACGTAGATAGACCATAAATGTAAAGATACCAAAATGATCGAAACGCAGAGGAACAGTTCCAAAATAGATTAAAATTGTACTATAAGATATAGTCCTTCAAACATTCAGTTTCCGACGGTAATTAGTCTCATTCACGTGAACGTCGCAACAGCGAGTTCTTCATAGGCCACTACGTTCATCTCGGGTTTTTATTGCATGATTGTCGTCGTCTGTCATCTTGGGAACACCAATTACAATGTTGCTTCGACCGTGGCGTATTCAGTTAACCTTTGCTCGAGTAACTGCCGCGTTATGGCAAACATTTCTGCACGGGAGTACTTAGTATGAATTCAAACTATGCCCTTAAGGTGAACCTAGTCCACATTTTTTCCCTACAAACTTCCGGAGGGTTTTACTCCACTGTTTGCCAATGTACATCAAAAATTAAACATGGTATGGTTTTGTCTCATTAATCATATCGTCTGTACGGACAATACTAAAAAAAAGCCATTAAAAAGTTATGAGCTAACAAAGATTCGTTTTTCTTGCAAATTTAACCTAACTTTGGGCGTGTTTAAGTAATTAAACACGCCCAAAGTTAGGTAAAAGAAGTGTAAAATCTCCAAAACCAAGTCGGTACCGACCAAGTTCAATAAACTTTACAGGTCATTGATTTATGCAGTGGTTTTTTTATAAAACCCGATCTTCCGAAGGACTTTTCTTAATTTTTTACGCTCCTGGTCTAGTATAAATGATCCTGCGTCTCATTCAATAACGTTTGCGTGTAGACTAGCGTCTAACTGCTCATCACTGATACTGCCTCTGTTGCATATGAAGCCTGGTGAGACAGCGTGCTTTTTAGCCAGGCCCACCAGTAAGTTCGAGCCAGCTACTAGGTTCCCCTTGAATGTCTTCCAGAAAATTCATTCCTATTGTCGTGAAATTCCAAACAGTAGAGCACCACCATTCATACCCACGAAGACATGCGTTGTGGGATTTTATTTGACATATTTGTATGGCATCTTGGTGTGACTTCTAGATATTATAAAAGCCATGTGAAATCAATGATGTGGCCCCAAAACCTACAGCCGAACTACTGTGAAACGTTTAAAAATAGAAAACACCAATCATATGCGATTTACTGTATGCGTTATTTATCAGACGATTTCATACATAAAGTCGTTAAATTCATTGAAGGAAGCCCTCGTTTTTCTTTCCTAAAACAATTCTATACCTAAGTACAGCGAGATACAAATCATAAATACTAACTTACAAATTCATTATTAGTGAGTGTATGATTACCCCTGATTTATCCTTAACGTTTGTTTAAAATGAAAGAGTCCTAGTTTCCTTGTTTATTTTTATAAACCACGCACGAATATATTTAGCTTCGTATTTGTTTATGTGTTTTCAGCTTTTATTTATTATTAAATGTCATATAATATGCCCAATTTGTTTATTCAAGTCTGCATGGTAGCGTTTGAAGGCGAGCCAGAAATCCCTCGCAGAAACGAATTAGCAGATGATATGATATCTAATAGGTTCAACTATAAGCAGCCAATCTGTCCGAAGGTTTTGTCTGGATTTCTAAGTCCACCTGAAACAGCATTAGATCACTCACTACTTTAATGTCTACGAGATTAACAGTCGTTGCAACAGTAATTTTATAACCAATTTTATAAACTTTATTTATAAAATTGGAGTGAAACAACACACGAGCTTCAAGTGTGAATCAGAATAATTTGCATAAAATCAACAGATATAAAATTGCACAAAAATGTAGAAGTTTCTCCGCACACCTGTTGCTAAACATGGAATACAGTTAAAATGGAGATTAGGTACTTGATGCTGAAATGGAAACCAGTACAGGCTTGTCTCAAGACCAACAAAACGAAGGAGAGAAAGCAGAAACTATGAATGATAAGAATTGTATACAAGGCATTCCAAATACCATTGCAAATCATACAAATACACGAAAGATGAATGAACTTCATATTTATGCAAATAATTAAAATATCCGCTTTTACAAATCACCATAACATCGAGGTAAAAGTAAATGGTAATTTTCTAGTCAAACGTGTTCCGGTAAAACCGCATCTTAAGTTTCTTTGAGGCTTAATGTCTGCCTAAAATGTGTAAAAAAAGAAATAGTAAAGATTTTGACGATAGCGTTATCCAAATATACATAGGAAACATATAAAACTGGTAAATCCAAATAAACTATGAACAACGCCGGATTTCCCTTAGTAAAGCCAAAATTACATAGTAACCGTTGGAAGTTGGAACGTACATAGCCATAGAAAGTACTATGGTGGAAAACATTACGAAACAAGAAATAATGTTTACTACACCAACAAAATAGTTTCCAGTGAAAAACGTTAAAACAAATAAGTTAGGTAAGCAAACAAAGCGGACTTATCGACTCCTATTTTTAGACAGCACATGTTTGACGGGGCGGGCCGAGTGCAATATACATATTCATACCGTCGCGTCGTCCGTACGTCTAGCAGCTGCATTAGTCAGAAGTACATTCGAATTATTCTTAAATTTAGTAATATACGTGATATTAGTTCAATTGCCAGTCTATACCACTTTTCAAATATTGCTATAGATGCATCTTTTACTCTGCTTCTGCTTCGATCCTATTTGAATTTCGTCTAGTTTTTGTAAATATTTCGAAAGGTTTCTTATTTTATTATTATAACTGGTATTTTATACCATCATATTATGAATTTTACAGCTAAATTGTAATTTTAGACCAGTCACCATACATACAAAAATCCTGATTTAAAAAAATACTGTACTGATTTTATGCGATGTGGTGGAGATAGACCAATAGTGTATAACTCAATTTGCAGTTTTGAATGAGTGGACAGCTCTTTCAAAACTGCTTGGTACTCAAAAACCTCGATTTTTTTTATTTTATGACTAAAAAGTTTCTAAAAAAATTAAATTAAAAATTTAAAAAACCCCCGACCCAAACAAAAACTCTAAAAAGTAAAAAATAATATTTATAGGCCTTTTAATTTGAACGTAATATTTTAATCAGGGCATTGTCAAGTCGGGGGACGGCTAGGCCTCTGTTTGGCGTTTTCATTGACCGTCCCCCGACTTGACAATGCCCTGATTAAAATATTACGTTCAAATTAAAAGGCCTATAAATATTATTTTTTACTTTTTAGAGTTTTTGTTTGGGTCGGGGGTTTTTTAAATTTTTAATTTAATTTTTATTTCTTGCTTTTTAAACTTAATGTCTCCCTTAAATCACCATTTATCTATAATCTATTCATTGAGACCTTTTCAATGAGCCCAAACACGATACTTCTGCTGTTTGTTGGTGAATAACTTGGGTTTCCTGGAAATTCCAGGTGTTGCTCCAGCATCAGTTCAAGGTTTTTTTTTTCGTCTAATATCATTGAAGTAATAGAATCCCAAATTTTGAGTTGATCAGACCCATGGAAGAGGGTAAAATCCCTTTTCAACCAGAAAAGAGCTGATAATCTTCAAACGGCTGAACTGATTTTGATGAAACATATCTAAGAACACTCCCGACTAATACACCTTTCAAACAAAAAAAACTAAATCAAAATCGGTTCATCCGTTCGGGAGCTACGTTGCCTCAGACAGACACACACACACACACACACACACACATACACACACAGACACGTCAAACTTATAACACCCCGTCGTTTTTGCGTCGGGGGTTAAAAAGTAAATGCACCCAGAAAAAAATCTAAGACGAAATTTGTGCAACGGATGTCGGGGTGAGGAAAAGAATCCGAACGAATAGAAGTTATAAATAAAAGACGAGATCGTATGAAAATGACTGATATTGTGTGCTTTTAATTTAATTTTACACAGTTTGTAGGGTATGAACATTATTATATTAGGTCTTTACCTATGAAATTGCCGTTCTGCAGTACTGGCCATTTCAAATCAAAATAATTTTTGTTTGGCTAAGAATTCTAATTTCAAATTAATTTTATTTAAAAACATGGATTTTTTTTTCTAAAAGTAGTCATTTCTTTATTGATTAGTGTTACATTTTCATCGCATTTCAATCTTTTTCGTCATCATGGAAACGTTAAAAATTCGAGTAATTATGGAATATGAGTACCGTCGTGGCAGCAACGCGGCACAAGCGGCACGCAACATCAACGACGTTTACGGAGCTAACACTACAAACCAACGCACCACCTGTTATTGGTTTGCTCGCTTCCGTTCTGGAAATTTCGACCTGAAAAATGAACCTCGCGGTCGTCCGAAGACTTTGGTCGACAATGACGAATTAAAGGCGATTGTGGAAGCTGATGATACACAATCTACGGCTGAATTAGCAGCAGCTTTCGACGTTAGCGTCAAAACAATATTGGTCCATTTGTGTCAAATTGGCAAGGTAAAAAAGCTTGACAAATGGGTGCCCCACGAACTCAATGATCGCCAGCGCGAAGTACGCGTCGAGACGTGCCTTGCACTGCTCAACAGACACACAAATGAAGGAATTTTGAACCGCATTGTTACCTGCGATGAAAAATGGATTCTGTTTGATAACCGTAAGCGCTCAGCAAGTTGGTTGGATCCTGGTTCAGCACCTAAACAATGCCCTAAACGAAAACTTACCCCTAGAAAAGTGATGGTCACTGTTTGGTGGTCTAGCGCCGGTGTGATTCATCACAGCTTCTTACCAAACGGGGTGAGCATTACTGCAGATGTGTACTGTGAAGAACTGAACACAATGATGGAGAAGCTGGCGCATCTCCAACCAGCATTGGTCAATCGCTCGTCTCCGCTGCTCCTGCACGACAACGCGCGACCTCATACTGCACAGCAGACGGTCTCCAAGTTGCAAGAACTGGGGTTGGAAGCTCTCCGTCATCCGCCCTACTCACCAGACCTTGCGCCTACAGACTACTACTTTTTCCAGAATTTGGATAACTTCTTGGCGGGAAAAAAATTTAATACCCGAGAGGCAGTACAAAATGCCTTTGAAGAATTTGTTGCCTCCCGTCCAGCTGATTTCTTTAAGAAGGGCATCAATAAACTGCCACTGCGATGGCAAAGATGCATTGATTGCATGGGTGATTACTTCGATTAATACAAATAAAAAATTCATGAAAAAAATTCGTTTAAATTTTTTCATACAAAACGGCAATTTCATAGGTTCACCTATTAAATACTTATATATGAGCACGTCAAACTTAACAATACAGATTTAGAGTTCGATTTGAAAGATGATGATAAGACTATGTAGAAGCAAATATACAGCGAGAAAACATCAGTTTCGAAAGTAAATGTAAAACCAGAAGAAGAAAATCTTAAACCCTGTATTAAGGTCATGGGAAATTGGAAACCTAAAAAACCAGTAAAACTGAGCTCAATATTTGATTTACAATCAAATACGCAAGTTTTTGACAGCCCGTTATTTACAACTTGTTTGCGTACGCGCTTAGAGAAACCGATGCTGAACGCCAGATGAGAATGTGAATAGAATTTATTTGAAAGGGGTATTTCGCCTTCAGTTTTAGTAATATCGTTCCCTAGACAGCGTTTGATAGACTCGAGAGATGAGGCAGTAATTGTGTTGATATTCATGAACTGTTTTATAATGCTAGTTACCTAGTTTTAGCAGGATATCCACAAGACGTTTCCTAGTATTGGGTAATTTTAGCAGCCTCTTCATAGCGATTCTTGTCAACGTCTTGTTCTGAAATTGCACAGCACATAGTAATTACACTTGATATAGTGATTCAAAGTAGAGTGTGTTATTCTATCAACTCGGCAGTATAGATGTGATTGCTTGTGGCTCGTCCCGTCCATACATTACTCAAATGTGCGAATAGAGATTCACGACAGTGCAAACATAAATTTTTCTACTATTTGTAAGTATAATGTTTTCACAATACAAGCCCTAGTTTAGGATGCTAAAAAATGATGGAATTCATCGATGCAGAACGTTTCGGAAATCGCATCAGTTTCCTGGAAGGTGCTAATCTTGATTAATTAATGTTGCTTTTGTAATATTATGATTTACAACCAATCTTCTATTGTTTCACTGTATTTACAAAACGACTTGTATTTATTTAATTACTTCATGCGAACATACTGAGTTTTCGATATCATAACATAAAATTCTTCATGCCTGCCTCTATGTGTATAAGTATCGTGCACAGCTTATAAATCACAATTATTCACAATAGAACAATAACTCAATTTGATTTAATTGATTCGAAGACGTGTGACACATTGGCATGCATCGTGACAAAAACGCCATTTTATTTTATTTATTTATTTAGCGCCAGAAGTCTTTCTTCATTCATTTGCCTTAGAGTCTTTCGCTGCTTTCATCAAATCATCGGGATTAAAAGTGGCAAATTGTTGATCTTCGGATTCTACTATATAATTATTCATTGATTGTCTCTCTACACACTTCCTCCTTCCCGACAATTTGTAGTTCAGTATGTCGTCACACGGTTATTCTATTTTCTTTCGCAGCAAAAAGTGAGTACTTAACTATCATAAATGTCGATAACGGGTATAGTATCACAAACGTCTTGATTGGTTGATAACTTACCGTTCACCAGCGTAGTGGTAACCTATTCTCCTCAATAGACTACGCAAGCAGAACGTAGATGTTTTGTCATTCTACGTCTTAGCTTGTCAACATGTTAGTTAAAAATGTCTATTGCGCTTATAACTTACAATTCATAGCGATTGCTGCTATATGTACATGTGTCTCGAGTCTTTACCTACTCCCTTTTATCATTTACACAAGCACTCACCTCTTCCAGTTTATCTCCCCATTTTTCATATTCCAGTTTGAATGATTTGCGGTGGAGCTGCTTGTACCATCTGATTAAATGTTCCATGGAACTATGTGAAAAGTAAATTATTTAATGTAGTCTAATCATAAAGAATGCGATTAAACAGCCTTGTGGAGGTGACACGTCCTTATTGAAAGTACAATTCAATTAAAAATAACAATGAGAAGACTGAAGCAGAAAATAGACAAGACAATAGTAATTAAAATAACTAGTTAATTACTAAAACTCTCTTGACGATTAATCAATAAAATTACCGGAAAACATCGTAAACGATATGAATAACGACGATCCTTATTTCACGACTAGCAAGGTGCAAAATAAAGAAGAAAAAGTCGTAATATTCACCGCATATACACAATGATCGTAATTAGAGGCCTCGGTCAAAGACAATCGAAAACGAAAGGAAGCGGCCGCGGATGTGACGTCACGCGAGTCATAATGGACGACGGACGTAACCGAGGTAACAGCTTACACCTGATTGTCACTTCCGAAAATGTAAGTTGAGTTCATGTGTGTCATCATTAATGTGTGACTGAGATCCAGAAAGATAGACACATTATGGTAGGGTCTACTAAGTGCTGCTTTTAGTTCCTTTATTAGAAGAGGTTAAAGTCAAATAATTTATTTCAAGTAGGCCATTAACCGGTATTTGGAGCTAAATCGAATAATATTATGATTTCACTCTATCGCAATTTGCAGCATCCTAAAAATTCAATACATTCCATTAGCATGAAAAATATGAACATTGCAAATTCTAGGGAATTGTAGATTCTAGAGCAACCTTTGATACTGTTGCTTGAAGCTACTCGTATAATTCTACTACACACTCTAATGTCCACATTAGAGTCTTGAATTGTAAATGACTATACAGGGTCGTAGGGAAACGCAAACTGCAACGACGAATTCAGCACATGATTCTAGACACCCAAGCGTAGCAATGGTCCGTTGGTTATCAAAAAAGAAATCTGCTGTTTCATAGAAAGGCGCAATACGTATACCTACGCGGTAAAAGCTATACATTTTGCATTTTTTACAAAAAGGCAAAATGCAACAGCAAATTTTTTTTGTAGCCAGCGATATATTTTACACGGGGTGGTTCAGAATCAGTTACTTGAATCCGTGGTAACAGGTTGCGCTTCGATGTCTGACACTCTGTATCAAATGCAGTAACAACCGTAGTTAAACAATGATGTTCAAAACTGAGAAGCCATACTACATGCAACAAGAAGAATACACAAAACTTAATGCAAATCAAAACCGTATTAATATAATAAGCTTCACCCATTTCATGGTGTTGCGCGCATTACGCTGGAACAATGGGAGTAGTGGCCGGTCGATGACATTATACGCGTTTGGTATGCCCAATGGATTATCAGTTGTGTCGCGGACTTTAGAACTGTAACGTTTGCAAGGACTGCTTTATTACTTGTTTGGCCATGTGGCTATCCGGTGTTAGGTTGGTCATGGTTTGCTTCTAATACAATTTTGATTTGCAATCAATTATTGGATTTCTCAAACATCAATGTCTTGGGTCCTTCGTAATCTGTTAATACTTTCTGTAACCATCAAGATCACTGAAGCAGCTGCCATTTCAAAATTTTATATAGGTTCTAAGTAACGCAGGTTGGGATATGTTTCCATTATTTTAATGGAAATCTATTCAAAGTTGCCCAACGGCTTATGAACTTTGTACGATACTGTGAAAGGTAGTGTTCCTCGAAATGGATCGATTTAAATAACCTATAGGATATTGAACTAACGAAGAAGTGACTTGTTTCACTCAAAGACTCACACTCGCACTTAGGGGCTGAGCAAAAAAAAAAAAAGATCGAAAGAAAGGTGACCAAAAACGAAGGAATATCGCGAGTTGCCAATGCGACTGTGTGTAGGTCGTGGAACAATAAATTTCACGGGTATAAATCGCGGGCAGAAACTAATTCATCATATGACTGAAAACGAAACTTCGTTGCAAGCAGTTATTAGGAAAACAAATTGAAATTGCAAGATCTATTTGTAATATCGGATGATCTTCCAACAGCCTTGCATGAAACGCAACCGTTGAACAAATCGCAGTGTGCTCAGGTGCGAAGTATATACTTATGCATGTTTTGCAAACAATGCAGCAATGAGTGCTGAAGGCTACAAGGTCACAGAATGACTGATAGTATGTGTGTTCTTAGGAAACGAATGTCTGCGGTCGTCTTGAAACATAATATTATATGTCTTTAAAAATGTTTTTGGTTGATTTGAGAGTTGAATGGATTGTGCTCAGCATGCTTATAATGTTTTGTTACATGTCGATTACGATCATAAACATGAATTATTACTTTCTTTATAAAACAACTCTTTCTAAAATTCAGAAAACATTCTGGATACTATTCTCTGGCACCTATTACGTATTCATTTTGGTTTCACATGCTGAGTTCATTTCAATTAGGGTCCTTCATGGCATATAATTAATCCACAAAAAATCAATCTGCCTAGACTTTTCCCAACTATGTTGGGTTCGGCTTCTCCGGTCTAACCGGACGTAAGTAGGTCAATAACAGTATTTAACATGAAGCTACAGCCTATTTGACCACCATAACCCAGTTACTAGGCAATCCGATACCCTTTGGTAAGACTGGCTGCCTGACTCGTGCTTTTGACGATCCGTTACGACTGTCAAAGATACATTAATGACAGCTAGGACCAACGGCTTAACGTGCTTGCCGAGGCACGGAGGGGTCTTGGTATTTAAAGATGGTCACCCATCCACGGACCAACCGCGGCAAGCGTAGCTTAACCTAATCGATCGACCCGTGTGGTTGTTATTTATCACCCACAAGCCAGTCAGCAATAGGATATTTGTCATCAGTAATAGTGAAATACATTCAAGCATTGTTTTATAATAGACTACATACAAACGTTCAACTACATGCCTTTGCCTCGTTACCTAATTTCCCCGCAATTGACATACGCATGACGTCATTGAAAGCAAATATATAATATAAAACAAACCAACCATTCATTTGCAGCTTATTTCACGGTCCTCAAACACGGCGTCACAATAATATGAGCAAACATTGAATTAGTTGATGATAAGCTGAATAGTTCTAATGTAGGTGTGACAACTATCCCTTAATACTGTATATATGTCGCATTACATTACCATTAACTTCCTTTTAATTAGGCTTTTAATTAGCAGCGGGGTACTTGTGTAAACACTAACAACAGGAATGTTCCACAATATTCATTCCGTTATTAACGTTGTTGAACAGATACATTTTTCGAACATATGAAGCAATGAATTGATAATATTCTTCAAAATGATTCTGATTGATAGGGTGCGGGTTATAAGGACTTGCATCATGTTTTGTTTGTAAGTAGATAGCTAGTACAATAATTGACATTAGCTCTGTGGAGGCGATCGACGGCGGCGATATCTCGCGTCCGCCCTGGTCCAGGCCTTGGTACGGAGCGAGAGTGCATGGGTAGCCGTCACCTCCTTCTGCGAAGCAGTGATGCTCGCGTAGAGGGAGGCGGCGCACGTGAGGAAGAAGCAGTATATGCGCCCTCACGGCCTTAGTCGCCGCAGGAGACGCCCTGGGCGTCAGGAATCCCAGGCTGATTCCCGGCCACCATAGGCGTGGGCTTGCAGACGGCGAGTAATGAGTAGCTCGCCGTCCGGTAAAGAGCAAGCCCAGGTCGACGGCACATTGTGTTCCACGCGCGCCTCAAAGAAATGTAAGCACAAACCGATGGGGCCCGCAAGGGCTGATGCCTGCCAGGGGTGCGGGTTGTTCGAAAGAGATACCGCCGCCCCTGGCACACAGGCTACTGAGGGAACACGGGTGTGTTTTAGTCAGTAAAATTCTGACACGTCCTCCTGCTCCACTCAGAGCGGGAGTAGTTATTTGATGATCTCACAACAACAAAAATAAATAATTAACATTAGCTCTGCTACTTTTATTCATTTATTTCTGTCTGGGAGCAATTTTACTGAATTTAAATAAAACCCAATCAATTTCATCAAAATCAAAATCAAAATATTTTTATTTCATATAAACCTGCATGGGCACTTATGAAACGTCAGAAGCTAGGTGCACGGTTCCAAAATGTTGTTTCCTATGGAGAAGAGCCGGCAAGAAACTCCACGGTTACTCTTTTAAAAATGATTGGCTTTAACAATGTTTTCAGATATAAAATGTATGGGAGGACAGTGCAGGCCTGTAAATAAGTACCAGGTACTTAGACGAATCCAGAATAGAAAATCGTCTACAAAATCATCAACTGTCAAACCCATCTAACCTTCAAACGTAATAATGTTTCAACGTAAACTACCTACTGGTTGTTGTTTTAGTCTGCCACTACAAGTAACATTCGATTTAATACGTCTGCAGTTTTAGCACGAGAACCGTAGACAAGCGTTTTGTCGTCGGAAGACTAGACAAAAATGACGTTTACGTATAGACAGTTGACAGTTTTTCACCGAGAAGTTTAGACAAACGATTTCTATTCTACAGTAAAGTAGAAATAGAAAGCGTGGCATAGCTATTTACAACTATTCAACATTCTTCCGACTCTACAAATAGCCGTCGGAAGAATAGTGGTCATCTATTTCGTTTAAACTGTCAATGTTCTTGGGATTGAGATTTGTGAACAACGTTTAGAGGATTCGTTGTGAGTAAGTATGCAAGTTTCCTAAGAGATTTGGCTCTAGATCCCAGAAACTGAGTCTGACTATAAAAATACACTGCACGAGTTCCTACATTAAACAAAGTACAACAAACCGTCCGGTGCACCAACAGGAACAAAGCAATAAAGTTGGAATGGTAATAGATTAAATAATAATTGTTGCACTCATTCCTGCGGCGTACTAAACCTAGATATCCTTGCGCTGCCAACCAGTGTAGGGTTACGCGGTGTGATGAAATTGGTGAAATATATTCGTGTTGTATTAGATATTGTTGAAAGACAATCTCCGTCCACAATATCCTTACTAAGATAAAACAATATTATCGTCAGTCTACTAGCAGTTCTCTTTTAGACACAAGCCTCCATTACAAGCCAATAACCTCGATATTTGGCTACTCTCTTAATTTATATCAGAACTATTCGGGATCTAATGACTGTGGCCCAGTTTGAACGAGAAAACTTACTACTTGGTGAGTTGCAGCTGAAAATCAGCGTCAGGTGGTGCATCCTGTGTTGCCATCTGACATTATGCTGAGCTGAGGCCCTTTTGGAATTCATAAAATTCTTGTGTTTTATTTATAGTTCTAAGGTTTTATAAGCTGTAATGCCAATAAACGCATTTTTCTTTATTACTTTTTTCTATTTTTTGTAAAAAATAATTTTCGAGGAAGGCTTTTAAGCTATTTAACATCACGCTTTGAACCTTAGGAGCGAAATAAACATATAGATCTCTCAGAAAGAACGCTAAGCGAAAATGAAG
Organism: Polymixis flavicincta; assembly: GCA_949987655.1. Taxonomy (NCBI): domain Eukaryota; kingdom Metazoa; phylum Arthropoda; class Insecta; order Lepidoptera; family Noctuidae; genus Polymixis; species Polymixis flavicincta. The sequence continues at coordinate 23,627,994 of OX465177.1, forward strand.
TAATATACCGTGCCACGGTGTCGTGGAAGCAAGAAATTAAACGCAGACGTAGTCGTGGGCAGAAGCTAGTCATTCATATTTAAGTTTAAAATCTTTGTTTCTCTATGCTGAAATTCCCTAACTAATAAGCCCCTTTCTTTGCTCACAGCTCCTTCAAAACCTGGGCAAGGTAGACCGGACCCTCGACGACATATTCGAAGAGCACCTGCAGAACTTCAACAGGCAACACCAGCAGGCCACCAGGCTTCAGAAGGAGTTCAACAACTACATAAGATGTATACGAGGTGAGGACCCAATAATCATTGATGGAAGACTTCCCTCATCGGGACATGACATACGTTTACTCCACAAATATGTCTTCGACAGCTTGATATCTGTAGAATGCTTGGCTTTCCTCTTCGACCTCCTTTCTACGTGTTACTTTTTCATCCATCTGTGCACTTGCCATTTCGACCTGATATACGATTCAAGCTGATATACGAACGACTTTTGTATGTGGGGCAATCTCAAATACCGATGAAGACTTCGTCACCGGTCACGCTACGAAAGAATTTAAAATTGTCGACACGTGCAAAACTGGACCGCCAGTTCTCTCATAATACTTAGCAGCTAGTTTGACCTAACAACGAACTAAGAGGCAGGACGTAGCTGATCATTTGATCTCCACATCCTTTGTACCTTTGTGTGAACACAAAGAACCAGCATTTGAGTTTCAAAGCACTCTTCCTGGTACTTCAGTTATAGACTTTCGCTAAATTGCGTCAATTCGATCAAAGGAATGACGAATAACTAACATTCGGATGTGCAGAGATTCTTGAACTTCTTCTGGGTGCGTGCCAAGTGTGTGCACATATGCTACGACAAATAGTTCGCAGTTTGTAATTAGGTCTAGAGTAATGAAAAAGTAAAAGAGTTGCTTGTGAAAAAGGGAGTAATCTCTGAAAATTCGAAGGCAGAAATGACACAGCTTTTTTTTTTCTGAGCGATGAATCGTCATCATTGCAGCTATAAAATGTCTTACCCTAAAATTGCCACAATGGGAATGCTTTGTAGGATAATATATTTTGACTGCCCCGTTGGTCTCATCTCGACCGACCCAGATCGGGCAGTGTTATTGGGTTTTTCCATTTGGATTTTCTGAATAACAGCCCTGAGTTTACAAGTTGGCGGTGTGATATTACCGTGCCTCGAAAAGCACTTTAAGCCGTTGATTCTGCGCCTGATCTCTCTCCAGTCCTGTCTGTTTACGAGTCTTTCAATCGTATTATGAGAGTCAAGGAAATGAGAGTGCACCTATGCGCACACCCTTATGTACTACTAGCTTTTGCCAGCGGCTTCGCCCGCGCGGAATTTAACTCCCTCAGGGGTAGAATATCGAAGAATCCTTCCTTATTCCTTGTAAAGGGAACCTCTTTGCAAAAGTTCAGCTTTCTAGGTCCAAGGGTTTGAGCTGGGCCTTGATGCGTCAGTCAGTCAGGACTTATCTTTTATTTATGCACTATAATTCTCCCGCACCGAAGGCTAGTCTCCGTTGTATACCGCCATGACCGAAATACGGTCTCGAGGACTATTATTTTAAATTTTATTTTACTGACCAAATGAATCTTCTTCTATAGGTTACCGTCAGATCCTTACAATATATCCAAATCAGAATGTTATTTGATTTCTCTACTCCATCTTCCCCAGCGGTGCAAACAGCGTCGAAGACGTTGATGGAAGCCATCACGGAAGTGTACGAGAGCGGGTGGTCTGGCCACGACCTGCTTTATGTGCAGGCGCAGAACTTGGAGATGCTGTGGCAGGACTTCTCGCACAAGCTGGGCGACCAAGTGCTCATACCGCTCAACACGTACACCAACCAGTTTCCTGAAGTCAGGGTAAGTTGTTAAATAGACTCTATTACAGCTTTCTGTGACGACAGTCAACTAAGATGTATACAAGGCGCTTCTGCTGGAAATCTGATCAAATTGCTTCTGCAGGAAATCTGATCAAATTGCTTCTGCAAGAAATCTGATCAAATTGCTTCTGCAAGAAATCTGATCAAATTGGATTTTGGTTTATAACTAGAAGATTTTTTTTTTTCATTCAGCTCTGGCTAGATGATAAGTGTTGAAGAAAACTGTGTTCTGCGAATGCAATGCTCTAGATATTTGAAACAGAGGCCCCGAAACACTGACATACTCAATGTGTTTACCTCGCTGCTACTAAGATCCGTCCATAACAGTCTCAGTAAAGTACGATTTTGAATAGCCTAAAACTGCAGCATCAATGTACGTTTACCCTAACGTTATAAACCAAACTGTGAATTTAGAACGAAATAATTAGGTATCCCATAAATAATGTGATGAAGAGTTAAATGATTTGGGAGAATCAAATTAATTTAGTTATTAACCTTTTAATTATTTTAATTGAGTCTAAACGAGGTTAATTAGACATGATATTTTTTTATTAATAACACTGCAAATATACGAGTTTACGCTCGACTACTTTTAGAGGAAGTCGACATCAGTTTCAACCAGGAGTTAAAACAACATAAATAATTTAATAGGTCTTGTATAATTTTTGTGAGTAATGATGTTTTTTTACAGAAAAAAATCGAGAAACGTGGTCGCAAGTTGGTTGACTACGATGGCCAAAGGCACAGCTTCCAGAATCTGCAATCGAACGCTACAAAGAGAAGGGACGATGTGAAGGTGACTACAATAATTGTTTTACTTTATGAATAACTAGCTTTTGCCCGCGGCTCCGCCCACGTAGCTGTCTGTTATCGCGTAAAAAAGTAACCTTATGTCCTTCTCCATATCCTCTCCTATTTCTCTGCCAAATTTCATGACAATCGGTTCAGCGGTTTAGGCGTGAAAGCTTGAAAAACAAACAGACAGAGTAACTTTCGCATTTATAATTAGTAGGGATAATGTGAGATTGTTTGCCAAAATCTTTAATTATCTGTTCCAAAGCATTTATAAAGCTGTAACATGTAGGCTTTTATTTAAAACACTTTTGCTAAAAGGACCCAAGATTTTTGTGTTAAAGCAAATCGACATATAGCTTTTCTCTTAACGTGATATTTAAACAATTTATTATTTAATTTCATGTATTATAATTATAATTTATTAACCTAATATGGCTTATTTTCCAGGTGACTAAAGGCAGGGAACAACTAGAAGAAGCCAAGCGCACATACGAAGTCCTAAACTCTGAGCTCCACGACGAACTGCCCGCACTCTACGACTCCCGCGTTCTATTCTACGTCAACAATCTGCAAACACTCTTCTCGGCTGAACAACTGTTCCATTTTGAAAGCCATAAGGTGAGAGAATTGGTACGAAGACGCTTTTTCTTACTTATATTGTTTTTTTTTCCGTAATAAATAACATTTCCATCCCATTTTTGTCCTTATAGATTATTAATTATCATAGGACCTAAAACAGTACCTTTTGGGACACTGAACTTCAGTCTAATTTTAAATAACTCGTGTGGTTTTAATTATACAGCCCTCAATCATGAATGCAATAAATCCCAAATAAACTGTCTGGCCCGCAAAATTAAACAATGAAGATATTAATCGCATGTGTGTGTTTGTAGTTTATTGCCTAGCATGGTACCTATAAAGACCATTTTTTTTTATTTTTTTTTAAGTAACACTAGAAATATCCGGATCGCGATCTAATCAGACAGTGACTGATTGCTGATGGTGAAAAGTCGGTCTCAAACTCAAAATCAAAGCATTTATTTCAATTAATTTATGGTCACTTTTGAACGGTCAAAAAGTCGGTCAGTTAGTCGGAAAGTATATATGGGCAAAAACTCCAATTAACCCCAACTCTACTTTTAAATCAAGTTATTTCAAAATAGGGTACTTACATTATTTTTGTCGTTTCTATAATTATATGAGCACCATGGACCTAAAAAACACATCGTCTCACCAGGAGTAATAGCCAACTTCTGGAGCGAGGTGGGCTGGTTGGAATAACCACTGACGGCCGCCATGGCTCACGCACAATGGTCCACTTAAAGGACTAAGTACGGAAACCAAACCCAATAACATAGAACACATCATCTGTGTTTCATTGATTTTGTTAAACCGGTTTATTGAGTCTCTTATTGTTTCTTCTCTTTGGGTCCTAGAATCAGTTCTTCCTTATGATTTCTTGTGTTGCTAGAAGTAGAAGTACTACATGAACATAATGCAGCATTGCATACTAAGCGGGCATGCCCTTTAAGCCTGGCTTTTATTTAGGTTTAAAATTCTGTTTACGTTTTGGTTTTTATTGTTTATTTCTGCTTGAGTATAGTTTTCAATATTTTGTTGGTTTAATGGCGTGTGCTGGCTGACATATGTATATGGCAAACAATATTATTTAGTGTTTTGTGTTTCGTTATTTTAATTACTTACTACTGTATAGAATCAAGTTTACCTAACTTAACAGACATCTGTGTTGCTGGGGAGTTTCTTACGCCATTTCTCCTTCCCAGCTAAAGCAAGCGGTGTATGGCAGGCCTTTTGTAGGACTGTCTTATGTGATTTTGACGTACAAAAAGAGCTAATCTCAACCCAGTTTGAATAAATGACATTTTTGTTATATTTTTTATGAAGTTGTTTGTAATTATCTCATCCCATTCTCCAACCCCAATTCCAGGTATTCGGCGAACTGGAAGTGATAACGGACAAGCTAGCCACGGACTGCCAGCGCGGCTCGTACAGCAAGAAGGCAAACAACTTAAGCATCAACATGAACAACATCTCCCCGGCCTCCTCGCCCAACGCGACCCTCAACACGCACAACGGAAAACCTGCCTCACCCACCGATACTGTTCAGAGTGAGTTGGGGAGATTTGGCTTTGGATATTGGAGAGTAGGGCTACAGAAAATTGGGAAAATAGGGCTTATGAAAGTTGAGATTTGGTTGCACTGTCTGTAATAAAATCGGAAGTACAATATATTATGTATTGTATAGTTAACTAAAGGTTTGCTACTGATGACGACGCAGGCCTGAGAGCAGATAATTTAGGGTTTTAGGGATGTAACACTAGGACAAAATTGAATGTTTTACAAAACAGACAGTACAATCAAAACTCTTAATTTCTCTGAATTTTGAAAACAAAAGTTGAAAAAAAAAAGTTTTTTAAAAAATCCCAACGCTGTGTTTTTGCTTTTGTGTTGTGTTCTAGTAAGTAAATAATTGGATTGAAATGTTTTGAGTGATTGCTTCCTAAAAAATAATCTTACTATGAAATAATATTAACTGTGACCATTTATTCTAATTGATTGGGAGATGATTCAGTTACACATACAACGATAAATATGTTTTAATGAATCTTCATATACTGTGCTATTTACTTTGATTAAATAGCGTAAGTTTAGTACACTTCACTACTCCTACACTTCTTATAAAATGAGCATTTGGAAACTTCGTCACCTCCCAACTGCAACATTAACAATGCGACAGCTGAGCATGTGTGTGTGTGTGTGTGTAGCGCCCCCCTCCCCCGCGCTCAACGGCTCGTCCCCGCCGCCGTCGCCGCCCGGCGCAGTGCTGGCGGCCACCACTGACGACACCCGCACCGACACCCGCACCGACTCCCGCACCGACTCCCACAACGACAGCCGGCCCGCACCGGAGCCGCCCGCTAAACAAACCGAGGCGCCCACGCCGCCCGCCAAGAGAGAAGACAAGGCCCTAACAGCCCCCGTCACCAACAACAATGTAGAAAAGGAAATCAGTGACAAGAAGGTGGAGGAACTGTACGATATACCTGTTGGTGAGTATGCCGCCCTGGTACTGTTAGCCGCTCGAGATCAGACGGATTGACGCAGATTCAGCAGTACTGCTGTGTTTTTGAACTTCGAACAGTTTATGGGGCCCTTGTAATTTTGATAGTATATTGTGTTAGCCGCGAAATGTTTGAAGGAAGATGTCCTCAGCTGTTCTTCGAACTCCGTGCAGATTATGGAGTCCTGGTACTTTTAGTAAGTAAGGGATGAATCTTCAAGCCCTTCAAAATTGGCCCCGAGAATTAGCAGTAAGATATTTTTTCGAGTTTTACATGGTTTTTGAAGTCCTGATACTTACATTGAGGTGATTGTATCTTCAAGCTTATTGTCAGACAATCGTATGGTAAGTATAGGGGAGAAGAACGTATCAGCTAGATGGTATTCAGTGTCGTGGTAGATAGACGCATGGCTATAGCTATTTTATTTAAATAGCAACTCAATAATGCAAAAAATTATTTTAATGCAATCACTTTAACTTCTAATAAAATTAAATATGCAGTAAACACCCCCACGATATTTATTAAAAAAAAAACATTCATATCACTATACCACAGCATAAGTAATTCAAAAGTTCAATTGATTCACTGAGCCACAGAGTAATTACATTCAGCAATCCCACACTACTTTATTGCAAAAACTTGCACATATACACTGTTCAGTAGACAAATAGAAAGTCGCAATTCTCTCAGGATCGCCAGTACCGCCGGAGAAGTCAAATAATAACTCGGAGGAAAAGAGACAAGTAGATGTAGAACCAAAGGACGAGAAAGAGAAGGAGAATGACAGTGAGAACAAGAACGACGAGGTGTACGACATACCAATAGGTAAGTCATGGTCTGGGAGAAATATAAACGAGAGAGTTGGGATAAATACTAAAAAAATCATTCGTAAATATCATAAAATTATCGTTTATATTTGCAAAATAAACTATCAGACCCCTTTCGTAAAGGCCTGTTCACACTATTGCATTAACAGGCATATTTTGAAACAATAAATCCAGAAGAATCCAGTTTGATAAGAATGTTCAAAAGTATTGGATACAGATTAAAAATGTTCAAAAGTATTGGACATAGATTAAAAATGTTCACAAATATACACCAACTTTGTAGATACGTTTTTTCGTGTTACTTTCCCATGCTAATTGGTTTTATTTTGGTTTGGTTTTCTCATGTTAAAATGACCTATAACTATGAGAGTCAATTATAAAGTGCTTTAAACGGCTGTGTGAATAGGTCTTCTTCAATCTTAGTAAATAACGCTCATCGGTGGGGGAGCTAATAGCTCAGCGCTTATATCGTAAGTTATACAATAACAACCTTTAATATTTATAAAAATATGAATTTAGTCGACGGATAAATTGTTTTTACCCGACTGCCAAGTTGCAACGGTTTTTCGTTGAAATCTTGGGTGAATTACAATACAATTTATTTTTCGGCGATTTCTTTGTATTATATACTTGATATATATTTCCATAATGCTATATTGTATTTATATTCACTATATCTATAGGTTTACCGGCTGATAAACGTATGTAAATATTCATATAATATGTATGGCTTTTACTTTTAATTTTGTGTGCAAACGATTTCGCCTTTTAGTTGTTTTACGCGTGTAATTGTTAACCATTAATACTGCTTTTGGTATTTGAAATAAATTATGTATGTATTAGTTATGTTTACCATGGGAAATAAGAACTTTCTTACTAAAAAGTATCTTAAAAATTAAATCTGTTTAGTGATGTCTCACTGGGCATGAAAATGACAGAAAGGAATAACAAATAATGTTAAAGTATTTATTTGGTTCACCAACAATTGTATACACTGGTATAAGTAAATGAAACAAAAGCAACAAATCAGAATAAAGTGTAACAATCACTTATAGGTAAACTCAGCATTCACACAAAACGTTGTTGTAACTTACAAAAAATTTAGAAATAAAAGACTATGTTATAATAAAGTTGCACTGAACAAAAATAACTCAATAAATTAATTTAAATAAACTTAAAACAAGATCAAAACAAACTATGGTAATACAAAAAATTGGTAAGTAATAAATAAGTAGCTAAATTGAAACAGTGATACAACGCAGGGCCAAGAAACTCAATGTTCGGGGAGATACTTTAAAAGCTGGCTTTCAATTTGCCTTAGGTATTTAGGTATTAGTAAATTAGGTATAGTTACCTAATAATGTTTTAACGCCCAGCAGTGGACGTCTTTCGGCTGAAATGATGATGATGATCGTGATGATAGGTACCCAATAATTGTTTACTGTTTATCATATTTCGCTTCTACTGTCACCCTTTTTCTCAAACGACACTTTGAAATCACATTTCTGTTTCCACAGCACAAATAAGGCGTGAGAAAGTGAAATGGATGGCTTTGATTTAAAATGCATTTTAATCCAAAGCCTCTCTGACAGAATTAACGTTCCAAACAATTGTTTGAGATAAGGAAAAAATGTAAAATTATAAATTGCTACAGTTTCATATCAAATCAAATCAAATCAAAATATTTTTATTTCATATAAACCTGCATGGGCACTTATGAAACGTCAGAAGCTAGGTGCACGGTTCCAAATTGTTGTTTCCTATGGAGAAGAGCCGGCAAGAAACTCCACGGTTACTCTTTTAAAAATAATTGGCTTTAACAATATTTTCAAATTACAGAGATTAAATGTATGGGAGGACAGCGCAGGCCTATCAAAAAGTACCAGGTACTTAGACGAATACAGAATAGAAAATCGTCTACAAATCTAGTCAGTAAGGCCTACAACGTTCTCTCATTCACAATATGTAAAATAATCTACATAAATAAAATGAACCTAAATAAAATTGATGTATAATGTCAATTAATGACGAGAATATGTCAGCATTGTAAAAATAAAAAGAATTAAAAAGAACTTTGTATTTGAGAGCAGTTAATAGACTTTCACATAGTTATGCTGTTAATGAGGTACCAGGGAAGCCACATGTGCAGAAGGAATTAATGCCAAACTTCCCTGTCTTCAACGTAGTCTTTTATCTTATAATATGCTTTTTTGATAAGGACACGTTTGATGTGGGTTTTAAACTTTCCATCGCTAAGTTCTGTAACCGACTTTGGCAACTTGTTATAGAAGCGGATACTGTTTATTAGAAATGACTTGCTAGTTTTAGTCAATCTAAATTTTGGAATCACAATTTCATCTTTACTACGTGTATTCAGATTATGGAAATCGCATCGTTTTTTGAAAAGGCCTAAGTTTTTGCGAACATACAAGATATTTTCTAGGATGTAAAGAGAAGGCAGAGTTAATATATCAATTTCGCTGAATTTGTTTCTAAGAGACTCGCGAGGCCCCATTTTATAGATTGCGCGGATTGCCCTCTTTTGTAAAATGAAAATTGAATCTACGTCAGCTGCCGATCCCCACAGCAGAACGCCATAAGACATAATACTGTGAAAATAAGCAAAGTAAACTAACCTAGCTGTGGCTACATCAGTCAACTGCCTTATCTTTCTTACTGCGTAAGCAGCTGAGCTTAATCTACTTGAAAGAGCTCTAATGTGAGCACCCCATTGCAATTTTGAATCTAAAGTAATTCCCAAAAATACAGTTTCCGAAATAGCATCCAGTTTCTTGCCATCAAGTTTTAAGTTTAGACCTACTTGGGGTACATTTGGTAACGAGAACTTAAGACATTTAGTTTTGTTCGCATTGAGTAAAAGATTATTAGCAGCAAACCATTTCGAAAGAACAGCTAGACTATCATTGACATGTAAGACATCCGTATCTTTCCTATCTATTCTAAAAATAAGAGAAGTGTCATCAGCGAATAAAATTATATCCGAGAATTTAGCCATCAGGTAAGGAAGGTCATTAATATAAACTAGAAATAAAAAAGGGCCAAGAATTGAACCTTGAGGCACGCCCATCTTAACTAGAGACCCCGAGGACGTCACCCCATTAACGTTTACTTTTTGCTGCCTGTTTGATAAATAGGAAAGTACAAGATCAGCAGCTTGTCCACGAATTCCGTAGTGGTGTAATTTACAGATCAGTGTATTGTGGTCAACGCAGTCAAACGCTTTTGAGAGGTCACAGAAAATGCCAATGGCGTCCTGGGAATTCTCCCAGGATTCCAAAATGTGACTGATGAGTTTTACTCCTGCGTCAGTCGTCGACCTACCTTTCGTGAAACCAAACTGTCGACTATGTAAAATCCCATTCGAGTTAAAGTGTGATAACATCTGGTCCAGCATGATTTTTTCATAAATTTTGCTCAATGCTGGAAGCACAGATATAGGTCTATAATTAGAGGGATCGCTCTTACTACCCGATTTGAAAATTGGTACTACTTTACTATGTTTCATTAAGTCAGGAAACGTACCGCTGTCTAAACATTGATTAAATATGCCTGTTAGGACAGGGGCAATTGTGTCAATGATATTTTCGAGAACTTTAACGGAAATCCCCCATAAGTCTTCAGTGTTTTTTATGTTAAGACTTTTAAATGCTGTTTTAATTGTGGCAATAGAGATGGGTTTGAATTCAAAACTTGGAATGTCCTTGCTGAAGTTTTCTTTAAGAAGAGATTCAGCTAATACAGATGATGAGGGGAGAGATTTCGTAACTTCTATTGGGATGTTGGTAAAGAAATTTTCTAGAGTCTCAGCAACTTGTAACTTATCTGAAATGGTTTCATTATCAATTTTTAGAGCTAACTCATTCTGATCTCGCTGTTTTGTGTTTCCAGTTTCTTTGTTAATTACCTGCCACACAGCTTTTATTTTATTTTTAGAGATACTAATTTTGTTACTTATTAATTTAGATTTAGCGTGAGCGCAGACTCTTTTGAATATCTTAGAATAGTTTCTTACATAATTATGAAGGGCCTGATCAGAAGTCAATGATTTTTCGTGATACAAATTATATAAAATATCTCTGCTTTTTCTAATGCCAGCAGTGGCCCATTCGCTAAATTTTGGTTTAGTAGCTATCGTAACTTTTTTTACAGGACATGCTTTATTGAATTCTTTGCATACTGTAGAAAAAAATGTGCCATAGTTTATATTGGGGTCTTGTGAATCAAAGCTCGCTGTTGAGAGCTTGCTAAGAACATTATTATTAAAAGATTTCAATTTATTTTTAGTCAGAGGTCTCAATTCAATGGTTTTATCTAGATGTAACTTTTGATCTAAGTCAAACAATACAAGCTGACCAGTATGGTCTGACCTGACGCCACTAATTAAGGAGGAGTCCTTTATTTTGCAATTAGTAAATACGTTGTCTATGCATGAAGCTGTGGTTGCTGTTATTCTAGTCGCTTCATTAAATATACATTTTAAATTGAATGATTTAAACAAAGAGACAAGCTTACTTTTTTCTGGTGAATTAACTAATAAATCAATATTTAGGTCACCACACACAAAAACTAATTTATTATCTTTGAAAAGTTTACCTAATATTTCTTCCATAACTATCAAAAATGATGACAAATTCGTGGCTGGTGGTCTATACACAGATAAGAAAGTATGGCCCTCAACCTCCGCACATGCTACCTCACATAAGCGATCAACAGAGCAAGCGGTGATATCCTTTCTTTCCTTATATCTAAAACAACTATTACACAATATCAAAGTACCACCCCCTATCGAAGACCTATTGTACGCACTGGCAACTGAAAAATTATTTACATTAAACAACATCCTATCCGGTTTTAACCAAGTTTCAGTAAAACATAAGATATCCATATGATATTTATCTATTAACATTTCCACGTCTAGAATTTTGCCAGAGAAGCGATTTATATTTTGGTGATACAGTAAAATACACTTATTATGCTTCTCTTTTGTCGCGATACCTACTCACATACTTGTATGTATGTATGAATTTGTAGCATTTTCTATTTATTTCATTAATATAAAACGGGCAGCGCCAAATACATTAGTTAAATACAAATACAACAAAAACAAAACAACTTCTCCACAGTCATTCACTCATCTAACAACACTCTCCAGACCTGTGGCGTGCAGTCCATAAATACAGAAAGACACTGCCTACCCTACCTTACCCTACCGAAATCAAATAAATATTTAAAACTTATATTATTTTATCAATAAACAAAAAGTCTTTATTCATAAATTAGCTCCTCATATCGAGCGTCGGTCGTATCATTAGAATCATCGATACACTACCCGTTCGTTCGTACAATTTGACGCAACTTCGCATTGCGATGCACTAGCGCCGCTGAGTGCCTCGGGAGAGACGAACTATTCACGTCTTAGTGTTTATATGTGTGCTCTCGTGGTCATGCAGATTTATTGGGTGCGCGTTCCTATACACGTAGCACACAATGTAACAATTAACGAACACAACCGTACAGGGTAGTCACTGGCTTTTTACGCTTTTTCACAACACGATGAATTACGAAACTTACTGAAGCTTTCCGAACAAAGTTGGCTATGCGACTATTTTAAAAAGTAGCAGTGTTTCATTGAATTGTTGCTACATAAACAACCATTACTTTTATTACAAGCTTTTATTTAGTTTCACCTGTCCCGGTGTCTGTAATTAAATCTTGCAAGTTAAATTTGACCCACTTCCCGGTTTCCGATTAAGCTGAAATTTTTCTTGCATATGTATATCGCGTGACAATGCAATATTATGATGACATGGAGCTGATCTGATGCTGGAGCTGGAGGTGGCCATAGGAAACTGCAATAAAACGACACAACCCCATCGAGTTTGAGTTCGTTTGATTAGTAATTGACGAGTACTTTTATCCTGTATGGTAACCAGGGTCTGCTTGTGGAGCTGGAAGGTGGCCACAGATACATAACACTTTAAGTGCTCAAAACAACACATATGTGTGGGTTCTACGAATTATTACGAGCTAAATAACGGAAAAACGCTGCTACGAACTACGACGCGCCGTAGTAAATCCCTCATCATAAATAATAAAAATATAACTGGAAGTTTTTTTTTTTTTTTTAACTAGCTTTTATGATTACTTGTTAACAAAACGAACTAAAACGTAAAAAAATAAATTAATTTCAATTCCGTCCACGAACACATCACATTGACATATCTCTGACATAATAATGATCAAAGTTAGAATCTTTACACTAAGCGTTTCAACAACCCAGCGATATCTCGTATTTCCCATGGTAAACTGACCCAACCAACCCAACCACCTCCCCCCCGCCCTAACCACGCCCCGCCCACAGGGGCGACGCTGGCGGGCCTGCCGCCCGGCACGCTGTACCGCGTGCGCGCCACGTACCGCTACACGCGCGAGGACTCCGACGAGCTCAGCTTCGACGTGGGCGAGACCATCCGCGTCGTGGAGTACGACGATCCCGATGAACAGGTAGTTAGTACCTCTTTGATGACCTTTTTAAGTTAAGAACGAGTTTGGGTCGCTGAAATAGCCCCATGAGGCTCTTATGGGAACGTCATAGTCCCTTAAGTGCCCAACTAAAACACTAAGAAATGGTGAAGGGCAGGCATTTCGTGGAGGCCTGGCGATATGGGACCACTTGTGCCGTGAAGGGACGATTTGGTCCCTTTTGCCCCTAGATAAAACAGCAGGAAATGGTGAAAGGCAGGCGTTTCATGAGCTGTCTTATATACGAAGTTTAAAAAAAAACTCAGCCTAGAGTCTTGCTAAGGCAGGAAGTGTAGTGAAGGAGAAAAAAATTAAGAAGGGCCTTTTCCCAGCAAGGAAACGGGCTCGTGGGCTAGATTATACTAATGGTCTTTACCGAGCTCTTTTGACTTTGCTGTAAAGTGCAATCAGCGGACAAAATAAAACGAAATATTTTTATGTGTCTTTCTTTCAATTTGCTTTTTCGAGTTGGCCACTATAAAATTAAGTTATGTAGTAAGCTATAAGAACCTTATCTAAAACAAACCCATCTCTAATTACAGGAGGAAGGCTGGCTGATGGGCATCAAAGAATCAACCAATGAAAAAGGAATGTTCCCCGCGAACTTCACGCGCCCAATATGAAGTGCCCCGCGCCCCGCCCGGCCCTATGAGTGACGTGACCTAACTCGATAGCATAGGTACCGTAACAACCGATTTTAACTACGAACTTTCTTCTACCGTATAATTATGATTTAATAATCATTATTTTTCAAAAACACTTTGTTTATAACTTAGTCTAGTTGTTGAATGTTAATAGATTATATATTATTTATTATTTTTTGTGTTGTATTACAACGAATTATGATAAATCGTAACCGTTTAACAGCGTTTGTATATACAGTGTATGAGTAACTTCGTATCATCATTTAGTCACTGCTCGGTGTAGGGTTAAAATATTATTTAACTTATTGATTATTCCATGTCACATGTGTAGTAGGAAACACTGCTGAGAATGTAAATAATCGGTTTCTTTGGCTAAATCATAACATCAGCTTATAAAATAATTGCGAAAGTCAAAATAATTTTAAAATTGCGAACGCGCGTTATTATTTTTAATTTGAACCTTATTCGAAGGCTATAAGAGTCACAAGTTTATGCTGGTGTATGACATTATATGTATGTGTCATTCACTGTGACAAGCATATGAATCAAGTGTGTTTCCTACTTGTCGATTCTTCTCCAATACTTATGACAATAATCTAACGATTATTAAATTGTATAATAATTAAAATCGAAATTGCTCATGTGTAACAAATAAATATTTTACATTTTAAAGTGACAAATAAATATTTTACATTTTAAAGTGACCTTAAATTTTATTAAATAAATGAAAATTATTGACGAACAATTCGAATAAGTATTTCAAGTTATCAAAATATGTATTCAGTATTATTTATTATTATGTATAAATTTTTGTTATTATTATTCTGGTCCGCTTTTTTCTTTGATATAACAATGTCTTCTTGTATTGTGTTTACGATTTTAAAAATTAACGCTTCCTCGAAATAAGCTAAAGCAAAACATCTGCTTTACGATTTCTATTAAATTATGAGATTATACTATTAAGCCTTTGCAGCATTTAAAAGCTGCTTTTATACCATCACTTCACCTTCCAATCTTTTATATTATTACATTTCCGACAACGCATTTCATTTCAATTTTTTGATTGCATTTTCAAAGCGAGGTCTTAATATATAATCATTATAAAGGGTTAAGTTTTAATGTATATAAAATTGATTTTAGTTTTTTTGTTGAACCCATATTATCATATTGTTAATATAACATAGGGACTAAATCAATCGAATATTATATAGCTTTTGAATATCCACGTTTTTCTGTTTACGTAGGTTTATATTTTTTGTTAAATTTAACTGTATTAGAATCAGATACTAACTTTAAAATAGTGCTTATAAATAATGTCAGAATGAAAGGTTTTCAACTGAAGATGTTTATGAATAAGAAACGAATTTGAACGTATCCATCTAAGGTGGGAGCTCCTGGGAATACAAATTTTCTTAGTTTCTTTTTGCTATAAAATACGTTCATTTAATCCTATTCGATTACTGTTTCATGAAATACTCATTAAATGGAATTAATTTAAATTAGAAGGTTATATTGATTATTTTAATTGTGTAAAGCCATATTTGTACGGTCGCGAATAATTATTTTGTCCAACATACAGCTTGAAAGCGACTGTAGTAAATCGCAAAAAATAACTTCACGGGCTACCCTAGAGTTTTACCTTAATGAGAACCGTTCAAATACGTAATAAATCAATCAAGTAAATGTCTCGAAAATGTTATCTATAAAGCTATGAAACCATTCACAAATATCTTCAGGTAGATTTTTTTTTTGGAATTATACCAGACTTAATTGTGCCCAGAACAAACATTGATATTAACGACAGTGTCAAATGAGGTGCTTTGAAAGTGTACATAATTTATATTTTACATTTTAATCCCATATTTTTAGAATAAGACGGTTTGAATTGTGTTCCATTTTGAAAAACAACCTCCCAGAATGTTTCCTGTTGCCAACATTTTATATAATAGTTAGGCAACACTGACGATTAAAATATTTTATCATATTAACTTTTGTAAGAAAGGGACTCGAAATGTCGTGCTCCTTGCGTGTGGAATTATGAAATTATATGTAAACTAGTTTTATTTAACAATGTTTATAATGACGGGCCACTTTAACATATTGCCAGCAATTTATAGCTGCTCAAAGAATGTAGCTCCGCCTTCTATCAATCATTAGAACAATCAACTCTTATACAAATTTTGGAAACACCTATTGACCTTATCAGATTTTAATATCAATTTTAACGAACGACTGAAGTTTTTTGTAGGCAAGTGTTGAAATGTTGCGATATTGTGTAGGAGTACAATCCGACATGTTGAAAGTTGTGGCTTTATCGTCAGTGCCATGCAATGTCCATATGTAATGTTAATTTATAAGTTTGTTAGGACTTGTACAGTTTTTACAAGTGGAAAATAAAATATTTCGAAAATATTGGTTTTTATTTCACTACAGTAAGATCCTGGAACAACCTGGCGTTATGTGACGGTATCACGTGACACATGATATCACAATCCATACATACAAAAATTAACAGAAAATTGCGACTTCTGACAGGACCATATGGCAGGCATCAATAATAGAATAGAATATTTTTATTTCAGACAAAGTCCATAGGGTTAGTAACAATTTTGCTTATCCTCTAGTGTTAATACAGATAAAGATTACAAACGATTAAAAACTTAAAATTCAGCGTGGAGCTGCATCCACCTCCGCAACATGCGGTATCCCACCGATCTGCGAATACATTGAGAACACTGTTAGTGTTGCCGCGAACACGTGATATCAGGGATGCACATCTGTTTCTAATGATGGCGGCAAAACCATCAATGTTGCTATCGCAAACACCCCTGACGCACTACAACGCCACGGCAATCGCAGCAAGAGGTACTCTCAGTGCATATTATATTGAGCGCGTAGGTCGCTGTATGCTCAACTAGCAGCGCTCCGCGGTTTCACCCGCGTAGATCCCGTTCCCGTGAGAACACGGGGATAAATTATAGCCTATGATACACGGGGATGGTATAGCTTCCCAACAGTGAAATTACTTTTCATATCAGTTCAGTAGTTTCGGAGCCTGTTCAATGAAAATAAACAAACAAACAATCAAACCTTTCCTCTTTATAATATTAGTATAGAAACAGAGCGAAAAATTTGAAACTTTTAGTCTAACTAAAATACTGTCGATTACTCATTTTAAGTCGGCGCCAAACAAACAATCAACGATGCAGATCGCGTTTTTATTTATAACTAGTGATACACCAAACCCTATGACCCAAAAAAAATGTTTGATAAAGCAAAAACCTATAAGTACCTACTATTTATACGAAGGTCTTTTGAATCACTAATTACAATAGACATTAAATTAAGGATGGTATTTAAAAGTACTTCAATTTATTCCCATTTCATTTACCTAATTTTGCCTGTGTTCCACCAAATATACTGAATGTGCACCAAAATATGTCATAACGAGCATCTATTTAACAACTGTTGCAAATTTGTAAAAATAGTAATACACCTAATTTTTAAAACAAGCATTTATTTTTTTAGTTTTACTTCAGATAATGCACTGCAAAATGTATTTCAATCAAACACCAATTAATGTCCAATGTAGCTTTATTAATAAAAAAATTAAAAAAATCGCGTTTTCGTCCATATTTCGACTCAGATGGTCTCAGGGAGCCTAATCATTAATAACGTAGCAAAAAACAGCGTCAAAATGCGTCACCAGGAAGCAAAGTTAGGACGATTCTACGAAAACTTGGTTCGCTTAGGTAGATTTTGATGGCTACAAATTACATAGAACAAAGATAAATTATAAGTATTAAAGTGGCTATATACGCTAGGCGCACGGGCGAGGTGTCGGAGGACGCGTTTCCGCGCGAGCCACATGACTGCAGATGATAAATATAATTATCTTTTTGAAAAAACACGCCACATCTGAACGTTTAAATTCAAGCGAGCAGGCATGGTTTCTGTCACGGCTCCGGCGCTGCGAGGCTCCGGCGCGGCGGTCCCACGCGAGCTTATCGTCGCAGATGGCTTAACGCTCACCACCGCAGCTTCGGCTTGCTGCAGCCTCAGCTGCGGCGGCGAGCGTTACATCCACCTGCTCCTCAGCTCGCGGGCCGCCTCGCCCCTCCGCGCCTACGCGGATTTAAATTACACTCTAGGGGTAGGGCAGACGAGACTACGTGGAGTCGGTTTTGCAGCGATTCGTTTCTGTCACTAACATAATAAAATACCATGGACAAAATACACCGAACAGCAATTTAGCACATGTAACATTCAGGAATATTTGGTGCACGATCAGTATTTTTCGGGGAATAATAAAATAGTTATTGTTACAATAGAATATTTGCAGCGCACTACAATAAAAAAGTGTTATATCTTGGTGTTAATTTGGAATTTGTTTGATGTACCTAACATATTTTGCTGGCCGAGTAGTTTAATTATAGTAAAACAATTAAACGGGTTTAAGATCAATATTTTAGAAATGCATACCTACATACCTAGATGTACCTTTAGATTTTTGGTGAACACAAAAATATTATCCTTAAATTAATTGTAAAACGATGATTGATTTTAGGTACCCACAAGATCCTGAGATAAAAAATAAATGGATTAAGTAGGTATGCAACCAAGCGAGATAGCTGGTTCCCGTCAACACAGTGTAATATGTTCACGACATTTTACTGAAGATTGTTTTAATTTATTATGAAGAAATAGGAAGTTAGAATGCCAATTAATTAAAGGTATATACTTAAATATAATATAAATATTTCATTTTGTACAATTTTAACAAAAATATCGATATCTTCGTGTTTTATTTAAACCTGTCCCATCTCTAATGAGACGAAATGACCTTGGTAGGGCCGATCAGAACGCAGTACCCCACTTCCTCATGCCTCAACTAGTTGTCAGAATAGGGTATTTTCCAATTGATTTAAAACTATTTTAAATTTAAGTTTGGGATGAAATATTTAACAGAAAAATAAAAATCAATTTATAATGTCAATTTTCTCAACGAAAACGATTAAAATGAAATGTATTTTTCGTTGTTTTGAATTTACCGCCAAAATGCGCCTTACGATGACTTTTTGACATGTGAGATCGATCTCACATGTTAAAAATGTCAGCTTTGTGTAAACGGCACCGGTAGGTACCTACAAATACTTAGTATGGCGCAGTTTTAGAAGTATTTGTGCACAGAGGTACCGCACACCAGTAATACCACTTTCTATCCATAAAAAAAATCTTGTTAATTATAAACTCAACATTCATTTGTTTACAACTAACTACTTTAGTTTACACATAATTGACGACACGTGTGGTCACGTGATAAAAAGGTCATCGTAAGAAGCGTTGTGGCTGTAAATACAAAAGAACGAAAAAATTATTTAAACCATTTTTATTAATTGAGAAAATCGATATCAATGAATTTATTTTTATTTTTCTGTTACTTCGTCCCAATCTTCAAATTAAAATAGTATTTTTTTTTATAAATTGAGAAATACCCTATTGTTTTGGTGCTTTACCTAGATCACGCTTTATGCGTATATTATGTTAAATGGTCGCTAGTAATGGATGACCCAAAAGTAACTGTTAGAGTTTGCTATATGTCTTCATCCGACTTGACTTTATTCTACTCAGAGTGTATATTACTGTCCTCTTTGGTGTAAGTCAAGACCTAACGTCATTGCCTATCCTTTTGAAGACCTAAAGAAAGATACTTCATCATCCATATCACAGAATCGAACCGAATTCACTACATTTTGTTTCCGAACGAAAGGGTCTAACTGTCAAACGCGATACGTTTTACGTGAAGCCGTATTTGACATTCAACGCAAGAAAACAAAAGAATATTAGAAAATGAATGAAATGCGTAGTTGAAACGGAACGTTATAATATGATTGATTGATGTTCGTAATTTGAAACCCTGTAAAATCTGCGCGAATTTCGTGCAAATGATAAACATGGTGTTTAGTTCGAAACATGTGTTAAAAATGTGCCAAAATATGATTCGAGTTTTCCGGTAGCCATAAGTAATGTAGTTGGCGGACAAAGTAAGAAAATACACTATAAAAACGTCGTACGCACAGTGGATTTGTTGTGTTTTTGGTGTTTTTTAAATAATTTATTATTTGCAGGAACTTCAAGTTCAATAGTGTCCTGGATTTCTATAAGGTAAGTAAACATTTAATTTACAATCTAAATACGCTGGAATCGTAGTATGTGTGCCACGGGCGGGTATTTATTTTCCGTTATTTATTCTCTTAGCGACTTATTTTTTTGTTGTTGTTTATGTTTACTTTTTATCTCGCAGGGGATTCGGACTAAGAGAGTTAGAGAAATGGCAGAGAAACAATATTTCATTTTAGTAAGTTATTTTTTTTTTATTATTTGATTAAGTGGGTAGTTTTTACTCATATTATATAATAGTTAGGGTCTTCATATAACTTGAAAATAACTACTTACTTATGTATCTGATACCCTAAGATGACCCACTGACCGACTTCAAATTATGTGATGTACTAATAAAAACAGAAAACAGATAGACAAAAATGTGATCTTATTTAGGGTGTTGTTTTGTCTTTTAAGGTAGTAAACCTAATTTAAAAAAAAAAACTACATATTTAGGTAGGTTTAGGTGTAATTCAGTAGGGTTTTTTTTTCCAGAATCACCTGCATTTAGTTCATATTTGACAAATGTATGTGTGTAATTAAACATTTTAAGTACACACTTTTTTGTGTGCGAGAAGCCTAAATAAATATTAAGAGCAAAAATATGAAACCTTATGTTATATTTCCTCAGTTCCCCACACATCTACGGTTACAATCTAAGCCAAGTTGAAGTTGAGTGTGAGTGGTTGTACGCACGGGTACACATCAAGCTATACATTTCCAGTTTTGTTGATTTGGCACTGTACGGAAATCCTATACAATGCGAGATCAACTTATACTGGAAATGTATGGCTTGATGCGTAGCCGTGTGTGCCACACTACTCGCTAAAGTTGCCCATTCAAGCAAGTTGTTGAGCTTCAAACTTTATATCTGCACTTTTAGACTTCACATATTCATTGAAGTTGTTTGCGTGAAGACTGGTTTCTATGGAGACTGTATGGTAGTAACTAGCCTATTCAAGTGAAATACAGGCAGACACTTAATACAGAAGAATCTCACTAATCTACTATTAAAAACCATAGGGTGCTGGAATATTGGAATGTTCGGATTAATGGATTTATAAAAAGTGATAGTAAATAAAATAAAGAATTTCATAAAGAGAATATTATTATGATAATGTATTAATGTTCTAAACGTCTTTTAAAACTGTAACATATCTAAGAACTAAATAAGTAATTACATAGTTTTAAAATAATCCTTGATTAAGGTGTTTTTTTTTGCAACTTGTCCTTGTTGAAAACCTTTTGTGTGGGCGGAGGGTGCTGAAATGCTGGATTATTGGTCTATTGAAGTACAGGATTAGTGAGATTCTACTGTACTACTAGGGGTGTTCAATAAAAAGTGATAATGGGTTTGAAGAAGTTATACAGGCTGTTTGGCAGAACGTTGAACATACGAAAATGGTGGATAGGTGGGGTTATCTGCTACTTACTCAGCCCTAATTTATTTGGCCCTGGCCTCCTGGATATTTTTGTTCAAGTATTTTTTACATCTTTCTGTAAGTTTGAGGACTCATAACTTTTTTCTAACTAACATCTGAATAAAGCAATAATTTTATAATAATCTGCCAACATTAAAGATTTAAAAAAGATATATTGCCTGTTTTACCCATTTTTAATAAAAAATGCACTTTATAGGTAAGAAAGTGGTGAAACTAGACGAAAGCAGATTAAAAAATAGGTATATATATATATATCCAGGCGGCCAGGGCCAAATAAATCAGGGCTGAGTAAGTAGCAGATGACCCCATCTATCCACCATTTTCGTATGTTCAACGTTCTGCCAAACACCCTGTATATTATTGTTATTTTATTTTTCGACATAATCACCTTTGAGGTTTATACACTTGGTATATCGTTTTTATAATCCTAGGATTCCCATCTTGAAAATATCTTCATCTTGATCGCTTAAAAAATCATGTACGGCGGCAATCACTTCCTCATCATTGCCATATTTGTGACCTCTCAGTTGTTCTTTTAACCGCGGGAACAGGTCGAAATCACTAGGCGCAAGGTCAGGTGAGTATGGAGAATGTTCCATCAATTCAAATCCAGCATCTTGGATAGCAGTCATCGCAACTCGGGACTGGTGTGCGGGGGCGTTATCTTGGTAAAACAACACAACTTTAGCAAGGATGCCGCGGCGATTTTCGCGTATTTCCTGAAGATTTTTTTTATTTGTTCTGCGTATAGTGGCTCCATGATTGAGGTATTCAATCATTATCACCCCCTGGCTTTCCCAGAAGAGATAGCCCATAATCTTACCGGCGGATGGAATTACCTTAAACTTCTTAGGCGTTGAAGATGACGACCTCTTCGAAGTCATGGACTGTTGTTTCGTTTCAGGATCATAATGGTGGCTTATTCTTAAATTTAACAATAAATACCTTTAATGCCTCCGACTGCATGAGATTGCATATATAGTATTCAGTCTAATAGTCATCCTTTTAAAACAAGTTTCTTGTTTCCATCTTTTTAATTACCTAAAGTTCACTTTTAGGCAGTCGGGTTTTTTGTTTTTTTTTTAAATAATATTTTTTATTGAACACCCCTAGTAAGTACGTACAAACGAGATAGAAAGAAAATTGACTAAAAATTTCCAAACCGGTTGGATATTCGGCAGCTCGTGAAATATACAGATAAAAAGATAAAAACTTTTCCTGTGTGGAGTAATCAGAAGCCCCGAATTCCCGAAAAATCCGTAATTTATTGTTGTTGCTCCAGGTTGCCCCACTTAATTTATCCAGATTGAAAGGTCATCAATATGTATGAATCAGTCGCTTTTTAGTAGTCATTGGAATTTTGTCGGATAAACAGCCGTTGTTTACATATTTTGGTTTTTTGTTAATATTAACTTAATGCGAAACACTCCAAGCTGAATATTTTCACCATATATTTTTGACTAAAGGCATAATAAGATTTTGGTTCACACCTACACATCTGGGATTGAGCCGGTTCCTTGTATTTTGCCGTCAAAGTTAAGACACCATCGTTTTGACTTTTAGCAAGATTACTCAAAAACGCATGCATGAACAGTTTTGAAACTTTGTATGGTTATTAATAGCGTCAAGAAGGACCGAATACAGTTTTCAGCGAACTTGTGCCTTGTCTCATTTAGGCGCTGCGATGTTTTTTCGGGTTTTCATAAAACCGCAATAACTGGAAAACTATAAATATTTTCTTAAATCTAATTGGGGCACTAAGGTGCACACATTAAGAGCTACTCGTGTATGTTTATTCTACAGGGGCACATGCAATGGTTTTAGAGATATACGATTCATCAAAACGTTACTCTAGCAGGAAATGCAATATCTCGAAAACCTGAAGGGGCACAGATTTTATTTTTGGGGGCACATTTTGGCACACATATAAGCTCTCTGGCCATGCACAATTTTTCTCTCTGCGATCATTCGTTTAGAATTTTCCTGCTAGAAAAACGTTACCCCAGCAAGAATCGTTTTTTCCGTTTTTCTCCAAAACGACAGGGGGCACACATTTTTTATGTGGGGGCACATTTACAGCAGATAAGGCACACATTATACGTTCTACTCATATAACTCTAGGATCAAACAAACAGATAACTACTTAGACAAAACTTTTAGAAATTGTTTTTTTTTTTTATATGTACCTACCGAGTAACGTATGTACTTTCATATTTTCAATCCCCGCTAATGAGACACAATTGATTTTCTATTGTATCGTACCCTATCGGGTGCGGGCGGGTTTGACCAGTTGCACACAAGTAGGTACACATTTATTGGCTGCTCAAACAAAACTCACAAGTTTTAGCGAGATCTTTTGACAGTTGAAGTGGTGCCCTGATATGGACAAAGCTTTTTAACACGTCGCTAACAGTTAGAAAGCACTTTATTTACTACACTAAGCTACTTTATTGTATTACCCGATCTTCTAGCCATATCCTAACATCTATATACAGCTATGTAGGTACTCCATCTAGCCCACTTAATGTTATGTAACACAGAGTGCAGTAGACACCCAGTAACATGACGTTAACTACCAATTACAGCGACGAGCCGTGAACCCCAGGTTGATCCGGGCTGATGACCTGTTATTGTGTATTATCTCACAAATATGGATGTGTCGTGCTATTTCTAATCAGTATACAAATTAAACCAAATGTATGCAAATATACGACTGATGTGCGTCAATGTGCATCTGAAAAAAATACTTTTTAATATCTAATATTAATAAATATTTATTTTTTAATTCGGAAAAAGAATCCATAGGGTGTTAGTAACATAATATTAAAACAACTTATTATTTAGTGTTAGTACCAATCACTGTCTGCACAAACTGCTTTACAATTGGAGAACCTAATCCTCGACTCAGTAGCGAAGCGGTTTTCTTGCCCACAATCGCGTGAAAAACGTCGGTACGGTGCTCCGACGCGCTGCAATAGCGAGGAAGTCTCAACAACATCCTGAAACCAATATCGCGATCTTTTCTAGTGTAATTCATTATTATTCAATTAAACAATCAAACTTAGACAACTAAAGCTACACGGGTTTCACACATATACACATACATACATTCACACATACATACATACACACATGTCACTTTAGAGAACTGGAACATCTTATCCTAATTTATTCATAATTCAAAAATTAATCACAATATCATTATTTAATTTAATATTTTTTTTTCATAATTCAAAATAATAGGAATTAAATGTAGTTATTAATATTTTAGTTAAATAGTTTATGTACTTACTTACTTTTACTTTAGATTATTTTATAACTTTTTAAATTTAATTTTATTGCTAAATTTTACCAATGTTGGAACACCGACTTCTCCTCTCTCGGAGGTGGGGCGCTAATGACTGCAACACAGTTTTTTAAACTATCGTAGCTGTTAACGAACACTAAAACTTTGTAAACCTCGTTCTAGTTCCAATAAATATTTGATTTGATTTGAATTGACCCATAGATTACTCGTGTCCATACATTACAGACTCTGGCAGTAAGCCTTAAAAATACTAATTTTTGCTTGGTCCGCACATACAGGGTAAGTTTTTATCCAGTGCGCAAATTGTAACCATGAATTCAGCATATCATTCTAGAACCCCTAGCGCAGACATTTTTCGCCGGTTGTACGAAAAAAAATCAGCTGTTTCATAGAAAAGTGCAATACCTACGCGGTCAAAATGTATGGAGCAGCTGATTTTTTTTTTTTTGTGTATCCGGCGAAAAAAATCGGATCGGAGGTTAGTTGATTAAAAATATTCTTCAAAATTAGAATTCAGTGTATGTATACGTTAGAATATGTTTTTGTTCTTTGAATATTAATAAAAATATTTTAAGAAATCTGTGTCATCACTTTCCATCATTTCTTTTACACAGATTTTCGATTATAATCAAGTTAATCAATTATTATTATTATTTCATATATAAATATTCTCTCTTCACAATATTGGTTTCCATAAAATTTAACAAAGTTTTTGGTAATGTTATATACCACCATTGTATGAGACTGGTGCCTGAAATAGGTTTTCGAAAAAGCTCGTGTTACACATCAAAAAGTATAATAATAGTAAAAGGTTTACAGACGATCTTATGTCAACATTGTTAAAACAACCAAAAAGATTAGACGATAGTGTTGAAAGTTAAAAATAATAACAAGTAGTAAAAAGACAAAATTAAAATAGACAACTAATGGTTCATACGAAACTGGTTATTTTTGATTAGTGATTAATGATAAACGTCAATAATCATGATTATTCTAATCATAATTAGTGTAATCTGATTAAAATTCATCAAATTAATTTATTGATAAAAAAAAAATGATTAATGTCACCACTGCCATGAATTCAGTATAATCATTTTACGTCTAGAATGATATCTGAATTCATGGTTACAGTTTGACACTGGTTAAAAATTTATCTTGTTTGTTATATTATAAACTATCTATGTGCCGAATATCATCCTAATCTAATTGAGTAACAAACATCCAGACTCTTACATTTACATATAATATTATTTACTTTTGCGAGCGGCTTCGCCCGCGTGGAGGTTGGAAATTATCCCACGGGAACGTACTACCGGAATAAAAAGTATCCTATGTGTTAATCCAGGTTAAAAACTATCTGTGTGCCAAATTTCATCCAAATCCGTGAAGCCGTTTTTGCGCGATTGAGTAACAAACATCTAAATATACAAACATCTAAACATACAAACTTTCACATTAATAATATTAGTAGGAAGTAATAAAAAGTTACGCTTAAGTTAAATACCTAAGTAGTAAAAAGCCTAGATAAAAACGAACCGTTGAAGCTGGAACAAATATTATCCATCATAGACCAGTACGTTTACCGAGGACAAACTGTCTAGTTAGGTAGGTCCAACTTGTCAATCGTCGAATCCGACTCGGCTGGACACCGCTCGGGAAGCTTCGCAATATCTTCTCACCCCAAATACCACAGTGTCTCAAGACGAAAGTCTTTGACCAGTGTGTTTTGCCAGTGATGACCTTATGGTACAGAAACGTGGTCGCTCACAATGGGCCTTATCAGAAGGCTTCAAGTCACCCAAAGGGCAATGGAGAGGGCTATGCTCGGAGTTTCCCTACGCGATCGAATTAGAAATGAAGAGATGCACAGGAGAACGAAGGCAACCGACATAGCCCGAAGAATTGCTAAACTTAAGCAGCAGTAGGTAGGCAAACTTAAGTAACATTGCTCGCAGAACAGATGGCCGATGGGGCCGAAAGGTTCTTGAGTGGCGGCCGCGTACCGGAAGACGTAGAGTGGGAAGGCCTCCCACAAGGTAGACCAATGACCTTGTGAACGCCGCGGGAATCCGCTGGATGTGGGAAGCACAAGACCGGTCGAAGTGGAGGAGCTCTGGGGGAGGCCTATGTCCAGCAGTCGACGTCTTTCGGCTGAAATGATGATGATGAATGATGAGGCAAGATATCCGTGGTTATTGCGATTGCGGCGGTAAGTCCCTTCATTGGGGAGTGGATTGAGAGGCGCCACGGCGTCCTCACCTTCCGCCTGACGCAGGTCCTCACCGGACATGGCTGTTTCAGAGATAACGTCGCCCCTGGCACACAGGCAACTGAAGGAACACGGGTGGGTTTTAGTCAGTAAAAGTCTGACACGCCCTCCTCCACCCAGAGCGGGAGAAGTTATTTGATGATCTCCCACCCTCAAAAAAAAAAACATAGGTATCGGTGGTTTTAGGTATAAATATCCGTGATTTTAGGTATTGATACTTGGTTACCTTGCTTCTCTTCCAGAATTTTACGATGACAAAAATCGTTTAAAATACAAAAATGCACGAATTAGCACCTTACACTAGCTTTTGCCCGCGACTCCGCCCGCGTGGATTTCGGTTATAGCGTAAAAAAAGTAGCCTATATCCTTCTCCATATCCCAGGCTATATCTCTGTCCAATATAACGATCGTTTTAGCGGTATAGGCGTGAAAGCGTAACAGACAGACAGACAAACAGAGTTACTTTAGCATTTAGTAGGGATAAGAGAGATTGTCTTGTATCTTCTCTCTCATGCAACGAAATGTGCTTAAACGTGACGCGTTTTTGAAATTTCACTCTCAATGCTCGTCCAATTATCAAATCGCCGCCTTAGTAGTATCACTTCATTTTTGAAGTGGTACTGTGAAGGCGGCGCTTGCGGAAAGGCAAAAGAAAATGAAAAGCGTGATTGAAACAAAAGAAATCACTTGTTTCCCCTCAGTCGTCAGTCCTCACTAAAAATACACTTCTTGTGTAGAAATACGTCGCTCAAAAGTCCGAAATATCAAACAAATGTCAACAGTATCATTAGAATGTTTATCTTTCTTTTGTCCACCCTCTGTCTGGGTTCCAGGTGGGTAAAGGACATTACCCTTCCTTGGTGCATTGCACTCTTGGAATTATTGCCTCTGGGTACCTACGCCTGGTTGTACCCTGTAGACGTGCTAAATCTTATCACTGTGGTCTTCGCTGTGGGGAGAGACGGCGTTATAGAGTCTTTGAACTTTTGTACTGTTGACTTTCACTGTCTGACCAATGTTCAACCGTCGACCTTACTTTTTAAATAGATATTTAGGGGGGAAAATACATTTTTATTTTTACCTACCTGCCGTATGTCTATACTAATTTACAGTGGCAACCAAAATGTTCATAAGTATTTATACCTACCATGTAGTTTTCTGCACTTATCCGAATTATCCGAATAGTAGCATACCTAACCTAATACTCAGTCCTATGTGATATCTTCGTTCTATTGTTAATTTTTCGCGCGGTATTAAAAAAACTATTTAGTAGATAAACATTTATTAAAAACGTTAACGTACTTTAATTTTAATTCAATGTTATTCTTCCGGGATTAAAAGTCTTCAATACGAATATGTAAAACTAAAATGTACTTTTGTCGCAACAAAACGCAAGCGAACGTACCTCTACGTGGGTAATAAATAAGTCGTACCTACTCATTAGATATGTATAGGTACATTACATGCAACTGTTCTTGTTTATCATTAACTTCGACACTCTATTTCGCAAATAATTGTCATTCTTAAATGTTTTTCAAGTTTTCACACAAAATATCTATAATTTTCTTCGCAAAATGTTTCGTAGTTGCCTTACTGACTCTGCTCGAACTGTTGCCCAATTTGGCAAACACGGGCATCGAGCAGTCATCTGGAATACATAAACATCTAAAACTTTGTTCAAACAAGTTAGTTTAATTTGCGCAATTGTGCTTTTATGCCAGTCTATTTTCATTTTGAAGCGGGTGTTTGAATTAGTTTAGTGTAATTTTGAAGTAGGTACCTATTATAATGGGTAAGAACGTCGATATCATGTTATGAAGACTAAGATTATGGACCTTAAACATCATACGATAAGAATCGAGGTCGATTGCAGAGAACACTACTAATGGATAACTGACTGCATCTTTCTGACTGACCGACTCTTTGAAAGTTAAAAAGTGCCTGTAATTGGTCCTACATAATATTATAAATGTGAAAGTTTGTGAAGATTTTTGGATGTATGTTACTCAATCACGCAAAAACGGCTGAAGAAATATGGCACACAGATAGATTATAACCTAGATTAACACAGGATACTTTTAATCCCGGTAGTACGTTCCCGTCGAACAATTTCCAACCCCTACGCGGGCGAAACGGAAAGTGGAAGCTAATTTAAAAATAAATACTTTGAGTTTGACTAGGCAACTTCATCATTCTCTTCCCCTTATCCCAATTTATTTGGCGTCGCGTCGGCGCAACATATCTTTTTCTTCCACACTTCTCTATTAGTCGTCATCTCCGTAGTCACACCCTTTCTAACCATTTACTAGCAAGTCATTTCTAATAAACAGTATCCGCTTCTATAACAAGTTGCCAAAGTCGGTTACAGAACTTAGCGATGGAAAGTTTAAAACTCACATCAAACGTGTCCTTATCAAAAAAGCATAATTTGAGATAAAAGACTACGTTGAAGACAGGGAAGTTTGGCATTAATTCCTTATGCACATGTGGCTTCCCTGGTACCTACCTCATTAACAGCATAACTATGTGAAAGTCTATTAACTGCTCCCAAATTACAATGTTCTTTACAATGTAAAAAATAAAAAGAATAACACACATAAAAACAATAAGTAACATATTCTC
Source organism: Polymixis flavicincta (assembly GCA_949987655.1). Classification (NCBI taxonomy): domain Eukaryota; kingdom Metazoa; phylum Arthropoda; class Insecta; order Lepidoptera; family Noctuidae; genus Polymixis; species Polymixis flavicincta. Next base: position 23,657,585 of record OX465177.1, read on the forward strand.
GTCATTATTTGACACTATACATCAATTTTAATATCGACTATTTTTTAGTGATTGCCATGGAAATCATGTCACTTGATTTAAATTGGTTCATTTTATTTATGTAAGTAGATTATTTTATATATTTTGAATGAGAGACTAGTTTTGTAGACGATTTTCTATTCTGTATTTTCATTCCTCTAAGTACCTGGTACTTATTGAGAGGCCTGCACTGTCCTCCCATACCTATTATCACTGTAATTTGAAAACATTGTTAAAGCCAATTATTTTTAAAAGAGTAACCGTGGAGTTTCTTGCCGGCTCTTCTCCATAGGAAGCGACAATTTGGAACCGTGCACCTAGCTTCTAACGTTTCATAAGTGCCCGTGGGTTTATGTGAAATAAAATATTTTGATTTAATTTACACAGTCAATTGAGTTTAAGTAGGCAAAAGTGGAGGCCAAAAAGCAGTTAAATTTTTTTACTTGTTGATTACACGTAACTACTAAATAGCTAAACTCATAAGTAATGGGCTATATCTATCCAGGCCCTATCAATCATTTTGTGATTAACTTTTGAAGAATTTAATAACACAAGATACTAAATTGTTCGTACTTCCATTTGACGACAAATGAAACAATCGCAGGATCTTCACGACCATAGCCGTATTGCAAACATTGTCAGTTTATGAAAAAAACAAACAGTCCACACTGTCAGTTATTGTGTTATAACTAGGTACGTCCAAGATCAAGTAAATATTGATTCATACCATTATAGTAACATGGGTGACGGAAATAGAAAAACCATCGAAGCAAAATTGTCATAACAATGAGCTGGGTTTAATAAAATCGTTTGGAGGACTCTTTCTCACTGATAGATGATGATCATGAAATCAACCAACTCTGCAAACAGCTTCATCATTTTTACATAGAAACCATTGTAATCTATGCTATAAGGTTCACAACTCTATTTTTTACTTTCACCGAAACTAGATACTCGAATGCTCGTTTCCGTGTCAAAGTTTGCTGTAAATACATTTTATTGTGGACAGAAAAATGTATTCACAGCAAACTTTCCGTGACTTTTTTACATAATGCCATAAGAAAACAATAGTAACAACACTAACAACAACAAACAACTCAATCAATAAGAAATATAATAGTTTTCAATCTTGTTGTTGGCGGGCGAGCATTTCCCTCGAGTTTTCCAATCAGTTTCAATTTGTACCGTTCTCTGCGAGAGGCAGAATGGACGATACGTTAGTCTTGGCTGAGCGAGCGTGAGGGAAACCCGCCTTCCCGCCAACGCTTGCCCGCGCATTCCCGCGCTTTCTGTAATAAATAAACCGCGTAATATTATTTATTGGATTTTCCCTCCTGTAATTTGAAATCTGGTTTCGTTTGATTGCGACGTGCTGGTTTGTTTTGAATTTTGTGTTGTGATTCAGATTTTTTTACTAAATACAAGTAAGTACCTATTGATTTTATATTGCAAATTGTGTGTGAACAATAAATTTCATGACCTAAGTTTTATTACTCTTCTCTTACTTCTCTATTCAGCAAGTTCTACAACAAGCAAATTTTTAAAAACTTGATCCATTTTTCGATGACCCAGCACTAAAGCTATTCGATTTTATAATTGATACCACAATATGTAGCTGGTCCATTGTCCGATGAATCCGGAATTTGCTTAGTATTCCGCACCTGAGCACCCGCAGCTCACAGGTCCGAATTCCGGACGTTTGTGGTCAGCTCATATAAATCAATGGAATTTCGTGCTTCCAAAATCCGGTTAGGAAGTACTGGGAACCTAGGAACATCCGGTACTAATGTCTGATAAGTGAGAAATGTGTTGTTATTGCTTCATTGTCCTATTGTTTGATTGCCCGATGTGATCATCAGTTGTTACTATAACATGAAAAGTAGTGTCAATATAAAACTACTTCGATTCAGACGTTGAGTCTGAATCGAAGTAGTTTTCATATCATCTGCGCTGTGCTAGCATTTTTTTTTTTGTGTAGTATATTCTAGTCAACTGTGTAGACATGAGATCAATTTTGATTTTGATTTCGAATGTCGAAAATAATGGCCTAAAAAACTAAATTTACTAAAACCCGACTACTTACTGAAAAATAACGCTCTTAAAAGTAAGATAAGAAACAAGAAAAACTTTTTAATAAAAAAATTAAACCGCCGAAAAACCGAAAAGTAAAAAATTATAAACTAGCTTTGTCCAACCCCAATAAGTAAGTTCGGAAGGCGGTGACATATAATTAGATACATTTCCAAAGTCACCGACTTCCGAACTTAGTTATTGGGGTTGGACAAAGCTAGTTTATAATTTTTTACTTTTCGGTTTTTCGGCGGTTTGGCGGATGGCAGAAGAACGCGTGTAGCGCCGACCCCAACGAACATGGGAAGACGATGATGGCATTCACCATGTCTAAGTTCACACCTTCCTTTGTAGATATAATGATTAAGTAATTATTTCTGACTAGCTTTTGCCAGCGGCTTCGCCCGCGCGGAACTTTCATCCCCTATTTAACTCCGTTAGGGGTTGAATTTCGAAAAATCCTTCCTTATAAAGAGAACCTCTGTGCAAAATTTCAGCTTTCTAGATCCAAGGGTTTGGGCTGGGCGTTGATGAGTCAGTCAGTCAGGACTTTTCTTTTTATTTATATGTATAGATTTCGAAACCTACCTATTCTACATACAAATAAATACAAACTACATTCCGTTCAGAAAAAACACGGTAGACACAAAAAATAAATAAAAATATATTAGTACTTAGCTGGTTACATAGCAGCCTTAGGTGCTAGATTTTTTAATATGCCCTGGATCATGCCCTGGATGAACCCCACACTACGATTCCCTGTGTCGTGAGGTCCTGTCTCTTGCCAAGTAAGGTAAACATTTACATTTATTTTGTTAAAGTAATTAATTAAAATAAATACAAACAAAAGAGGAAATTATTATTGGAAACCGAAAGGACAAATAAATTATCTCTAATAATATCTCTTATTTAATATATTTTTTTATATTTAAAAACAAGTTATATTTGGACAAAGATTTTATCTTACTTAGCATTTGGTGTAAAAATTATAATTTGTGGTAGGTATTCTAGGTAAAGTTAGCTTTATCTCCTTAAATCTAAAAGTTGTTAAAAATAAAAACACTAAAGTGTTGACCCTGTAGTTAAAGTTATTAGATAATTATTTTGATTAATGTTCGTTTTGCCATGTTTATGTTAGGCATACTTTGACATAACTACTTATATGAAAAATTGTCCTTTGAATTTTACCTAAATGATGTACGACGGACGATTATTTCATTCGTAAATAATTGTTTTTTTTTTTTTTTAGTAGGTATTAGCTTGTAACAAAATCCATATGCAAAGCTGTTCAGTCGCGAGTCACAATGAGATATATCACACGAGAGAATGCGACGCGCTGCGTTGTGTCTCTGCCACTGTGGTAAACGTAGCGAAAATTATCATAAACTAACTTTTACTCAAAGAATAAATGGTAGCTCTTCACTGGAAGTGTGAAAGTAGGTACCTACCTATTTCCTGCAGGCTTAGCAAGGCGCTTTCTATCTCTACTCTACTGTAGAATAGAGATCGCTTGTCTACATTTCTCAGTAAAAAACTGTCGATACGATAGGTAACGTCATTTTTGTCTACTCTTTCGACGACAAGACTCTTGTCTACGGTTCTCGAGCTAAGCCTGCTGGTTGTTAGATTTTTATTACCTACTTACACACGCGTCTGTAGCATTTGCACGAGTTGCAGGATTTCAGTTACGGAACCAGTTTTTTTTTTTTTTTTTGGGTGGGAATTCATCAAATGACTTCTCCTGCTGTGTAGAGCAGGAGGGCGTGTCAGACTTTTACTGACTAAAACCCACCCGTGTTCCCTCAGTAGCCCGTATGCCAGGGGCTGTGGTATCTTTTTCGAACAAACCCGCACCCCTGGCAGCCATCGGCCCTTGCGGACCCCACCGGTGGTTGCTGACATCTTTGACGGCGCGCGTGTGGAACACAACGCGCCGTCCCGTCTACCACTTTTCGGCCGCAGGGGATAGGGAGAGCGGCTGACGCTATACCGACACTCCTCTTCCCCTGCGGCCCCGCCGCGTCCGCCATCAAACGGTGGCGGCCCCGTCCAGGCCACGGAAGGGACGAACGCTGCTCAGAAGCACCGGCACTCCTCCTCTACCGCAGCCCGTAACCCTCAGCCGCGATGCCTCCCATTCGACATCGCGGCCCACCTCAGTTGCGGTGCACCTCACCGCAACCTACTTTTTGGCCGCTACGTCAATGGCTTGAAGGCAAAAGCCCTGACGAGCGGCCCCACCTTTGGGTTCCTCTTGGCTTCACCGTGGCTGGAAACCACGGTTACTGAGCCCCCCCGCAACGACAATGCGGGAACCCACTCGGAGGGGGTTACGGAACCCGTTTGCACCATTATTTAGTTTGAGATCAAATTTCTAGAATTTATTCGCACTTTTCTCAAGGGGTCTCTTTCAACTAAAGTTTCCTTACCAACTTAAAAAAATCTTAAATTCGTTCACTGACAGACAACGCATGGCCTAACCCGCAGAGTCTAGAAGCATAAAGAAAAAGAGAAAAATAGAAAATATATATTCTGATCAAACAAAAATACATACAAAGTAGCCAAAAGTCCTTTAGTTTTGCTTTTGCTTTCTCCACTCATTCTTTGCTTGAAAGTTAAATTAAGAATTTAATTTTAATACTTAGGGAATGTATTCACATAATTTTTCCAACTTATGATCTGGGTTAAAGAAAATTATCTGGATAAATTCCGCATAAAATTCAAGTCCATTTACAAAAGAGCCGGGAACAAAGGATGAAAGAAGTGAAGACAGACCTTTGACCTGCGCGACAAGAAAATGCGGGGTGATAACAAACAATATTTCCCGTCCGGTATTACAAAAGTTCGTACATTATTATATGTAAGGTGATCATACCTCTGAGTACATAGAACCATAAACGCAAAAGTTTATGAAAAAATTATAATTTACAAAATCAAAAAACCCGACTGCTTAAAAAGTGCACTTTAATTAAAAAAGATGGAAACAAGAAACTTGTTTAAGGATGACTATCAGACTGAATACTATATGCAATCTTAAGCAGTCGGAGGCATCTTCAAGACGTTTATTGCCTTCTAGGAGTAAAATTGTACACCTAGGAGGTTATCAGCTGCTTAACCGGACTTGCCTGTGGCCTGACGATTGACGTCGTGGCCTGTCGAATTGTAATGTCACCGTAAGATTGTGAACCACGTTAGTTTATAATCTATCCCGCGAGATTGTAAACTGTCGATAAATTGTGAACTGCAAAAATTCGATAGTTTATAATCTGTCCGTCAAATTGTGAATTGGTATCAAGACGGATAGTACCTGGCGCTATTACTAAATAATCAAGTAAAGAACTGCAACTAACTTAGAAGTAGCGCTCGCCGGCCGCTGCCGCGGCACCGCTCGCTTCGCTTGCTCGGTTCGCGCGCGGTTGGTCGCAGTTCTAAGTCTAACCTAACCTATTCAGTCTGTAAACGATATGGTGCAGTTCACAATTTATCGACAGTTTACAATCTCGTGAGATAGGTACTTAGATTATAAAATAACGGTGTTCACAATATTACGGTGACATATACATGCTAGTTAGACCGAGTTGTACGGTTTTTTTTTTGAGGATGGGAAATCATCAAATAACTTCGTTCTGGGTGGAGCAGGAGGGCGTGTCAGACTTTTATCGATAGAGCTTCCCTCAGTAGCCTGTGTGCCAGGGGCCACGGTATCTCTTTCGAACAACCCGCACCTCTGGCAGAAGTTGTACGGTAAACTTTACTTGCGTGATGCAGGATTTTGTGCGACCAGTCGGATGAGTAGTTCACGTGTAGCGATGTAGATGCCGCTGCATCACTCTCCTTCTGAGACCGGAGGTCGATAGCGGGCTGAGTCGTGATGCTTGCCAGGGCCAGTTGAGGTTCCAGTTAGTCGGAACCGTGTGTTACATAGTTCACGGTGAGTCGGGACTGTCTACGGAGATGCATCCCATGTTATACAAGGTATAACAGAGTAAACGCAAGGCCTGAAAGTAGTTTGTTCCTAATTTACTATTTTGACGTACCTGCCGCCGATTGAGGCAAAAAACTAACAATATTATTTCCAGCACCCTAATTGCGTAACTCACGATAGAACACATAATTTGTTTCGTTCTGAAACAGATTGTTAAACCATTCATTCATATGTTCGAAAAATGTGTATGCTCAACAACGTAAATAACGCAATGAATATTGTTGAACTGTCAAATTTAATGCGTGATCTTCAATAAAAAGTCCTTAAAAGTCGGCTGTCTGCGCCTTAAATGTTGTATAGAACTATTAAAAGTTCCCCATGGTTGTAATTATCCAATGGACATTTTAATTATGCAAACAATAAGTTCGTTTATAATCTCGTACGAGCATGTGACATTCACTAATGATGTGCAAGGCTTATCATTTGACTGATAACTTAAAGGTCTTTGTCCAACAATCGGACATTGTAGGTATATTGCAAATTTTTTTGCAATAATTGCAGGATTACATAAGATTGCTTTATTTCTCGGTACCATAGATCGGATAATCGGATGCATATTACAAAAAACCGGTCAAGTGCGAGTTGGACTCGCGCACCGAGGGTTCCGTACAAACCTGTGGGTATATAAGTAAAAGTTCAAAATTGTCAAAAATATTTTTTTTTTATATGACGAAACTAAAAATTTACGGTTTTCGTAATTTTTCCTATATCTGTACTATAAGACGTGACTTCGTACAAAATTTCAAGATTCTAAGTTCACGGGAAGTACCCTGTAGGTTTTGATTCCCGTGCGAGTTTCGAAAATTTGCGGAATTTTGCGGCCTAAATGGCTGTATCTTTTGATTGCGTTGACTTAGAAGGTTGATTTTTCTACAGCTTCCAGGGACAGTAGAACTATACCCTGTAGGTTTTGATACCCGTGCGAGTTTCGAAAATTTGCGGAATTTTGCGGCCTAAATGGCTGTATCTTTTGATTGCGTTGACTTAGAAGGTTGATTTTTCTACAGCTTCCAGGGACAGTAGAACTAAGTATCATATAGAAATTTCAGTTTGATACCTCCACGCGTTCCTGAGAAAAACGGTCTTGACAGACGGACGGACGGACGGACGGACGGACGGACAACAAAGTGATCTTATAAGGGTTCCGTTTTTTCCTTTAGAGGTACGGAACCCTAAAAACACCACCCCTCCTCTTACAGACTTACACCCTACATGCATCTGAATAGCTATGCAATCCTAATCATTTAGAAGTCGCTTCCATACTATACACCTGACTAATTATTATGCGTTCCCAGAATTCCTGGCATCCCGGGTATATTTTTTACAAAAAAAAAAATATTATAAGTAGCCGCTTCCATACTTTCGTAACTAAAAATTAACTTTAGGTAAATATGCATCCGATTATCTGATGCCTACCCATCAGACGATTAAAATTTCCATTAATGATAGAAGCTTTTCATTAAATTCGGTAAAAATTGCATGTATTTATCAGCACGCTTTGCTAGAATTAACGTTGAGTTGCTGTACCTAATATTTTATTCCGTTTTCATGTTAATTTTATTTGTTTTGTTGAATATTGGTATTTTCAGTATTGAAGTGAGTATAAGTACCTACCTGGTTAAACATGTAGATAACATTATAACATACTAGCTTTTGCCCGGGGCTCCGCCCGCGTGTATGTCGATTATCTCGTAAAAAAATGTCCTTCATATCCCAGGCTATATCTTTGCCAAACATGACGATCGGTTCAGCGGATGCACCCCGAAAGTTTACTAACAGACAGACATACTTTCGCATTTATAATATTAATTGGGAAAATACACTATTTTTGTTAGATTCTGCATTGCTATTCTGTAACCATCTCACCGCGCGAAGTGAGCGTGGAGTGAGCTGTCAGTGTCACCCGACTGATACAATAGATGGACCAAGCTTCAGGTGGAATCACGTGGTGAGATGGTTAAAGAATCGACATGCTGTAGTAGGTGTATCTGTGGCCTATGTAATGCAGAATCAGAACTTTATTTGCCATGAATGTAGGTACAGGCATAAGATGTTATACCTATATAAATTTATGAGATCGGCTACAGTCTACTTTACGGCGTGCAAATTATTAGGTTCAGACGCCAGCACATCAAGCTACCCCAAACTGTCAGATTTTCCCAATTGAACATGAACCTTATGCGTGTGCGGTAAAGTTGAAAATCTATCAAAGAAATTTGACAGATTGGGGTAGCTTGATGTGCTGGCCTCTGTACATAAATTAAACTATTAATACAAATTTAATAATGTCAGCAAAACAAAACAGAAATTAAAGTGAAGTCAATTCTTCTTCTTCTTATTTATTTATTTAAACTTCTCGCACACAAAAAAGGTACAAAGGCGGACTTAATGCCTTAGGCATTCTCTACCAGTCAACCAAGGGTTCTTCTTCCCAGCTAAAGCACTAGGAAGTGTCGAAGGGCGTTTTTGGGGGCCTGTCTTATGTATTTTGACGTTCGAAAAGTGCTGATTCTCAGCCTAATTTGAATAAATGACTTTTGATTTCGATTAATATTAAAGTCTCAGGTACATAATGTCATAATTGGTCAAATTTGTAATTAAATAATTATAACAATCATAATCAGGATAAATAGATGCTGTATTGAATTTGGAAACAATACTAAAATTATTATCCAAACTCTTATAACAGTACTTACCTAGGTACCTCTTGTATAGGATTTACAAAATCTATAAATACATCATGTAAGTACATACCTACATAAGTATTCTACTACAATAGTACTTACTACCCGACCGTCCCTTGCTCGTTGAAGTGCCAGCCCGCGCCGCAGCTGAGCCAGTAGAGTTAAATTCCCCAAGATCTAATACTAATCGGAATGTTTTTATCCAGCCTGTCCCTTGCTGTCCCCCATAAGTGACGCCCTGAGCCGAGGCCCGTACCCCACAGGGGGTGCCCTCAGCGTGCAGTCGCTTAGTAATGTAAGTAGGTTTACGCCCCTGGCTGGAGGCTTTAAGTTCTCTTAAGAGGCCTACGCAGAACGAATTGTCCATACAAACGTAATACCAAAATCATTTGCAACTCGAGCATATTTCCACCATATTATGGTGATATTCGGATTCAGACAGTATTTATCTAGGCTCGTAGAGGTTTTTTTTTCCAAAATTCTTACCTAAAATGAAGTTTAAGCGAATTGAATTTTGCAAATTTTTACAGCGTAAATGACATGTTTTCTCACTATTTTTTTGGTATTATAACCAACAATATTTGTAATATTGTTATCTCAGAAGCATAGCTCATATTATCAAGTTGTAAAATGTCGAAAAAAATATTAAAATACAATAAGTTTTCATTCATCATTTTTGGTATTACGGAACACATCCAAATTCATCATAAATATCAGTAGCTAGTAGCGCTATCGCGTCAAGCCAATGTCAATGTGTGTGTGATCGTACTGCTCACTGTAGGTGTGTAACGCTCGGACAGGTACTAACACTAGCGCAACATGACGGTATTCACTTGGATATAAAATTGTGATTTAGTATTGAGTAACCTACATTCTTACGAAGTTTTCTTTGTTTCCGGATTTGGATATTCAGGGTGGCAGGGACATCGAGCGCAAACCTGTGATTCTGATCCTTCCGCGTTTAATTTTTTGTAGGACTGCTGGCTTATGAAAAAAATATAATTTATAGGGTGGAAGGGACATCGATTTTTCTTCGGTTGTTTAAAAAATTAGCTACTGCATACATAATGATCGCGGAGATCTAGAATCATGTACTGAATGCATGGTTACAGTTTGCACGTCAATGTCCCTGCTACCCATAGATATATTTTTTTGTTCATTATGCCAGTCCTTTTGGCGTCCATTCTATAAAAATTATATACTTTATTTTTGCGGATTGTTATTTTGTAATTGTCCTTGTACCCGCCCAAGGGGGCTGAAGCCAATTGCAAGGTCAACGTGAAAATCCTAGTTGGCGGCTGACTGTTTTCAAAATTTTCTTCATGGTTGTCCTTTTTCTGGTTTTCTATGGTGCTGAAGCCAATATGAGGCGAAATGAAAATCCAAGATGGCGACTGCGAAAATTTACAAATTTTCATCATGGGTGTCGATTTCATGGTTTTCGGGGGTGCTAAAGCCGATGGTGAGGTCAAAATGAAAATCCAAACTGGCGGCCAAGAAAATTTACGAATTTTCCATCATGGATATCGTTTTCAGGGTTTTTGTAGGTTCTAAAGCCGATGGTGACGGCTTTAGATCACCCAAAAACCTTGAAAACGACACCCATAATGGAAAATTCGAAAATTTTCTTGGCCGCCATCTTGGATTTACATTTTGACCTCACCATCGGCTTTAGATCACCCAAAAACCCTGAAAACGACACCCATGATGGAAAAGTCGAAATTATAGGTACCTTAGGTAGGTACCTACAAATATGAAGATTTTTTTTTTACATGTGCCGTATAAAGCTACGACGATTACTATTTAAATCTAGTTGGACTGTTTATTTCCAGTCTGCCACACCCCCAACCCTTTGATAGAATACAGGCAGAATGATGTTATGAATAAATTTCATTTCCTCAACTTTTTCGCGCAACCGTCCGTTTGCGCAATAGGATTCGCGCAAGTGCCCTTCGCGCAACTATCGTTCGCGCAAGTGTCTTTCGCGCAAAGGTACACACGGCTACACATCAAGCTATACATTTCCAGTTTACGCTGACCTCGCACTGTACGGAAATCCTATACAATGCGAGATCAGCTTATACTGGAAATGTATAGCTTAATGTGTAGCCGTGTGTACAGTCGCGCAAACGTCTGTTCGCGGAAATGTCTTGTCGCGCAAGTGATCCTTCGCGCAAAAGTCCGTTCGCGCAAAAGTCCAAGCGCGGAAATGTCTGTTCGCGCATGTGGGTTCGCGCAAGTGTGTTTCGCGCAAATGTTTTTTGTCCCAGATCCCTTCAACAGGTGTAGATTTCGCTGCCCTCACAGGACACGTTACTTCTATGATAGAGTCATCACCTATCAAACCATCTGGGTTTGTTCCGTTATCTATTATCATCATCAAGTCGGAAAAAATCCTGCCCTCTGACTGAGAGGTATCTTGGCATGCGCTGCCTAAACCGTAAACCCTATTACTAATAAAAGCACAGAATAAAGTTATTCCAAGTTTAAACCTATGAAAATGTATGGTTATTCCTTTCCTTTCCTTTATTTTTCCTGGTATAACATCGTTCTGTGTTTATTAGATTAGTAAGAGGGGTAGAATTAGACGAAGATATTGTATTGTGCAATTGTATAAACAGTTCTAAATAAAAGTCCGCGACAGCATAATTATATCTGTCTTTTATGTTATAGCCAAAAAATTGTGAGCCATAAAGGCATTTAAATTAGATACCTACTGTTTTTACAATGCACATTTTAGAGGATTTACTTATGCGGTCCGAAAGCGATAAAACAATTAATTTCGATAAGAAAAGGATTTATCGAAATTAATTATTGCTTTATCGGTTTCGGACTGTCTCGTTGATCTAGTGGTCGCACGCGCTACTACGGAGCATGACGTCTTGGTTTCTATTCCCAGGTTGGGCAAAGTGTTATTGGCTATTTCTAACTGGAATTTCGCCGTAGTCGCCGGAAGTCTGGGTGATTTTTTTTTTTTTTTGGGTGGGAAATCATCAAATAACTTCTCCCGCTCTGGGTGGAGCAGGAGGGCGTGTCAGACTTTTACTGACTAAAACCCACCCGTGTTCCTTCATTAGCCCGTATGCCAGGGGCTGTGGTATCTCTTTCAAACGAACCCGCACCCCTGACAGGCATCGGTCCTTGCGGGCCCCATCATTTTTGTGCTGACATCTCTTTGAGGCGCGCGTGGAACACAACGCGCCGTCGACTTGGGCTTGGTCCTTACCGGACAGCGAGCTACCCATTACTCGCCGTCCGCAAGCCCATGCCTACGGTGGCCGGAAATCGGCCTGGGATTCCCGACGCCCAGGGCGTCTCCGTATCCTGCGGCGGCTGGGGTCGTGAGGGCGCATATGCTGCCTCTCCCTCACGTGCGCCGCCTCCCTCTTCGCGAGCATCACTGCTTCGCTGAAGGAGGTGACGGCTCCCCATGCCCTCTCGCTCCGTACCATGGCTTGGACTAGGGCCGGACGCGAGAGATCGCCGCCGCCGATCGCCTCCACGAGGACACGGCGGTGCTCCGCCCAAGCAGGGCAGACCGCCACCGTGTGCTCCACCGTGTCCTCAGGGCGATCTTCGCAGTGGAAACACCCGGGCGTTTCCTCCCGCCCTATCCGAAACAGGAACCTCCCGAAACAACCGTGTCCGGTGAGGACCTGCGTCAGGCGGAAGGTGAGGACGCCATGCCGCCTCTCAAACCACTCCTCAAAGAGGGGACTTACCGCCGCAATCGTGGAGTGCCCAATGATGGTAATGGTGAAGTTACCTTAATGCATGATTTTTGGTTATTAGGATGACTTTCTCAGAATACTGTTATTTATCTGTATTTAGGCACATATAAATTATTGGAACATCTGTCTTGACACAGGCAACACTTTTATTATTTGGTTTGTAGTCGTTTTTTTATTAGTTTTAAAGTTTAGTAAAAGGAATAAAACGCCATAGTTTTGTAAACTTGAGTTTACCCTAAATGTGTGGCTAGGTACTTCATGTATTTTATTTGTTCAAGAACACTAATACTTACCATACAAATTCAACATTGGTTTTCAAAAGTATTTACTTAGGAATAGTTCGTAAATGACGTAGGTATCTGTTAAATTCTCTACAAGGCCAAAATCTCGGGATATCCTAATATGTTGAGATCCCGGCACTGTAGAGGAATTTCCAAAAAACGCATTACTAGTCTGTACATTTACTAACGATTCCCCCAAAAAAGTCAACAAAACAAAGCAAATTATGAACATACCTAATAAATTACGAATAAATAAGGATGCCTACGACTCGTTACGCTCACACACACAGCTGCGCATCGGTGCTTCTTTTGTCAAACAGAGATAGCAATATTCGGACGAAATATTGTCTCCGCTCGAATCCTAGTTGCGAGCTTGGTTCGTCGGATTCTTAAGGCAGCCACAGGAAAGTCCGTTTAAGAAGTCACGGCCTCTCAAAGCCAACTTCGAGACGCCATTTCCAAAAAAAAAAAACATTAGTACTACTACTATCTACTTCAAATAAATAAAATAGGAGTGTCTGTTTGTAATGTCAAAATAACAGCTTTTTACTAAATGCATAAGTATGAAAGTATATAATTATAAGTACGGTTATGACAAAAAAAAACTATTGATTTGTCTGTCTGTCTGCTTGTTTCCCGGCTAATGTCCAAAACGGGTGGTCCCGTGGATAATTTCCAGCACAGCTAATTAAATATTATTTTACAATTAATCAATATTTAAAATAAAACAAAGGACAACCAAATTATAAACAGCATTCATAAAGAAACAACACTATTTAACTGTTTAAGTAAGTAAATAATGTTCTCGCCTTTTAAACCGACTTCAAAAAGAAGGAGGTTATCAATTCGACATGTTTAATTTTTTTTTTTTTTGATGTATGTTCAGGCATAACTCCGTCGTACATTGACGGATTTGCAAAATTATTTTTTTGTTCGAAAGGGGTTTATTCCGGAATAGTCCCATTAAAATTTCATATAGATCTGATGATGCATTTCGGAGACAGACAACGGAAATCTTCAAAAAATTACAGCAAATCAACCGCAAATGTTGCTATCGCATAAGCATGCATTGTTTTGACCCCAAGGATGATGAAATTTCGAATTGGTGTGGGGTAGGTAACTAAAAAGTGAAAAATAAAAACTTTTTTCAAAAAAAGGAAGTCGGTTGTTATTTTTTTGTTATTACAAACGGTGTTAGAGAATGAAGGCTTAAAAGTATGTGAATACCCTACAAAATGTAATTAAACAAACCTTAAATAAATCAACTTAATTTTCTTCGGTATTCAAAAAGCTCTGAATAACTTCACAAACATGTTTAATTTCAACTTTTTTCACAAATTGGACAGTTGTGTGACAAAGTTGAGTTTGTACATTCAATCCCCGCGAGGATTCAGTGTTTTATTTTGTTTCATGGTGTGAACGAAATATGTGAAATTTTTAGGTGAATATTACGGCTTTATGTGGCCAAGCGACCCCCTCCTGCTTCGGGTTGAATGGCGAAATATGAAAACGTCGAGAAATTTTTGATTAAAAATATTCATGCATTGTACCTACAGATAAATCTTTCGGAATCCATAAATGGTTGTGAAACTGAAAACCATAGTTTTTTCATTTCTGAATCTTTATTAAGTATCCAAATCAACTGTGTTGTTCAGGACATTTCGAATTCACCCGCTGACTGACACAAAAACGGCATTATTCAAGACCAGTGTGCTTACTCTTGAGTTTAATTCCGATCGATCGACATTGGAATTGTGACTTTTCGTACTCTTGAGTTCGACGCTAGCGCCAAATCGTGTTTAAATTGCGTGTCTTTTTGGAGAACTAAATGAAATCGGGATCGGGCTTGGCGCGCGGTAATCGCTACTCTTGAGTTTTTTTGACAGCTGTGTATTGCATCAATATTACGCTGGGATTGTTTGTAGATTGTGATTTTTCCAATAGCAAAAGTGTAACTTTTTTGAAATTGTTTTGCATTTTAGGTGGTTTTAAACAAGTAAAAGGAGTTTAATATGGCACGATTAGCAGTAATAAACAGCGTTTTACGTAATTCCCTAAAAAAGAATGGAAACAAAGACGAGAAATGTTAAGAGATTTTGGCTCAACTCAATGTATAGGTTTCTAATTAACTAGTTAATTTAATTTGATCTCATTACTATCTACATAGTTTTCATAATAAAATCCAGTTGTACTTATTTGAGTTTTATACGGAATATTTGAAAATAATGTAAGTAAGGTTCTCGTATAATTACGTAAGTTGAAAATGAGATTTCTTATTTATGTACAGTTTTTATTTATTTTGGTTTTAAACGATAGATCTATGGATAAAACCATTTTTACAGTTGGAATTGTGTAAAGCGTACCACGGGTTCCAAAGATATTCAAGATTTAATGTAAGAGAAAATATACCACACTACATTTTCATTGGTTTTCTTCTAGGTTTTTTATTATTACTAGACACACTCAATATTGTTATTTTACATAAATAAAGAACGCCATTGGGTATTTCTTACTATAAAGGAAACAAACGCGAACATTATCTAACTGTTCTAAACAAACTAAAACTTTACTACTTTTACTATAGAAAATTGAGACCTTCTACGCCGTCTTTTTTATTAGTAGATAGTGTAGGGCATGGCAACGATCCTACCGCATGCAGCCAAAGTCATGGTTAATTTTACGATTTTAATCATTTTCTTACGCCCAAATGAATTGATTACGTCACAATTACTCAATTAAGCAACTATCTATAAGATATTTATTTATTGGCCGCGTTATTTAAAGGATAAAGCATTTTAATTCTCTATTACCGGTTTATTGTAATGAGTCGAACAACACTATTGCGGCCCGTAACGTAGCTAACTTCACGTTGAATAAAATAATGGCGGGGCAATCCCAATTTCAATCCAATGTTGACACTATTGTGTTCAAGAGTACCGAATCACGTGACTGCAAAATTGACATTGGAATTGTATTGGGTTTAGATTGAAATTAAAATTAGTTTCAAGAGTAAGCCCCCAGATTCTGGCAAAATGGAAGGCGAAAATTAACCCACCGGAAAGTACTACTGAGATAAAAAAAATATCCTATGGTTTAATCCAGATTGTAAACTTTATCCGTGCCCATCCAAGTCCGTTCGGCCGTTCCTGCTTGATTGATTAATAAACATACAAACTTTCATATTTTTATAATATTAATAGTATAGTAAAACCAGAACTATGTATGTTACATTTATAGGTACAGATGACGGAAAGTTAATACGTAACCTTTAATTGTGGGTAGAAATAAAACTACCCACCCACTCCATCTTTACAGGGTAGAAAACCGAGAGAAACAGATCTCAATTAAAAAGCAAGTAAAGAAACAAATGAATGCGTTTAGTTTGAAAGCGCGCACAAATGAAAGCATTTACTCCCAAGCGCGTTGTTATATAAAACTAGTTGTGCAATTGGTTTATCAGAATGCTTTTGTTAGGAACAGAAATATTCCAATTTATACCGTCGCGGTGTATTGACCGTTACATGATAATGTATGCACAATCACGCGTATAAATATTAAATATAGGTATTACTATGGGCAATAATATCTGGTTTCATAATTAATCCATCATATCATAATCAGCCACCCACTCCCACTCCCACTTCTGGGACACAGGGCGGTCATGTAAGAAGGAGATGGCGGACCCAGCCAGCAGAACCAAAAAGTCAAAGACTTGTGACCTACCCACAGGTAGGTGGATGAAACATGTCTTCGAATTTTGGGACATGCCAGTTTCCTCAGGATTAATTTCTCTCTCTCTCTCTCTCTCTCATCTAATCCGTAATATGACGGTAAATTTGTACCATGGAAGGCATTTAAAGGATAAGTTTTTATCCAGTGCGCAAACTGTAACCATAAATTCAGCGTATCGTTCTGACAAGAAATTTCTTGTCAGTTTACAAAAAAATAAAATCAAATGCTCCATACAGTTTGATCGCGTAGGTATAACAGTTTTCTATGAAACAGCAGTTTCTTTTTTTTATTTATGGCGAAAAATTTCTGCGCTGGATGTCTAGAATGATATGCGGAATTCATGGTTAGAGTTTGCGCACTGATTAAAAACTTATCCTATGGGTAAAAGCGGTAGCAGAAACATGTGAGATCCAAAAAATACCAAAACTAGCCGGAGAGACAATCGGCGCCGAAATATAGGATGCTGCATTGGTTTCAAAAATATGTCAGTGGCCGTCAGTGAAATATTAACGGACATGTCCGTCACAAATATCTGCGTATTCAGTCTAATTCAGAAGAATGAGACACTTTATTGTGATTATTTATTTATGATTAGATGATAGAAGCTCACATTAGAGCTCTTTCAAGTAGATTAAGCTCAGCTGCTTACGCAGTAAGAAAGATAAGGCAGTTGACGGATGTAGACACAGCTAGGTTAGTTTACTTTGCTTATTTTCACAGTATTATGTCTTATGGCGTTCTGTTGTGTGGATCGGCAGCTGACGTAGATTCAATTTTCATTTTACAAAAGAGGGCAATCCGCGCAATCTATATAAAATGGGGTCTCGCGAGTCTCTTAGAAACAAATTCAGCGAAATTGATATTCTAACTCTGCCGTCTCTTTATATCCTAGAAAATATCTTGTATGTTCGCAAAAACTTAGGCCTTTTCAAAAAACGATGCGATTTCCATAATCTGAATACACGTAGTAAAGATGAAATTGTGATTCCAAAATTTAGATTGACTAAAACTAGCAAGTCATTTCTAATAAACAGTATCCGCTTCTATAACAAGTTGTCAAAGTCAGTTACAGAACTTAGCGATGGAAAGTTTAAAACGCACATCAAACGTATCCTTATCAAAAAAACATATTATAAGATAAAAGACTACGTTGAAGACAGGGAAGTTTGGCATTAATTCCTTCTGCACATGCGGCTTCCCTGGTACCTCATTAACAGCATAACTATGTGAAAGTCTATTAACTGCTCTCAAATACAATGTTCTTTTTTATTCTTTTTAATTTTACAATGCTGACATATTCTCGTCATTATTTGACATTATAGGTACATCAATTTTAATATCAACTATTTTTTAGTGATTGTCATGTTAATCATGTCACCGTGTTTAATTAGGTTCATTTTGTTTATGTAGATTATTTTACATATTGTGAATGGGAGAACGTTGTAGGCCTAACAGATTGTAGATTTGTAGACGATTTTCTATTCTGTATTCGTCTAAGTACCTGGACTTATTGACAGGCCTGCACTGTCCTCCCATACATTTTATCTCTGAAAACATTGGTGAAGCCAATCATTTTTAAAAGAGTAACCGTGGAGTTTCTTGCCGGCTCTTATCCATAGGAAACAACATTTTGGAACCGTGCACCTAGCTTCTGACGTTTCATAAGTGCCCATGCAGGTTTATATGAAATAAAAATATTTTGATTTTGATTGATTGAAAATATCTGACATCACTTTGACAGCGTTGAAACCTATATTTTATACTCGTGACTGTACCTATATGTATAAGCGTGCAGCGATTACTACCATACTCATAATGTTTAAATAACTTAAGTGACGCGTAGAATGGTAACAATCTATATCTATATCTTCTATCTATACATATAATAAATCTGTAAAGGAACTTTTTCTGTACATTTAAAATATTTCGAAAATAATTGCTTGGGGTGGTAAGGGATAATCAACAGATGACATTTTAACCCTTATCAAAATTTTTGTCTGTAGCTCAGTTTTTCAGTTTCTATGTTGAATAGATCAAGTATCACGTCAAAAGAACGAAACTAATATGGTTATCTTTCATACTCAAAAATTGTTTATAACTCAGAGTTTATATTAGTCTTTGTTTCATCGCAATCGCTTCGGTCAACCTATCTAAATAATTTAAAGTGTTCAAGAAGAATTTATTTACGTAATGTTGAAACACTTAGCGACATCTATTGGCGTGAAACGGTACTAACGAATACTTAATATTAACACGTCATTCTCATTTAAGTTACTTACTGTGTCTGTGTTATTTCAAAAAGTAATGATACTGATTACTAAAATCGCTTTCCGTTGGTGGTTGATTCCCACGAATCAAAAAAGCTAAAAGAATTTCAAATAAAAAGTTGTGATAATATTAACTGACGTGGTGTTCTGAGTCATATACCTAGAATGCAATGTTAGATAAATATTTATTAGTTTTATCAATCAAATTAATACAAATAGAGGGGAAGAAATCTCATTTTTAATTGTGATAAAAGTCTTAGTAGCGCCATCTAGCATAATATAGCAAAATTAGAGCGGCTAGAGGAACCTCTCCATAGAAATTCTTAATCTCTAGCGTCAGTAACGCCATCTAGGTTTGAATAGCAAACATGCAAAGACAACAACTTGATTTCGCGCGAAATTTGATAATGTTAAATTTAAATGCGTGTTTACAGCATTACTCGATTCAAATAATGGGAGTTTTGGGAGTAAAGAGTTGTAAACACTTATGTGCTAATTTTCGTGATGTTAGTTTTCGAGGTGGGGAGGGGTTCAAGCGAGGTCGGATGGTGAAAGTCAGGAAAAAAAAATCCAAAATTGCGACCATAACTACTGGTGGATTTGAGTAAATAGATAGGTTTTCACACGGGCAACTGTAGTTATGTCGGTGCTCTTCCGAGCAACATCGCTTACAGAGAAGCATTTTCTTAGTTAAAACAAGTTTAAAAATGTATTTATTTATCCATTTGGCATCTCCAACAAAGGATACATTACCTACACAGGAACAATAGAAATCACAATAGTAAACTATTGACAATTTTAAAGTCGCTTCTTTAAATATAATTATTTATTGGTCTACAAATAAATGTATGGCTGAACAAAAGAAACACTGAAACATTTTTGATTACAATTTACAATAAAAAGGCATCGCAACTGAGAGTCGCGGAGGATCGCTCTGTTACGTCCATTATCCTCGGGATCGGGCTCTCTCTCTTCCTGCTGCCTGCGTCAGCAGCGGGGAGAGAGGTGGGGGCGAGCGCGGTATGGCACTACGTAGCAACAACATCGTACTTACTATGTTCATAGAAAACCCGTGCTATACAATTAAATAGTTTTTTTTGCCTGGTTTGGTTTTTTTTTCAACAGCGCTTTTAATGTGGATAATGACCGACGTTACGGGGCGTAGGTAATGTAACATTCGCAGCGAGCATGTCTTTACGCCGTGTGCTAAAATCAGTGTTGCTCGCTCGCATGTTTTGCCGTAGGTACTATTGACTGCACGAATACTTGCTTGGTAACATATTAGGTGCATTTTGACCCGTGACGCCGGTCAGTATCAACCTTTACAGCGTGATCTTTCTTCATCGTGATAACGCCATGGTCCCACGGGCCGTTAACTGACAGGTGGCGTCAGGTGTTACTGCACTGCTACCTGTCGAGGCCTATCGCAGTCCGTGCAGAGCATTCCCACTGCTGTGGTTTTATTCAGTGGTCAACGTTTGATAAACAAAGCTAAAAGACACGCGCCTGTACGGGCCGAGATAGGCGCCCGCCCCCGCGTGGAATAATGCTTCAGCACACTCAACCAGACGCGCAGTCGATTTATTGAGTAAGTACAGTAAAAGCTCCTTATTCGTGCTTCCTTCATTCGTGTTTTCACTATTCGCGGATTAAAAAAATGCGACCCAATTCCTATATCCGCGGCTAAAGATTTATTTATTTGCGGGTCTAATCGGTACATCGGTACATACATATTAACAAATAACAAAAAGGATTCCAATAGGTATCCAACCCAATATCCTTTGTAAACGCGTCGTCAGATGGACTATAAAAAAGTGAAATAGACCTTATTACAACTTCGCCTAAAGTACATTGTCAAATGATATCGCCGCTGTATTGGTTCGGCCTTTGACATCTACAATAGCCGCCTTCGCCGCGGTCGGTGTTTTTAACCGACTTCAAAAAGAAGGAGGTTATCAATTCGACATGTTTATATTTTTAATGTATGTTCAGGCATAACTCCGTCGTATATAGACGGATTTGCAAAATTCTTTTTTTTTTCGAAAGGGGTTTACTCCGAAATGGTCCCATTGAAATTTCATATAGACAGGGCCCGATCTAGCTATTTAGCCGCTCCGGGCAAAAATAACATTCGCCGCCCTTTGCACTAACACCATCAAAGATGGTATGACCATAATTATGTGATATTCTTTTAACTATATAATATTCACATACGTTAGCCTACTACGGCTTCTGAACAAGTATACAAAAATTCATGAGAGTAGGTATGTTTGTAAGTATACATTTTGCCGCCGCTCATTTTTGCCGCTCTGAGCATTTGCCCGGCTTGCCCCCCCTTAGATTGGGCCCTGCATATAATTATGTAGATCTGATGATGCGTTTCGGAAACAGACAACGGAACTCTTCAAAAAATTACAGCAAATCAACCGCGAATGTTGCTATCACATAAATAAGTATGCATTGTTTTGACCCAAAGGATGATGAAATTTCGAATTGGTGTATGGTAGGTAACAAAAAAGTGAAACATATAAACTTTTTTCAAAAAAATAACAACCGACTTCCAAAAAACACTACAAAGTGCAAAATAACTTTAATTTCGGAAGGCGGTGACAAATAATTAAAATACACATACAACGTCACCAACTTCCGAAATTAAAGTTATTTTGCACTTTGTGTTTTTTGGAAGTCGGTTGGTATTTTTTTTGAAAAAAGTTTTTTGAGAATGTAAACAAACATAATGAAACCAACCTCATCACCATAAAGTATATTTATATATCATCATCATCATCATTTCAGCTGAAAGACGTCCACTGCTGGACATAGGCCTCCCCCACATTTATAAATGCTGCGACTTAATAGACATTCCATCCTTTGGTACGAGCCGCTTTGCGTGTTTTACCTATTGTTTCATCTTTCCATTTATTGCAAAATGTTGAATTTTTTTTTACTTAAAAACGATTTTCGACGCGAAAAAATCTGTTTAACGCATAGAAAGAAATGCTTGATCGTTTACGCCTTGGAGAGTCGCTTGCATCCATATCACGCTCATACAATTAATCAATATGGTCAAAAACTTCAATTAAATTGTTTTTTTTTTTTTTTTTGTCACTTAGGAACGTATCCCTTATAATCCCATATAAATTACCATTCCTTAGTCACGGTTTCTGTATTCGCGGTAGGTATTTTACGGAACGTATACCTCGCGAATAAAGAGCTTTTACTGTACCTACGGCAGGTGCACATTTATTATAAAATGAGCCTCGACCAGGCGCTTTGATCTATATTTATTCTTAAAAATCTGAGTGAGACTTCGTCGCAATATCATTATAACCCCTAAAGACGCCTGCAGGCCTAGACAAAACACCTTTCTGTTAACGTTCACGCTAAACTCTACGCCAGAATATATGGGAATGACATTACCGTGTCCTTTCCGCAGGTAATGTCATTCCCATACATTTTGGCGTACCGTTTAGCGTGAACGCCAAGAGTAATGTGTTTTGTCTCTAGGCTCTGGACTGCATTCGAAAGCTGTGGTAGATTCCTACCAGGATAGATCGGAAGATCGGAGGAGTGGTACCTACACCGTCAAAGCGACACATTATTGTTTTCCGACATGCACGCGAACGAAGTCGCGGGCACAGCTAGTCCTCAATAAAATTAAAACTAATTATGTATTCTGGTAAGCACATACATTATGAGAAGAATTTTGGTGTGTCAAAAGCATTTCACATATTATACATACGTACTGTGATGCATGACGTTCCTGCATTATTTACTTATAGGTAAATTATTGATTTACTTACGTTAAGCACACAAATGTACAGGGACGGACTTAATACCGTAGGCATTTTACAGTCAGTCTTTAGGTGATGCAGAGTCAAACAATGTTTATAACAATGTTGTTGTATTAATTTCTGCGGTAGGGGGTCTAGAATGATATGCTGAATTCATGGTAAAAATTTGCGCACTGGATAAAAACTTTTCCTGTATACAAGATGTTGTTTTGCATCCTCGTCAAATTTCAGGTAGTTGTCATAAAAGACATAAATAATCAATTGAAAGTACAGTACCGGGCAATAACTAATAAGCGCTGCTTTTTTTTGTTGTTGAAATTTAACAGTATTTCAGAATTAAGCCCTTAATTCAATACAAATAAAAGAGAATCACCCGACTACGCACACAGCGACAATGCAGCTGTGTGTGTGTGTCGACGTCTTACCTACTAACCAAATTCAAGCGTGCGCGACCGAGCGGCGAGCAATGAATGACCTGAGCGACCGGTAGCAATAATTTTACCTAATTTTATTTCGAAAATCACCTACATTATTGTCATAAATTTAGTTTGATAATTACCTCTTTTTAAGCATCATTAGAATACGGAAATCTTACTAATGACAGTAACACTAGTACGCTAAAGAAAAGTTCACTGACCTGGTATCAGATGATTAATAAAATGTTCGTTTTGCTCTTATGCTATCGTTCAGCCTAAACTTTTCGTAATGATTTTGTTTTTATTTGTGGATTAAATTGGTTGATTTGAAAATTTTCTTCCTACTTAACGGGCTTAGGACCGGCAATAATACCTATCTACCTTAGTTGATGTACCGATCTACTAAGTTTAAAAATGTTTTTTAGGTTTGATGGAAATGGAAAGATTTGCTAGTTAAGTGTAAGTAGGTGGTGATACTTTCGACTCTTAGGTATTATTGTTGTAGTTACAAATTTGAAATCAACTTATTTACACTAATAAAAATTGATTAAGCTAACAACGTATTTACAAAATGTACAAATAAATAAATTACCTACTAAAGTTACCCGGAGGAGTTGTTCAAAGTTGCCACCATCACACTCTTGGCACAATCGAGCACGACGTAGCTGGTTTGCCTTTAGTTTACGTAACACTAACACATTCGTTTTTAAAATGTCGAAAGCACTTATGATCCTTGCACGTACACTGTGGTGTGGTGCACTCCAAAGCGTGGACCAGCCTCCCGCGTGCTTGACAGTGGTTCTCGCTGGAAGTATTCCAGGATGTCTTCCTGCAAGGCGACAGGCAGGCCTACGCTGCCGCGAGCTTGAGCATGCCGGGAACGTCAAACTGCCGATGATCCGCAGTCTCTGCGTAGCAGCCAGCATGACGCTCTGTGATGGGGGTTCCCGATGGGGAAACATTTCCGTGAACATCTGGATGGCTCCACGTAGGCTGTCTCCAGTGATGGCATACAGGCGGACCATCTCCACCAACTCGACATTAGTGTAATTGTCCGTCATCTTGCACTTTGTATCAAGTGACGTCTCAACAATTTACCGAGAACTGAGAAGCGCGCACGCACATTTCGGCGACATCAAACACACTGTTGGTTCGGGGGCGGGCGGCGGGGGGCCGCGCACGCGGCGCCCGAACGAACGATTGCGCATGCGTTGTGAATGGATGTATTCTTTGCGTTTGTGTGTGAAAGCGCGGTTAGGCTAGTATCAGACGGGCCGCGTTTAAATACGGCTGGTTCACACTTACGGATTTTAGTAAGCAGGAAAAAATATTTTAAAAAATACCTACCCATTTTATTGTTGATTTGGGTCGAGAATCATTAGCATAATTACGTCCTTGAATTTGACTAGGATGCAAATCAACATCTTGTATATACAATAACCAAAATTGAGGAATCAATATTTATAAGTAGGTATACCTAATTATATCATACTTCCTACTAGTCCTACTTCCTTTACTATTCCTACCAATATTTATATGTAGCAGTTTGTATGTTTAGATGTTTGTTACTCAATCAGGCAAAAACGGCTGAATGAATTTGCATGAAATCTGGCACACAGATTGATATAGAAATAACCAGCACCCTAATTGCGTAACTCACGATTAATCACAATCTGTTTCGTTTAGAAACAGATTGGTAAACCATTGCTACATAAAATATGTTCATTAACAACTATTAGCCCTTACTGTGGCTATATTTTCGAGTGACCGACAAGGACGACAACGAAAAATGATTTCCTGATCTATCAGCGTAAATTTGGTCTCAAATTTTGTAATTAAATGCCTCACTAACGAGTCATTTGGCGCATTATTGCGACCGAAAACTTGACGTACTCGTACCTACCTAATTGTCGAACTGTTTTCGCAAAACTTTCACCATTTTTGTAATGTGTTTTTACAATAATTAAACGTTGTTGGTTAGAATAGTTCTCCATATTCTTAAATTGCGTGGTCTATAAGTGACAACTGTCAAAACAAAATCACCAAACATTTCGTATTAACAAAATGGCGGCAAATTTAAATCTCTCGTTGGGACACCCCGTAGAAGGAATGGCTTACATTTGACAGATCAACAACATTCATTACTTAATTTATGTTGTTGAGCAGACAATTTTTTCGAACATATTTATGATTAGGAAGCAATGGATTAGCAATATCCAAAATGATTCAGATTCTAATTGATAGTGTGTTACGCAAATGTTTTTTTTTTATTCGAATGAACTTATTTATCTTTTTATGTGCCTGTGTTCTGTGTCAAATAAACCTATCTTTATTTCTCACTTATGCTGTGGTTTATAACCTACCCAGTAAGTGAGCTGGAAGCGCCCAGGACATACTGTCCAGGCTCCACCAGACGTACAGACACTAGCACATCAAGCTACCCAAATCTGTCAAATTTCTTTGATATATTTTCAACTTTATCACATAAACAAAGGTTCATGTTAAATTGGGAAAATTTGACAGTTTTGGGGTAGCTTGATGTGCTGGCGTCTGTACATTTAAATATATCGCCACTCGTGGAGGGTATTTTAATGCAAAGCTGTGATGTTTCCGCATTATTCCTTATCAAAGGTTTTTTAATCTTTCATGACCCATTTAACTGTTGGAAACAGCTCTAAGGCTCATTAGCAACTGCTGCCAAGTAGCAAGGAGCGCTGTTTGAGTGGCTTTCTTGTATTCTTATCAGTTTTAAGAGTTTCTGGGATAATTTCATACCATTCCACCATCACCATCTTCCACCATCGTTTCATTGGTATTTTCATACGAATTCTGGTTATGTTTCTGCACGCTCTATGCAGATATAGAACAAATCAATTTAGTATTACTTTT
The DNA here is from genome assembly GCA_949987655.1 of Polymixis flavicincta. NCBI lineage: Eukaryota > Metazoa > Arthropoda > Insecta > Lepidoptera > Noctuidae > Polymixis > Polymixis flavicincta. The sequence goes on from OX465177.1 coordinate 23,683,452, forward strand.
TGTCACACATAATTGACACTATCATAAAGTTGATATTAGTTTGACTGCAAAAAAATCGATTGTTCATGAAGTTTTGTTCATTTTATTTTTGTACTAGCCCGCAACTTCGTCTGCGTCAAATTTCTTGCTCCCCGCCCCGACCCACCCCGTCGCATCGAATCGCCTTGTGCGAGTACTTCGTATTCGTGACTTTTTCTTTTTGCTCCGGTCCTATTGGTCTTAGCGTGATGATATATATCCTATAGCCTTCCTCGATAAATGGGCTATCTAACACGTAAATAATTTTTCAAATCGGACCAGTGGTTCCTGAGATTAGCGCGTTCAAACAAACAAACTCTTCAGGTTTATAATATTAGTATAGATAAGGCCACGTTCACTCTGATCGCATAGACTTCGGTCGTGTCACTAAATCGCTATAGGTATCCTTGCAGGGTGCCCAATTTCCACTAGAATATGCAAGGGATAGAAGCCCGTGTTTCCGTGTACTGCGAGATTGTTAAGAGAAATGCTTTGTTTCATCTGGGATCAGCCAAAGGCACTGCAGGTATCGCTGCATTTCACTGAAGATCCGAAATCGTCCTTTTGTGTGATGTTTAAGTCAATCCTACGAATATTCGGCAGAAACTAACCTTACTCCGAAGGGAGGGTGTTCACCCCTTTCGGGGATTGATTTATAATCACTTGGCTTACCTTCGTAATATTTAAAACTCTTGTGCAACATATATTATATTGCTTCTAGGACCATTGGTTTTGCCTGTGCGTTGTCTTTCATTGAATGAATTATTGAGTTGATCTATTGAGGATTAACTTCACACAAAAAGAAATCAAAACTTATTTAATAGCCAGCTTCGTCAAATCTTCCAGAATGTTCTTTTTTGTGAATGGTCAATAACAGTAGGTAGGTAGTAGCTGTGCCAAAGATTTTTGCTTCGCAAGAGCCTCTTGTCAAAGCCTTTCCACCCTTTGCGGTTTACTCAATCGATGGTTTCTTTTGCAGCAGCTTCGCCCGCGCGGAACTTTCATCCCCTTTTTAACTCCCTTATGGGTTAAATTTCGAAAAATCCTTCCTTATTTGCAAAATTTCAGCTTTCTAGGTTTTGGCTTGGCGTTGATGAGTCAGTCAGTCAGGACTTTTCTTTTTATTTAACTTTCTATGTTCAAGGTTTTGGGCTGGGCGTTGATGAGTCAATCAGTCAGTCAGGACTTTTCTTTTTATTTATACAGGATACGTTTTTATCCAGTGTGCAAACTGTAACCATGCATTCAGCATATCATATACTTAATTCATTGTTAAAGTTTGCGGACTGGTTAAAAACTTATCCTGTATTGATTAGTCGTCATCTGGGTAGTCACCCCTTTTCTAGTCATATCATCTTTCACACAATCCATCCATGTTTTCTTTTTTCATGCACTTCATAGTTTCCAATAAGTAATGATAAGTTACTCTACCCACATACATTATACGATGTTTAGCACACTACCAAGAAAATAACCCTAATGTGAATAAATGTCAAGATAAGTGGCGATATGTATCTTCCAATTTTCTCGAATACTTTTCAAGGCAGCGGAGTCAAGGCGGTGAAGCCTTCTGAATGAAATATGACGTGTATTGTAACATTTGTAACTTGCCAGAGGCTGCACGATTGTACTTTACATTTGGTAATATTACTGCAAGAGAGTTTATTGTAACTGAAGTCTAAGGTTATAAGTGGGATTCCAGTAGCTACTAGGGGGCGATTTAGCGAAAAATACCATTTTATTTCAATGTGTCCATTTAGTCAAGTAAATTTGTGCAAACCGAGTAATCCAAAACTGGGTGTACTAAAACTCACGCGAATTGAAATAAAAAGCTTGAAAATTAGTCCCCTTCGTCCTAATAAAACTCGCCATTAATGAACACGAAATAAACACATCTGTGTTACTAGATAGAGGCACTTCTATCGTAGATAATTATAGTATTTTGTGGGATTCGCGGAAAGTCAGAAGAGTCGCTTTGGTCAAAATTGTGTCCAATTGCGATGCGTACCTAATACTACTAATATAATTACGAGGTGCAATTTTTCACACCTAGGTATACGTAAATCACATCACTATGGCTTCTCGTTGAGTTTATTTGACGATTCAATTGATTCACGTATTATCGCGTATGCCGACTTCCTTACTTGAAGGCGTACCTATGCTAATTATACAAGTTTAATAAATTATGATGATTGTGAATTAACCTATCTGGCTACACGTCGTTCGTTCAGAAGTTGTACAGACTTCGGATGATATTTGCACTTTTACCCAGCATTGGATATGCTTCGACTTTTAACTTGTTACTTTTTGGTCTTCTTCTCAATGTTTATAGGCACGACAATACAGGATAAGCATGAATTCAGCATATCATTCTAGACCCCCTAGCGTAGAAATTTTTCGTTGGACATAAAAAAAAAAATCTGCTGTTTCATAGAAAAATGCAATACCTACGCGGTCAAAATGTATGGAACAGCTGATTTTTTTTGTATAACCGACGATTTTTTGTAGGCTAGTCTAGAATATTATGCTGAAATCATGGTTACAGTTTGCGCATTGGTTAAAAATTTATCCTATTTATAAACTTAAGAATATGTTCCAAAAATTTGTCAAAAACGTAAATGAATGTTGTTGAACTGTCAAAATTAGAAGCAATCCTACTGTACTGGGTGCTACGCAATTACCCCGCAGATCGTCAGATCCATTCATATTTATTATAAGTGTAAACCATTTTCAAAACCTGCCTTTAGTTTACTCCACGCTTTCCTAAGCTCGGCACGTATCTTTATTATCTACCTAAGTGAAAAACAAAGGCCATGTAACTATGATCAAGGTAATTCTTGTAAAGAGTCCACACACGTCCACGTGTACCATACTAAAGGGTAGGTTTCCTGCTAAATACACCTCATTATATGGTTTTTAAGATAACACGCTCCACAGCGCCCCTAATTATACTAGATAGCTAATGCTATATTCTACCTATTATCGAGCAATTTTCATTCTTATGGCTGTAACATATAAGCGCGGTTATCGTGTACGGAAAACATAACAGTCGATTTACTGTTTCTTGATGCAGTTATTTTGCTGATAGCATGTTGTATGTTTCCATTTCATCGGCCAAGCCTAACTTTCGCTGAACTAGTTTGTGGAAGCTATATTTCGCGTTTTTGGGTCAATTAGGTTAATAGGAGTTATAAATTAATTGTAATAAGTAAGTAGCTATACGTTCTCCTAACAACCCAAATTAAGAAATGCTGGAAGAAGATGCAGAACGGATCTTCAAAGACAAAAAATAATAATTGTATACTATGTTTTAATATCTTCCATAACAGCATTGCCTGTGCCGTGTAGCTATGTGTATATATTTTAGTCACAAGTCAATTGAAATAAACTACGTGAATAGTTAAAAATAAATCTAGACTCAAAAGTCAAGTGACAAGGGCATGCAACTAGGTTTATTACAATTGCAAAAATCTATGTGCAATGTGCAAAATCATTCGAACAAAATGCTAAGAGGTAGTTTTTTGGTATATCGAGTTTTAAGCGAGCAAAATTATCGCTTGTTTTGACGAGTTTGTACGTTTTTGCCCACTTATTGGTGGACTGTTCCATCATCTTATTAGAATTACCCAGTCTACGGTAGTCAAAACAAGACCAAGAATCACTGTCAAAATTATCAACCTATGAATCTACATTTCTGATTACAGACCACTTAGGAACTATCATTACTGATAATTGGCATAGACATCAAACATGGCGAAATAATTCACCCTTATTTTCAGTCTCTTTTAATTTCGTGACTGTAAACTGACACAGTGGTGGCCCAGTGGTAACGACCACGACATACGAGTTGTGGGCTGTAGGTTCGAAACCAGACAGGCGCTTTACTTTGTGTAAATTAATTAATCACCATTGCTCACAAAACGGTGAAGAAAAACACCGTGTGGAAACCGGCAGGTCCTAGAACCAAAAATTCGAAGACATGTGACATCTACCAACGCGCACGGGGCCACATGGTGGGATTACGGCCCACTCCCTCATACACAGAGAAGCCTGTGTCCCAGCAGTGGGAACACTAGGCTGATAATGCTAAACTGACATAAGTCGACCACTATGAATTCCACAGGACGGTTCCAAATTGGGAATAATCTTGCTTTAAACAAAGTTACGTATGATATCACGTCGTTAGTGAATTTTATCCAGTTAGTTTCCAAAACTGAATCGTCGGTGTCGGTAACGATAAGCCTTTTGCCCGTCACTGACCTGAAACTTTTGGGATGACCTTTAGCTGATGGACGCAGATAATTTACTGGCATCGTGCCAGCTTTTTGGAGCAGCTTAACGGTACCTAAGTCCATTGTTTATTTGTTGTTTTTATTCATTTCAGTTCGTTTGCATTATGTAACATGAATGAGAGCTAGAAAAAAGTTGATCCCGCACGATATTAAACGAAATATTTCATACGAAATTCACAAGACCTTTGCAGTCTTTTCATCTTTCACAAAAACTGTATTGAACTGTCCAAACAAACAAATACCTTGCCTGAAATATGAAAGGTCAATTTAGCAATCCATTTGTCCACTAGAAAACAAATGGTTCGACCTTTTGCAAGCAAACACCTAAATCAAACCCCGGGAAAATGGAATTCGTTGGAAAAACTCCCGAAACATGGAACAGAGCCCAGCCTTTGACACTTTTAATACACTTCGGGCCTTCGGGCTCCATTTTTCATCAGACAATCAGAAAGGCGAACGCCCTGAAGGTAAACATGCCCCGTCTGCTTTACGGAAGGTTGACGACATCGTATCGATCACACTTGTTGCGCTCCTAGACCTGCGGTTTAGAGAATATAACGCCTAGACAAATGGCGGTAATTTAAATTCCGGAACTACAACGGATAATTTTGAATTGGTGTGCGAAAATGTATGTGATTGAAGCGTGTATAGATCAAGTCTTGAAGGGAACCTAGACGCGGACTCGAACTCACTTGTGGGCCTGGCTGAAAAGCACGCTGTCTCACCAGGCTTCGTGTCCGACAGAGGTAGTCCCGTGATGAGCAGTTCGTCGCTAGTCTACACGCACAACATTATTGAGTGGGCTGCAGGATCAGTTATAGTAAAACAGGCGCGTAAAAAATTAAGAAAAGTCCTTCGGAAGATCGGGTTTTATGAAAAACCACTGAATAAATTAATGACCAATAAAGTTTATTGAATTTTTCGATAGTTGTGCTTTGTCGGTACCGACTTAGTTTTGCAGATTTGACACTTCTTTTATTACTTAGACACGCCCAAAGTTAGGTTAAATTAGTAAGAAAAACGAATCTTTGTTGGCTCCTAACTTTTTAATGGTTTTTAATTTTAGTATTCTGTTTCCGTACAGACAATTTTCGAACAGTGGAGTAATACGCTCCCGAAGTTTGTATGGAAAAAATATGGACTAGATTCACCGTAACATAAACTGCTGAATCATTCATTATGTAAAGCAATTTTAGACAGAGAAAAGTAAAATATACGTAAAAAGCATACAACTAAAATGCTTTTCAAGTCAAGTAGGTATTTGCTCTACATTTCCATTCTCATAACTTCAGCTTAGCACGACATGATCAAATTCGAAAGCAACAAGACGACACGCTTTGTTATCAAAGCTATTGAAAGTTTTTTTTTTTTGCCAGTATGCTAATGGATGTAAATAAAGTAGAATGATAATTTAACGTAGTGAACTTGAACTTATTATTGTTCCACAATACGTCAACTCTATGTGACATAATATTCTAAACATAAAATGTATAAGTTTGTATTATATTTGGATAAAGTGTCTGTAAGTATTCACTTTCCCCTTCGTGGTGGCTTTCCGTTTCATTCCGTTTTCCGCTTCTCGATTTCCTCCTTCATATACACACTCCTCTAGTGTAATATCTTCGTCGCTTTTCGTACAAGACAGTCTATTGTTAGCCTTTGCCAATCTTTCTATTAGGACCAACATTTGCGAAGTAATAGACGCTCTGTTCCGAACAATAGGTGCTCGCTGTATGATGTACTGCTGCAGGCGTTACAACTGCATTCAATTGTGACGTTCCTGTAAATTGTTACCCATCTGTTATCGGCACACTACCCAGGACACCTATAGTACCACGAAGATTTTTATGCGTTTAATAAGTTCTCCGCAAAAGTCTCTCTTTTCTTAACCGATTTCCAAAAAAGGTTATTTGATCCACTGCATGTTTTTTTTTAAATGTATTTTCATCGATTTCTCCCCCATTCGTGGACCGATTCTCAAAATTATTTGAATGCGTATACTCCTGAGGTGGTCTCATTGGCACCAAATCAGGATCGAATGATGGAATCCCAGGGAAATCGAGGCCAACCCTCAAATTTTGTAGGCATTAACAATGTTTCTCATATATTTTCTAAAGCTATTGACATATTTGCGTATGGTCATCATCATCTCATGACGCTGAGCTGATGAAGAAAGGTACAACTCTTTAACGGTTAGGAGTTAGGTGGAGGTACCTAACACCGTCATAAGACCGATTTGCAAAATTCTTTTTTTGTTCGAAAGGGGTTTATTTCGAAATGGTCCCATTTAAATTTCATATAGATCGGATGATGCGTTTCGGAAACAGACAGCGGAACTCTTCGAAAAATGACGGCAAATTAACCAAGATTGCTGCTATACCTAGCATAAATATGCATTGTTTTGACCCCAAGGATGATGAAATTTCGAATTGGTGTGGGGTAGGTACTATAACTAAAAAGTGAAATACAAAAGCTTTTTTAAAAAAACAAAAAAAAACAACCGACTTTCGGATAATCGAATAATCGGAACGCGGTGACAAGAAATTAATAAAATACATATCCAAAGTCACCGACTTCCGAAATTAAAGTAATTTTTCACTTTATAGTGTTTTTTGGAAGTCGGGTGTTTTTTTTTTTTTTGTTGAAAAAAGTTTTTTTTGCATGAAGTTTTTTCCCTATCGTACAACAAATAACTTTAACTGACAGCTCTTCATTTTGCATCTGAGCATCTGGTCGAATAATTTAATTGATTAAGAAACGCTCTTGTTTCTATTTCAAGATTAGATCAGTAAGCCCCAAGGTATTAGAGCTACTGCCGTAAACTATTAAATCTAGGGTAATATCGCCATTGTGGGTTGGTATCACGTACGTTACTTACAACTGAGGTCACTGCCAACCTTGGATTTACAATTCGATGATTTGCATTTAAGGTTGTCGAATTAACAGCTATAGTTGATCTTGTAGCTGGCAGAACCGACATTTTGGATTAGGATCCATTAAGGTTCGTTCACACGTTATTCTTGCCGTGAAAAACGTGTGTGTATCACTATGGAAGCTTATTGACAGACACTGCGGCACTACGACACGACAGTCACGGCACCGTCGCCGTATGTCGCGTGGTGGTGCCGTGTCATTATGTACAAGCTCTCACGATTATTCGACAGTGTGGCTAGCGCGCCGTACCCTAAAGAAAAAGTGCCGTGTACAGACGCCAGCCCAGCACATCAAACTACTCCAAACTGTCAAATTTTCCCAATTGAACATGAACCTTATCCTTAAGTCATAGAGTTGAAAATCTGTCTAAGAAATTTAACAGATTGGGGTAGCTTGATGTGCTGGCGTCTGTACAACGGGGTTTCGGGTCTATAAAGTTCAAATTAGCTAGAAATCCCTCTCTTTATTAGAAGTTATTCTGTTGTAGACTTTTGCAGAAGATAAATTATAAGTTATCCGCCTTTAGTTGAGCTCTTAGATATTTCTTCCTTTGTTGGACTTACTTCTGGACTAAGGGTTTACTTGATAGAGCGCCGTTGTCACTACAGGGTGGCAGGGATATAACCGTAATACCTGTTACCATGATTGTGGACAAACTTACGTTAAAAATAAATCGCTGTTCCATATATTTTGACCGCGTAGGTATAATAATAAATAACGGACGAAAAATTTCAACACAGTGGGTCTAGAATCATGACAATAACAGGCTGTGCGTCGATGTCCCGCTTGTGCTATAGGTACTCCTATGTAAGTATAAACGGAGGTTAAATTGCTTTATGCTCGTCCACTATAGTGACGTTCTCTTGGATAGGTCGTGTCATGGCGTAGGGAAAAATTATTAGTTACTTAATTCCATAAATAGAATAGCCTTGGTTGTAACGAAAGTTAATTAGTCAATTAATATTTATTGAGTAGATAGATAAGTACGTTTTGAATATCTGTGGCTTCGTCATCGTCAGTCCCCTGCTGGACATAGAGAGAGCCTCTCTAATCGCACGCCACTCAGCTCCTATCTTACCGTATGCTAATAGTAATAGTCCATTTATTCAGAATATTCTTACAAAGATGTTACATAGTTTTTAAAGTTCATAATAGTATAAATAATTTTACATTTTCAGCTATGCAGTACCTACAACAATGCAACTAGAATAACAACTACAGTTCCCTTGTTTTTGCAATCATTCCATAACAATGAACGAAGAGTTTATAAAAATAACGATACTGTTTAGGCTAACAATAGGCGATTGATGGTAATAGTAACTAGTCAAGTTAATAAGCAGAGCATGCGAGCAGGCCACTAAATAGCAACCTCTTGTTAGGAACATGGTATTTTTTTAAAGACCGTTGGACACTCGGGCCTTTATATTCCTAAGGTGTAGTCGTCTCGAAACAGTATGACACTTTAGAGGTTTTTTTTCAAAATACAATGTGGTATCTATGCATCATGGGTTCATCGGACATCGCCGCACGAACTTAGGGGAGAATAGGGCAATGATGGTCAGCGGGCAATGGTGGTCATGCACACAACTAAAGTATGAACAGTTCTTTACGCCTGTGAAGTGTATTACGTCTCTCTCCTAACTGCCCGCGAGCGTCGAGCGCCCTGTGCTGTGATTCCGCACGCGACGTTTGTGCAAGGCGAGTGTTTGTTGTTTTCACGCCAAATTGATGTAATTTTACGTCTTAACAAATTAACGAGGTAAGCTGTGAAATATTCCTTAATCCACGTAAACGCTGTCTTGTTATTTGAGACTGTTCATTATGATTATTTTGTAATGCTCAGTTCAAATCAAAATATGTATTTGTTTGTATTTAAAAATATATTTTCTACGAAGTCCGTTGCGGGTTATCGTGGTCAACTGACCACCATTGTCCGCAATGTTATTATGAGAGTCGTATGGAAACTAAATCTAATTAATTTGTTTTAGGATGCCAAAAAAAAAGATCCAGAAAAACGCAGAAGGCTGCATGGTCTTTAGAAACGTTGGACATGGGTCTGAGGCTTATATTTTTTTAAACTTTCCTCCTCACTAGGATTTCTCCTGTTTCGTGGGTGCGTTTACAAACATTTAAACTAACATACAGAAACAGCCAGACCCGGAACAACTACTTGTAGGTCCAAATAATTGTTCCATGCGCAGATCGAACCCGCAACACGTAGCACAGCAGTGAATCCCTTAACCACTGTGCTTACCATGCCGTCAAACCGAAGGGAAAAAAAAGTTTTTTTTCCCCTTTGGTTTGATGGCACGGTTAGGCCAAACGGAAAGTTCTTCAGGAAGACAATGTCTCGTCATTGACTGACGTAGATATTGAGGACCTCTGCGTAGATTATGATGATGACGAGGACTCAGAAAATCATTGTCTTATATGCGGAGAATTCGACCAATACAACGAGGTATGGTACCGGTGCACTTACTGTGGGCTGGGGGTTCACTCTGCTTGTACTGGTTGGGATTCCGCTACAGGATACGTATGTGACATGTGTTAGAAGCGCTTGACCATCATTGTCAACATCATGACTACCATTGCCCTCACGTGCGTACAATGGTGGTCAAAGCTATTATTTTTTATTTTTGTACCTATTAAATGGATACTCCATATATGATTATTTTGATCACAAATTATAATAGTCCTTTAATGTAGAATTGGTATGTTATGTTCCTCATAAAGCTGTGATGTATATTTTGAGTTTTATTCCAAAAATTGCTTAAGTGACCGCCATTGCCCTATTCTCCCCTATACTCGATCACTGGACTTGATTTTCGTCGATTATTTAAAAAAAAACGACTTAGTTATTTCATGTATTTTGACCGTGTATGTATTGCACTTTTCTATGCAATAAGTAGCAGATTTTTATTATTGCTTAAAAGGGCAGCAATTTGGCCCATCTCAAAGATAATACGAACACACACATCTGTAATAATGTAAGTACTTACATACATAGGTAAAGGTACTACACCAGAGGGGACTCCCTCTGGTATCATATGCCGAATTTTGGTAACAGTTTGCGCATCGATACCATGTATAAACGACTGAATGCCGTACTTGTACATATAACAGTGCTGAAATCCCAAAACTATAGAACAACCAAACACTGGAATCCTCTCGAATATCCTCAATGACAGATGTGCATTTCGCTCATGTCGTTGTCAACCACACAATAGACTCTGTGTATTGACTGCCCTTACTATAGCGGGTCAAAGTCCTGCATGGCGTTTGAGACACACATACACAACATGACCAATCGTACGTGCCGCATTGTTCGCGGTTCCCTTTGATTGCACAAAGTATATTGATGCACTAATTAAATGAGTTGCCGTCAGTTTGGTATCTATTGTAGTGGTTTGATGTAAGTATACGGTGTATAGGGTAGACCTAAGGTAGTTTCCTTATCTATGGTGTTAGGAGAAAAGCTCAAATTCTCCGTAAAAACAGGACTTTCTTTAAAAAGTTTTTGAGAGTAAAAATCTCAGTCATATTTCCCCTGGAGGCTTAGCACGACGCTTTCTATTTCTACTCTACCGTAGTATAGAAACGCTTGTCTACATTTCTCGGTTCAAAACTGTCAACAGTTTAAACAGAAACGTCATTTTTGTCTACTCTTCCGTCGACAAAACGCTTGTCTACGGTTCTCGTGCTAAGCCTGCTGGTTGTTAGATCTGTATTACTTAAACACGAGTCTGTAGCATTTGCACGATTTGCAGGATTTCAGTCACAGAATCCGTCACCATTATTTAGTCTGAGATCAAATGCCTAGAATTTCTTCGCATTTTTCTCAAGGGGCCTCTTCAACTAAAGTTTACTTAGGTATCTACTTAATAAAAATCTTAAATTCCTTCACTGACAGACAACGCATGGACTAAACCAGTCAAGAAGCATGAAATTTTGCATGAAGATAAAAGAAAATCAAGACAAAAATAATCTGATCAAACAAAACACACATACACATGAGCTAAATGGGGTAAATTTGTATTTTTCACCGATTGATTCTTGAAATATAGTTTTATTTAGTAGCACTGAAAGTAAAACAATTTTCATAGCCGTGATTTGTCAGTTTGTCGTGTCGGAACTATTACGCATAGGTGATAAACTACGTTATTCATAAGGTTTTCGTGACTCCATTCAATGAAGTAAAGTGTGGATTTTACTGCTAAGTCTCGGCACACTCGGCACACGCCAGAAATAGTAAACGTGAGTTATTTTAACTAAGAATAGTAGATATCTACTGCTATACAACGTTCTGAATGTCGAGGGCTTGGACATGTGGCCTTTTCCTTATTTTTTGCAATGTCAAACACCTTTGGGTTTTAGAATAATAAAGCACAGACCGACAACCTTAAAAAGGTGGCTGAAAGAGGCTGATTGCGGAAGGCGGAGGTCAGGGAGGGAGGCCTCGGAGAAGCCCATGTTCATCAGTGCGATAGGCTGAGTTGATTGTTGATTGAAAGCTCAGACCACGCATGAAATGCTTATGATAGGTTCAGTGCCGCATAAGCATAGGTAATCAGCGTAGGTATAATGTTCCCACAGCTGGGAGTCAGGCCTACTCTCTGAGAGAGAGAGAGTGGTCCGTCCACCACGCGGGCCCAGTGCGGGTAGGTAGCTGTTTTTTTTTTGTTGGTGGGTAATCATCAAATAACTTCTCCCGCTCTGGGTGGAGCAGGAGGGCATGTCAGACCTTTACTGACTAAAACCCACCCGTGTTCCCTCAGTTGCCTGTGTGCCAGGGACCGCGGTATCTCTTTCGAACAACCCGCAACCCTGGCAGGCATCGGCCCTTGCGGACCCCACCAGTTGGTGCTGACATCTCTTTGAGGCGCGCGTCGAACACAACGCGCCGTCGATCCGGGCTTGGTCCTTAACGGACAGCAAGCTACCCATTACTCGCCGTCCCCAAGCCCGCGCCTGCGGTGGCCGAGAATCCGCCCAAGCCGGGCAGAGCTACACCGAATGCTCCACCGTGTCCTCGGGGCGCTCTACGCAGTGGAAACACCCGGGCGTTTCCTCGCGCCTTCGAACCTGCCGAAACACCCGTGTCCATTGAGGTCCTGCGTCAGGCGGGTGTCGACGCCGTAGTGCATCTCAATCCACTCCTCAAAGTGGGAACTTACCGGTGGGTAGCTGTCACATGTCTTCGATTTTTTGGTTCTAGGACATGCCGGTTTTGAGGGCAGTGGTGATAAAATAATTTACACAAACTAAATAGCCGCTGTCTGGGTTCGACCGAGGACTTGCAACTCGCAAGTCGCAGCCGATACCACTGAGCTATTGGTAACTTCTTTGTTGCCTTAATATGCACCCTGTTCTTGTTTTCACTTTCACAGTCGTTTTCTGCCTGATATAGGTATGAATAACTGTCATTAATAATATTCCACGTGCATAGCTGTACTTCTACCTAGCACACCCGTTCAGTGGGTACAAACACGATAAATAAATAGTGTAACATAGGTAGGTACTCACAAATTCAAAGACACATAAAAGTCAAGCACATAGTTAACAAGTAATAAACGACACTATGATGTAACTTCGTTTAAATGCGACTATGAACTTGACTCGGACAATATTTGTTATTGCCAAGGCTGTATCAGTTGCACATCAATTGTAATAAATTAGTAGTTGTTGTGGTAACGAAATCCTTGTACACAACGATGTCTTCTCAAATGGCAAAATACAAGAAGATTGTCAATCTAATTTGTTTAAAATCCTCTTGTGAGACATCATTATCATCTTTCTAGCCTTTTCCCAGTTGGGGTCGGGTTCCAGTCGAACCGAATGCAGCTGAATACCAGTATTTAACATGACCTCTACCTCCACAACCCAGTTACTGGGTAATGCTAATCCTCTTATGAAACAATTGATGTATTATTTTAGCACGTTATTGTAAATGGGAACTGTCTCTCTTGTAATTTTAACATGATATTATTATCAATAGCAGGTACCTATCTTGTGTATGAAATTCATCTAACTTTGAGTTACCTGACAGCTGAAAATCGACTTTCAGGCGCTGCTGATTATTTAAAAAAGCAGCCAAGTGTGAGTCGGACTCGCCCATGAAGGGTTCCGTAGTAGCAAGTAAGATAATACTATTTATGACGCATTAAAAAAAAACTACTCACTAGATCTCGTTCAAACCAATTTTAGGTGGAAGTTTACATGGTGATGTACATCATATTTTTTTTTTCGTTTTATCATTCTCTTATTTTAGAAGTTACAGGGCGGACACATTTTACCACTTTGGAAGTGTCTCTCGCGCAAACTATTCAGTTTAGAAAAAAAAATTATACTAGAAATCTCAATATCATTTTTGAAGACCTATCTATAGATACCCCACACGTATGGTTTGATGATTTTTTTTTTAGCTTCAGTTCTAAGTCCCCAAAATGTATTGTTTTTTTTTTTCTATTTTTGTGTGAAAATCTTAATGCGGTTCACAGAATACGTCTACTTACCAAGTTTCAACAGCATAGTTCTTATAGTTTCGGAAAAAAGTAGCTGTGACATACGGACGGACAGACAGATAAGTGGCCGGCAATCGGCCTGGGATTCCCGACGCCCAGGGCGTCTCCGTATCCTGGGGCGGCTAGGGTCGCGAGGGCGCATATGCTGCCTCTCCCTCACGTGCGCCGCCTCCCTCTTCGCGAGCATCACTGCTTCGCTGAAGGAGGTGACGGCTCCCCATGCCCTCTCGCTCTGTACCATGGCCTGGACCAGGGCCGGACGCGAGAGATCGCCGCCGCCGATCGCCTCCACGAGGACACGGCGGTGCTCCACCCAAGCTGGGCAGACCTCCACCGTGTGCTCCACCGTGTCCTCAGGGCGATCTTCGCAGTGGAAACACCCGGGCGTTTCCTCCCGCCCTATCCGAAACAGGAACCTCTCGAAACAATCGTGTCCGGTGAGGACCTGCGTCAGGCGGAAGGTGAGGACGCCATGCCGCCTCTCAAACCACTCCTCAAAGAGGGGACTTACCGCCGCAATCGTGGCGTGCCCAGCACTGGGTTGCGACAATCGCTCTCTCCATGTCACCATGAGATCCCGCCGGAGCTCTGTCCGCTGTGCCGCGATTTCCCGCGGCAGCGGAGTTACGCCCCGGCGTTTGGCCTCCTCGCGCCACTCCCACATTTGCGCGAGGACCTTTGCCTCCAGATCCCATGGCGGTAATCCGGCAAGGAGGCCCGCCGCCTCGCCGGAGATCGTGCGATATCCTCGGATCATCCTGATCGCCATGACCCTATGGGACGCCCTCAACTTGCGAGCTGGTTGGCGCCTCAATGTAGGCGCCCACACCGGCGCCCCGTATAGGGCCATGGACCGCACGATCCCCGCGTAGAGCCTCCGGCAGGAGGTGTTTGGCCCCCCTAGATTGGGCAAGAGCCGCTTCAACGCAGCCCCGGCCCGTTCCAGTCTGGGAGCCAAACGGCGGAAATGCTCCGCGAAGTTCCACCGGCTGTCGAGGACGAGTCCCAAGTACTTCATTGTCGACTCGACGCCGATGTGAACCCCTCCCACCGTTATCTGGGAACCCGTCGGTGGCCCATTCCGAGGACCATGTAACCACATGGCCTCGGACTTGTGCAAGGCCACCTCGAGTCCCAGGTGCCGGATCCTTTCGACGATTGTCGCAACCCCTTGTGTCGCTAAGTCGGCCGCCGCCTGGTAAGACCTCCCTTGCGCCAGGACCAGCGTGTCGTCAGCGTAGCAAACTACACTGACGCCGCTAGGGAGGTCGGCGTGCAGCACCCAGTCGTACCCGATGTCCCACAGATGCGGCCCCAGGACCGATCCCTGTGGGACACCGCACGACATCTCTCACCGGTTCCACTCTCCGAGGTGACCGGGGTAGATGACGGCCCTGTCCGTCAAATAGGCCTCGACCACACGACAGAGGTAGGTCGGCATCCGGTGATACCGGAGTGCCTCCCATATGCAACTCCAGGGCAGGGTGTTGAAGGCATTGGCGATGTCTAATGACACCGCCAAGACGACCCCACCCCGGGCCACATCATCCCCCGTCGTGAGGGCTCGCACGCGCATGATGGCATCCACCGTGGAGCGCCCCCTGCGGAAACCAAACTGGCTCTCCGCCAAATCCGGCCCCACCCGCACCAGCCGCCCGACGAGGCGGTCTGCAATTACTCTCTCAAAGAGCTTGCCCACCTCGTCGAGCAGCACAATAGGCCGGTAAGCGGACGGAGAGTCCGCTGGGCGCCCCGGCTTCTTAATGAGGACCAGTTTCCCCGTCTTCCAGCGAAGTGGGAACTGGCCCTCTTCCAAGCATGCGCTTAGGAGCCCTCTTAGTCGAGGCCCGAGAGCCTGCAAGGCCAGGACCCAAGCTTTGCCGGGCAAGCCGTCGGGTCCTGGGGCGGTATTTTTGGCATTCAGCCTACGAACCGCCACTCTCAGGTCTACCTCGGTCACCTCTGGAGAGTCGTCGTCGGTGTGGTCCGCATCGGGTACCGCAGGAGGCGGAGCCATAGGCGGGGGAGCGTGCTCCCCTCGCGAGGGAAACAGAGCGCTCACCACGTCCTGCACGAGCTGAGGCCGGAGACTCTGCGTCAGCGGGGGAGCCCACGGGCGGATCTTGTCCCGCACCGTTTTGTAGGGGTCTCTGTTCAGAGTCTCCAGCGACTCCTCGCG
Source organism: Polymixis flavicincta (assembly GCA_949987655.1). Classification (NCBI taxonomy): domain Eukaryota; kingdom Metazoa; phylum Arthropoda; class Insecta; order Lepidoptera; family Noctuidae; genus Polymixis; species Polymixis flavicincta. The sequence continues at coordinate 23,699,396 of OX465177.1, forward strand.
CAGGATCTCGTCTCGGAGGGCGGTCTTCGCCACTCTGTACCCCTCGTACAGCTCCGCCTCAATGGCTTCCGTATCCGGAGGGCGGATACGGAGCCTGCGGTGCCTGGAGTAAAGGTGTCGCGCAGCAACACACGCCTCGCGCAGTGCTGTCAACTGCGGCGACCACCAGTACACCTGGCGTGAAGCACGACCTGGCTGGACCCAGGGCATTGCCACGTCACATACCTCGGACATGGTCTCCCGGAACCACTCGGCCTCGTCGTTTATGTCGGCAGGCCTGTCCGGTGATGACAGCCAGGCCTGCACGATCGAGGCTTCCAGGAGAAGCTCCCGGTCCAGCTGCTTCAACGCCCACCGCGGACCACACGGGGCCTGTCGGACCGGCGCGCTCGAGGTCTGGGCGGAGACGTCAAACCGGATGTACCGGTGGTCGGAATACGTCTCCACCCCCTCCATGACGCGCCAGTCGATGACACGCGGCGACAGAGCGGGGCTGGCGAACGAAATGTCCACCACCGACTCACCCCGCATCCGCACACACGTGGCGACAGAACCCCGAACCGTGCTGCAACGCAACCCCGTCCCCTCTTGACTCTCGAGGGTCGGGGTACCGGCGGCGGCCGACGAAATGAGGGTCACTGAGCCGTTTAGGTCCTCCACCCAGTCATCCCTGGGCGGGACAAAGTACGGCTCAGCGACCACGGCGATGTTAATCGACCACTGCGCCATGCTCTGGATCAACAGATCCTGAGCGGCGGCGCAGTGGTTGATGTTCGCCTGGAGGAGGCGTAATGGGGCCGTTAAAGGCATTCCATATCAGCCCCCTCCGAGGCCTCCTGGGCAGGCCCAGCCGCAACGGCGGCGACAACAACGGCGGTGGAGGCGGCAGCGGCGGCGGCAGTGGCGGCGGTTGCGGCGGTGACGGCGGTGGCGGAGGGCTTGGCCCTGTCTCGGCCCGGTGTTCGGCCGGCTTTCCAGCTGCCGCACATAAATAACAGTGCGGCTTGGGTGCGACGCACGAGCCGGCCTTGTGACCGGGCTGACCGCAGCGGAAGCAGTGACTGCTGCGGTCCACCTCCGAGGTGCATTGCACTCCCACGTGGTGACCCACCTGGCAGCGGAAGCACCTCAGAGGTCTGGGTTCCAGCAGTTTCACCTGCGCGGATACCCAGCCCACCAGAAGCCTACGGCCCTCCTCGGTGATTTTCCGGGCCGCCGACACGGGGCAGCTCACCGTAATAGTGTGCATTCCCGTGTTGTCAGGACGAATGGTGCCTGCCCTCACCTGCTCGGCAGAGCACCCCCCAGTCCTGACGACGGCAGCCACCACCTTGCCCTCCGTCACGGAGTCGTCCAGGCCCAAAATGCGCATGTCAGCGCACTTGGTGGGCCTGGACACCCGGGCCTCGTCCGCATCTAAGGACGCCCTGAGCTTTTCGGCTAGAGCGTCAGCGGTCGGGCCACTGGCCGCACCGGGGAGCTCCAGCATCCGGGCTCCGGTCGCAGTGACCCTCACCCGGATGCCGTTAGTGACACCTATGTCCGCCAGGTTCACCGCCGCCCTTGCCTTGGATAGCAAGTCGCGGTAGGACACGCCCTTCTTCTCCGCTTCCGGCTGTAGTGTTATCACTACAGCGGCGGATTTCAGGGCGCGTAGCCTAGCCGCGGCGGATCGCTTTTTGCGCCGCTGCCGCCTCTCCTTCCGTTTGGCCACCCTTGCTGCCTTGCCCGCCTTCCTTTTCTCTCCGGCCACTTCCCAATCGGCGTTAGCCACGGGAGATGAGGGAGGCGGGGCCGACCATCCCGGTACCACGGCTGGGGCCGTCGCCACCTGAGCAGCCACCCCACCCTTCTTGGGCTTAGGCAGCACCGGTTTTGCCGGGGTCCGACCCGACTGCGGTGCCGACTTGGCCGTGGCAGTCGTAGCAACGGCATACGTGGACCTTGGCTGGCCCGACGCCGGCTGACTCGTCGCTAGCGGGGGGCGCAGGACTATGGCCTCCAAGGCGGAAAACCGGCTCCGGAAGGTAGCTAGCTCCTGCCGCACCAAATTCAGCACCCGGTCTTCCTCTGGTGTGGGTCCACCCTGCCCATGCCGCGCCCCCTTCTGAACGCCTGGCAGGTGGGTTGGCGATCGTAGTATGGTGGTAAAATGCATAGAGAACGCTGCTACCCATTCTCTAGTAAGTCCCTTAGTCGCCTTCTACGACACCCACGGGAAGAAATGAGATGGTGCTATTCTTTTACGTCCGGCACCACACGGAACAAGTTATACAGCTTGGCACCAATTTTGTTTTGTTTCTTTTACTAAGTTCACTTAAGGCCCTGGTAATTTTGCATGTACTCGTCGTATTGTCATTATGAGCGATATTAGTTCTTACTGCAATCCGAAACGGGTTAAAATCTGTTGTAATAAATTCCAATAATAAATGAGCAAGCATTGTCGTAAAAATGCAAATAAAATCGTATAAAATTAGATATTAACTATTTGATCATAAATAATCCATCACTGCCATTTAAAATTTTATGATATATTTTTAATTATAATAATAATTGTATTGTTATTGAAGGGATAAACTGGTTTTGAAGAAAATTAAGAGGTGACTTTGATGATTTTTTTGATGCATTAAAGTATGTTTAATTATGTTTTGGGAAAATATCGATCCATTTTTTTGCTTTTAAAATTATTTACGGTTAAAGAGATACACTGGTTTAAAACAACACCTTTTTGAGCGTTTTCAAGAAATCTCCGCCTTAATAAGTATTTATCCACCTACATTAAAACTTTCAGTTACATCTATGTTTCGAAGTGGAACACAAAGCGGGAAATGTCCTTCCATTTAAGTAGGTGCTGATATATTGGTTTCATTGTACATATCCTTATGTAGGATCACTCTCATTTATTTATTTATTTACTAAAATCTTACCTACAACTACCATTACAGATCTGCGATCCAATGCGATAGTGTGGCCTTACATGCTAAATCCATAATCTAAATCCGCCGTCGCACCTTTAACGCTGTGTACCCTACCATACCCAGTACAAATAGCGTAGGATACATTAATGGGTAAAATGGATATACCCCATACAGCCTGAAATACAAGTGTCTAGTGAACTTATTTTGCACACGTTCTAACATGCCACTATATTTCGCCTCATGAGGAGCCCATATGACTGCACTATGTTCGAGGTGACTCCTGACTAGCGCGTTATACAACACCTTGAGTGTCGTGATATTGGTAAACCCCTGAGCCTGCCTGAGTACGAAACCCAGGTTTCGGTATGCCTTCTTACATATCTTATTGATATGCTCACGGAAAGTTAGTTCCGGAGTGAAGATTACCCCTAAGTCTCGTACCTGGGACACTCGTTGCATCGGCGCATCCTCTACCTTGTATTGAAAATACATAGGAGTCCGGGCGTGTAAGACATCACCGAGCATTTGGCTACGTTAAAATGAAGTTTGTTGCCGATGCTCCACTCGACCACTCGGTTGATGTCATCCTGCAGGCGTTCACAATCCGAATGATCCCTAACCGCGAGCAGCAATTTCAGGTCATCTGCAAACAATAAACAAGTCCCATGTCTGACGACCTCCGGTAACTCCGGTACATAGAACACGGTGTTAGTTATATATTGAACTAATATCAAGCATATCCATAGGTACTAGAACACCTTTAGTACCTTGTGTACTCGACAAGTTTAGTGTCGTATGAACCAGCGAAAGTTTATAGGGACACTCGTAACGACAATAAATGTGATCATGCAAACCATTGAGCACTAGTTCATGCAAACTGCTTCTAGTAGACGATCGTTTGACGGGTTAAAAAATGAGACACGAATGTAACAAAAAGAATTAAACTCCATTAAATCCGTAAAACCATAAAATTAATTCTTTTTAAATTAATATCAACTCAAAGTTATAGCGAATACCACCACAATAGATTTAAGAAGAAGAAAAGCTTTTCAAACCTCAGTAAATAATATCTACTTAAATATTCAACCTATAAAACCATAATTTGTGTACCTATTCATAAACGTTTTGCAGTTTTTAACTTTTTACTAACGATCAAAAACAGGGAAAAAACATCTAACATTACAAAGTTTGCTCTGCAGAAGTTGGTTTCAAGAGGAGTTAGTATGCCCTACACTTTACCGATGACTATTAATTAAATGCTGCGAAAAAACGTCAAATTATATACTTACATAACAGTATTATTCCAGAACATCTACGTATGCCACTAGATCTATGCTTATTTTGACTAACGTCTGCTGCCATAAAATTCAGCCTTCACTCCCACCTTTTTTGTGTCCCAATCACGAGCCCACAAACTATTCTCAATGGTCAATAATCATCTGACATCGTGACAAGAATCCGAAATATGGTAAAACGTCAAAACACAACACATCAACAATGGTGAAACTTTGATAACAAATTGTACGTAGTATTGATACAAACACTGCATTTTGAATCACGATTCATATCACAAGGTAAAATTAACCGCAATCTATTCGGAACATCGTATAAATTATAATCAGCAATGAGCATTGCAAAATAGTACGATTTTAAGGATTGAATGAGCCCGGAATGTTGTGAGACCTATTCGAGGTAGGTACGTAAACTTTACATATGATTGGGTATTGCCACACAACGGACACAACCCACATTATTCAAAATTCTATGGGCCAAAGAACATGTGCGGGATATACTAAAATCTAAATTACATGGATAGGTCGATAAACAGCCAGGATTCTGAGCCTATAAATCAATACTAAATTAAACTTAGATCATGTTTTATAGCCTAGTACCTAAATATCAACGTCTTACTGCTGAATATAATGAATAAAGCCTTATGTAGGCGACCATAATGACCCTCAGCAAAGTAGCAGTGATCACAGTTTCGTTGTTGGATTAGATTATGTACATAATCAGCCTATAGGGTCCCACTCCTGGGACACAGGCCTCCTCTCTTCGAGAACTAGTGGGTTGGGGGTTGGTCTACCAATAATTCGAAGACATGTGACATCTAGTGATCTATCACTAGACGTCACATGTCTTCGAACTATTCGTTCTAGAACATGCCGGTTTCCTTGCGATGTTTTCCTTCACCGTTTTAGATAATGTACTTGTAGGTAATTAGGATAAGCAGACAAGAGGGACACTGTTACCCATAGGTATCTTCATTACTGACGTAGCTTATTCTAATACGAAGTCGCAGTTTAGTGTTACAATAGGTAGACAAACATGATTCTTAGCTTTATATAAACGTGGCCATCTACTGGTCCCAAATACTTACAGATTAGGTATAGATGTACCGCTTTACAACAAGATGAAGTTAAAAAAATACTACAAAGTGAAAAATAACTTTAATTTCGGAAGTTGGTGACTTGGGATATGTATTTTAATTTTTTGTCACCGCCTTCCGAAAATATAGTAGATTTTACAACAAGTGCACAAAACAAACTATTTTTATCCGAGACTTTTAGCAGCCCGAGCCGAAGGCGAGGGCTGATAGTAATGTCGAGGATAAAAATGGTTTTGTGGACGAGTTATAAACTCTGCTTTTCACTTCGATTGCGAGGAAATAAAACAGTAGTATAACATAACATTTCTTTAATTAAAATTCAAAGTAAAATTAGAACAGTTTTGAATACTGAAGGAAATTGTTTTTCCCGGCATATTAACGGTATTTTTCTGAATTTGTGAAGACGACATATTGTGAGACGATGGCATATTATGAGAAGATGGCTCTGACGACAACAAGGAATCTCTGGATGTAGAAGGGACGGGCTCGCTTGGGATTAAATTAATGGCTTCTGTTATACGGTCGGTAATCTTGCTTTTGTTCTGTACGGATTCTTCAACCTGATCAGACTGCCACCCGCCATGTCTTTTCAGCATTGTTAAGTTTGCTCCCGAATCTGCTAGAATTGCTAGAATCTGCTGAGGTCCGGCGGAAGCAATGACCCGTGTAATTTTCGGGATTTTCTAATTTTAGAAAAGTTGCGATCTGTTTGGGAAAGGCTGCAAATTTATTGCGTCCTATAACTTGCTTAGTGCACTTCCCATTTTGATAATTGAGGAAAAATTTATTAGTCGACACGTTTTGAGGACGTAGAGCTTGGTAATTTTTAACTATTTTTAGGTAATCTCCTTTGACAACAAATGTTCGCTCCCGTTTGTTTTTTGTGTCGGGTAAGTTTATTGCTTGCAAAAGCGTGTCCGTCTTTACGTCATTTACGGTAATGTTCGCAAGTTCAATGCCCCGGCACGCACCACTTATACCAAATATAAGTGCCACCTAAAACAAAATTAATAACTTTTATACACTTTAGAACAAAAGAGCAATAGGTATATGAGCAATAAAATATGAAAGGAATGTGTATTACGTACTTTTGTGGCCAAATATGTTTCATCTGGAGCGGTATTTAAGAAGGTTTCCACTTGATTAGCTGAAAGGACCTTGCTTTTCTTGCTTTTGTGCCCACTTGAAAGCCTCTTCAACAAAGATGTAAGCTTCGAATAATTTTGTATATTAACATTGTCCTTCATTTGTAATGTTGCTTTCAGCATGGAATATATACTCCACAGTGTAGACGGCTGAAGTTTTTTGGATAATTCATCAAAATAACTCAAAAGAACACTTTCCGAGAACGTAGTTACTAGTTTTTCTTTTCTCCAATTTACAAAATTATCGTAAACTTTGAGATATTTTTCCCGAGACTTTGGCGGTAATATCTGTTGCACAACTCTCTGTGTATTTATTTCCATAAGCGTATTAGGAGAGACTGTTAAATCCTCTTCTTCACTGGACATTTTTAACAATTTTAGCAAATTGAAGAAATTAATAAATGCACGAAAAAAGAACAAGAGCTGTTTCCCGCCGCTTTATTTTTTTTAAATCTTACGACATTGATATAAGGCTGCAGACCTATACAGCCTACTATTAAATTAATTTTGTAATAATAATTTTCTTAAATCAACTAACCTACCGTACTTGAATTAAAATTTTAATATCTATTATATCTTAAAAAACACATAAGGCAAATAAATTAAAGTAAATATTATATAATAACAAATTCTATCTATGAACTTCTTATTGCATTTGGCTGTATGGCTCATTTTCTTTGCCTTAATATAATACATTTATGAGTAGAAACGTTAATGCCCTTGTGCACAAAATTCGATTTTGTGCAGCCTATACCCTGCACAAAGAAGCACTTTCAGAGCATGAGAAGTGAAAAAGTTATTTTTCACTTTGTATTTTTTCGGAAGTCAGTTGTATTCTTTTTTATATTTCGCTTTTGAGTTATAGTACCTCCTTCCACCTACCCCAAACCAATTCGAAATTTCATCATCTTTGGGGTATTCTCAAATCAAAACAATGCATATTTATGCGACAGCAGCAAACTGTGGTCGGTTTGCTGTCTTTTTTTTTGAAGAGTTCCGTTGTCGGTCTCCGAAACGAATCATCAGAACTATATGAAATTTAAATGGGACCATTTCGAAGAATTTCGCAAATCCTTCTATGTATAAATGACTCAGTTATGCCCTGAACATACATAAAATAATATCTACAAAAATACCGAGTTGATAACCTCCTCCTTTTTTAAGTCGGTTAAAAAAAAAACAATAAATTACACGACTCGCTATAAAGTTGCTATTATGCATAGCTAATGAGATATTTGTTTTCTAAAATGGACACTTGAGTGACTCACATTTGCTTAGACGAAACATCCTCAATGCATAACAGGATAAACTATAAACCAAAGGCATGATGTACTTACCAATTTTAACGTGTTCAAGACCAATCTGAAGGGATACGGAAGTCAAAGGACGTCAATCACTCTATGAAGTCTCCGTAGATGAATGAGACCGAGATGGACATGTAGGGTCAATAAGAACGTGGCATATCTAGTAATTTGTGTAGGAAACCTTTGGCAAACAGCATTGCCCTGTACTGGAGTTTTAGGTGTGACACAATCTTTCAGACCTGGAACAGCAATCAGCTATAGTCTAGGATATGCAAATAGTTATCCTTGCGCAAATCTAAGGCTTCGAGCCTCAGGAGACATACCAATCCAAAACCGCTTTGACTGCTTCCAATACGCATAAAGTAAGGAGCTGATGTGAAGCCCGGTGAAGCAACAATTCAAATCCAATATATTTGATTTCACTTAAACCTACTTAATCGCTTAGAAATTGTCAGAAGCAAGGTTTCTTAGGGAGAGGAGCTGGCAAGAAACTACTCTAGTGTTAAGAATCATTGGCTTCTACCATAGATATTAAAATAACAATGTTAATAAGTATGAGAGAACAGTAAAGGCTGTCAAGATAATTTACTGTCTGTCTGTATGTAAGTCAGGTATAACCCGGGTTTTACCTGACCTACAGACAATGTGTGTTTGTGTATTATCATGTGTACAGTATACGATAGACCAAATATTTAAAACTAAATTCCTAAGTAAGGCCCTCTTTCCCCAGGATGGAGGTAGGAGTCCAGCTGGTGGGTATAATCCTGCGCCTGCTCAACTTCCTGCTGGCGCCGCTATTCTGGTTCCGCGCGCGAGACAGCCGGCGGCTGCCGCCGTCCACCGATCCTGTGCTGCGCATGAGTGCTGTCGAGTTAGCTGCTGCCGTTAGGAATGGTGATGTAAGTGCTACTGTTGCGATTTGCTTCTACGACTTCATCCGCGTGCGGGTCGGATATTATTCCACGACACCGTTCTATTGGGATTAATAGTATCCTATGTCCTAATCCTTGTCCATCCAAATTCGTTCAGCCAGACAGGAAAAGGTATCAGACCGACAGTTACTTTCGCATTCATAATATTAGTATAGATTCAAGTATACACAGTCAGTTCAAAGTGCAAAATTGAAGAATCTACTTAGAGCAGAATGACATCTTTTAGTATTCTTTTCGAGACATCATTGCCAGGAACATCGAGGTTGGAATGAAAAATGATGACGGGAATATTGAGCACATTTTGGACTTTCCAAAAAATAACAAATAAAACGAAACCCGAAGAAAATAAATTTTTCTTAACGATGATTATGTTAAGAGCATGACGCATTTAACCTTATTTTCAGAATCTAAACTACTTACTTAGTTTTCCTGAAGCCTTGATTATTGATGTGCGCCTTTCAGCCTATACCCTATTGTCAAAACCTAATCACTCAATTCCAAGCCCTCTATTTTAATTGCTGCACACACCAATTGACATACTTAACCACATCCTGACAAACGCCCATAAAATGGCAACACTGCGACTGACTGCAATTCTGGTTAATTGCAGTCGCAATTTTCAAATAATCAGAAGTTTGACACAGATGTGCAGTATGGGCAGCCAACGAGGCGTGATGTCACTGGTTACACTTCTATAATAATAACCAGTTGTGGCAATTTTAATTGAATTCCCATTAGGACATTCTTAGTATCTGCTCAGAGCTCGGATTGGTGCCCGGTAACTGAAAAAGTCTCATCCTCTCTATAGCATAGAACTTAGAATTAAATAAAACTAAGTTCCACCTCTTATTTTGCGTTCTGTGCCAAAATATATGGAACCATCGTGACCTCTGCACTACAACCGACGATGCCGTGGAAGTGGCGAAGTTTCGGGCCAACGCAATTAAATTCACTGTCTGTCACAATGAAGAAGAAGAATAAAAGAACTGACCACCTTCGGGGAAAACGGACGTGAGGCTACGCAATGTAACATATTGAACTGTGTTATGTAACTTTCAACAAATTAATAAGCAAATATTTTCTTCAATGTTTATTTCGGATTCCGCCAATTATGCCTCACCCAATTATATTGGTATGTATTTTCCAGGTTATTCGATACTTAAATTATCAGTATAATCAATTGGACCCATTGAACCGAATGTTGGAAAAACATTTGAACAATAGGGTATTTTCCAATTTGATAAAAACTACTTTAATTTGAAGATAGGGACGATATATTTAACAGAAAAATAAAAATAAATTTATTTATATCCATTTTCTCCATTATAAACGATAAAAATCAAATTTCTTTTTCGTTGTTTTGAATTTACCGCCAAAACGCTCCTTACGATGACTTTTTATCACGTGACATCATGACGTCAGCTTTGTGTAAACAGAACCAGTACAAATACTTAGTTTGGCGCAGTTTTAGAAGTATTTGTGCACAGAGGCACCGCACACCAATGATTTTCACTTTCTATCCATAAAAAATCTTGTTAATTATAAACACGACACTCACTTGTTTACTTACTTACTACTTTAGTTTACACAAAGTTGACATCACGTGGTAAAAAGTCATCGTAAGAAGCGTTTTGGCGGTAAATTCAAAACAACGAAAAATAAATTTGGTTTAACTCGTTTTTAATTAAGAAAATGGATATAAATCAATTTACTTTTATTTTTATGTTACATATTTCGTCCCAATCTTCAAATTAGAATAGTTTTTAATAAATTGGAAAATACCCTATTGTTATTGATTAAATGAAGGTTAATAGGTACTCATGTATTCCTGTGGGTGTTGTGAATGCACGATATTTCGAGCAACATGTTGGTATTATGCATTCTAGCTTGACGTCATTCTACTAAGTACATGCATACGTTTGTATTATGTATTGATATGCTCCTAAAATAAGTAACGACACTGATTAGTAAATAGATTTATGTGGTTAAAAGTTCTACAGTCTTAACGGGATGAATAATGTGTTCAACAAAAAAGAATAAAGTAGAGCTGCTAGGTTATTTTGGACGTCGTTAAGGACATGATAGGAATTATTTCGCGGGGCTGAATCCATGTTTAATCTGTGCACTTTAAATTAGGATGAGGAGCAACCAATTATTGTTCAAGGCGTAGACGTAGTGATACAATAATTGTGACTTTGCGACCTTTTATTGGAGCCGTGTTTTACGCAGAAGTCAGACAAACCAAAAGTCTTGTCTGCATAGCGTTTCCAGATTCATTTAAGAATAATTCTCAAATAAAACAATGTCTTACAAAATATCAAAAGACATTATATTGTTTGACGTTGATATACAGCGTTCTCCCTATCACCTGAGTTGACTACAGATTTTGTGCCTTGAACTGTAGGCGAACAAATTCAAGGGCTTGTCCTGTACTGCACTTAAGTTTATTTTGTTTACTTTCCTGCTGTTACAATTGAAGATAATAGTAGTATGAAGTAACTGTTGAGTAATGTTTGGAAGCTGTTATAAATTGTTGTAAAAACCAATATTGTATGTGGAAGTATGAGACCGTAGGATAATTTTATAAACCACAAATTGGACTCACCACTTGACAATAAGACTGGTAATTGATTATAGATTAGTAAAAGCATATTGGGTTCTCTATAAATTACAGGTACTAGTAGTCGACCAGTTGTTGAAATTCGACCATAATTCACTTAAATCTTAACTTATTTGTAATGCATTAATATATAAAAATATTAGCTTTCTGCACTTCTTCTCCGTATAAACTTGAACTGTGCCAAACGTAAAAAAGGGTACAATGTTTTTGCTTCACGTATTAATATATAGATAGATTAGGCCGTTCTTGATCTCGATCTCGCCATATGCAAAGCGCTGGATGATGTCTAAGATGGAATTAACCAAAAGATGCAGATTGCAGATAACCATGAGCTTATAAGAAGGTAGACCTATTTACTGTCCTACCTCTTAATGGCGCCCATGAGAGTAAAGACTTTTCAAACTCTTGTACACACTTAATACAACCAACTTCCGTATCTCCCCCAGATATCAAGCGAGCAACTGGTAACGATCTTCATAAACCGCGTCAAAGAAGTGAACCCGTTTCTTAACGCTGTGGTAGAGGAGAGGTACCGGGCTGCCACAGAGGATGCCAAGAGTATTGATCGACAGATTGAGGAGGCTAAGAAGAATGGTTCGTTTGATGAGCTGGTGAAAGATAAGCCGTTGTTTGGCGTTCCGTTTACTGTGAAGGAGAGCTGTTCTCTTGCAGGTGTGTGTTTGTTGGTTTTGAGGCGATAACTAGCTTGCTGAGCAAACATTAAGGTGAACCTAGTCCACATTTTTCCCATACAAACTTCGGGAGTATTTACTCCACTGTTTGACAATGTGCATCAAAAATTAAACATGGTATGGTTTTATGTTATTATTAATATTGTCTGTTTGGAAACAGAATACCAAAATTAAAAAAAAAAAAACATTAAAAAGTTAGGAGCCAACAAAGATTCGTTTTTCTTATTAATTTAACCTAACTTTGGGCGTGTTTAAGTAATAAAAGAAGTGTAAAATCTCCAAAACTAAGTCGGTACCGACATACCTCAATTATCGAAAAGTTCAATAAACTTTATTGGTCATTGATTTATTCAGCGGTTTTTTCAGAAAATCCGATCTTCTAAGGACTTTTCTTAATTTTTTACGCACCTGTTTTACTATAACTGATCCTGCAGCTCACTCAATAATGCTATGCGTGTAGACTAGCGTCTAACTGGTCATCACGGGTACTACCTCTGTCGGACACGAAGCCTGGTGACGAAACGTGATTTTTAGCCAGGCCCATCAGTGAGTTCGAGCCCGCGACTAAGTTCACCTTAAGGTCTCTGTCTTGTTGTCTGTATTTTCTTGTCGTAATTTTGCAATGTTGGTATTTCTTGACAGTGGAAACCTTGCTTTGCTAGGTGGTCTCGGCTTCAATCAAATCGATTTATACCATATGAGACCAATTACATGGATATCGGCGAATTACATTAGTAACTTAATTGGCCAATAGCGAATGGCGAAAGTATATTTTGTGTAAACTTAAATTAAAACAGGAAATCGTATCTGCTGTATACGAGGAGCACAGAAATGGTTGGTGATTCTTCGGCGAGCCATATGTCTATCAGTGGACACTTTTGATTAATAATGAAAACATTACAAAAAAATAATGGAAGTCTTAATTTTATTAATCATCATCATCTGCCTAGCCTTTTCCTAAATATTTTGGGATTGGGTTCCAGTCTAAACAGATGCAGCTGAATACCAGTATTTTACATGCAGCAGCGACAGTCTATCTGGAAGTCTTAATTAATACAGATGAAATAAATTAAGGTGGTCCAAGGATGTGATGTAAATTTTCAGAAACAGAAACTTTGAGATGCTCATTTCAAAATCTCCCAAATCTTCTTTCCAGGCTTATCAAACTCAGTGGGATGCCTAGAGAACGCAGGTCGCCGCGCCACTACGGACGGTGGCGTGGTCAGTCTCGTGAAGAAAGCTGGAGCGATCCCGCTGCTGGTGTCCAACACGCCCGAACTGTGCTTAGGATGGGAGACCACGAACCTGCTGCGAGGAACCACCAACAACCCCTACTGCTTGAATAGGACGCCTGGGGGATCTTCGGGTGGTGAGGTGAGACAGATTCTCTATTAACATAAGCTGTATGACCGATGGGGTATCCCATAGGCTAATGAACGCACTTCGATACATATTTTTAACCCCTATTTAACCACTTAAGCCTTTAGAGGATGAATTTTCAAGAATCCTTCGTTTTTAAATTTTGTGTAAATTTCGGGACATCTTATACCGTAGATGAGGACTTACGGTACAGGTGTCCCGAAATTTACATAAAATTTGAATTAAATAGGTACTTTTCTTTCTTTTATTATAATTTACTAGCTTCTGCCCGGGACTTTGTTCGCGTGAAATTTTGGCCACCCCCGCTTAAAAATAGAAATAACTGATTTCAACTCGGACAGAATTTTAAAATGTGTTAGTAATTGACACCTAGAAAATATTTTTGGTAAGTTACAAGTGGATTGTAACTTCTACAGTAAAGGCACTTCTGTAGACAAATCACACCTCCAATACCATAACAGTCCCTAGTAATGTTTGTCATATCTATTACAGCAGTGATACTTTACATTACTATTTTGTATGCGTGACGCAACACTTCCATTAAAACATTTAAAACTGATAATATGTTAACTCCAAAGGCATGTTAGGAGAATTTACGATCATAAAACTGTACCAGTGTTTGTTTTGGGTCCATCATTGAAACAAACTCAGTCTGTACGAATCAGCTTAAATAATGTTGCCAGTTGAATAATTTTGGTAGGCAGGCATCAACAATCATGCCATGTTTGCAGTTTTATATTTACTAGAAGCGTGGGGTGAGTATTTAAGTTTTTCTCTCGAATCGGCATTGATTCATCAACCAGCTAATTTCTGCGGCCTTCACCAGGTCATTGGTCCACCTTGTGAGAGGCCGTCCAACACTACGTTTTCCGAAACGTGGTCGCCACTCCAGAACCTTTCGGCCCCATCCGCCATCTGTACTGCGAGCAATGCGATCTGCCCACGGCCACTTAAGTTTGGCAATTCTTCGGGCTATGCCGGTTACCAGGGTTCTCTTACGGGTTGTGCAGCATTTGGGAAGCTTCATCGAGTCTTCTCGTCGCGTATTCCGCAGAGCCTGAAGACTAAAATCTTCAACCAGTGTGTCCTACCTGTTATGACCTCCGGAGCTGAAACGTGGACACTCACGGTACGGCTGGTCCATCAATTCAATGTCGCTCAGCGAGCTATGGAACGAACTATGCTCGGAGTATCTCTGAAAGATAGAATCCGGAATGAGGTGATCCGGCAGATAACCAAAGTTGTCGACATACTCGTAGCTCACAAAATTAGCAAGCTGAAGTGGCATTGGGCCGGCCACATTAGCCGTAGAATCAATGACCGTTGGGGTAGACGTGTTCTTGAGCGGATCGGCAAACGTAAGGTAGGACGCCCTCAAGCTAGGTGGAATGACGATCTTCGCAGGCCTATGTCCAGCAGTGGACTGTTGTAGGCTGATGATGATGATGATGATAGCCTCTGCATTGCCTTTTGGGTGACTTTCAGCTTTTAATGAGGCCCATTGTGAGCGACCGCGTTTCAGTGCCATAGCTCATCACTGAAAACGCGCACTGGTCAAACACTTTCGTGTTGACACACAGGGATATATAGAACCAGAGGATATTGTTTAGCTTCCCAAAAGGTGCCCAATCCAGTCGAATTCGACGATTGACCTTTATATCGAAGTCCACAACTTCGAGTGTAGTGTCTCCAATCTTCATGAGAGTTGATGTGACATGGGCATTTGGCATGAGCTTTGTCTTGTGCGTGTACAGTCACGAGCATTAATATGTATACACATCGCCAAATTCAAAAGCGATTTTCTTTTAAATAGCGATTGCAACCTTGAGATAACTTGGGTATGTCATTATAGTGTAGGTCCCAGAATATTATTTTTATAATAAAATAAGATTACAATGAGTAAAAGTGGAGAAAATCACTTTTAAAAGTTGGTAAGCGTATACATACTATTGCTCGTGACTGTACTAAGGTCCTCCATAGTCTCAATAGGAAAGGATAGGAAATAGTTTACATACATAATCAGCCTATTATGTTCCCACTGCTGGGACACAGGGCTCCTCTCTTTGAGAAGGAGTAGACCGTAATCCCCCACGCGGGCCCAGTGCGGGTTGGTAAGAAATATTTTATGCAGTTCTAAAATAAATAAAGCTTTATAAATTTAAATACTTCGCCTGTGACACTAACACAACTTTATCAACAAAATATATTAAAAAAAAAAAAACATTACAACAGGGTTCAATGTTTTCGCTCAAAAAGACAGAAAACATACCGAAGTTATGAAATCATTGACTCGATCATATTTTTTAACGTTGAAGACAGGAATGTTGAATGTCATCAATTCATCACAAATCACGATCATCTTGGTTCTAACAATGTCTATTTTTTCTCAGAAAATGCTCTGAAAGCGGAGATACATAAGATATTCGCAAACCCAGAGCCCTTTTCAATGCCGCTCATACCTATTTGCATTCCTACTCGCTAAGTGGCAATTTGTATGTTTGTTGGTTGCGCAACAGCATTGATCATTGTCAACAATGATTTAATGTTTGTTGATTTTACGACTTTGTAGAACTCATCATTGTAGTCCGTAGGAGTTGTATTGTCTTGAATCAAATAGCGTGGCTTTGATGGAGCGACCATATATCCCAATAGACGCCTAACTGTCAACTACCTGAGGTATGAGGAAGCGGGGTGCTGCGTTCTGATTGGCCCTACTGAGGTCATTACGTCTCACTAGAGATGGTACAGGTTTAAATAAAACAAGAAGGTATCGATATTTTTGATTAAATTGTACATTGTAAAATGTTTATTAATACCTATATTTAATTGGTTTTCTAACTTCCCATTTCTTAATATTATATTAAAACAATCTTGAGTAAAATACCGTGAACATATTTCGTTTTGTGTTAATGGGAACCAGTTCTCTCGCTTGGTTGCATTAATTCATTTATTTTTTAAATCAGGATCTTGTGGGTACCTAAAATCAATCATCGTTTTACAATTAATTTAATGTCTATTTTAATTAGTGATTCAAAAGATCTTCGTATAAATAGTAGGTATAGGTTTTTGAACTTTGAACTTTATCGAACAATTTTATTTGTGTCATAGGATTTGGTGTATCACTAGTTATGTTTACCAAATAATAGAGGAAAAGACATTCAGAAGAAAGGGACACAAACATAAAAGACATCAACGAGAGTCCTTGCACCTTTTTTCACCTACAAGAATGACCAGTATAAGATGAACTCCGATAAATAATATCAGAAAATAATTATAATTATGATTGTGTAACTTTCCGATAAAACGTTATGCCATCTTTACGGAAACTCGAAGTTTGGTTATTGTTACCACACCAACGTATTGTGCAAGGGGCCTTTATAATATTATAAATACATAGGTACTACTAAAATAAATGTGACTAAAATAAACAACACTGAAACTGTGAACACTGGTTTTGAACACCATAGTAGCCGCCATGTTATTACGTCATAAGGCGTATCAATTGAACAACTTTGTACAAGACTTTTATTATTTTCGTAACCAAAGTAATTTTTATTTAAATAATATTTTACATCCAGGAACAGCAAATCAACGATAAGTAGAATAATAACTTATTTTTAATAAAAACAAATTATAAACTGTTTCACAGAAAAGTGCAATATCTTCGCGGTGAAAATGTATGGATCAGCAGAGTTTTTTTTTTTTTGTATAACCGACTCAAAATTTATATGCTAGCGTCTAGAATGATATGTTGAATTCATGGATACAGTTTGCATACTGGTTTAAATTTTATCCTTTATATGCCCGAAATTGACAACTCGTCTTGAGCAAGCTATACTCTAAAGGTTTAGGTAGTTAAAAAAGGGTAAACAAATCGTAAAAAGGGTTTTTTATAGTTGACACTTTCTTGTTAAAAAATACATTAGAACAAAATTAAATTTATTTTCGATCACATGATAGTTTCCCCTTTTAATAAAGTATGTTAAACTTTATCATTTATTCTTAAACAACTTTTCGTAGATGTAACTGCTTTAGTACAATTTTTTTGTTAGATTTATAATAATAATATAACATTTTGTAATCTGTCTATTATAAAGAACCCAAAAAGACAGGTTCCCCAAACCTTTTAGAAAATACAACTAATTAGATGACATTGCTAAATTGAAGAGTACAACTGTAACGTAGTCTGGCAACTGAATTGGCAGGTATTACGTTTAGCCGGTTAACCAGACGCCTTTGTTGACAGCGTTATCGACATTGCGATTGTATCCGTGCGTTTTGGTTTTGTTGAATTGTGATAATATTAGAGGCAGATTAGAGGCTGGTAACTGAACGCTTTATTATTAATGTGACAGAGAGTTCATCAGAATCAGATTCAGAATAGAGACTATAAATAAATATGTGACTATAATTAATATGATTTTAACATTTGAAATAAAAGGTTTAGCATCTATGAGTCACGTGGTTTTTTTTGTTTACCCTTTTTTAACTACCTAAACCTTTAGAGTATAGTTGATAAATGCTCGAATGCCTTTTCTTTATGAGAAGAGGCCTTTGCCTTGCAGTGGGACAAAAATAGGACGGTATTATTATTATATTCCACACATATCACCAAAAACTCTTAGAACACCTTCCCCAACCGTATGCGAGAGCTGCGTGAACAACGTTGCTGTACATAATACCTTCTACCTACTTAACGGTTTGAAATAGCACGCAATAAGATTAGTTTCTTCTTTGTGTTTTTTTTTTTTTTTTTTTTTTGGGTGGGAAATCATCAAATGACTTCTCCTGCTGAGTAGAGCAGGAGGGCGTGTCAGACCTTTACTGACTAAAACCCACCCGTGTTCCCTCAGTAGCCCGTATGCCAGGGGCTGTGGTATCTCTTTCGAACAAACCCGCACCCCTGGCAGGCATCGGCCCTTGCGGACTCCACCTGTGGTTGCTGACATCTTTGACGGCGCGCGTGTGGAACACAACGCGCCGTCCCGTCTACCACTTTTCGGCCGCAGAGGATAGGGAGAGCGGCTGACGCTATACCGACACTCCTCTTCCCCTGCGGCCCCACCGCGTCCGCCATCAAACGGTGGCGGCCCCGTCCAGGCCACGGAAGGGAAGAGCGCTGCTCAGAAGCACCGGCACTCCTCCTCTACCGCAGCCTGCAACCCTCAGCCGCGATGCCTCCCATTCGACATCGCGGCCCACCTCAGTTGCGGTGCACCTCACCACAACCTACTTTTTGGCCGCTACGTCGTTGGCTTGAAGGTAAAAGCCCTGACGAGCGGCCCCACCGTTGGGTTCCTCTTGGCTTCACCGTGGATGGGAGACCACGGTTACTGAGCCCCCCCGCAACGACAATGCGAGAACCCACTCGGGGGGATTCTTCTTTGTGTGAGAAGACGCTTTTGTCCTCCAATGGGTCCGTTACAGCCTATTTTTTTTTTTTTTTAAACGTACTTTTGTATAACTTTTCAGGCAGCCCTGCTGGCGAGCGGCGCGTCGCCCTTCAGCGTGGCGTCGGACATCGCGGGCTCCATCCGGCTGCCCGCCGCCTTCTGCGGCGTGTTCGGGCACAAGCCCACGCCGGGTGAGGGCTCATGTTGGTGTAGCACTCCAGGCGGCCATAACACAACCACTTTCGGCTTTAACGCACTCGAAAACCAAGAAAACGACACCCATGATGAAAAAAATTGCCAAATTTTCGCAGCCGCCATTTTAGATTTTCATTTTGACATCATTATCGGCTTCAGCACCCTCGTAAACCGTGAAAATTACACCCATCACGTAAAACTAGCAAAGCGTTCTAATATGGCGTGCCGCCATTTACAGTCGCCATCCTCGACTTCAAGTAGGAAGTAGGTTACAACAAGACATTTTGGTTACTAAATAATTCTACAAACCCACACAAACACATTTCCGTGAACTATTAGACAATTATCAGCAGAATTCGAATCAAAGACGTAAATAGTAAATTGTATCATAAGGGAGCAAAATAATATTTTTACGGCGAGGGCGCTTTTTTGAATCCAGAGCGAAGTGACGGATTCTAGAATAGAATTCTTTAGTATATTCTTTATAATCCTAAACGTAGCGAGGGATTCAAAGTACGTCGCCCGAGCCAAAAATATATTTTGCGCCCGAGTGATACACTCTATTTTTCATCACCTTTTCTCATCCACATCACCATCCACTTTTTTCTATGAGAAAATAAAAAAGCGCCTCATATTTTATTGTAATATTATTATTTAATAAAACATAGAGTAACAATGAAATTGAATAGTATCTAATAAAAAACAACTAAAAACTTATATTTACATTTGAGACATTTTCGCAATTATGAAAATGTATTGTAACAGTTTTATTAGGAATAGAGATTCTTGTAGATTTTATATTCTGCGTGGTTGAAATAATGTCCGAATCTGGCTCATTTTGAGGAAAATGTGACGGTGAATCTCGTTGTTTGGATGTAGTTGGGCGCGGCGACAGTGGCATGGATGGATTAACTGAAGGTTGCAATTTAATGTTTTCCACGATGCGCTAACATGTTTTCGGTTTGTTCTCAAAGGAATCTTATAATTCAAAACAAAACCATGAATTTCTAACAATCCGTTAAAATTGACGAAAACGAGTGCTGTAGTTCGCGCGTAATTTCTTTTTGTTCGCGCTGAACAAAAAGAAATCAAATTAAAAAAAAAAAAACTTTTTTTTTTGTTCAGCCGGCGGCGCGACTTTGGGCCGTCGTACCAGCCAGTCTTTATTCAAACAATATTTGCGTTCTTTTTCTTTAGCTCTGAGCACTAAGATGTTCCAAATTAAAAAAATGCGGCAAAGATAATTGCGGCGCACTTTTAAAGAGGATTAAAAGCTCATTACGGCACGCTAAAAGTTTCAAGAAAACACCACCTTTGGTGGCGAACCAAGTCGTCCTTTTCGAATAGATGGAATGTAAAATAGTTTTAAAGAATTGTACACAGAATAACAATTGAAAATCAGAAAGATTAATTTCTTAGGTGAGTATTATTGACTTGACATTACAATCAAAATTGAAAACTAAAATGAAATAAGTAATTCGATTAATTTAATGCTAAAATCGTTGTTTGGAACTAATTACGTTACTTTTCGTTTTAATCGTCAATCAAACGAATTTTTTGCCAACAAGAGCTTACTTTTTCGCGATACCTACCCAAAAATTTGGTACATTATTAGTAAAACTACTCACAACTTATTAGATTTTTTTTTTTTGGGTCAAGTACCGTATTAGTTATCCGATCTGTACAAAATTCCGATAAGCAAAACCTTTTCAGAGTTAGAAAAACTCCAAGAAAGTAAATTAAACAATGTACCTATAACTAGACTACTACAGACAGTATACTAATTTATTCCTAATTCAACTCTTTTAGGAGTAATCTCAATAGAAGGCCACATCCCGACGCTAAGCGACGAAGACTTCCCGAAGTTCCTGACCGTGGGCCCCATGACCCGTCGCGCTGAGGACCTGACGCTACTCATGAACATCATGGCCGGAGAGGATAATCAGCTGAACTTGGATGAGCCTGTCGATATGAAGACTGTTAAGGTACGACTACGAACTTATTTAGTTAATTCAATTAGGGTGTTTATGAATATTCAAGCAACCAGTTGGCACCACTTTGATAAGAGGTCTTCCAGATCGACAATGAACATAAAATATTTGATGTCATTTGTTTCATTCATTCGTTCACCATTCAGTCCGTAGGGGCTTTGACACTTTGACTTTTGAACGTCATTTCAGAAAACCCTCAATGGGCAGCGCTAAGAAAATTTAGAGACCAGTGTCAGTTTTCTAAAAGTGCAAATTACCCAAATAAATGACTATTTCATGACATTTGAGGCCAATTCAAAAAAAATTGTATTGATTAATGTAGTGATTATAATTAATATAATACATTATGTGTTCTTGTTGCGAATTATATTTTGTTCAAAATACCTGATCAACAAAACCTGATAGTGGTGCCGGTTCTTTTATTCACCACCTGAACTAAAATAATAGTATTGCTATCTCTTACTGACATACCGCGAAAGAAAAGACAATGACGCTTTAGAACTGTCAAAGTAAATTAGGTACGTCTCGATTGCCTAAATTGTGGCGTGATTATAAGCATGATGAATTTAGTTCGTCGTAGTTGAACCGAAAAAAATCTTAATTCAACTGAATTTGATTTTGTCTGTTTCTTGTTTCATTAGAAGGAAAAAGATAGCAATAGCCTAAATTAAGTTTAGGTGGTACACAACGGATCATCCATTGACCTACAAATTACAAAAAAAAAAAAACTTATTTAAAATAATCTTAAAATTTGAAATTCGTAGGCGTCCCTGGCGTTTAGTTCCCATAAGAACTGGTTGGTTTGGAAACCGCATAAGTATTATTCGGAATGTCTACTTCTGTCCATTTCTAAAGATCGGATTATCGTTGGCTATTAGGAATTTCTCAGTAGCAACCGAAGGGCATGCACCCACTAACAGCACGGCACTGCAAAGCATTTTAATGCCACGAATAGGAAATGTCGCCTAAGGACGTCGCGGCATGCCTAAGGTTACCGCGGCATCGTTGCCATTGAATTTTAAATTTTACTGTCATACTATTAAGTTATATTTCTATTCGTGGTTTGAAAATCTCTTCCCATGCCGTACCGCCAGTGGGCGCTGGCCAACCTAACCTATGTCTGGATTTGTGTCAGGTTCATAACAATGGCCAGCTCACAAGGTCACTTAAACTTATCATACAAATTGTATGCACATCTACCTCTTCGGAAAATATTGTTTGAGAAATTTTGAAAGTGCGTTTCTATACCGTCAGCCGTTGCAATGAATAGGTTCAAATTAATTGCGGTATCGTATTCATTGTTTTCATAATATTATGTACTAGGTTTTATCAGCGGCTTCGCCCCCTTGGAGGTCGATATATCCTTACTAATATTATAAACGCGAAAGTTTGTATGTATGTTTGTCACTCTTTCACGCAAAAACGGCTGAACAGATTTGGATGAAATTTGGCACACAGATAGTAACCTAGATTTATACATAGGATACTTTTTATCCCGGTAGTACGTTCCCGCGGCATAATTTCCTTCCTTTTTTAACCGACGAAAAAACGGAGGAGGTTACTCAATTCGAAACGTATACATCGCGTCAAACTTTATGGCGGCTCTGAAGTGAGCTACACGCTGCGCAGTACCCCACCCCTCAACCCCGCTGACCCATGAATTTGTTAATGCGCAGCGACTCGCCTCTTGTTCCGAGCCGCCATAAAGTTTGAATCGAGCTGTATATATATACATATTTTATGTATGACCACGCATAACTTTTTCCAGAGTAGTCCGATTTTGATAATTATTTTTTAATTGGAAAGAGTACCCTGAAGTTGGTCCCATATAAATTTTGAAGAAAAATTCCAACCCTAAGGGTAAGAAAACAGGGGATTATTGATTGTTAACTCACAGATTTCAATACTGAGTTGTGTATTACAAAAAGTAATCAAAAATTAAGCATGTAGTAATTAGTAGATTATAGCCACAAAAAAAAAATACTTTTTAATAAAAAAATTAAACCGCCGAAAAACCAAAAAGTAAAAAATAATAAACCTGCTTTGTCCAACCCCAATAAGTAAGTTCGGAAGTCGGTGACTTTGGATATGTATTTAATTATATGTCACCGCCTTCCGAACTTAGTTATTGGGGTTTGGACAAAGCAGGTTTATTATTTTTTACTTTTCGGTTTTTCGGCGGTTTAATTTTTTATTAAAAAGTTTTTGAATAATTGTATCTATTGATGTAAACCGCATTTAAATCCGTTGCGTAGTTTAAACGTTCTAAGCGTACATGAAAAGTGACTTTGTTTTAAACTATGTAAAGATATCACATTTTCTAATTGATCTGCTTTGTTTTTGCAGGTTCACTACATGTTCGAGGCAACAAACTCGGTAGCCCTGATGAAAGTGGACAACTGCATAAGCAATGCAATTCGTAACGCCGTCAAATACTTGGAGGAGTGTGGTTGTTCAGTTAGTGAGGTAAGATCAATACTTTCTTGGGTGGCAAGTCCTATTTCACACTCCATTATTCTTCTTGCAAACAACCTACTGAAAATAATTCTGATGCTCAAGATTTTGACTTGTAATTTTAATGACAAACAAAAATACGTTTTAATTTTGACTTAATTCCATACTTCAATCAACCAAAATGCTACCTTTATTTCATTCACATATTTCAACTATACAATCTTATAAAATCATATTTTTTTTATTCTGTTACAGGAAAAATTCAAAGATTTAGAAGACTCTGTTGAAATATCGGTGTCCGTATTTTTTTCGATGAAGGACATTCCGAATCTTTTGCAAGATCCCGCCAATCCGAAAGTAAGGGTCGCGAAATGGAACGCTTATTTTTTTTTTTAATAATGTTGCCAAAAAACATAACTTATTTTCCCATATTTTGGGGTAATTCGTCAAATGATACTTTTTGTCTGAATATTCCAACAGTTTGAATGAATATTTTTGTTTATTTTTCAGCGCGATAAAAGCTTAATCGTGGAACTAATTAAATATATGTTCGGTGGCGGATCAAGATCACTGCAAGGACTGAGCTTCTCTCTTATAAACAGAAGTCACTTGTTCATACCAGACTCTCAGAGAGGTTACTACAACGGAAAAGCGAATCAATTACGTGAACATATACAGGTAAATATGATTATAAATGTCAATTATCTACAAATCAGAATGCGTGCCATTGTGCAATAATTATCAAAGGATGGTTTTCTAAAGATATTGACTGATTTTTGCGTTCGCTAAGCTGTTAAAACATACAAGGTGTTTTTGTTATATTTTTTTTTAAACCTTGTCCCACACTAGAAATTTCTCCTGTGTTGTGGGTGCGTTTACAAATATTTAAACTGACATACACAAACAGCCAGACCCGGAACAACTACTTGCAGGTCATACAAATATTTGTTCCGTGCGGGAATTGACACTCAGCGCAGCAGTCAATCGCTTAACCACTGCGCCAACCGTGCCGTTACTTTGGCAAAACTTCGGAGACGTGATGGTATCAGTTTAATAAATAAAAAAAAACCTGATTATTTGTCAAATATGACTTAAAAGTTTATTTAGCTTACTCGAAAATAAAAAAAAATGTCCTTTTCTGTTTTCTAGAAAGTCTTAGGTAACAACGGCGTATTTATCTACCCAGTGTTCATCAGTCAGGCTCACCATCACAACCAGGTGTTTCTGAAGGCATCAGGCGTCATGTACACGATGGCCTTTAACATCCTCGGCATGCCAGCCACTACTGTGCCCATGGGGCTGTTTAGAGGACTCCCAGTTGGCGTACAGGTAACACAAAAACCTACAATAACATTGGTGTATATTTAAAATCAACTACCTGAATGATTTTTTGTATCATACACCATATGCGAGTGAGATGCAAGTACCGCTAATTCTAATGTCAGATCACAAACTGATCGAACTTAAAAAAATAATAGGTTTAATCAAAAACGATGTTTGTTTATACTATAAATTCGGGTCAGTTTTTTATCTGCATAATACGACCTCAGATATTAAAATAATTATTGTAATAGCCTGTGACAGTATGAAGATTTAAGATTTCTTCATATTCTCCTAAACGTAGATAACACGAGTATTATAAATTGTAACGATTCTAAAAAAAAAAAATATTTTTGTTAAACGGTTTTAACTAAAAGCTCAAAAATAATTCGGTAAAATAAAATCGTGGGGCGTAGCGTAACCTGAGTAAATATGTATCACGTGCCCCACGATTTTATTTTTACCGAATTCTTCAAAACATTTTACACTTATTTTATTTTACAGTTTTTATTTCATTAATATTTCTCATTCCATTTAGTTTTTTTATTGTATTGTTATCAAAAATAAAGGTGTGAACCAAATATCAGATCAATCTGCCAACAGGAAAGGGGTAAAATTTCAAGTCACTATTTCTGTGTTAATTATTTCAGGTAATAGCAGCGCCAAATCAAGACAGACTATGTTTAGCGGTGGCCAAACAACTGGAAGTCGGCTTCGGCGGCTGGAAAATGCCGCAGTAATTATACCTAAGTGAAACATACCAAATACGTTTATAAGCGAATCAAACCACATGTATGGCGTGGTTCATCTTTTTTACCAGAAAAATAATTTAGGATTGTAATAGAAATTTTCATATTTCTTTATTCTATCTATTTTGTATGTAAATGTATGTGATAGTAAACTCTATAAAATTCGTCATAAAATATTGATAAATAATCGGGTACTTGACTATTTTTGAAATTGTTATACCTAAAAACTTTTGAAATATAAAATTTTACTATGTTTCCCGTTAGACGGAATATGACTATATGTGTAAGCATTAGGAAGGAGTTTGTTTTTTTTTTTTCTACATGTTGGATATTTTTTATTACTTTACATTTTTATTATAAATAAAATAGTCGAGCACCCAATTTCATTAGCTATTCAAATAATATTTACCTTTGTGTACTTTATTTGGAGTAGTTAATATTGCCCTGCGTTGAGTAGTATTAATGTTTTATTGATTGAAAACGCATTATCTTTTCAAATTGTTGTTGTATCTTAAAATTTTCTAGGCATGTAATGTAACTTAATTAAAATTTATTTATTTATAAAAATACTGTACAGTTTGTATGTTTGCTAATTTTTTTAGATGTTATAGTAAGCCTGTTTAAATACCAAGGATATAAGTGGTAATGGATGTTTTATAGTAACTTGGGATGGGTGCTTGAAATTATTTCACTTTCAATTTGCATTCCAAAATATTGATTAAATTATGGTTTTATAACATAATACTGTGAATGTAATAAATGTCTATTGTTCGCACGCCCTCGTGTTGTAATTGGCTATAGTGAACCAAATAAATGAAGTGGTGCGAGGCACGTTGTTTTATTTTTGCTGTGAAAACGTCTTTTCGCTCAGAGTACTGGTAGTAAGTTCAAAATTTCTTAACGACAAAAACCGCTGCATGCACCGCAGCCGCAAAATGTCAGTTTCAACCGCTAATAACTAAGAGAGTTTTAGTACTAGAGTAATGATTGAGCATTCAAAAGATAGGTCATATTTTTAACAATTTTAAGCATGATATAGTTTGCCTATGACGTCACACTGCGGGTGCACGCGCATGCGCGCGACCCTCTATTTTTCACCGAGTCGAGATTCCCATTCGTATAGCGCAATAACGTCTCATTGATTCAGGTATCGTTATCAAAAGTTGATATAGCACCGCTAAGGCAAAGAGAGAATTGACAAAAATAAGTGCCAGAATAGGGTTAAAGTTGACTATATCAAAATAACTCCATATATCGTTTCATATCGGCCGTAAATATGCTCAGAAATGAAATGAATCTTAACTGAAGAAAGCTTGCATCAAGAGGAATGTAATGAACCTAATTATTTTAGAACCAAGCAAATACAAAAGATACGGTCATACTGCAGTGACTGACTGAAACTGTAAGAAAAATATAAAATTTGTTGTCAATAGCAAAATACCTATTTTAAGATGTCGTCTAACATTGGCTGTAAATCACCTCAGAACTGAAAAATAGCCCTAGGGTATGCCTAGGGTAGTACAGACGCCAGCAGGTCAACCTACCCCAAACTGTCTAATTTTCCCAAGTGAACATGAACCTTATGCTTACGGTTTAAAGTTGAAAATCTATCAAATAAATTTGATAGATTGGATTAGCTTGATGTGCTGGCGTCTGTACCTACGCGGAATTCCATTTTTTATGTTTTTTGCAATTTACGGAATTCAAATCATATTGCAACCCTCGTGAGTTCATTTAATCCAATTGAATGACTTGTTATGGTCACGAATCTTAATCCATTGAAAATAGTCATCATTTCAGCCGAAAAACGGTCACTGCTAGACATAGCTTCCCCCAAGCTCCTCCACCTCGACCGATCCTGTGCTTCCTACATCCAGCGGATTCTATTTATACCATGATTTTTATAAAACGTTTAAAAAAAAACTACGAGTACCTATCAGCAGATATACTTTAATTGGATAAATGTTTAATCATCAGCAGTCTTAGCACGAGCACCGATTTGTCAACGGAAGAATATACATTACTATTTAATAAATGATGTACAGTCGCCAGCAGGTCAAGCTATCCCAAACTGTCAAATTTTCCCAATTGAACATAAACCTTATTCCTTTGTGATAAAGTTGTAAGTAGCTTGACGTGCTGGCCTCTGTACAATAGGATAAGATAGATAGCTATGTTTTTCTATTCATTATCGCAGTTATGAGTTCTAAACGAATCATGATTTTGTAGATAATCGTATATACTTTGTGGCCTTCGAGTAGAAAGTTTTGTTGTCAGTGTGATTTTGACAGTTTGGGAAAAAATATTCTTCTGAAATAGTCTACATTTATAAGGACCTAGACAACTAACGTTAGAAACGAAAGACTAAATGACAGATTCGGATATCTACGGTTTTTTTTTTTTTTTTTTTGGTTGGGAAATCATCAAATAACTTCTCCCGCTCTGGGTGGAGCAGGAGGGCGTGTCAGACTTTTACTGACTAAAACCCACCCGTGTTCCTTCAGTACCCCGTATGCCAGGGGCTGTGGTATCTCTTTCGAACAAACCCGCACCCCTGGCAGGCATCAGCCCTTGCGGGCCCCATCATTTTTTGTGCTGACATCTCTTTGAGTCGCGCGTGGAACACAACGCGCCGTCGACTTGGGCTTGGTCCTTACCGGACAGCGAGCTACCCATTACTCGCCGTCCGCAAGCTCATGCCTACGGTGGCCAGAAATCGGCCTGGTATCCTGCGGCTAGGGTCGCGAGGGCGTATATGCTGCCTCACCCTCACGTGCGCCGCCTCCCTCTTCGCGAGCGAGGAGGTGACGGCTACCCATGCCCTCTCGCTCCGTACCATGGCCTGGACCAGGGCCGGACGCGAGAGATCGCCGCCGCCGATCGCCTTCACGAGAACACGGCGGTGCTCCACCCAAGCCGGGCAGACCGCCACCGTAAACGACAAACGCCACGGAAACAACCGTGTCCGGTGAGGACCTGCGTCAGGCGGAAGGTGAGGACGCCATGCCGCCTCTCGAACCTCTCCTCAAAGAGGGGACTTACCGCCGCAATCGTGGCGTGCCCAGCACTGGGTTGCGACAATCGCACTCTCCATGTCGCCATGAGATCTCGCCGGAGCTCTGTCCACTGTGCCGCGATTTCCCGCGGCAGCGGAGTTACGCCCCGGCGTTTGGCCTCCTCGCGCCACTCCCACATTTGCGCGAGGACCTTTGCCTCCAGATCCCATGGCGGTAATCCGGCAAGGAGGCCCGCCGCCTCGCCGGAGATCGTGCGATATCCCCGGATCATCCTGATCGCCATGACCCTATGGGACGCCCTCAACCGGCGAGCTGGTTGGCGCCTCAATGTATGCGCCCACACCGGCGCCCCGTATAGGGCCATGGACCGCACGATCCCCGCGTAGAGCCTACGGCAGGAGGCGTTTGGCCCCCCTAGATTGGGCAGGAGCCGCTTCAAGGCAGCCTCGGCCCGCTCCAGTCTGGGAGCCAAACGGCGGAAATGCTCCGCGAAGTTCCAACGGCTGTCGAGGACGAGTCCCAGGTACTTCATCGTCGACTCGACGCCGATGTGAACCCCTCCCACCGTTATCTGGGAACCCGTCGGTGGCGCATTCCGAGGACCATGAAACCACATGGCCTCGGACTTGTGCAAGGCCACCTTGAGTCCCAGTTGCCGGATCCTATTTACGATTGTCGCAAACCCTTGTGTCGCTAAGTCGGCCGCCGCCTGGTTAGACCTCCCCTGCGCCAGGACTAGCGTGTCGTCAGCGTAGCAAACTACACTGACGCCGCCAGGGAGGTCGGCGCGCAGCACTCAGTCGTACCCGATGTCCCATAGATGCGGCCCCAGGACCGATCCCTGTGGGACACCTTACGACATCTCTCGCCGGTTCCACTCTCCGAGGTGACCGGGGTAGATGACGGCTCTGTCCGTCAAGTAGGCCTCGACCACACGACAGAGGTAGGTCGGCATCCGGTGATACCGGAGTGCCTCCCTGAAGCAACTCCAGGGCAGGGTGTTGAAGGCATTGGCGATGTCCAGAGACACCGCCAAGACGACCCCACCCCGGGCCACAGCATCCCCCGTCGTGAGGGCTCGCACGCGCATGATGGCATCCACCGTTGAGCGCCCCCTGCGGAAACCAAACTGGCCGCACCCGCACCAGCCGCCCGACGAGGCGGCTGCAATTACTCTCTCAAAGAGCTTGCCCACCTCGTCGAGCAGCACGATGGGCCGGTAAGCGGACGGAGAGTCCGCTGGGCGCTCCGGCTTCTTAACGAGGACCAGTTTCCGTGTCTTCTAGCGAAGTGGAAACTGGCCCTCCTCCAAGCATGCGCTTAGGAGCCGGGAGGCCCGAGAGCCTCCAAGGCCAGGACCCAGGCTTTTCCGGGCAAGCCGTCGGGTCCTGGGGCGGTATTCTTGGCATTTAGTTGGAATAAAGATGAAAATCTATCAAAGAAATTTGACAGATGGGGTAGCTTGATGTGCGCCATCAGTCTGTATCGCAGGCCGGAACTCGAAAAAATATTTTCCTGCGGGAAGGTAGAAGTGTGCGTTATCTATATATATAAAAGAAAGTCGTGTTAGTTACTTCACTTATAACTCAAGAACGGCTGAACCGATTTAGCTGAAAATTGGCAGGGAGGTAGTTTAGAGCCAGGAGAAGGACATAGGATACTTTTTATCCCGGTATTAGGTAGGGTAGCGTAGGTAGGGTAGGTAGGATTGTGTAGTGTAGGGTAGGTAGGGTAGCGTAGGTAGGGTAGGTAGGTAGGTAGGGTAGGATAGTGTAGGGTAGGTAGGGTAGTGTAGGGTAGGGTAGTGTAGGGTAGGTAGGGTAGGTAGGGTAGCGTAGGTAGGTAGGGTAGTGTAGGGTAGGATAGTGTAGGGTAGGGCAGTGTAGGGTAGGGTAGGATAGTGTAGGGTAGGTAGGGTAGGGTAGTGTAGGGTAGGTAGGGTAGTGTAGGGTAGGTAGGGTAGCGTAGGTAGGTAGGGTAGTGTAGGGTAGGATAGTGTAGGGTAGGGCAGTGTAGGGTAGGGTAGTGTAGGGTAGGTAGGGTAGAGTAGGTAGGGTAGGTAGTGTATGGATTTTGTATGAATGACTTTTGGATGGACAGGACAACGTCTGTCGGGACAGCTAGTTTAATATAATCGGTTTCAGAAACTGCTTACGAGGCTGATAATCGTGTTACTGGTTTCGTGAACAAAAATGTAACGATTATTTTACGTATGTACAGAGGCCAGCACATCAAGCTACCCCAATCTGTCAAATTTCATTGATAGTTTTTCAACTTAATTACAAAGGAATAAGGTTCATGTTCAATTAGGAATATTTGACAGTTTGGGATAGGTTGACCTGCTGGCGTCTGTACGTAGTTCACAGTTGACATGACACAACGAACGGCGTACGCGTTTCGTTCCACAGATTATTATTAAAATCATAAATGATTATAGGTACAGACGCCAGCAGGTCAAGCTATCCCTGACTGTCTTTCCCCAATTGAACATGAAGCTTATTCCTTTATAATAAAGTTGAAAAACTATCAAAGAAATTTTTTGACAGATTGGGGTAGTTTGATGTGCCTCTGTACGTTACGTAATATGACTCGGACAACGAGAGTAAAGAGTCCCTTCGGAATTATAAACTGGTACATATTCATAATAGGTAACATAACACAGTAACACTAATATAATAATACGTATAACCTATAACCAAAACCAACCAACATCCTACTGTATACATACAATTACATAAATAATCGGTTTTGAAACTACGAATAACCGATTACGCCAAAAAGACGTTAGTTAGGACCCACGTCTACCATAACCTAATACAAACCAAAAATAACTAGTTACAAAAATAATCGGTTTTGAAACTAGTTACTCATATCCACGAAACTACGTATAACGGTATAAAACCGATTACGCCCGAAAGACGTTACGACCCACGTCTACGGGAAGGAGTATGCTCTTGTTGATTTAAATTAGTCAACGATGAAAGCAATAAAATAAAACAAAATCTTACTGTTATTTTAATCATCAGGAAAAAAGAATTAAAAAACTGGGTTTTCCTGTTATTCTCGCAAATTCAATTATTTTCATTATAATTGCCAGAGTAACAAAAAAGTATTTTTATTGGTGGAGTCAAATCGACTGAACCAGAATTCTTTAGTTCATGATTGTGTATTTTTCAACAGATAAAAAGAATAATAATTAAAAAAAATCGTTAGGATGCGTAGACAGTTAGGATGACAATACAACGACAAGGTATATTGTATTAGTCATCACGATCTGTCAACAAAAGTATAAATATTTATTTATAAAAGTAGTGAAATACGCAGTGTAGCTTTTTATAAATAGAAAAGTGACATCATAATATTGCACAATATGTTGAAAAGTGATCGTTAGAAAAACAATTTAGTGGGTAAATTAAAAATATTTATGGCAACACTAAATAACGACGTTCTTTCGCGGTGCGTGCGACATGACGCGCCGGTGAATTTTATTATAAATTTGACGTAATTCTTCAGTGCATATCTCGAAAATAAGGTGAACTATTATTAATAGCGTTATATAAACAGTGTTCTAGTGAGTGCATGTGTAAATAACCTGTAATATTGTGCTTGCAGACTTCACAATGGCCGATCAAGTCGACTCAATGTCAGATGCGGAGCTGCGAACGAAACTAGCCGAGCATGGGTTCCCTATAATGCCTATTACGGCGTCCACAAGGAAGTTGTTGGTGAAAAAGTTGAAATTAGTATTAGATAACAAAAGCAAACCTAGAACGAGCGTCGATAACAAAGCCGATACAAGGCGGTCCCTCGCACGCTACTCGAGCGGCGAGGAGTCCGATTTGGACTCAACTACGAATGCTAAGGAGAAACGTGGCCGCCGGGCCACGACTGGCGGGGCTATGTTACCGCCCGCAGCTAACAAAACACGTCGCCCGCTTCCTAAGAAAGGCTCTCCCGCTAAACGGGACTCCGACAAGGGATCTGAGTCTGATGAAGAAAAGCCGCCCGTGAGGACACGCGAAGAAGTGGAAACCGTTACAACTCGCACTATTAAACGCACATACGCGGCCAACGATCCGGACGACTACGAGACTGGCTCTGATAGCGATGTCGACGGCGACAAGAAGACTTCCAGTCCTTTCCGAAGCAATTCTAGGTCGAGCGACTACATCTCGAGCACCTTACCCTCCGTCGATGTTAGCATCAGCCCCCCAAAGACATCAGTGTTCTCTCGAGCATCTATCATACCCACTAACTATTCATCTGGCATGACTTCCTCGGATAATCTCAATTCAATACGCTCACGGTTGGGTTTGACATCTTCTTTGGCAGACCGTCCATCTATTATACCCACATCAAACTATAGCTCAACCTATGCAACAAGTACTTACCAGCCGTCTACTTCTACTATTGATGAGGTAGAATCTCCATATTTAAGTAACTTTACTAGGCGTCTATCTGCACTCAAATCAGATCCAAAACCCACATCTTACCTTGACCGGGACACAAACAATGGAGGCACTGTGCTACCACGTAGATCCTATATTACTGGAGTGAACCGGTCTGATGTAGTGGACTATAAATCTGCTACTGACAAGAAATTTCTAAAGAACAATCTCGTGTCCCTTGCTCTGGTTGTGTTAGTTGCACTTTTTTTTTTTTGCTTATTTTTCATGTATATAGTTAAGAAAAATGACATCACGTCAGTGGCGGATGATCAGAACAGTGTCATACCAATCTGTCAGTTAAACATACCAGGCAACAGACCAGGGATCAACTGTGTGCCTAAAGAACAAGTCGGTTACGCTAAAGATCTTCTCAAAGTTATACATCCTGAGCTGACAAGTAGGATAGCATCATACAAATGTGGTCAGCTAGGAACTCTACCTTACCTCACTGAGCGAGAAATCCTTGACATTGCCAGCGCTAAGGCAAAAACTGATGTCAGCCAATGTCGCACAGATCTGAATAACTTACAAGTTCTTTTGATAAGCAATCCCCGTTGGGGACTCAATGTGGTCCGACTGAAAAGCCTCTACACTAAGGATGTAGAATACTCTCCTATCACCTCCACAGACATGATTGTCCAACAAAGAACTCAAGGCACTGTTGCTATCACCCTCACTGATCCATCAACACCTCTTTCTTGCTTATTTATCAACACTTTATACTCTGCCGGGTCCAGTCTTATTATTGTTGCCCTCCTCACTTTACTAGGCTTAGGCCTCCAAAGAGCTTACAAATATTATATGATGTATCAGAAGAGGAAAAGTGAAGAGATCTACTCCATGGTGGAACAAATTATTGATGTGATATCTCAAGAGACTGAGGATAGTGGAGAACCATACATATCTGTGGACCATGTGAGAGATACACTCATCTCGCCGCAAAACAGGGAGAAAATGGCGTCTGTCTGGGATGCCGCTGTGAAGTTCATACAGAGGAATGAGAGCAGAGTGCGCATGGAGGTGCAGTCTGTTGACGGAGAGGATTGTCGCGTCTGGAGGTGGATCTCGCCCACTAGCAGCCCGAAGCGCAGCGCCTCATGGCAAGGACAAGCTTTTGAAACCCAGGAAGGCTCCGTCAACAACCTAGTGGTCTCCCCGACACCCTGCCTCAAAATACGACACATGTTCGACAAAAACGACGACAACTCTTTATTGAGGGTTAAAATTCAGGATGCTATTTTGGAAAAATGTGACGCCCATTGCAACATCTTGCACATCGATATCGACAGGACGTCGTGCTGCGTGTACGTGAAGTGCGCGTCGCCGCAGGACGCGGGCGTGGTGTACCGCAGCCTGCACGGCTGGTGGTACGAGGGCCGCCTCATCACCGTCAAGTACCTGCGCCTGGAGCGGTACATGCAGCGCTTCCCCAGCTCGCCGGCCGCCGGCCCCTACCTGGCGCCGGCGCGGCATGCGCGGCGCGGCGCCTGGGGCGACGACTAGGGGCGGGTGTACGGCACTTCGGGAATGTTATACTTGTGTTACGGAAGTTTCAGAACTTTACTTGTAAGCTTCATTTATTTATTGCGAGTAACTTCAAGGATTGTTGTCTGCAGCTCAAGTTAATTTCGTTGCATTTCTTTCCGGTCTAGAAACTGATAATTGTATTGACTATGGCATACGGTGGATGTAATTGTAAAGATTGCATGCAAATTGACTCCAAATTAAAATTTATCGGCTTTCGTTTTCTAACATTTTCTCATAATAAATGTATTGCATAATAATTTTTCATTTGTATTTTGTTTCCATTAACCTCATCTTGTTGATAACATAAAATAATATAATATATTACGTTATACGTTAACATATTATGTTATAAAATAGAGTCAATAAATATTTGGTTTGTACGAAGTCTTGCCTGAATACGTCAATGATTGTAATAATATATTGTACCTGTGTTATAGTTTATTATTCTAAAAAGTATATCCCAGAAATGGGTTGTGCCCCGTAACATGTACCAAGCTTAAAATCCTTGTACTTGTCAATTAAATTTTTTACGACTTTATGTAGTCACTGATCTGATTATTTTCCTTATAGTAAGGTATTGGAAGGAAAAATGTTTTTCAATAGTATAAGCATGTGAAATTAAATCTGCTCTTTTGAATTGTTGTAAATATTTAACATCACAAGGTTCAAATGTAATTTCTACTGTTTGATTTAAGTTACGATGTTTCAAGGGCTTATATTTGTTACTGAATTTACTGATGTTTTGAAACAAATTGTTTAAAAATGGTAGTCTTAAGTAGGACATAAGTTTCATAGGATATATCCGACGCATACACACATTTGATTTATTTTTCTTATAATTTGTAAGTTCTCGATGCAGCAGCACAGCACGAGGAGACATAGGTGTGTTTTAATTTCGTATAAATTGACATTTTGTTCTTAAGTATTTCTACTAACTTCACTGTTCTTAATATCTAGTTATTTTTATGGATTGATTTTCATTTTTTAATAAATTGATAAGTAAATTATTTGTTTTCTTTAAATCTCCCAACCAATGACTTTATAGCCTCTTGACTGCTCATAAGGGCGACTCAGGCACACGACACAGATGAAATTGCACATATGTTAGATGACAATATGAGGGGCCATTTTAGTTTTGGCCAGTTACTGGATCTCTGCACACGCCGTTATTACCCGACTGCGCCAGGAGGGTTATGTTTTTCTAGTGTATGTATGTATGTATATTTCTTTGTGACGCTCTGTAGCCTAAACGGCTTGAGAGGTGCCGTTTTTTTTTTGGGTGGAGCAGGAGGGCGTGTCAGACTTTTACTGACAAAACCCACCCCTGTTCCCTCAGTAGCCCGTATGCCAGGGGCTGTGGTATCTCTATCGAACAAACCCGCACCCCTGGCAGGCATCGGCCCTTGCGGGTCCCATCATTTTTTGTGCTGACATCTCTTTGAGGCGCGCGTGGAATACAACGCGCCGTCGACTTGGGCTTGGTCCTTACCGGACAGCGAGCTCCCATTACTCGCCGTCCGCAAGCTCATGCCTACGGTGGCCGGAAATCGGCCTGGGATTCCCGACGCCCAGGGCGTCTCCGTATCCTGCGGCGGCTGGGGTCGCGAGGGCGCATAGACTGCCTCTCTCTCACGTGCGCCGCCTCACTCTTCGCGAGCATCACTGCTTCGCTGAAGGAGGTGACGGCTCCCCATGCCCTCTCGCTCCGTACCATGGCCTGGACCAGGGCCGGACGCGAGAGATCGCCGTCGCCGATCGCCTCCACGAGGACACGGCGGTGCTCCACCCAAGCTGGGCAGACCTCCACCGTGTGCTCCACCGTGTCCTCAGGGCGATCTTCGCAGTGGAAACACCCGGGCGTTTCCTCCCGCCCTATCCGAAACAGGAACCTCCCGAAACAGCCGTGTCCGGTGAGGACCTGCGTCAGGCGGAAGGTGAGGACGCCATGCCGCCTCTCAAACCACTCCTCAAAGAGGGGACTTACCGCCGCAATTGAGAGGTGCCGTTAGATTCGTCTTAATTGTGAGAGCGACACTGGGTATAGCAAAGTTGAAAAATAAATGGTCGATTGTTGGCACCCTAAAGAGTCCTTTTTTTTCCTCAAATCCTATTGAGTGGGGTATCAAAATAAAGGGTTTCATAAATAGGTCTCCATAACGTCAAAAATAATTATATAAACTGAAAACTGTGACATAAAAAAAATTAAGGCATCATCTTAAATTTAACAATAAAGACCTTTATTGCCTCCGACTGCATGAGATTGCTTTAGTATTCAGTCTAATAGTCATCCTTTTAAAATCAGTTTCTTGTTTCCATCTTTTTTT
Source organism: Polymixis flavicincta (assembly GCA_949987655.1). NCBI lineage: Eukaryota > Metazoa > Arthropoda > Insecta > Lepidoptera > Noctuidae > Polymixis > Polymixis flavicincta. The sequence goes on from OX465177.1 coordinate 23,736,194, forward strand.
AATCAAAGTTCACTTTTTAGGCAGTCGGGTTTTTTGATTTTGTAAAAAAAAAATGATACTTACCTATTCAAACATTTCTGCATAAATAAAAACAATTGAGTTCCTGTTCAATTAGATGGTGTAGGAAATCGTCTAAAACATTCAACTATAAAATGATGGCATAACTTTTAATTGGTATGTAAAATATATTAATAATTTAATAATGTGAAATATGTTTTATTAATAATGAATAATTGCAGGGCTCAAGCTAAACTGGTTGTTTACGTAAAATGGCACAAAAAAGTATACCGCGTTGATGTCTTTTTGAAAAGTCCCTTTGGAGCAGGAGGGCGTGTCAGACTTCTACTGACTAAAACCCACCCGTGTTCCTTCAGTAGCCCGTATGCCAGGGGCTGTGGTATCTCTTTCAAACAAACCCGCACCCCTGGCAGGCATCGGCCCTTGCGGGCCCCATCATTTATGTGCTGACATCTCTTTGAGGCGCGCGTGGAACACAACACGCCGTCGACTTGGGCTTGGTCCTTACCGGACAGCGAGCTACCCATTACTCGCCGTCCGCAAGCTCATCCCAAGGGTGCCGGAAATCGGCCTGGGATTCCCGACGCCCAGGGCGTCTCCGTATCCTGCGGCGGCTAGGGTCGCGAGGGCGCATATGCTGCCTCTCCCTCACGCGCGCCGCCTCCCTCTTCGCGAGCATCACTGCTTCGCTGAAGGAGGTGACGGCTCCCCATGCCCTCTCGCTCCGTACCATGGCCTGGACCAGGGCCGGACGCGAGAGATTGCCGCCGCCGATCGCCTCCACGAGGACACGGCGGTGCTCCGCCCAAGCAGGGCAGACCGCCACCGTCTGCTCCACCGTGTCCTCAGGGCGATCTTCGCAGTGGAAACACCCGGGCGTTTCCTCCCGCCCTATCCAAAACAGGAACCTCCCGAAACAACCGTGCCCGGTGAGGTCCTGCGTCAGGCGGAAGGTGAGGACGCCATGCCGCCTCTCAAACCACTCCTCAAAGAGGGGACTTACCGCCGCAATCGTGGCGTGCCCATACACCACGTTGCTCACAAGGGACTCATGGACGATAAACCCGACACCACCTTGGTACTGCTAGTCGCCCTCCCGGAAATAGAGGAAGTTACCGGATTTGAGGATTATCGAGTCCTCCCCCTCTCGTTGGTCTTCAGATATCTTCCTCGAGTTCGTCGATCTTCTCTTCGGTCCGGAGTGTGCGCGTGTTTTTTTTTTTTTTTGTCTCAAAGTTCTTATTAAATTTTTGTCGAACCAAAGAGCGTGTGTCTTAAGTTTTCGTGTGGTAGGGGGATCTTACATTTCTATAATGTTTTTAAAATTACCATAGAATATACTGAGCATATCTCTTACATCGCGAGTGCCATCAAATAAAAGGTTCCAATCGATCTCATTTATTGTTTTTAATTTAGTTACAAATAATATCATAATCCAATTTGTAAAAATGTAGACTTTTGTTACTTTTGTCTTCTACATGATTTTAAATTAATTTCGATTGGGGGATGTAAAGGGTCAATTATACTTAAGGGATTTAGAGCAAGACATACGATCCCGGAAGTTAAATTAGTCAACGCAAGGTGAAGTACGCGTTTTGACTTATTTGTTTTATTATTGAGATATTTTTTTTACATATTAACAAATGATCACACCTGGTGCCACATAACCACTATCCTACTCATTTACCAAGCTCCAATCAATATTATTTAAGTTAAAGTCTCCAACTACACATGATTTGAAAAACTACTGTTCAAATATGGTATTACAAACGTCCAAGAAGTGTTCAAGGATTGAACGAACGTACTATGTTTTGTATCTCTATTTCAATCGAAATAACATAAATAGATACTTTTAATATTCTCCGATTAGACTTTACTCACCGGTCTAGATACAAACGATAGAAAAACTACCTTGGTAAAAAATACAAACCAGCCATCTTGATACACCAGACATCATACGCATGACCATTACTAAACGGGACGGGGAATGGATGGCGTAAATCGCAAAGATGACGCGGCCAAGGGTAAAGGTATTTATTGGTAATATATCGGTATTTTAGTATCGATATCAATACTGATAAAGGCTCATTAAAGTATAGATATAAGTATACTGAATAGAAATATCGGTATCAATATCGATAAAGAGGTACCCAAATATCAGTATATATATCGATACTTTGATACCGATACCAAAATTTTATCGGTATGCAGTCCCTGGCTCCCAGGAAACTTCTGTGCTTTTGGGCGGAGCTAGGCTGGCTTTGTTAGCCAGTATCCCCACGCACAACGGACCGAATGGGAGTCTACGTGCGGAAAAGGGACTCCCTTCCTCATCATCATCATTTGTGCCTAGACGAAATCGGTCTATCAGCTCTCAAGTTTAATTCTGTTTGCTCCCAACATACCTCTCATAAACTCCCTGCTGTGGATTTTCTACAGCGTCCACAGGAGAGAGTTTATTTTCGACTGTATCAACTACTCACAAGAAAGAATAAAAATTAGACAGTTAATAGAAGTATAACTTATTTAAATCCATCACATTCAATATTCATATAGCATTAATACTCCAGGATCTGTGTAAGTGCCTGGTAGCATCGCCACTTGTCGGGTAGGTAGAAGGGCTCGAACACGTGCGGGAAGGGCGCGTCCCACCCGGTCACGCGGGAGATGGGAGCCTCCAGGTGCAGGAAGCATTCCTCCTGAAAGTAGTCATTACTCGGTGTACAAGGCTACACATCAAGCTATACATTTCCAGTTTACGCTGATCTCGCAACGGGAATCGTACGGGCTCTGTACGGGAATCCAATACAATGCGAGATCAGCATATACTGGAAATTTATAGCTTGATGTGTAGCCGTGTGTACTTTTCAATAATTGGCAACATTATCTAATTCATTGTATCTTCTAAAAGGTTTAGGGAACCTGTCCTTTTGGGGCTCTTTACAATAAGCAGATTACAAAATGTTATATTATTTTAATAAATCTAACAAAAACATTGTGTTCAAGTAGTTCCATCTAGGAAGAGTAGCTTCAGAATTAATGATTAATATACATTATTAATATACATTAATAGAAGAGGAAACGATCGTATAAATCGACACTAAATTAAATTTTGTTACACCATATTTTTAAACAAGATAGTGTCAACTATAAAAAACCCTTATAACGATTTGTTTACCTTTATTTAACTACCTAAACCTATGAAGCATAGGTTGGTTTCATGATAGAGTGTTACCTGAATAGTTGCGGCCAGTTCAGCACCAAACCCTGACGTCAGAGGCGCTTCGTGAGCGATCAGACAGCGACCGGTTTTCTTTACTGACTGAAACAAGACATTGATGTGTTAACTACGATAAAAAAAACCCCTGAGCATTATTTGAGGACTTTATCATCATCGTCGTCATTTCCGAAAGACGTCCACTGCTGGACATAGGTATGGACGTAGCTAACGAGGGGCAAGGGTGGGCAGCCCCATAGAACCTTCTTTGCCCCCCCTAGAAATTATATCTTCCCACGGTAAAAAGTATCTTCCCCAAAATACTATTATATCTTCTTGCCAACATTTAACGCAATCCATTTAAACGTGGAAAGGTATCCACCATTCAGATGTAATTACAAGAATTTCTTTTGTATTTATAATATTAGTCGATTTAGCTATGAGACTTTAAACTTTACTTAGGCATTCAGAAATACGCCACATAATCATGTGGTATATTTCATCGAAAGGAGAGTGAATGGGGCTTGGTACTGCCCCCGACAAAACGAGCCAAAAACAAAAAGCAGGGGCAACCTACCCTTTCTCGAAGCGTTTCGTCGTATTTTCAAAGCTTCGGGACGATGCTAAAGAGCTCAAAGGCTCAGGGATAAGATATAGTTGGCAGAATTAAAAAAAAAAAAAAAAAATTTAGGTTTTACACTTTGCATTTTAATAATTTTGTCACTGACTCACTCGTCAAAACCTCTAATACAGTTCTTATGGATAATTAAATACGCCAGTACTATATCACCGCTAAAATTAAATTAAATAGACCACCCTACAAAAATAACTGAATCCCACCATAAACATACCATTTTAAAGGTTACCTACCAAGATTAAAATAATGCTTTCACTGTTTCAAATTATTATGATCGAATGAAGAGCCAAGCCCAATTCACTCTCATCTTGGTCAAAATGGCTGAATGGCTGGGCCATTCCATTTAACTATTGCATAATCAAGACCACTGTCCATAAGTCCATATGGGAGTGGGACCAGCAGTCCCAAGGTTCCAGGTTCCGAAAGTTCGTTCATATTTCGCTTGTGAGCAACGTGGTGAAGATCTCGAGAGAAGAGAGGCCTCTTTATGATGATCTCCTTTTTAAGAAAACGTGAGCATAAGATGTAGATCTGACAGAGCCCTGAAGGCCAATTCTCGTAATTAAATACGTCAAAATCTAGTCGCAATCTTATCTCAGCAACAAGCAAATTGTCAAAACCTTGTTAAAACAAATACAAAATGTATTTATTGCCAACCAAGAACGTACACCAAGTTGTAGATTTCTCTGGCTCCTGCGCTAATTATATAACTGTGTTGCAGGAGACAATGTCCTCCCGTAAAACAGAGACAGTTTTCAGTTGTTTTATGACGACACAAAAAGTAAAAAAAAAAACGAAAAAGAAAACGTATGGAAACTCAAAGTATTTTTGACAGATTGAGACTGAGATCAGTGAACGTTATTTAAATTACGAGAATAACCCCTCTGGTGGTGCAACGAATATTGAGATTGACTTCATTATGTCGACGACGAAGCAAGTATTCAATGATGTCTCTGTGATCAAGGCGGTGAAAACTGAAAGTGATCACCGCATGGTATACATCGCGTCAAACTTAATGGCGGCTCTGAAGTGAGCTACACGCTGCGCAGTACCTCACCCCTCAACCCCGCTGACCCATGAATTTATTACTGCGCAGCGACTCGCCTCGTGTTCCGAGCCGCCATAAAGTTTGAATCGAGCTGTAAGAGACACTTTGAACTTAAATATCAAAATGGAATAATCTCGACTGATCAAGTCTACGCTTCGCCCAGCACTGATTACGCTTCGCCCAGCACTGATCCAAGTACAAAACGCCGAGAACTTTCAACTCGTGCTCTGTGGACGATTTTAACGATGGGTTCGTGAAAACTGCCCATACAGTTGGGTCTAAGATCTTCGAAACCCGTCGTATAAAGAAACAAGAAGCTTTCTGATCCTACTTTGCATCTCATGGAATGGAAAGTAGGCTGCACCGCGTGATAATCCTGCAGTCTTCAGACGATGCGGTCAAGTACCTACGTACAGCTTAACAGACGGATCTCAAAGTCCTTGAAAAGCGACTTTCGTCGCTTTAATACAGAACGTATTAAGGATGTGATAAAGCAGAGCAAAGGCCATCCAATGTCTTTGCTAGGGATTTGTTTATTGAGTAGAAACTGAAGACCGATGATGGCAGGTTCGTATCCGCCATATCCCTTCAAGGCCCTCCAGAAACTGTTTGATTCCGGCATACTCGAGGGCAAAACGCCACAGGCATGGAACAGAGGTGTGGTAATACTATTTTTCTTTAAGAAGAATGACAATGCCATTTTTAAGAACTATAGGCCCATCTCACTTCTGAGTCATGTCTACAAGTGGTTGTCAAGAGTCACCCAGAATTGTGTCGCGCGCAGGTTTTATGACCTCTAGCTTCCGAACAAGCCGAAAAGTATAACCTGCCTCTTTTCTTAGCGTTTGTGGACGACTATCGGTACATCGAGGTGCTGAAGTGTCTGTACGAAAACGTCACTATGTCAGTCCGACTCCAGGACCGGACTTCGAAACCTATACATAGTGTACCTTTGTAGTATGTGAGATAGGGAGACGTTATCTCTCCGAAAGTATTCACCGCTGCACTGGAGGATGTCTTTAAGGTTCTGAACTGGAAAGGGGGAGTTGTCATAGTTGAGACTATGGAGGACCTTGGTACAATGCTCGGTGACCTCAGTGGAGCTTACGAAAGAGTGTGTCTTGACAAAGGTCATGTCAAATGCCCATATAGCGTCTCCTAACTTCATGAGAGTAGGTGTCCACTTTCATAAAGATCGGAGACACTACACTCGAAGTTATGGACGAGTGTGTTTACCTAGGACAAATAGTCTAGTTAGGTAGGTCCAACTTCGAGAAAGAGGTCAATCGTCAAATCAGACTCAGCTGGGCAGCGTTCGGGAAGCTACGCAATATCTTCTCGTCTCAAATACCGCAGTGCCTACACACGAAACTCTTTCACCAGTGCATGTTGCCAGTGACGACATATGGCACTAAAACGTGGTCGCTCACAATAGGTTTTATTACAAGTCCAAAAGTTGACTTTTGACCGAAAGGTGTCGTATTTAGACGTTTCCGAGGACGGTTACGCGACACCTCGCAGCGAAACACAACGCCGACAACTTAACATGTTTAGTTATAGTTTTAAGCTGGTTCTTACTAAGTATTCGTTTGTTATTATTGTTAAGATTATTTTGTGTATTTTATCTATGGGCCTTAGTTGCCTGATAATAAAATGATCATTATAATATTATTATTATTATAAAAGTCACCCAAAGAGCAATGGAGAGAGCAATGGATGCTGGGAGACCCCCTACGTGACTTAATCAGAAATGAAGAAATCCGCAGGAGAACCAATGTCACCGACGTAGCCCGAAGAATTGTGGCAGTGGGCAGAGCACATAGCTCGCAGAACAGATGGCTGATGGGGCCAAAGGGCTCTGGAGTAGCGACCGCGTACCAGAAGACGTAGAGTTGTAATGACTCCCACAAGGCGAACCGATGACTTTGTGAAGGCCGCAGGAATCCACTGGATACGGGAACTGGTCGTAGTGGCGGAGCTTGGGGGAGGCCTATGACCAGCAGTGAAAGTCTTTCGGCTGAAATTATGTTGATTATGATGAAGCCCATAGGAGTCTCTGTGCCGCGGAAAGGCCAAGCCGTACATTTTGATCAAGATGTAAGGTTTGTAGAGCGGACGTTGATCTTCATTCGATCTGATGACTTTTTAACAGTGCAAGCGTTACCTATTTAAGTCTTGGGAGCCTACTTTTCATGAAATATTTTTTGTGGGATTATTTATTACTTTGCGTAATTTATTATCTCCATCTCCATCTAGACGGCTGCTCCCCTGGAAAGAATCCTTAGGTACGCTCATGGATATAGGTCTTTGATCGGTTCTGTGCTACTCCCATCCAGGGGATTCCTGCGGCCTTCACCAGATCATTGTCGTCGATCGTGCACCTAGCTTCTGACGTTTCATAAGTGCCCATGCAGGTTTATATGAAATAAAAATATTTTGATTTGATTTGATTTGATTTGATTTGATTGGTCCACCTTGAGGGACGCCTTCCAACGCTACGTCTCAAGTACGTACGTCAAGTACGCGGTCGAACCTTACGGCCCCTTCAGCCATCTGTTCTGCGAGCAATTTGCCCTGCCCACTGCCACTTAAGTTTGGCTTTTCCAATTTGAGGACATGAATCGAAGAAATTTTAATTACTTAGTGCAAAGGGTTCAGAACTGTCTTCTACATTTTTATTGACATGAAAAGAACAAAGAAAGGAAAGGTTATATTTATAAAGCACATGTAGTTGGCACTTACATTACAAACAGTATCCTCATCCCAGGGCAGGATGGACTGCAGGTCGATGACGTCACACTTGACCCCCAGCTTCTCTTCTGCCATCTGTGCTACTTCTAACAACACGTGGATTTGTGTGCCCCAGCCGATGAGTGTTGCAGCGTCTCCTGCAAGTGAAAAAAAAAACCGGTTTAACACCTGCCATCGTTAGTAAACTTGGACGTAATCACTGGGGACCTAAACTAAGTTTCATGAACTGAGCACTAGTTCTTAAGGAGGATACACTAGGCGCTAAGGTACCGCGAAATTCTAATGTTCTTAAGTTTTTTGCAATTTGCAAGTCAGGTTGCGTGTTGATTAAAATACGATTCGCGTTCGTAACCAATATGGCTTGACAGAATTATAACCATTAAGGCCCGGTTCCTATATTTTAGAAACGATTCGTTTTGCTCACGGATGGTAGAATTGTCTACCAGGCCGTAACCCAAAAGTGTTCCTATAACAAACGTTTCGTAAGCGACGTTACCGTTGGCTTGCTACCTACGGATGGGAGGGCTACGAATAACGGATAGTAGAGTAAATGTATGGAGATGACAGTTCGTACCGTTCCTATATTTTTTTTAAACGTTAACCAGCTGTCACAGTTACTAGGCGTATGTGATATATTTACTGGGCGAAATTGGTTGGTTATGTTCTAAAGTTTTACGTGTTTTCATTATTAACGTTAAAATATATCAAAATGTGTGATTTAGATGTTGAATTGAGTGATCTAGAAATGTTATTTGAACGGAATAGCTCTATGGTATAGATTGTTTACAAATTAGGTACAGATACAGTTTTGTCTTTAGTTTAAAACAGACGCCACAGTTGCATTTTGCCAAAGTTGGTAGTAATGGTTAACATTATTTTCAAATAATTTATTTACCAGAACTAATCAAATGATCGTTAAGTACTACTTAATTAAGCATAATTTTCATTATTTTTAATTCAAAAAGCACTTTTGTACAACGAAACGCAATTAATGCCGGTCGGGTGTCGTCGAAGATCGTCGAACTCGAGGAAGAATTGAGCAGGTTACGATAGGGTAGGGTTATCTGAAGTCCGACGAGAGGGGGAGGACTCGATAATCCTCAAATCCGGTAATTACTCTATTTCCAGGATGGCGACCAGCAGTCCCAAGGTGGTGTCGAGTATATCGTCCATAAGTCTCTTGTGAGCAACGTGGTGAAGATCGAGAGTATGTCGACCAGGCTAGCGTTCCTTTTCGAATCCTTACGAATCTGGAAAACGACCCAAGAGCTAGATTGACCCGACACTATACTGAAGACATCCCGGGCGTCAGCTTGTACGAGATTAGGATGACTCTGAATCAGCTCAAAAACAACAAGGCGCCGGGTGATGACGGAATTACGGCTGAACTCCTAAAGGCCGGCTGAAAACCCGTTCTTAAGGCCCTCCAGAAGCTGTTTGGTTCCGTCATACTCGAGGGCAAAACGCCACAGGCATGGAACAGAGGTGTGCTGGAACTTTTCTTTAAGAAGAGTGACAATGCCCTTCTTAAGAATTATAGGCCCATCTCACTTCTGAGCTATGTCTACAAGCTGTTCTCCAGAGTTATCCCGAACCGTCTAGCGCGCAGGTTTGACGACTTCCAGCCACAACAAGCCGGGTTCCGTAAAGGCTTTAGAATAGACTTTAGCCCTCGTAGACCACATACATACGTACGCTGGGGCAGGTTATACAGAATACCGAATAGTATAACCTGCCTCTCTGTTTAGCGTTTGTGGACTACGAAAAAGCCTTTGGTTCGATCGAGACATGGGCCTGTACTGCAGTCGCAACGGTGCCAGATCGACTATCGGTACATGGAGGTGTTTGTACGAAAACGCCACTATGTCAGTCCGACTCCAGGACCAGACCTCGAAACCTATCCTTCTGCAGCGAGGTGTTAGACAGGAGTGTTAGAGGAGACGTTATCTCTCCGAAACTCTTCATGCAATGCAGAGGAAATTAGAGAATGTCTTCAAGGTTTTGGACTGGAAAGGCGCTGGCGTCAACATCAATGGCGAGTACATCACTCATCTTCGGTTTGCCGATGATATAGTTGTCATGGCTGTGACCATGGAGGACCTCAGTATAATGCTCGATGACCTGAGTAGAGCTTCCGAAAGAGTGGGTCTTAAGAGCGTGTTAACATTTTACAAACGTAAATGGAGAATTTGGAAGATTTTGAAGTGATTTTGGTCATATAATTTATTGTTTTGGTTTCTTTTGACTTCAATCATCGTAATTATCATAGATTTTTATTTAAAGTCTATTAACAAAAACTCGTTCAAATTGGATTTTTGACTACGAAAACAGCGGATTTCGAAAGCGCGATTTCCAGATGACGCGCGAAGGCTCAACTTTGAAGTAATATTACGACAATTATTATTACTAAGTAAGAAAATACAAGGTATTCATTCAAATAGGCATACCCTGAAATTAAAAATGCATTCAGAAAAAATCGATTTTTAATTCATTAACTTGCATTTTTATCACGTCTAAGAAAATCAAAAATCGAGAAATCGACTGCAAGAAAACACGTCATAACTCATAATCTAAAAGTCATTTGGCAACGTAAATAATTTTATACGCAAGAAGAAAGATAGTACTATTAATGTGTAAAAAAGAAAAAATATCTGTCTTCAATCGTTTATGAAAATAATTTTTCAAAGTAACTATAAAATCGGGTGCATCGAGCGGCCTAAATCAGTCGTGCTCTGGCACTCGTCGACGCAGGACCTATGTCGGTTGACATCCCGCCGCCGCGCAAGCGCCACCCGCAATAAATACGTAAACTATAGTGCGACTAAATATTTTTGATCCGTAAGTATTTTTTATTTCATTTGTGAATCTGAATGAGATTGTTCATTTAAGTAATATTTTAATTAGGTAAAGTGGAACTATGTACTTAACTTGTAACTTCTTTCTCTACAAACTTGTTATTATTTGAATTACAGGACATGGGTAGAATAGACAAAAAATATTATTATGGATCAAAGAAATCTGTTAGGTTACGAAAAAGTAAAATGATTAATAATTTGCAGAAGGCAAGAGAAGCTGCGTAAGTACCTATTTATTTTTTTAGGTTTGAAAACATTTGTGTAAGTTTTTGTTTTTATACCAACACAATACTCTTCTCAGATAAATGGCAAAGCCACTAGCGGTGACCCATCAACCTTAACCGTTTCTTTTTTAGAATGCATTACTATTACTGATTAAATTTAAATATAAAGGGTAGGTACTCCACAATGAAATATTGGTTAATTTTTATTGTATCAATTCCCTGACTGCCTTAATAAATTGCCTTTTCTTTTTCTTTCAGATCAAAATTAAGAGCATCTTTGATAAATACTCTAGTCCCCAATGCATCCTCAACTGTAACTTCTGTCTCGCCTCCTACTGTGGTTTCACCAGTAAATTTAACTACTGGCGCATCCAAAAATTTTGCGTCCGACTCGCTCCAAACTTTTAACTCATCCACGGATATAATAGAAGAACCTGATATCAGTTACACAAATGATAATATATCGTAAGTTGAATTTTGTTGTTTTTATTCTAGTAGATGAACTTTTGTTTTATTTTCTATATTATTGGCAATTTTATTTGCAGGATTGAAAACATGGACATTGGTTTAATTGAAGAACGAAACCCAATTGTGACTTTTGGTTTATCCAGAGAAACATCTAGTACCAATAACTTCACTAATCAAACATCGTGAGTAGAACATTGTTATTATTATTTCAGTTTGTGAACTTTTGGGTTTATGTTTATACATATCCATCATTAGAGCAGTGGTGGCCCAGTGTTAATGGCCGTGACTTACGAGATGTAGGTCGTAGGTTCGAATCCAGACAGACGCTTTACTTTTTGTAAATTATTTCATATCCACTGCTCTCAAAACGGTGAAGGAAAACATCGTGAAGAAACCGGCATGTCCTAGAACCAAACATTCGAAGACGTGACATTTACCAACCCGCACTGGGCCTGCGTGGTAGATTACAGCCCACTCCCTCTCACATCGAGTAAGCCTGTGTCCCAGCAGTGGGAACGTTATAGGCTGATTATGCTTATATCAATCATTTTATTTTGTAGTACTGTAAATATGGACATTGAAACAAATGAAGACCCACCCAAAAAGTTAACGGAAATATCTAGTACCAGTCACTTCGATCAAAATATATCGTGAGTTGAAATTGTTATGTAAATTCCAGTTTTACTCTATATTTTTGTAAATTTCATTATATTGATTATTTAATTTGTAGGACTGAAGATATGGGCAGTGATTCAAATGACAACATCATGGATAATTTAACAATTAGTTACGTTAAGGTACGAATTCATTTCTTTTTACTTTACAACTATCATTTAGAACTTAGAAAAATTCCATTAATTTTGTGTTTTTTAGGTTACAGAAACAGAACCGGAATCTATAAATATCGAAGGAAGACGCGTGGTGGATTTTAAATATTTCTTGGAGAGCTTAATAAAAATTGCGGAACATAACAATCGGTTTGGCTGTTCATTACATAACCTAAAAATTGTCAAAGAAATTCAAAGGGGTCTGCAGTCAACTTTTTATTTTAAATGTAATATGTGTCATAGCAAGTTTGTATTGAAAACTTATGATGAAGAGAAGGCAAACACTACGTTAAATGTAAACGAAGGAGCCGTCTCAGGGGCCATATTAACAGGCATTGGACGAACGAATTTAAATGAGATTACTGCATCAATGGACTTGCCTATTATGACATTCAGAAGTTATAGTAAACATCATGACAAGGTTGCTGAAATGTGGAAAACTGCAGCTGAAGAAAGCATGCTTGCAGCGGCCAATGAAGAGATCGAATCAGCTCAATTGCGAGGAGATACTGGCACTATTCCAAAAATTCCTGTGGAAGCAGACTGCTGTTGGAGTAAACGCTCTTATAAAAACCAATACAATGCTTTATCGGGTGTTGCCGCTATCATTGGCCATCATACAGGCAAAGTTTTGTACATAGGCGTGAGAAATAAATACTGTGGCATTTGTTCCCGGGCCAACAAGAGACAGGTGGAACCCACTGAACACAAATGTACAAAGAACCACGACGGGTCTTCGTCAAGTATGGAACCAAATATATTAGTTGAGGGATTTAAATCTTCTGTACAGCAACGGAAATTGGTTTACAATACGCTGATTGCAGATGGTGATGCCAGCACGTATAAAAATATATTAGAGAGCAGGCCGTATCCTGGCGTGCCTATTCAAAAAATTGAATGCACTAACCATCTACTCCGCAACTACAATGGCAAAAATTTGTTTCTGAAAACAGACACCACGATTCCTTTAAAGGAACGTAAATTACTGACACCTGAACGATTAGTCAGATTAAGAACAGCTGTACGGGCTGCAGTACGGCATTGGAAGACCAAGTCTACATCGGAATCCAGCAAAATTATTGCATTACAAAAAGACATTCTTAACAGCCCCAAACACATCTTTGGAGACCATTCCAATTGCAATTTATATTACTGTACTGAAGACCGAAAAAATGAAACAAATGATACTCTTGCTGCAAAAACACTCATGTTGAGACTGCAGCGAAATGCTTCCCAGTTGGCTTTTCATTCAAGAAGCTTGCTTCACTGTTTTACCACAAATCGTGCAGAGCAGTTCAACAGTGTTGTTGCCAAGACTGTAGGTGGAAAGCGTATAAATTTCTCGCTGAAAGATTCATATTCTGTTCGGTGCCATGCGGCTGTGGTCTGTTTCAATACAGGAAAACCTCAAACCTGCCTGTACAAATCAGTGTGCAATAAAAGTCCAGGAAAAACGCTGAAACGTCTAGAACAAAAGAAATTTGCCTACAATGAAAGTAGAAGGGGCAAGACATCTTGTCGCAAAATTAACTTTGCGGCAAAACCTCCAACAAACATCGATTATGGCAAATCATGTCAGAAACCTGACTTGAATTTAGAAGATTACGAACAGGCCAAATCTAGTTTTTTGGAGAGTCTACAAAAACAAGCCACAAAGCGTCACGAAATTGAGCGCGAAACAATACTTCAAGCAGAAAGCGCATTGTGGCTTGAATTACGTAGGTGTATCCTAACTGCATCAACTTTTTCAAAAATTTGCAAAAGAAAACCAAATTCTAATTCAGCGCCTCTAGTAAAAAGTATTTTATATAGTTACTCGTTAGATCACGTGTCATCAGTAAAACACGGGAAAGATAATGAGGTAAAAGCTCTTGAACAACTCAGTCGCCAAGAAAACATATCCATCGAGCAATGTGGTTTGTTTATTGATGAATCCCTTTTTTTTCTGGGCGCGTCACCGGACGGCATATATGAAGATGGCGTCATTGAAATAAAGTGCCCTTTTTCTGTTTTTGGTATCGATCCAGATATTGCTATTCAGCAAAAAAAACTAAAATGTTTTAAAATATGTGGTGACGATGTAGTTATGAACACAAACCATGATTGGTTTTATCAAATCCAAGGCCAACTCCACATCGCTAATAAGAATGTGTGTTTGTTTGGTGTGTGGACTGGTTGTGAATTCAATATAAAAGTCGTTAAAGTTTTCAGAGATGATCATTTCTGGGAACGAAAGATGGCTCCGCGGTTAACAAAATTTTATTTTGATTGTGTTCTCCCAGAAATTATAGATCCAAGGAAAAGTCGATCGATGCCCCTTAGACAAATCGTTTTATAAAATTTCAATTAAGTAGGTACTTATACAAATAAACAAATAAAACGAGTTTATTTTTAAAAGTACCTTATATATTTTTTTGTTCTTCATATTTGTACAAATTTTATTAAAATACACTATTAATATTGTGGACATTATTTTTTTTATTTTATCCGTAAACCTCTAGCTTTTTATTTCAAAAATTATAGGTACGCCATAGATAGGATAGCTAGGATCAAGATCGTTTAGTCGTCGTAGCGTTGCAACTGTGTGCCGTACATGAGGAAAAATGCACACATGCGCACTCACTACGCGGTCTACGCGGCGTCGAGCAATAAAAACCTAAACCCCGAACGCCTAGAATTGGTACAACGCTCTTAACATGAACATGGACAAGACAAAGGTCATGTCCAATGCCCATGTAACACCCGCTCTCGTAACGGTCGGAGGCGCAGCACTCGAAGTTGTGGACGAGTACGTTTACCTAAGACAAACTGTCCAGTTAGGTAGCTCCAACTTCGAGAATGTAGACAATCGTCGAAGCTTCGCAATATCTTCTCGTCCCACATACCGCACTGTCTCAAGATGAAAGTCTTTGACCAGTGATGACATATGGAACCATGGAACCAAAACGTGGTCGCTCACAATGGGCCTCATAAGAAGGCTTAAAGTCACCCTAAGGGCAATGGAGAGGGCTATGCTGTGAGTTTCCCTGCGTGATGGATTCAGGAATGAAGAGATCTGCAGGAGAACCAAGGTAACCGACATAGCCCGAAGAATTGCCGAACTTAAGTGGCAGTGGGCAGGGCACATTGCTCGCAGAACAGGTGGCCGATTGGGCCGAAAAGTTCTGGAGGCACCGCGCACCGGAAGACGTAAAGTTGGAAGGCCTCCCACAAGGAGGATCGATGACGGACGCTGGATGCGGGAAACACAGAACTGGTCGAAGTGGAGGAGCTTGGGGGAGGCCTATGTCCAACAGTGGACGTCTTTCGGCTGAAATGATGATGATGGTGGTGATGAAATCATCGATCGATCGTCACCGGGCCAAAAGCCATGTCTACTTAGGATTAGGTAGTTACAGCTTCCTTCCTTCCCTTGCCAATGGTGAAATGTCTAATAAATGCTGTGTCTGGCGACAATTATTGCACAAACTAGCTTCAATCGTGTGGTGGTTCTTTTCAAAAGACCATTTCAGACATTAATCTTCATGGTCTTCACATGATCTGACCAAAATTATGTCTGGACTTTAAAAGAGACTGTGACATATGAGGAGTTTGTTTCGCCCTTTCTACTCAAGAAACGCCGACCTCATCTAGTTTTTAAAGTATGATTGATTCGAAGTGTTTGTACTATGTAGGTATACTACTAAGAAATAAAATCATTTATCATTAATCCTGAAATCAGCAATACGTTTTGTGGCATTAGCTGCTAAGACTATTTGGTAGTAGTCGGTTTCTCTAGACGAAATCTTTCAAAAGGAACTGAACTTTGTCAAACACTGTTTACAATGCACTTATAAGTTAGTTAATATGGATAGAGACCAACCTTCTCTCAAAACCTGTGCCTTCCCAAGAGGCAAGGTATAGGCTTCGACAGGCACCTCCTCGCTGGCTGAACGGTACAAGATCTTGGGCTCCAGGAACAGGCACGGATCCCTCTCCCTGATGCACGACAGAAGTAAGCCTTTGGCTGTGATTGGGCCGCGGGGGACCACTACCTGGAATTTGGAAACAGAAATCATCAAACATTTGATGTCGCACAGTCGATCATATTATTTCCTGTCCTTATCTCAATTTATATTGGCGGCGCAATATGTCTTTTTCTTCTATACTCATCATCTCGGTAGTCCCCCCTTTCTAACCATATCATCATGCTCACAGTCCAGCCATAATTTCTTTGGCCTTCCCACTCTTATGCCTTCGACATTCATACTCAAAACCTTCCTAAATTCAATGTCACATCCTACTAATACAATAATAAAAGGTGAAAGTTTGTGAGGATGTATGTACGGATGTTTGCTACTATTCCACAAAAAAAAAAAACGACTGAACGGATTAGGATGACATTTGCCACACATATAGTTTATAACCTGGATGAACACATATGGTACTTTTTAACCCGGTAGAACGTTCCCGCGGGATGATTTCCGATCTCCACGCGGGCGAAGGGGCTGGCAAAAGCTAGTGTGATAGAAGATGAAGTAACTGCGCGCTCACCCGCAGCCCCGGCACGTGCGCGAAGAAGGCCTCCGGGCTCTGCGAGTGGTACAGCCCGCCGTGGCCCACCGCGCTGCACGGCGTGCGGATGGTCAGCGCGCCGCAGTCGAACTGCCCGCCCGAGCGGTAGCGGGCCTTCGCTGCTTCGTTTATTATCTGGAAGTGTAGAACAATTACATAAAATCACGACTGTAATCCACGAAAGTGTAGGCAGGGGTGTACAGTCACCAAAATAGATAGGTAACCAGGTTCGTCGGATTTACTTGAAGTTTAGTAAGAACTTTAGGGGGTGGGTCCCCCTAAAGTCGCTCAGCTCGCTATGGAGCGGGCTATGCTTGGGGTTTCTTTGAAGGATAAAATCAGAAACGAAGTTATCCGGAAAAGAACTGGAGTTACCGACATAGCTTACAGAGTAAGTAGGTTGAAGTGGCAGTGGGCTGGCCATGTTTATCGAAGGACCGATGGTCAATGGAGCAGACGAGTACTGGAGTGGACACAGCGTATCGGCAAGCGTAGTGCGCCCCCCAGCTGTGTGGACCGACGACCTTAAAAAGGTGGCTGGGTCAGAGTGGATGCGGAAGGCAGAGGATAGAGTGTTGTGGCGCAACATGGGAGAGACCTATGTCCAGCAGTGGACTGCGATAGGCTGCGTTGATTGAAGAAACCCATGGAAATTTTCGAATTAAATGTAATTTGACAAATTAACCGTTTATTTTCTATTAATCATATTATTTATATAACATCCATCGTTTCTTCCTTAACTCTTTTGGTGACTGTACATAAAGGATATAATTTTAACCAGTGCGCTAAATATAACCACGAATTCAGCAAATGGTTCTAGACGTTTCGAAAGTTCTGATAGAGAAATGTTTCGTCAGTTATAAAAAAGGTTGCTCTTCGTAGAAAAGTGCAATAAGTACCTAAGTGGTAAAAAATTATGAAAGAGCAATTTTAAATAGGTAAATCTATTTTTCTTTCTTTCTTTCATGGTAACTCACCTTCACTTCACCTTCCCATCTCTTCCCGTGGGTGTCGTAGGAGGCGACTAAGGGGCTTACTAGAGAATGGGCAGCAGCGTTCTCTATGTATTTTACCACCATACTGCGATCGCCAACCCGCTTGCAAAGCGTGGCGTTTATGGCAAGCCCCCAGATTGCGGGAGGCCTATGTCCAGCAGTGGACGTCTTCCGGCTGAAATGATGAACTCAACTAGCATTTT
This sequence comes from Polymixis flavicincta, assembly GCA_949987655.1. Classification (NCBI taxonomy): domain Eukaryota; kingdom Metazoa; phylum Arthropoda; class Insecta; order Lepidoptera; family Noctuidae; genus Polymixis; species Polymixis flavicincta. Next base: position 23,753,991 of record OX465177.1, read on the forward strand.
TTCTCCATATATACTATTCTGTGTAAAATATTGGTATTCAGCTGCAACCGGTTAGACTGGACGCCGACCCTAACATACTTGGAAAAAGGCTAAGCAGATAATGATGATTCTACTATTATACTAATCCTGAACTAGCAACCAAAACTATTTTGTTTTTAATGTTGTTCTGACACAATAAACATAGTATCCTCTATCTCCTTTCCTTTCTTAGTATAAGACTGAAGGATCTTATCAATAATGCTTTTCACGTATGTTGCAAAGTTGTTTACACATATTAAACTAAGACGTCATTGTGTAGAGCAACAGTATTTAGTCATGTTCTACTAATAAAGCGATCACTTCAACACGTGCACATGTTGTTCACATGATGTATACAAGTTGTTACTTGTTTTCGACAACAGTTACTAATAAACACATGTAATCGTGTGATTTCTCTGTACTGTATGATTCAGTAAACAAGCGACCCACCCTAACTTCGCGCGATTGTATTAATATGCATTTGTTGTCAAACAGTAGAATAAAAATCATAGATTTTGTCAGGTGTAGCGTCATAATTTCATGTTTGTATTTCGAAAATAAGGAAAAAAGAAACAAAATTCGTTTTCTGTTCCAAGACCTAGGTATGATTTAACCATGGATTTAACACATTCAGAAAGAGAACATTCTGAATAATTTTCAAGTAGGTACCTACTTAAATTAAATCTTTTCCCTATCCTAACTGATAGTATAAGCGCGGGTGTATTAATATGTATTTGTTTTGAAACAGTAGAATAAAAATAACAACCGACTTCCAAAAAAACACTACAAGTGCTCCTCTCATACTCGTAGATGGTTGCCAATAGAATAGTTGTAATAATTAAAATATCAAGCAGTGGGGTGCTTGATATTTTTATTCTGAATTGAATTATTGACTTCCTACTACTGTAACATAAACTCTTTGTAATGAAAAATTATTTTCTACTTTTTGGTTCGGTCAGCAATAAAAGCGTGTTTTTTTTGTTTTTTTTTTAAACTTTTATTTATTTTCCGTTTTTTAGTTCGATCAAATTTTTATCGAGAAAATTTTAAAAATTTGAAATTTTGTATTTTTTATCGGGTTATTGCATTGTCATCGGCCCTTAAGACAAAGTGTGCAAAGTTTCTGTGCAAAGTTTCAAGTTGCTCAGACGTCTAGAAACCAGTGAAAATTAGGCTCAAAGATTCCGTTACATACATAGATACATACATACATACAACCCGAGCTAATAAAAGCGTTATAAAAAGAATAAAAATGTGTTTTTTGTTCCAAGACCTATGATTTAACACATTCAGACATAGAACAATCAGAATAATTTTCAAGTACCTACTTAAATTAAATCCTTTCCCTATCCTAACTGATATTATAAATGCGAAAGTAAGTTTGTTTGTTTGTAACGCTTTTACGCTAATATGGCAGAACGGATTTGGATTAAATTTGGCACAAAGATAGACCATGGCCTGGGTAAGGACAGGCGAAGACGCGGGATAGCTTGTTAAATAAATTACAATGCGACATATCTGTACAAAAAAATACACAATCCCACGACAGGAAATATATGAAAGAAACTTGTAAAATTGTCGCATTGTCAGACTGCCGCCTGCCCGTTTGATTAAATAGGCTTTAGGACAGTTTCACAAACCTGATCAAAAGCTGGGAATATGTAGTCAGCGAACTGTATCTCGGCTATAGCTTTTGCGCCGGCTGTGGCCAGTCCAATACCGAATCCGGCGATGCCTTGCTCACATAGAGGAGTGTTGAAGACTCTGTCTTTGCCGTACTTCTCCTGAAAAATAGTATGCCTTTGATTAAAACTGTGTGTCTATAAACTATATTAATCAGATTCGTGTACTGTCAACAAGTAAAGTGAAAAATAAAGGGACTAATTTAATTAGCTTGCCAAACTCGTAAAATCACATCGCTTGTTTCGCTAGCAAAAATCTGTTTTTCTTGTATTTGCTTCACAGAAGTGCACTGATACTGACTTGTACCGTCAGTACAAGTCAGTCAAGGGTAACTCTTTCAAACAACCCGCACCCCTGACGGGCATCGGCCCTTGCGGGCCCCATCAGGTTGCGCTGACATCTCTTTGAGACGCGCGTGGAAGATAACGCGCCGTCGACCCGGGCTTGGTCCTTACCGGACCGCGAGCTACCCATTACTCGCCGTCCGCAAGCCCACGCCTACGGCAGCCGGGAATCAGCCTGGGATTCCCGACGTCCAGGGCATCTCCTGGGCAACTAAGGCCGTGAGGGCGCATATACTGCCTCTCCCTCACGTGCGCCGCCTCCCTCTTCGCGAGCATCACTGTTTCGCAGAAGGAGGTGACTCGCTCCGTACCATGGCCTGGACCAAGGCCGGACGCGAGAGATCGCCGCCGCCGATCACGACACGGCGATGCTCGTTGCGGACAAGAGCCCGTTTTACCTATTACCTGCTTGCTAATTTGTATGAAGCCACTAAGCGGGGCCTGGTGACCTGTAACACAGGTTTTTCCTAAACCTTCATCACGCACCAGCTCTCACAATGTGAATTTATATGTAAAGTTCAAAACTGTTAACTCCTACAAAACCATTGTAAGAGATAATAAATAAACTTATTATTTATTCCCGGTATAACTTTATTCCGTGTTTATTATTATTAGTAAGAGGGGTTGGGTTCTATCTCACTAGATCATCAGTGGCAGCAACCATGGTTCCATAGCCAAAAAAATGTGTTTGGCTGCGCAACTTCTTGAACGCCTGGTGAGATACCCCCATATAGCTGATACTGCTGACAGAGTGACTATGGTTACAACACCTTGGTGTCCTAGTGAGATATAAGCCATAGCATGGGTATATTTTAATGATGCAAGTAATCATTGCTTACCTGTAATCCTAGTGCACATCTGAACACTCCTCCAAAAGCCACGTCTTCACCAAACAACACAGCTGTTGGGTCCGTCTTGAGTGTGAGGTCCATCGCATTGTTGATCGCCTGCATCATGTTCATCTTAGTTGTCTCTCCTGAAAGTTGGTTTTACTGATAAGTTATATTTATTTCTGTAGGTAAGTTTAAGCAAACAGTGTAACAAGTCAATCCTATCCCACTATCCTACTAATATTATAAGTGTGAAAATTTCTATGTTTAAATATTATGATATCTAGGTGTTTGTTACTCAATAATGCAAAAACGGCTGAACGGATTTGGATGAAATTGGGCACACAAATAGTTTCCACCCTGGATTAACATATAGGGATACTTTTAGTCCCAGTAGTATGTTCCCGTGTGATAATTTTCGACCTCCATGCAAAATCATCTGCTTATTGGGATATTAGATTACCACATATAGGTACTTATCATCATCATCATCTGCCTAGCCTTTTCCCAACTATGTTTGGGTCGGCTTCCAGTCTAACTAGATGCAGCTGAATACCAGTATTTTAAACGGAATAACTGCCTATCTGTCCTCCACAACCCAGTTACTGGGAAATATGATAACCCCATGGTAAGACTGGTTGTCAGACTTTTGCACTTCTGACAATGCGTAGCAACTGTCACAGATCCACAAATGACAGCCCGGACCAACAGTTGAACATGCTTTCCGAGGCACGGAGGGGTCTTGGTATGTTTAGATGGTCACCCACTATAGGTACTTAAGGGACTAATTATATTTTAAAGTGTTGTATTGATTTTTATTTGTCAATACATTGCTGATACTGATTTAAATATTTATCATTTATGTCTTTATCTTGTTGCTACACAGTAATAATAACACTAACCAATAGTGTCAGTAATTTATCCAAAATGCAGTGCATTTAGACCAGAATATTATTCCCAGAACGGATGTCATGTCACGTCTTCTCATAGAAAATAACTTGTGCATGTTTTTATTGATACTTTATAAATCCACTGGGTGATAATACTTTCTTGTATTATTAATGCTATTACATATGAATAATGCCTTACCTTCCACGGGTTTCTCATTGTCAGGATAGTAAATAAAATGAGAAGAAAGCCTCTTTGTACAATCAGTCACATTTTTTACTAATTTCACAAACAATCCGCTATTTTTCGTCACCAAACTGGCCATTTTAACGTTTACGACGACGTGCGTGGTGCCCCCAGTGGAAACGATTAATAAATTAGGTAATACATCTTATCTACAATTGTAATTAGTTGCGCTTTGATTAAAATTCGTTGATAAGAGGTCGAATGACGAAAGGCGAAACATTCTTGTTTTCACTACAATTTGACGTTGGTGATCGATGATAACGTTTTTGCTAAGTGTATTTCAAGTGTATTTCTTTCCATTTTAGACCTTGTGTGTAGCAGTTAAGGGTTAAAGAATTAGCGGAATAAAGTTTAAATATTTGATAGCCTATCCAAAATTCTTTGACAGTTGTTGTCGTTGTCACTGTCATTGTGATAAGTGACAGTGACAACGATAACAACTGTCAAAGAGTCAAGGCCAATCTGTCAAATTAAATGGACGCGTTCGTATTGCGCACGGATTACTTAACGAGTTTGTTTTATGGATTTTGTTGGAATTTCATAAATTCCGTCGTTATCGGTGATAACTTCACCGTAGTTAAATGAGCTGAAAAATCACAAATCTACTTATGAATAAAGGATTTAAATGATTCGTCATACACTTGGTATAAATGCGAGCCGTGGTTATTGTCAATTTTGTAGATGGATTTGATTAACCCGTGCTATAACTATCCTCTATTAAACAGGCAACGCTTGTCGAGTATTTACTACGGCTGCATCCATTACATGTTGCAAGCAGTTTTTAGCAGTTATTTAGGGATAGCTGAAGTATTCAATTTTGTTTAGATTTTGTAATTGGGAAATGGTATTTTTGACCTCGCCTCATGGAAGCTACGGAAAAGGTCTACGATGGGATGAGCAAGCCCAGAAGATGTGTAGTCTTGCTTTTTAAGGCTGTTGGTTTATATGTGGAAGGGAACACAGACGCTGGCAGAGAGTTCCACACTTTGGTCTTGCGCAATATAAGTGGCAAAGAAGCGCTGAGTACGATTGGTAGGACATCAACGAAGTGAAGCGGGAACCCTGTGGTATGTCTGGTAGAGAAAGGGAGATGGTGGGAGGGGGGGCGATGAGCAGTCAACCACTCTGACTGATCTCAGTCAGGAACTCGGAAATCCTGTAGCCAAGGTCAACAAGGATGCCGAATGACTAGCATGCCAGACCCTGTCAAAGGCCTTTGAAAGATTTTTTACTTAAATAAACTGATTAAGTATATTTACCACAAAATTTTGTGTCTGTTAAAGATGCGCCTGCAGTTTATATAGGCGAGGCACGATGCAGACTGCTTGTAGTTAAATAACGCGTTGCGATATTTAATTAAAACTCGTTTCCACGCGTTCATAAAACGTAATTAACAATAAAATTCAAATATTTCAGTCGTTATTGTCTTGCATGTTGCATAAATATTTATTTTATTTTGTTTAATTTTTATCGATTGATTGCGAGAACAGATTCAATTTATTGTGACGATATTTCTTGTTTGTTTTTTTAACTTTTATGTAAAGCAAGCACTACCTTCTTATTAATTTTGTTTTTAATTAAATCCATTTTCTTTTACACTCCGAGTTTATTTACTATAATTAGTTTTTTACTTTGTGTAGACGCTTGAGTAGTGTATTTTCTCATTTACAAAATTGTTGTTTTGATTACCGATTACCATAATGGGGCCTTATTACGATCATAGCCAGTAACAAAAAATACTTAATGTGGTTACCTGCCGACTTACGTACAGTTTACGATAGCGTCAGTTATTTCACAATTATTATTGCAGAGAAAAACCATTATCGTTTACTGCAATGAAATGAACAGATCGGCACCTGTCAGTAAGGCGTCATAAAGATGTTATCACAAGGGTAAACGGTGACATTTTCCTCAACCCGCAATGGTAAAAGTAACCTCTTTTGACCCGATACCAGTGTGCTTACTCTTGAGTTCAATTCCGATCGATCGACATTGGAATTGTGACGTTTCGTACTCTTGAGTTCGACGCTAGCGCCAAATCGTGTTTAAATTGCGTGTCTTTTTGGAGAACTAAATGAAATCGGGATCGGGCTTGGCGCGCGGTAATCGCTACTCTTGAGTTTTTTTGACAGCTGTGTATTGCATCAATATTACGCTGGGATTGTTTGTAGATTGTGATTTTTCCAATAGCAAAAGTGTAACTTTTTTGAAATTGTTTTGCATTTTAGGTGGTTTTAAACAAGTAAAAGGAGTTTAATATGGCACGATTAGCAGTATTAAACAGCGTTTTACGTAATTCCCTAAAAAAGAATGGAAACAAAGACGAGAAATGTTAAGAGATTTTGGCTCAACTCAATGTATAGGTTTCTAATTAACTAGTTAATTTAATTTGATCTCATTACTATCTACATAGTTTTCATAATAAAATCCAGTTGTACTTATTTGAGTTTTATACGGAATATTTGAAAATAATGTAAGTAAGGTTCTCGTATAATTACGTAAGTTGAAAATGAGATTTCTTATTTATGTACAGTTTTTATTTATTTTGGTTTTAAACGATAGATCTATGGATAAAACCATTTTTACAGTTGGAATTGTGTAAAGCGTACCACGGGTTCCAAAGATATTCAAGATTTAATGTAAGAGAAAATATACCACACTACATTTTCATTGGTTTTCTTCTAGGTTTTTTTATTATTACTAGACACACTCAATATTGTTATTTTACATAAATAAAGAACGCCATTGGGTATTTCTTACTACAAAGGAACCAAACGCAAACATTATCTAACTGTTATAAACAAACTAAAACTTGACTACTTTTACTATAGAAAATTGAGACCTTCTACGCCGTCTTTTTTATTAGTAGATAGTGTAGGGCATGGCAACGATCCTACCGCATGCAGCCAAAGTCATGGTTAATTTTATGATTTTAATCATTTTCTTACGCCCAAATGAATTGATTACGTCACAATTACTCAATTAAGCAACTATCTATAAGATATTTATTTATTGGCCGCGTTATTTAAAGGATAAAGCATTTTAATTCTCTATTACCGGTTTATTGTAATGGGTCGAACAACACTATTGCGGCCCGTAACGTAGCTAACTTCACGTTGAATAAAATAATGGCGGGGCAATCCCAATTTCAATCCAATGTTGTAGTCTTGTGCCTGCTCGGTCATTTTTAAGATCGCTCCGTACTAGTTCATTTCAGTCAGTGAACTAGTTCATTCTATTAGTTCTATTGGCTCTATTCGGTCTTCGCTCTGTCAGTACTTCCATAGATCACAATTCACAGAACAAAAAGTCAAGGTCCGCACGGCTACACATCAAGCTATACATTTCCAGTATAAGCTGATCTCGCATTGTATAGGATTTCCATACAGTGAGAGATCAGCGTAAACTGGAATTTTAACAAACATATTTTTACAGACATTTACTTAATTTAAAATGGTAAAAACTATCTCGGTTAAACTACATTATTTGTTCACAATTTATAGTTTATTGTAATAAATGATTTTACACAATACCTATTTGATTTTCCTTCATACTTGAACAGGCTTAGGACTGTCATTCTAATCTATCACTTAGAAAATGTATAGGTAGGTACATACATAAATAGTAAACTTATAATTTATTTGCGAACACAACTTACCTTGCGTCATTTTATATGGGTGATAAGCAAAAATAGGCATTATGGCATTGACATACGTTAGTCTATCGATATTTTAACGCGCATCTCATTCTAGCGAGTTTGGTCGGTCGGTCGAGTCTCGGGTATCATCGTCATTCGTCGGCTATTCTCTCTAGTTCTCGTTCAGAAACATTGAAAATTAAAATCGTATCAGTCAAATCAGTCGCTCGCTGTCATTCTCATTCTTGTTCGGACACGAGGAGCTGTTAGAACTAATAGACCGATTACAAGTCAGCATTCGGAAACGTTTCTTTTAGTTCAGTGCAAAGAAACGGTTCCTATTCGTTCATCGTTCATGAACTACACAAGACTACAATGTTGACAATAATGTGCTCAAGAGTACCGAATCACGTGACTGCAAAATTGACATTGGAATTGTATTGGGTTTAGATTGAAATTAAAATTAGTTTCAAGAGTAAGCCCCCTGGGCAGACCAAGATTATTGGGAAATAAACATAATACCTAAAGTTTCAGTGGTATAATGGTTGATGTCAGTTAATTATTGTCTAACAGAGCAGTGCCCTAGGCGCCATTTTCTATTGGTACACCCCTGCACGTAGACCATAACTTGGGTTAGGATTTAATTTACTTTTGTATATCTGTAATAAGTTCACGTCGGACTATTTTCGACGTCCACGCGGGCAAAGCCGAGGGCTAAAGCTAATATGATTACTAGTTTTTGCCCTCGGCTTTTCCCGCGTAAATATCGATTTATATATAAGTACCTACAACCTATATAATAAATTATATTATGTTTACCATGGTAACGAGGTAGAACCAGTTATTCAATACCTGCATACCTGCATTTTCGTAAAACAATGCGTTTTCCTCAACAATTCTTATCATCGCACGCAACATTCCTCACGTTTCCATCAGGTGAAATGATTTCTAGGGCAACATATACCTACTTAGGTGCCGGGGAATTTTGTTATCTTAACGTAGGTACCTGTAGGTAAAATATTAGCAGTAACCTATTACTCAGGTACTGGCGGAGATAGGCTCGCTCAAAGTAGGTATGCAAGTCGTTCGACGATGGTCTCGATTCTAAGGCCTGAATCCGAATGATATAAGTGATAGTAGTTAGTCGTTGAATGGCGTTTCAATTCTGGAACCAGGCATGGTCTGCAGAATTGACAGGTAAAACTGGTTAAGAGGGCTGAAATACTCCATAATACAAAAAGAGATACAAAGCAAAATAATTCATAGTTTAATTAAATACTTGCACATGTCTTCAATTTACCAACAACCCCAGTCCGTTAACTATTACAGTAACAAACGGTTAAAAGCAAAGCCATCTGACAACTTAATAATTAATATTTATTATATAACGAAAAAATAAAGCATTCGCTTGGATATAGTGTTAACAAAGACAAAACTAGTTCAAGAATAACCGACATGCCATTCACACAAACAAACTCGAAATACATGTAAGAATAAGTAGACACACATGAACAGAACTTGCCACAGAGTTAACGATACCAGTTTAGCAAGTTCAGTTATTTTTAGATGTGAATGTTCTGGAGTTTTTAAAATGGTAGGACTTTTTTTTCTGGAGTCTGTATACTGTGGTAGGATCGTTATTTTTATTGGCTGCTAACATCCGTTGCGAGTTTACTATTTTACATAGGTTGGTAATAGAAACTTGACTCCAGCTATTAAAATTCTGGTTGGTACATGAAGTGTATTTGCTCAGATGATCGCCAGGGCAAAACCCACTTGCTAACTGACACAAAGAATTCCTGACCAATGGTGGTAAAATTTTTTCGATAGCGGCCATCATTTTGGAATTTTGGTAGGTACAGACGCAAGCAGGTCAAATTTTCCCAATTGAACATGAACCTTATGCTTACGGTATAAAGTTGAAAATCTATCAAATAAATTTGACAGATTGGAGTAGCTTGATGTGCTGGCGTCTGTACCATGCTGGTGATTTCTCAACTGCATCTGTAAAAATAAGGGTTAAAATCGTGATTTCAAATTTGTTTATTTAATTTCGAACTTACATCTGTCATTATTTTTATTTTTTGAAGGAGACGGAGGACAGGGTGTTATGGCTTTTTTTTTTGAGGCTGAGAAATCATCAAATAACTTCTCCCGCTCTGGGTGGAGCAGAAGGGCGTGTCAGACGTTTACTGACTAAACCCCATCCGTGTTACCTCAGTTGCCTGTGTGCCAGGGGCGGCGGTATCTCTTTCGAACAACCCGCATACCTATCATTACATGGTTTCCTAATGCGATATGTACAGAGGCCAGCACATCAAGCTACCCCAATTTTTCAAATTTCTTTGATAGTTTTTCAACTTTATCACAAAGGAATAAGGTTCATGTTCAATTAGGAAAATTTGACAGTTTAGGATAGGTTGACCTGCTGGCGTCTGTACATCTAAATTCTTATCCTAACTTATTATTAGTTGAAGGAAAACCTCAAAGTATAATTATTTAGCGCATATAACAAGAAGTTTTTAAAATCGATGCTGTACAAAGAAAAACAAACATTCTGCTTTTTTATGCCTTGGTTAAAGTCATCCTGTGGTTGTGCTTGTGAAATATTATTATAGTGCATAGGAAAGGTTCAAAAGTTACTAATTACCTTTTCATGAACATTCAATTCCCTGGGATTGATTATTGTAGGTAAGCAATGAGAGAGTCACATCGATTGCGATCTCAGCACATAATGATTTTACAACTAACCCCAAGTTTGTGTAGAAAGCGGTTGTTTCAAACTCAATACGTCCATATCACCATCACCACAAAACGACAAACAAACGAGGTTCAATTTCATTGTCATCACTGTTCTCATCTGCACTGCACAAAATAGACACATACACATGTAGATAGAAAATTTTATAGATTAGCTGTCAGCGTATACCATGAGTGATAGTGATAGTCAATGACAGTCACATGTGAACTGGTACGATCTTATGTAGTCGGGTAATACTTTCTGAAGAAATAATACCGTGCCAGCCGATTTATAGGGCCCTGCTACAACGGGGGCCAGACAAAAAGTTTGTCTACGCGAAGAAGAGAAAATGTAAATAATAGGTCTTTACCTATGAAATTGCCGTTTTGTATGAAAAAATTTAAACCAATTTTTTTCATGAATTTTTTATTTGTATTAATCGAAGTAATCACCCATGCAATCAATGCATCTTTGCCATCGCAGTGGCAGTTTATTGATGCCCTTCTTAAAGAAATCAGCTGGACGGGAGGCAACAAATTCTTCAAAGGCATTTTGTACTGCCTCTCGGGTATTAAATTTTTTTCCCGCCAAGAAGTTATCCAAATTCTGGAAAAAGTAGTAGTCTGTAGGCGCAAGGTCTGGTGAGTAGGGCGGATGACGGAGAGCTTCCAACCCCAGTTCTTGCAACTTGGAGACCGTCTGCTGTGCAGTATGAGGTCGCGCGTTGTCGTGCAGGAGCAGCGGAGACGAGCGATTGACCAATGCTGGTTGGAGATGCGCCAGCTTCTCCATCATTGTGTTCAGTTCTTCACAGTACACATCTGCAGTAATGCTCACCCCGTTTGGTAAGAAGCTGTGATGAATCACACCGGCGCTAGACCACCAAACAGTGACCATCACTTTTCTAGGGGTAAGTTTTCGTTTAGGGCATTGTTTAGGTGCTGAACCAGGATCCAACCAACTTGCTGAGCGCTTACGGTTATCAAACAGAATCCATTTTTCATCGCAGGTAACAATGCGGTTCAAAATTCCTTCATTTGTGTGTCTGTTGAGCAGTGCAAGGCACGTCTCGACGCGTACTTCGCGCTGGCGATCATTGAGTTCGTGGGGCACCCATTTGTCAAGCTTTTTTACCTTGCCAATTTGACGCAAATGGACCAATATTGTTTTGACGCTAACGTCGAAAGCTGCTGCTAATTCAGCCCTAGATTGTGTATCATCAGCTTCCACAATCGCCTTTAATTCGTCATTGTCGACCAAAGTCTTCGGACGACCGCGAGGTTCATTTTTCAGGTCGAAATTTCCAGAACGGAAGCGAGCAAACCAATAACAGGTGGTGCGTTGGTTTGTAGTGTTAGCTCCGTAAACGTCGTTGATGTTGCGTGCCGCTTGTGCCGCGTTGCTGCCACGACGGTACTCATATTCCATAATTACTCGAATTTTTAACGTATCCATGATGACGAAAAAGATTGAAATGCGATGAAAATGTAACACTAATCAATAAAGAAATGACTACTTTTAGAAAAAAAAATCCATGTTTTTAAAATAAAATTAATTTGAAATTAGAATTCTTAGCCAAACAAAAATTATTTTGATTTGAAATGGCCAGTACTGCAGAACGGCAATTTCATAGGTAAAGACCTAATATACCAAGCAGGGGTAGGGCAGGCACGCGTTGAAACTTATAGCTTAAAAAAAACTGATTTTTCATAGGAAAGTCTAAAAGTATGAAACAGCATTTTTTTTAATAATTGACGAAGTATTTTTGTCTAGTTTACATTTGCCACTACTGGCTCTAAAAGGTAATAATAATCATCATCATCATCATTTCAGCCGAAAGACGTCCACTGCTGGACATAGGCCTCCCCCAGGCTCCTGCACTGCGACCGGTCTTGTGCTTCCCACATCCAGCGGATACCCGCGGCCTTCACAAGGCAATAATAATTATGAAAAAAAGGTGTAGGTAGTGTAATAGTAGTCCTTGTTTCATTATTATTTGTCGTTTATTTTCTCTAATACATATTCAATATATTTTTAAATATTTTTACAAAAATGATTTAAAAAAAAACATTTAAAAATATAAAAAATAGTAGCCCACCGGTATCGGGAACAGGGTCCAAGCTACCGGTGGTCAGGGCTGCTGAGAGAGGAACCTCCTCACTATACGCGCCGTGTCCAGTAGAACTGCTTTCTGGATCAAGCCCTTGATCCAGCTGCCTAACGAGAGCCTCCTGAGGTGTTGGTCGAGGCTCTTGGCTATAATGCCATTGGCCGTCACGACTATCGGCACAATGACTGCTGTATCCACATCCCACATGTCGACAACCTCGCGTGCCAGGTCAAGATACTTGATTTTTTTATCTTGCTCAGCTTTCACGAGGTTCTCGTCATGTGGGACTGCTATATCAATAATCATTGTGCGACGCTCTAGTCGATCTATCACCACTATGTCCGGCTTATTGGCAACAATAGTCCGGTCAGTGATGACAGATCGATCCCAATACAATGTGATAGTGCCATTTTCGAGAACTGGGTCGGGCACATACCTATAGTACGGTACTTCTGAATCCACAAGACTGTATTTCAGAGCAAGTTGCTGGTGGATAATCCTGGCTACAAGGTTGTGCCTATGCAAGTAGTCTCCGTTAGCCAGACGAGAACAGCCAGAAATAATGTGTCGGATTGATTCCCCCGGACGGTGGCATGCCCGACAGATGTCAACCGTGCCATCCTTCACAATATATTTCCGGTAGTTGTTCGTCATCATAACTTCGTCCATAATTGCAAAGACAAAACCTTCGGTTTCTCCAAAGAGATCACCGAATCGTAACCAGGATACGGACGCTAAGAAGTCTACATCTGGTCCATGTAGGACCCGATAAAAGCGCCCGTGAAGCTCTTTGCCCTGCCATACCTCCCTGCGGTCATTAGTGTCTAATACTTTAGGTTTGCGCCAGTTCTCGTTAGCCAAGGAGAGCGGGGTGAGCCCCTTGTCCACTAAGACCACATCTCGGTGCATCCCCACGTCGGCTTCTAAGAAATATTCCCTGAGACTGCATATCTCGCGATTGTGGAGGGTCTGAGCGTTTAAGAAGCCTCGACCTCCACATTTTCGCGGGATATACAGTCTCATCACCGATGACCGTGGATGATGCATCCGATTTGTGGTAAGTAGTGTGCGGACCCTCCTATCCAGGGCGTCAAGTTCCGTCTGAGTCCATTTGAGTATGCCGAAAGAGTACAACAGAACTGGCATGACCCAACCGTTGAAAGCGCGCACCTTATTTCCGCCTGATAAAAGACTATTTAAAATTTTATTCAGGCGGCAGAAGAAGCGCTCCTTCAACGATTGCTTCATGTCAGTAACATTGATACCCAACGCTTCCGACATACCCAAATACTTGTATGTTTCGGTTGGGGAGAGGGACCTAAGGTATATGGAATCCAAGAGTTGGGTTCCCACGGATTCCACAATCTTCCCTCGCTTTACATGCATGACCGCACATTTGTCCACACCAAATTCCATCCTGATAGCGCTACTGAAAGTTTCAGTTACTTTCAGTAGCTCCATCAGTTGCAATTTGTTGGGGGCAAAGAGTTTTAGGTCATCCATGTAGAGGAGGTGAGATATAACCTGACCACCTCTCCTCAGCCGATAGCCTATACCTGAATGCTCCAGCAATATGCTAAGAGGATTCAAGGCTAAGCAGAACCAAAGCGGACTCAGACTATCGCCCTGAAATATGCCTCGCTCGATCCTTATCGGCTCGCTATTCCTCTGGATATTTCGACATCCTGGATAGCGAAGGACCGTTCTCCATCGCCCCATACACGAACTCAGGAAGGTACGCAGAGTTGCATCTACTTTATACAACTCCAGTACCCTCCTAAGCCATGTATGTGGCACCGAGTCATAGGCCTTCTTATAGTCTATCCAACATGTCGAAAGATCCTTTCGGGAACGGCGAACCTGTTGGCTAATGGCCATATCAATGAGGAGCAGCTCCTTAGTACCGCGGGACCCGTTCCGACATCCATTTTGAGAGGCAGACATGATAGAGTTGGTCTCTACATGATGGTAAATTTTAGCTCTCAAAATGGATGTCAGAACTTTATAGACCGTCGGTAGGCAAGTGATCGGTCTATAATTTTTGGGTTCCGCAGTACTACCTGATTTATGGAGCAGGTGGGTTATCCCTGTTGTTAACAACTGGGGCAGCGACCCTGACTCTAAGGCTGACTGAAACTGGGATGCCAAGCGAGCGTGTGATCTTTGGAGCCATTTTATCCAAAAGTTGTGCAGCCCGTCCGGCCCTGGAGATTTCCAGTTAGGCAACGGACGGACAGCACGAGCTACATCTTGGGGGCTAATGGTTAGTGCCCCCATTTCTGGTATTTGACCACATGCTCGCTCGATTTCCCTAGTCCAATCACCTTCGGTGTGATTGACAGGCACCGACCAGATGTTTCGCCAGAATGAACACATGGCATCATCATCCGGCAGGTGCGTGTCAACCACACCTTGGTCCGGTCGCTCCCAGGTTCTGTATACCCACCTTTCATCGCTTCGGAATGTGCGATTCTGAGTGTACCGCTCCACTCTCTGCCTGTACCGACGAATACGGTTTGCCCATGCACAGATTTTCTGCTTCAGGAAGTCGATACGCTCTGTGACGCGGGTCATATAATCTCCAGAACTGATATCAGTCCCGGAAAACGCCCGCTTTACAAAGCGCATCACTCTAGGGCGAGTATTGCCCTCCCTGAAGCAGATAAGCTTGCCGATGAGTGCTCTAGCCTCACCGATACGACGCTCAATCCTGCACTGCCAAGCTGGTACGGCTGGTTTTGGTCGTGGAGCTCGGTCACTGTTAGGAAATTTAACATGAGCCACACGACATGCCGCTACAGCTGCACAGTACAGGATTGAGTGGGTATCAGCGAGATCTTTGCTATCGTCAAAACATGTTGACAACTGTGAGTCTAGAGCACACACCAGCGCCCTGTTTTTCTTGTGCATGGGCAAACGAGGTAAACGTGGTCTAAGTTCAGGTGGAGTGGAGCGATACTCCCGGAAAGCATCCTCCAAAGCGCTCCTCAATCTTGCATTGCATTGGGAACTCACGGATATAGCCCCGTCATCATCCTCTTCATCAACGCGGTAGAGTCGCGGTGAAACATTGGACGAATTTTGCGGTTGCACCGCCACCCGTGGCGAAGCAGGCGTAACGTGACTAATCCGTGATTCAAGGCGAAGTCGATCAAGCACGGCGGCATCCAGCATATGGTTACGCTGGATGACCCGCACCTGATCCGACAGTCGTTGCGCCGACACGTTGACTGCTGGCTCAAGCACCTGAAACAGAGAGAGCATCCGACCACGGTACGCAGTCAAGTTACTTCCCCCCTCTGTAGCCCCATAGTATGCGCGCATGACATTTTCGTTAACTGTTTGTGTCCACTTCATGCGCTGCACACTTCCACCGGGAGCGGGGACCCTATCAGAGACCGGTGGGCCTCGGAGTCCCAAGCTGGCCGGTGGTCGGCCTCTTCCGCGCCGACGTACTTGTGGTGGTGTCGTCGGCGGCGAGAAATATTCGTCGCTCGAGCTCGACGCAACTGCAGCGGCCGGTGTCACTGAACTCACGTCTGGAGCAGGTTCCGGCAGCTGCGAGGCGGAGCTGAGCGACGAACCCGAAGATATTGGGTGTGTGTCTGGTATCAATCGTGCCCGACTTCGCGTCAGCATCGTATTATCCTCCGTGTAAAAATTTTTTCTTGTTGCATTCTGTTATTATGTTTTAGTTATGATGGATGATTTTCTGGCTCTTCAGTAGTGATTTAGAAGAATATAACAAAACATTGTTGCATTATTTATGATAAAAATACTAGAAAAAATAAACGGAGAAAAAAATTTGAACCGTCATCTTGACAGTCGGGCCACAGATTTATTATTATTTATCATTATTATTATTATTAGTTACTGACCTGTCTACTCCTATACTCTGTCTACGCATATATACTACTCTGTGTACATGGCTGTCACTTTTACTTTCGATCACGAGAGCCGCACGGGCGATGACTCCTGCGCAGCCGATATTTCCTTGTACACTTTTGTACACTGAGCTGTATAATCGTCACGCCTCATACTAAGGCCGTATTAATAAAACGCTCTCGTTTAAGTGCTGTTGAGAGATCTTATTAAAGATTGTTAGGCTCGAGAATCTGATACCAAATGGATGAAATCCAGAGGACGTTGACAGTTTGTCCGCTATTTTCCAAAATCTTAGGTGCTTTGCAGTCAAACTCAAGGTTGGTGTATGCCCTATATTTTGACTAACTCAATATCTGCCTAGCCTTTTCCCACTTATTTTCGGGTCAGGTTCCAGTCAAGCTGGATGCAGCTGAATACCAGTATTTTGCCTATGTGACCTCCACAATGCAGTTACTGGGTAATACGATACCCTTGGTAAGGCTGTTCGTCAGACTCTTAGGGCTTCTGACGACCTACCTCTAACGATTGTCTAAGAACCACGAAAGACAGCCGGGACCAAAAGCTTAACGTGTTTTCCGAGGCACGGAGCAGATTTTGGGAACAAAGTACTAAGCAATTTAGCTTGCTTAGGTTTAGCTCAAGTTAAAAGATAGGCAGCAGATCGTGAGGTGGCTTTGGTCTGGATCAAGCAAATATCAGAAAATACTACACAGTATTTTCTGATATTCCTTAGTGATGTAATGATGTCACAATGTTTGGCGTTACGCTTATGTTCACTAGATTAGTACAGTCAGTCAATTGTGTTAAAATCTCATCGTGAAAACTGAAGTAAGCTGTCATTTTTCCACTTGAAGTTAGGGAAGTATACTATCGACAATTTACTTCAAGCTGCCTTCACCTAAGTTTTCGCAGGTGAAATTTTTACAGAATAGTCTGGCGGAATGTTCGCGTCTTATATACATAAGTAGCTTTTGCCAGCGGCTTCGCCCGCGCAGAACTTTCATCCCCTGTTTAACTCCCTTATGGGTTGAATTTCGAAAAATCCTCTCCAAAAATCCATATTCCTTGTCTACATTATAAAAGGAACCTCTGTGCAAAATTTTAGCTTTCTACGTCCAAGGGTTTGGGCAGGGCGTTGATGAGTTAGTCAGTCAGTCAGGATTTTTCTTTTTATTTATATAGATAGAAACACACACGTCAATGCAACAGTAACCTTATTGCAACATAAATAAAGATCACTGTGATTTACGCCAAATCAGAGATAATTATAACTTTGAAAAGATTGTACCACGGTTTTACTTCTTCATCTATCTACGCCGTAAGTCAAGTAAACCGCTTGCTTAAGAGCTGAGACCGATTACCAACACGTAATGACTGCTACACCTGTCATCTTGCGCCCATAGCTTATAGTTATATCAAACCTTTGATCCCATACGTTTTTATTGCACTTGTGTTGAACGGTAATATATACAGCGTTTATTACTAATCGAATCATACGTTATCTATTTTCTTTGTTGCAATGAATGAGGAGATTGCAAGAAGGATCACGTCTGGTAGGAAATATCTGGGAGCAATTTCCGAAAACCAGGCAAGAAGTAAGGAGGAAAAGGATGATGCAAGGATAGTGGCAATGTTGTTTCTGCCTACTCCCATTGGAAGGTGTGAGTTCATGTGTGTGGAAAAGGCTGTTCAAGACTTTGATGCAATTCGATGGGAACACCCAAATACATCCATGCAGCATATGCATGCAGGCATGCCGCATGCCTGCTTGCATGCTGCATGCCTGCTTGCATGTTGCATGCCTGCTTGCATGTTGCATGCTTGCTTGTTACTCGATCTATTGAAACTCGGTATTTTGAGAATATTAATTATAAAACATTAGGAATATTGAAATTAAGGAATTATAAAAATAGGAGTAATGATAAGTCGGAGTTGTTATATTCGGAATTTTGAACCATTAGGAATTATGAAAATCGGTATTTGTGACTGACGGAATAAAGTTTTTCGTATTTATGTAGTGTACCCAATTCGATGACCAATTGAGCTGATACGTTCTTTGTTAATACACTGTATGTATTCATTGTTTTCCTTTCCGCCTTGGTTTTATAAAGCTTATGAACAGTAAAATCTCGCCCAGGGTAGTTTAAGAAGCATGTTAAGCCGTTTGTCCCAGTTGTACTCATTGTTTACCTTTCCCCTTAGTTCGATAAACAGCAAATTAACAAATCCCACCCAGGAATGTCTTCGGAGCACTTTAAGCCATTGGCCACAGCCAGTCTTATGAACAGGTATCGTAGTCTCCAATTATTTGGGTTGTGGGTGTCAGAGAGACAGTCGCTCCAGGTAAAACTTTTTTTCAAAAAAATAACAACCGACTTCCGAAAAACAGCACAAAGTGCAAAATAACTTTAATTTCGAAATGCTGTGACTTTGGATGTGTATTTTAATTATTTGTCACCGCCTTCCGAAATTAAAGTTATTTTTCACTTTTTAGTTACCTACCACCAATTCGAAATTTCATCATCCTTGGGGTCAAAACAATGCATATTTATGCGATAGCAGCATTCGCGGTTGATTTGCTGTAATTTTTTGAAGAGTTCCGTTGTCTGTCTCCGAAACACATCATCAGATCTATATGAAATTTGAATGGGACCATTTCGTAATAAACCCCTTTCGAACGAAAAAAGAATTTTGCAAATCCGTCTACATATGACGGAGTTATGCCCGACCATACATAAAAAATAAAATAAAAAATAACATGTCGAATTTAGTTAAACTGGAAGCCGGCCCAAACAAAAAAGGCCAGACATGATAATGATCATCCAGGATAATCTAGCCTTACTAGATATATTGTAAAAGATTTTCCAAGACTCAAAAGCAGTGTCGAAAACCCTCAAGTGAATGGAATTTCAATGATAGCCTTCAAACTAAATTAAAGGAGCTTCTACTAATTAACTGTATAATTAACGATAAAAACCTGACCAGTCTAAAACCAGTTTAAGTTAATATCATAGAGATTGTTCGAGTACCATCTGCCTGCAGGCCAAACCGGGGGCACTGACGAGTTTAATGAGAACATGCTCAGTTCTGTTAGAGTTATATAAGAGATTAGGTTTTGCGAGCGGGTTCGCCCGTGTAGAGGTTGAAAATGATCTTGATATCTAGATAAAAAGTATCCTATGTATTAAACCAAGTTATAATCTATTTGTGTGCCAGATTTCATTCAAATCCGTTCAAATCAAATCATTTATTTGCATAATACAGGTAGGTACATTTATTTGTTTAAGAGAAGTTACAAATAAATATAAAGTACACTGTATCATTACCTAAAAAGATGTGCAAATATTTAGGTACATTTTTGATAATCGAATTGTATAATTATGAAAATAACATGACGCATCATAAGATAAATTCAGAATAAGTAGTAAAAATGTCAAAGGACTAAAAATACAAATTGTCAGATCAATTATAATTCATGTCATTAAAATAAAATTACAAAAATGTCAATTAAAATTATTACTACATGTCACACTATTTCGCACTATTTGCCGTTCAGCCGTTGTTGCGTTATTGAGTAACAAACATCCAAATATCCAAACATACAAACTTTCATATTTATAATTAATAATACGTTTTCTATTAACCTGACCTACGAAATGGTGGCAGATGAGTTATTATTACGATATAACAGTTTCTAAATAAATAAATGATCGGTTTTATTACTATGAAGGTGAGTTAGGTTTTTTTTATTGATTGTTAATCGATTAATCAACCTGCTCACAAGTGGAGGTAACAGTGTTGTTTGCCAGGTTTTAAGCCAGTAACCTAATAGTCAAGGAATGGGTAGTCAGGCCTATGGGAAACGATGCTTAAGTTAAAAGAAAGACTTCAACTTATTCTAGTTTTAAAACAAGTAAAACTTAAGCGTTCTTTCACAATGTTCTTGCTTTCTAAATAGTTAAATGCTCTAGAGTAAAAATGTTAATTTTTATTCCAAACTCCACTTTAAAAGGAGCTGTTATTTAAATAACGCCCGTTTAAAAAGAACTTACAACAAATTATTGATTTAGCTCAAAAATGAATGCGTCAAGAATAAAAGAGTTCAACGCGTTTGCTACGAATTTCATTTGCTACGAAGTGCTACGCGCTACACATTTTGGAATAAACGAAATATCAAAAGTTTGATGTCTAATATTGTAGAATATTTTATCATAATTATGATGATTCATCATCTGCCTTGCCTTTTCCCAACTATGTTGGGGTCGGCTTCCAGTCTAACCGGATGCAGCTGAATACCAGTATTTTACATGGAGCGACAACAACAACAACAACAATAACAATATTAACGAATGCGCTACACATTTTTAACCGACTTCAAAAAAAGAGGAGGTTCTTAATTCGACTGTATTTTTTTGTGTATATGTTACGATATCTTCGGCTATTGTAAAATTGGGATAAGGAAAAGATAATAATGTTTGTATATATCACAGAGATATCGATGTTATGACATTGCAGAATGCACCCAAGCGAAGCGAGGGTGGGTCACTAGTGACTACTTAATAATTCCATATTTATAGACGTAATTTATGATTATATTAGCAAACCTAGTCCTCTTTTCTGAATAGAACCAGTTACCGAGCAGGTTTCCGAGGACTCATCAACAAAAGGATATGATTTAAGGCGTCCAGGAAATGGGATGATAAAGCGGTCTCGAGATATTTATTATTTTGATCTTTAAACCTTACACCTTAGTGTTGAAGATATAGAGATTATCTTACTTAAATGAATTATGGTATTACTCTTTAGTCTGGTCAGTACTTGTCCCATTACAGGGGAAAGGGCCTCTTATAATACAGATAAGGAATACGCATTAATGTCTGATACTTGTAAATTGTTAGCTGGCGTTTTTTCAAATCGAAGTCTGTGGTTTTAAGTTAACAAATGGGTGCCAAGGACAGAAAATTTGAAAGGGAATCGTTAGTGTTGGATTGGGGATATGATTAGATGAAGCATAAGACTCTAAAAGAGTGATGAATAATTATATGAAAAATATTGAAATGAGTATGCTTAGATGGTTTGATAATTTTGAGAGGATAGAATGAAGGGTGACTAACAAAAGGTAATAACAAGGAAGATGTGAGTGGAAACGCTGGGAGGGGACGCCCTAGAAAGACATATACTTACCTTATTGGTGATGTTCTACAGAAAGCTCAGGTGCATAGTACTCGCAACCGGCGTACGTGTTTAAACGAGGCAAAGTAGTAAGGATCGTAGCAAGTGGCGTTCTGTACTTTCTGCCTACCCCCTATGGGACTAAGGCGTGACTTTAGTAAGTATGTATAAATGTTGATGGATAGAAGAAGATGGATAGAAGAAGATGGATAACAGAAGATGGATCGAAGAAGATGGATAGTAGAAGATGGATAGAAGAAGATGGATCGAAGAAGATGGATAGAAGAAGATGGATAGAAAAAGATGGATCGAAGAAGATGGATAGAAGAAGATGGATAGAAGAAGATGAATAGAAAAAGACTGATGGTTGATGGTTGATGGGACATAAAAACCGATGGATAGAAGAAGATGGATAGAAAAAGAGGGATAGAAGAAGACGGATAGAAGAAGATGGATAGAAAAAGATTGATAGAAAACGATGGATAGAAAAAGATTGATAGAAAACGATGGATAGAAGAAGATGAGGAAGACCTGCAAATACAATATAGATGGATTGTGGGATTAGGACAAAGGTAGGAACAAAACGAGTGATCTTGGCTTAATTGAAAACAACGGTGCATACTTGTCAGATTTCAATCCATATAGGAGTTCTACCGTCCTTCAAAAGATACTGATTCTAAGGAAATGGATTATGAAACCTCGGGAATAAAACAAAAACAAAGTATTCAATAATGAACTAGGATTGTTTGATTTGATTGATCATCTCACCTATGATCGATTGATATTGCGCAATTTTTTCTTAACATATTTATCAAATCATCACGTCTAGGTGTTGGGGGTTACAGTATCATTTTGACCTTGGAGATAAGGTCAAACTGATGCTGTAACCTCCTCATTCACGTCTATAAAGGTTAAACTAAATCTATCTTTCTAAACCATCATTATGATGTAACTCCTATCTCCTAGTCTGGGTGAAGTAATTTCTGACATTATGACATTGCCATTTGTCAGTCATTCTGCAAAACCGCAAAAGTCACGTGCAAATGCGTGACCGCAAATCACAATTTTATTTTTTTTGGTTTCATCAAATTGTTTCAAAAATGGGTTCTATTTATTAATGTGTCAGTCTAGTTGTGCCCGTGGCTCTGTTTGCGTATTTTTTTCCTAGTAATCTCAACCTTGACTGCTGACCGTGTGTAATATTGAATCCCTGTTATTAATTTTTTCTGTTTGGAAATTTTTAGAAACAGCTATGCATGTATGCAGCTATTCTGAAATGTTTGTCTTATTGTGAATTTTTTGTCTTATTTTGTAAATGGCAATGAAGTTCATTTAAAAATTATTAAAACTGTAAAATCTAACTTGGAAATTACATTTCATAAACTAATTAGAATCCATTCGCGGAAAGATGCAAAAGCGAGCAAAAGAAAACTTACATCGTAGTTAAATGTATTCGTATTTTTATTTCAATGGTCTTGTTAAGAATAATATTTCAAGGATTGAAAGTAGAATAGTATTTCTAACATAAATATAGCTAGAATAGAAAGTGAAATTTTTTTTTTTTTTTTTTTTGAAAATAGTGATTCAAGGAAAAATTTATATTGTGGCTATCGTATATTAGGTACCATAAAATAAAATGCCATATGTCTATGTGAACATTCCAGTAAAACTAACATTTGTTCAAAGACATCTTTTTGGTCCACAGTAGGTGTTAGCAGTACAATACTATGTTATTCGTGAACTGTAACATCTATTCCATTAAATGAAAAAACTATATTTAACAAAATTATATTTTTTAAATTTAAATAAAATTCTCAATGAATTAAATTGTGTTTTTAGTTAAGTCAAATTATTTCTTAAGCTTTAGCCACAACCCAGTTACTGGGTAACACTGGGTGTCAGATTTCCGGACGTCCGGAACAACAGCTTAGACCAACGGAGGCACGGAGGGGTCTTGGTATGTAAAGATGGTCACCCATCCACGGACCAATCGCGGCAACCGTTTAACCTGATTTGCCATACGCCCCTCTCCAGTATTTGACATGAAGATGTAAAAAAACGCTTTGTGTTTTTGGCGCCGGTATTGGGTGACCATTCCCTTTCATAGAAAACTAAAGCTTCTGTTCAACTGAATAAGGTTTTGAGTGTTAATAAAAACAAATTGGACCTCATTACTTAACTTGATGCTGTCTGTTACTTAAGTTTGACCTTTAAGTTAAGTTGCTTAACATAAGTTGTTAATACGCTTTTTAAGATGGACATTGATTTTAAAGCATTAACATGAAAAAAGTTCTCTTAGACAAATCTTTTGTTGGATTTGTAATAAAAAAATCGCCTACTTCAGTTTATTATGAAAGGTTTCATGTCATCTATACTAATATTATAAAGAGGAAAGATTTGATTGTTTGTTTGCATTGAATAGGCTCCGAAACTACTGAACCGATTTGTAAAATTATTTCACTGTTGGGAAGCTATATTATCCCCGGGTGACATAGGCTATATTTTATCCCCATATACCAACGGGAACGGGAACTACGTGGGTGAAACCGGGAAGCGCTGCTAGTTCAAAACTAAATTGAAAGGTGTATTCATGAAAAACTTTTTAACAAAAAATTTAACCGATGAAAAATAAAAGACAAGAAACTGACAAAAACCCTTTTAGTCTAAGCTCCTAAACTAAAGTATTTTTTAAATTTTGAGTCGGCGCCAATCAAACAAACAAAATATATTCATGTCGACCTGTGAACCTCCTTATTTTCTTCGGTTAAAAATTAATCAACAGTCGATTTCACGGCTTACCTAATAATTATTATAGGTACTCACGGGCTTATACGAGCTCTTCCAGAATATGCGAAGTTATATTGAATTTTAACTATTTATTTCAGGAGAACGCACCCAATTTTACGCGCCTTAAATAATTATCTTTTTCCAAAACATTTTCTTTTTATAATTTTGAAAATCGTTCTAACTTCAATACAGTGAACAAATGCAACCAGAATCATTTTTCGGCCAGCTTAGATCATGTAAGGTACTCTTTTACAGATAAACTTTATAGTCCGTTCACAGTTTTTTTTTTATCTCTGACAGCATTAACACAACAGCAGCCTTATTGTAACGAGAATAAATATCACTTTGAAATTGACAGACTTCTTTAGTGGCAGTAACCCATAAGCAACCTTATTGTAACGAGAACAAAGATCACTTATATTTCGACAGTGACGCAAAATAAGAGGTAAAATAAG
The DNA here is from genome assembly GCA_949987655.1 of Polymixis flavicincta. NCBI lineage: Eukaryota > Metazoa > Arthropoda > Insecta > Lepidoptera > Noctuidae > Polymixis > Polymixis flavicincta. The sequence goes on from OX465177.1 coordinate 23,778,786, forward strand.
TGAGAATGGATTGCAGATTTATGCATGACGTGACAAGCAAAGATATATATACTAGTCGGCCTGCAACCTTAAGGTAGTTAATCAACTTTGAATAACTTTAACCATTCGTTAAGAGTGCCAATATCGTTTCAACAGCCTACTAAAATATAAAACCAGTAATAGTACGCGCCTTAACCTAACCAACTTGTGCAACCAAAACTCCTAAGTAACACCATGTGATTAATTGTGATCACCATTACGCCATCACCAATCACCATCTTCATTACCGGTGATCATTGGTGATTACTGACAAAATACTTGAATGAAATAACCTTGAACGTAATTATAGGTAGCTTTATGTGATTTTTATGCATGGCAACACCTAAATTGCTGTGATTGTGTGCAATACTGTAATTTAAATAGTTGTGTACAATATTGAAATGATTTTAACTTGTTGCTTGGTGTGTTGCTAAAGCATCACCATCCTACCGACTTTTTTGGTAAAAAAAGAGAATAAAGAAGAAGAGTTAAAATCGTAACACGCGATAATTAGGGGCGAGCCTATTGCTATTAAAACCAAAATCCGGGGCTGCTTCCAAAAATTCCAAAATGGAGTAACCAAAAACCATTTTGCTTGACTCGGACGCACACGATTGCAGAAAGAAGAATCTCGGTGAATTTTACGAAATCATACCTACACCATTAAAACATTTACTAGAGCCCGTCGAAATAAAGCTTACCCTCCGTAACCTTAGCTTAGCCTCCTAGCAACTACAAAACCAGCCGTTAAAAGTATTCGGTGCGTACGGCTCGCTCCCCGGGTATTTGCATATTGCCTTATCATGTACCTCCCTCAGACAAGGTTTTGCAATAACTGCCCCATACCACAGAATATAGAGAACAGAAGTACTAGTAAAGAGGATTGCATTGCACATGGAAATTTCTTAGCTACCTGTAGTTCCGATTAACCCTTCAAATGTCCAGAAGACAATGGTTCGGTACTGTGAAGCATATTACGCTCTTTAATCGAAAAAGTCCAACCTAAATTATTTTGAAACAGGTACTAATGTGAGAAAATCAACGACGAAGTAACAAACACTATTCATTTTAACATAGCCTATATGGTGAAAATTCACAATCTCGAAATTGTGTCTCCTTAAACTTAGCAAAAAGGACTACATATAGTTGTGATCTCATGTGATAAATGATTTTATTTCTGTAAGTAGGTTTGTACAAACCCTTTTACACGTCAATAAAGTTAAAAAGGATTACTCATTCACTCCTGGAGTGGAGACCGCTTATCGGCAAGCGTAATGTGGGACGCCCTCCACATAGAATCCAGGTGGACCAACGACCTCAAAAAGTTGGCTTAGAAAGATTCGACGTGGGAGACGGAGGACAGGGTGCTAAGGGTTTTTTTTGAGGCTATGGAATCATCAAATAACTTCTCCCGCTCCTTGTCAGACTTTTACTGAATAAAACCCACCCGTGTTCCTTCAGCTGGCTGTGTGTCAGGGGCCACGGTCAACGGACCACGGACAAAGTCACAGATTCCATGCCGTTTTCCAACAAGAGAAAATTCTCCGATAACGTACTAAGTTGATCTTCTGTAACTGCCTACCCTGTGACCGCACCCATTATGCGACACATTATTATCAGTGTCAAACGAAAATAGTGAAGCGAAAAATTGCGAAAATTGCCGACACGAAATTCGGAAATTGGTGTTGTGTGTGTAAAAGTTGTAGGAACGGTCGCCCACTATAATTTGGAACTACGTCATCGTGTGTGGGTGTATTGTACACCTACGCCTTTTGTTTAGCTGTATGAAGTGAGTAGGGTGCCAAGATGACACAATTTACTGCAGTTTTGTTAACTTCTATTAGTCTTCCGAGAAGTGTCATAATATTTAAATTTCTTTTAAATAAGCTAGGTACGACAAGGAAGAGTTTTCTTATGCTTTTTCTTCGCGTAAGAAAACTCTTAGAGGATCTGAGTGTTTTTAGCAAAATATATTTTTATTTTTTCCTTTGCAAAATTTTCAACATTTGACCACCGTTTCTAAATGTTGCATTTGCAGTCAGCAAGGTGTAAAATTAAGTATAAATGCATTTTTTCCATCTTATATTATATTAAATATTAGATAAGTATGTTTTAATAATATAGCCCTGTTTATACTTTATCTTATTTATTTATTACATATGTAAACACTGTCTCATCCAAACAATTAGTGACGTAGCTGCTGTAACTGATTTCATCTGTTAGTCACCACGAATGGCGGGAAAAGGTGGAGTGGCCCAGCTGCACGAGAGGCTTGTGGTGTTGGTGAGCCAGTGTTATAATATAATCAATATTATAGACGGAATCAAAATCAAAATAAGTTTTTTCACATAAATCGACACGGGCATTATGAAACATCAGAAACTCTCCTATGGAGAAGAGTCGACAAGAAACTACATACATACATACATACAAACATAGTCAGCCTATAAAGTTCCCACTGCTGGGACACAGGCCTCCTCTCTATGAGAGGGAGTGGGCTGCAATCTACCACGCGGGCCCAGTGTGGGTTGGTAGATATCACATGACTTCGATTTTTGGTTCTAGGACATGCCGGTTTCCTCACGATGTTTTCCTTCACTGTTTTGAGAGCAGTGGTGATGAAATAATTTACACAAAGTAAAGCGCCTGCCGGGGTTCGAACCTACGACCTACAACTCGTAAATCGCGGCCGTTACCACTGCTCCGACAAGAAACTCTACGATTATTCTTTTGAAAATGATTGAGTTTACAATGTTTTCAAATTACAGTGTTAAGGTATGGAAGGACTGTGTAGGCCTGTCACCAAGTACGAGGTACTGAATAAAAAAGATAATTAAATGCCTAGTCACCAGTGAATTTGATGATCTTATGACTGCGTGAGTGAGTGAGTATGCGAAGCTGAAATTCGGGCCAAAGATGTTTGAACTTTGTGCAATCGATACGCTGAGAAAAATAAAATAGAAAATCGTCTACAAATCTACAGTCTTTAAGGCCTATGACGTTCTCATATTCACAAAATTTCATACTTCAGGTGCCTAAAGTCCTGCAAAACCCCTAACAAAATCATCTCAACACTGAACGGAATATTCCCTCCTCTTCAATGTCGCAGTACACACATGTGGGCGACACTTAATTCTACAATAAACTTTTATGTATCTCTGCTAGGTTAATGTTCTTCCTGAAACGTAGCTGGTGCCGCTAAGCAAAGCTTTTGGCTAGTTAGGTTAAGGTATTTTGTAGTTTTTGGCAAGCCTTAAGACAGAGGTTGCTCGAAAGAGATACCGTCGCCCTTGGCACACAGACAACTGACGGAACACGGGTGGGTTTTACGAAGCAGCGGTACTGTACAACAAATTGCTAGATACCTACGACATACGTGAATGCAAAAAATAAAAATATTTAAAAATAAAATGAATTGTCTAAAAATCATAACTGACAGGTAGAAAAAAAAAAGTTGCCTGCTTGTAATCACTTACCTTTTGTATAAAATTTAAGTCTTCATCATCATCTGTCCAGCATTTTCCCAACTATGTTGCGGTCGGCTTCTAGTCTAACCGGATGCAGCTGAATACCAGTATTAATACCAGAATTTAAGTCCTATTATTATTTAATAATACGCTGTTTTCTTTTGTTGACTCACGGAGTCAGTATGTACCTTTAAACTGCAAGAATTATTTTTGCAGTTTTATTTTATATTAGCTGTTGCCCGCGGCTCCGCCCGCGTGGATGTTACTTATCGCGTAAAAAAGTAGCCTATGTCCTTCTCCAATATACCAGGCTATATCTCTGCCAAATTTAATGATGATCGGTTCAGCGGTTTAGGCGTAATTGCGTAACAGACAGACAGAGACACTTTCGAATTTATAACACGGCTAGGAATTAAACAGCAGTTTTTTTTTTATACCCAACGAAAAATGTCTTAATGTCAACGAAAAATTTCTAGAATTATGTGTTGAATTCATGATTACAGTTTGTGCGTCGATGTCCTTACCACCCTGAAAAAATAAAATAGATAATATTTATAACACTACTCTATCACCCCTGTCAATATCTAATAAATTGTTGTTATATAAACAAGTTTTAAAGCCTGTACGGACCTACGTACGGTATTCAGTTGTGGGGCTGCACCAGCCAAAGTAATCGTCATACCATACGTTTTCAAAACAAAGTATTATGGGATATAGTAAGCGCGCCGTGCAGGCTTAGCGTAACGCTTTCTATTTCTACGAAGAATAGACAGTGCTTTTTCAACACAAAGTGACATTGCGTTTCACCATTTTTGACATCGCACCGTAGATATCCTTAAACAATCTGTCATTTAGTTTTTCATTTCTAACGATCTTTGTCTAGGTCCGGTATACATGTAGAATATTTCAGAAGAATATTTCTTCCCAAACTGTCATAATCACACGGACAACAAACTTTCTACTCGACGGCCACAAAGTACATAACTCATAACTGTGATAATTAATAGAAAAACAGAGCTATCTTGTCCTATTGTACATCATTTATTTAATAGTCATATCTATTCTTCCGTCGACAAATCGGTGCTCGTGCTAAGCCTGCTGGTACATTAGAAATAGCGACCTCCACCGGGACCTCAAGATGGATGTCGTAGACATAGTTACAAAAAATATGCAGAAGCTCATTAACACAGACTTCATCATCACGTGAATGTCGAGGCGATCCAACTCCTTGACAACACTGAATTAGTGCGAAGACTAAACCTTTTGAGTTAGTATAGTGCAGTGTAAGTGAACTTAAACTGTAGTGCAAGTGCTGACTTTAATAAAGAACACGTGAAACCATTGTCATCCCCTTAACTTACAGTGAAAAAGAAAGACGTTATTGGACGATTTCTTAGTTTTATAGTTACTTAGCAGTTTAAGTTATATTTAAATTACTTATTAGCTAATACGGTAGATTGTAATGTGAATAAAGTATCATCTATTGTGATCCTTTATAAAAGAAAAAAATGCTCCTTTAAATATGAGCACTGAATGAAAATTATGCCTAGTAAAATGTTAGCCTACAACCAAGAAGCGTAGAGCCTGAATGAACAGCTTTTTGCGTGGGACGAACGCTCCGTAATAACGGAGAGAGGGCGTCAAAAAAATGAAGCAAACAATTTTGATGGTAAAGCAATTTATCGTTAGCGAAATCATTAAAATAACTTTGAATAATGGAGTTTTCTTGTACAGTCAACAAAAAGAGATAAGCCAGCAGGCAGCAAAATACAAGTCCTTTTAAAAAAACATGTTGTGCGTATGCTCAGTATCAAAATCTTTTGTGTTTTGCTTATGAAATTTTATAACGCTTGCAATGATAATCAATTATGATTTTGTAAGTAGTGTCAAAATACATATTGCTTTTGTTGATCGTACATGAATTGGAAAAAGAAAAATCTTAAGTACGGTAAGTAAAAAAAGCAGGCGTAAACGCTGTGGATTGTCAAAAACGTAGTAAGATTAAAGTATTTTAATAGATATATATATGAAAAAATCATGTCATTCTAGGGTTCAAAGTATCCCCATACCAAATTTCATCAAAATGGGTCAAGCAGTTTCGGATACTAGTAGGAACAAACAGACAAACAAAAAATAAATAGAACGTTTCGTTCGTTTTTTTCGTTATAAACCCTGTTATATACTTTGATATTTCAGTAAAAAGCTGTTATTTAGACATGACTCTTTTTATTTGTAATATGACGTATAGAAGATAATACAAATTAAGTGCTTCAGTCAGTTTTCATCGGTAAACATAAAATTACTATTCAAAAGTCTACAATATCAACATTATCGATGTGACTTTCTTATATTGGAAATATCTGGGACGAACGCACCAGTTCCAAATCCTCCCAAACGATCCTGTTTCCAAATAACAACGGCAACGAAAGCCTGTAGATATTCATCTACATAAATACCCCTAACTGTACCTAATACAAATTGGAACTGGGCTTAATAAAAGTGATAAGGTCACCCAATATTGTTTGGTAATAATTCCATCTTTAGTGAACGCCTTTGTCCCTTCGCAGCTTTGTTTTATTGGCGATTTTTGGCTAGACAGTTAGTTAGTGGCCCAAATTCCCAAGGGCTTCGGGCTTTTATATCATCATTATAGAATTACACGTAATTAGAGCAAGGATATATTGGACAGGAGTCATCCAGACGAGCGAAATGTGGAGCGACTGCTCATTACCAACCCTGAATATTCATGCGTCGTTTACCGTCGCGACGTAACGCAAATCGGTCGTGAAGTTTTCACAAAATACCCACAGGGAAACATATTTTTTTGTCTGATTTCATGTTAACATGTTATTTACTACCCACATCTATCTCAGATTCTAGGCATTGACGCCTCTCAGCGAGATCAAAGTTGCGTAATCCAGAAGGAAGATGCAAAACTAAAGTGCACATAAATTGCCATTGAAACTTTTCCCAGTTCTCCTTCGCAAACTAAGTGGAAGGACGAACGTAAACGTATACAATTTGACATATACGTCGCGAACCGCACACTTTGGCCTTTCCTAAGAGGCTTGCATTTAACAAACATGGAATGCATGTGAGTTTCGATTCTCTCAGTTCCAAGGACCGCTCCCGAAATCGTGACATCGATTAGACGCGAACGGCGCACAGTAATCGAGTAACACGATTACGAAACTATAAAATATTATGGAGTTAAGTTACGTTACGTAGGTATTTCGAGTTGCGAATTGCCGTTCGCCGAGCGCCGTACCGAGAGCCGCGCGCCGCGCGCCGTTCGGGCCAGTGCCGTGCCGACCGTCGCGCAAATCACTCGCACGCCGCGCTGCGCGCCCTCGTCCGCGACTCGACTCGTGCTACCCTGTGTACCTGTGCCCTGTGTTATACCCTAAAAGTACGTAAACAAAAACACACTAACTTACCTGTGAAAGTGCGGTCCGGATTATTTTGGAGCGGCATCAAACGCGTGCGTATTGCTTGTTTGTTGCGAGTGATAGAATCTGTTGCATTCTGCAGGTGCTTGCTTGTTCTTTATTAATTGAAAAGTGATTGTAAAGCGGTCACGGCCGAGGCACACATGTCCGGCCCAGTTTTCACGATCGTTGCCTCTGTCTCGAACGAATTCCATGGCTTGGTTGCTTGTCTTTGTTTACCGCCGGGAGATGTTGTTGGTGCGTCCTGCACTTGTTGATTCGTGGCGATCTGCGGCGTTGCCGATTCATCTGATTTCGGCATCCGACGAATTGTTTCCCCTTATGATTTTGGCAACAAAAACGAATACTACGCGTCTAATGGTTCTGATGTCAGAAGATTGTTACCAAACATTAGTCTTTAAACGGGATCGATTAATCCATCTAATTTCTCACAGTATTCTTCTTAACAATAAATTGGAGCTCTATTCTCAAAAAAATAGAAGACGGTGAAAAATGTTTTCACAATAGAGAAAATGTGAACAAAGCAGAAGAAAAAACAGGTGATATAGAATAATATTTAGGCCAAGATCCCTTTAAGACAGGAAAACTAAACAGTCACGAAAATGTTCCTTAAGCATTTCCAAATGACTATGTTGGGACTAACGTTCACAACAAAAACGTAGATATAACAATCTGACAAAAACAGAATGTATTAGAAAACCGGCTGCGTATTTCCTTTACCCCAATAAAAACTGGTGCAGTAAAAGAAAATTGACGCTTAAAATTGTTCGTTCTGTTTTTGTTTCTTTTTCCATTGAACTTGAACTTTGTCTCGAGAATTGGATGTTCTTCGCCCGGTATTTTATTCAGTAAACAGTTGAAAACATGTAGATCTTTCGGCAGATTTCTAGAACTAAACAATAGGTAAGTACTTAGGTTTGTTAAATGATGCCGACTATGCTCCTCGTTAAGGGGATTTTCTGACTGGCAAGAACCTTGTGCATTCTAACGAAAATTGTTTCAGCTGCTTCAAAATAATCTTTGACGCGGGTTAGTTACGGTTTTACTTAATCATTACTGTTTGTTACATTAGAAAAATTCTGGAAAGAAGTGTTGTCAAATTACGCAGTTTATAAATTTCTTTTTGGAGTTTGACTATCATTATCAATTTTTGGACAATCATTCTGAACTTTGGAAATATAAAAATCGCTTCAATTCTGTCTCTTTTCCAGTAATTTCGATCATGATAATAGAATGGCCAGTGTGGAACAAATGAATCGATTATAATATGGATCGAAAGCGAGCGATTTACAACGACCGAACGATTATGGTGTGCAAAACATTTAATATAATTCTGATACTGAAATGTATGGAAGTTTTAATAAAATTATTGGAATATAATAAAATAATAACCATGGAATATATATAACTTAATGAGTTGCTATGTTGACGATTTACAACGTATTGAGTTAAATTTATGTTTGAAATATATTATTGGTAATCTTGGTGATTTGTGATGTTTTTTTGGATAATTTCTAAAAAAAAACACATTGTGAAAGCAATTATCAAACCCAACAAATTCACTAGATGGAGACCAAAACAAAGATTTTCTTAATATCATAGAACAAATATCAATTAACGACCAACAAAAATACATTTGATCCTATTGACAGCTGGCGCAAGATGCGAAACAGGCTGATTTTCAATCAAAAAGCAAAAAAGAATTACTGGACGAAAATAGAAAGGGAGTTTAAAGAAAAAACAACAGCTTTAAGCAAAGGATTTCGATGGAATAGGATTAGGAATATAGATAAAATTGGAAGAAAGGTCAAAAAAGACGGTAGTAAAGAATATATAGAATGAAGAAGATTGGACCTTCAAAGTTATAATACCCGCAAGGATAGGCAGAGACGGATAAGGATGTAAAGAAGGTTGTATCTAGCACAACTCACTTGAATCAGGGAATACAGGACATATAAAATACATAACACACATAATTTTCAAAAGCGTAAAGAAAATGAGTGATGTATAAACGACTTTTCTCCTGAATAAAAAGGAGATGGTGAATTGATACTCTTCATCGATAAAAAAAACCCAGGCTCAGATTCAGTTCAAATACTTGATAAAAGATGTCACACCTTGACACATGCACCAAAGACGTATTTGAAAAAATACACGTCTGATCTATGACGACTTGCCATTACTTGAACAACCGCACAATTTATCTCCATATGACATACTATAGATTATGTATAATCCTGTTACTAAAACGTGACCAAGCTAATCTTCTTTGTAGAGAGGTTTCTGTGTTACCGGCTCATTACAATACTTTAGTTTACCTGTATTCCAATGTGGATGTTGAAGCCTTAGTTCCTGGTGCAGACTATATGTATAATAATGTATCGTTTACTTTGAAGGACAGTTTCTAGACATTCACCATTTCAATTAAATGATTAAGTAATCTGTTCTGTTCCATACATCCTTAAACTTTTGATAAGAATGAGAGATTCCAATACTGCGACCACTAATCTGTTTGCCGACAGTTGTGGCGATAGTGTCAGTATTGCATCAAGGCCATTCAGTATGCCTACATGCTTTCATTTCACACCACTGTGGTAGAATTATGGTCCTCAAATATTTGTTATTTAGAATTTCAATCCTCACAACTGCAAAGAAGTACATTACGCAAAAAACAAATGCTACTTAAAATAATGATAGTGTAACACCGGATGTAAGATAATATGCTACCTTGTGTTTCATCGTATTGAATTAAATTGCTATCGGTACATCAGAATCAGAACAAATTATTTGAATCAACTCTGTTGCTTACTCACTGCTGATTTACATATGTCCGTTCTTTGTTACATATGGCCGACGATGGTCTCTCTCTTTGCTTAGTTCCTATAGTAGTAACGAATCTTTCATCTAACCAATAGTAATTACCGAAATATTATTGATATAATATTCTATTTACAAATATTTTTCTACGAATGCTTTAATTTGATACACGTGCTATAATGGAAAAAAAGAGAAAGATAAATGGCAGTAACAGCTATAGAATTCAACATTCTAAAGGCTACATTATAGATGACTAAATTTAATAGAATTATATTTGCAAATTCGGAACATTGTTTAATTGCGATTTATTTCTGTTATTCGTAAATCTTTGACAGTCGTTACGGGTCTTCAGAAGCCTGAAAGTTTGACAACCAATCTTACGATGGGGTATCGTTTGCCCAGCAATTGGGTTGTGGAGGTTAGATAGGCGGTAGGCAGTTTTAGTTGCATCCGATGAGACTAGAAGCCAACCCCAAAAGGCTAGGCAGATGATGAGTTCATTATGATTTATTTTCTGACATGAAAACCGTGATATAACTGTGTCATCGGAGCCACAGCTACTGTATAATGCATAACGATAGTTAACCAATAGTTTAGTCTTGTTCCCTCAATATCACGAGGTTTATAGTTCATACATCTTTTATCACTCCTTAACTCCTCTGCTCGAGTAGATCCAGACTAAGCTCTGAATCTTGTGTTATGCATGTTTTGATATTCAGCGAGTTTTGAAGTCTCTCGGCTATAAACCCTGTTTTCCGTTCTCATCAGATTTACCTAACTTTAAAGGTTAGAATCGTGGGCTTGAGTTACGATTCGCAGTATTCACAGCAAAGTCGATAATCCTTTAATCGATAAAGCGAGAATGGCTGAATTTTTCCTTGATGGTCGTATAATCGTATTTTGTTTATAGTTTTTATGACTGAATTTTTAATTGCTGCAATGAATGGCTAGAGTTGTTTTTAATTATTGATATTACTGATTTTGTGAGGTTTGAACTTAGTTTTCTAAAATCTCCTACAAACAGGAAGCCAGGTGCGCAATACTTGTACCTTCTTCTAATGAGAGCAGGCCTTGTCCTGCAAAATAGTCATATGCTTATATTATGGATTAAACAAATTTATACTGAACGGTAATCAATTTGTTTTGAATTATATTCCAATGTTAGTTTAAGTTAGTAGAAGTCATGCCCTTCTCCATTGCATCTTTTATATCTTCAACCTTGAAGGTCCGATTGTGTCCTCCTTTTTCGTCTTTTTGTAAGGCACCTGGCTGACCTATTGCTAACCTTTGCTGAGCCGGATGCAGCTATGTAAACTAGTGACACTCCTTGACAAGTTGCCAGTGTGATCATCTTCGTGAGATTATTATCAACATTGTATGAGGCTAAATTATTATGCTTATCTTTCGCGTCTATGTTTTGGTAATAAATGTTCATCGATCGGATGTTCGTTACTAACTCTAGGGACCGGTACAAACTTTTCCGTCGGGCCGGAAAGAAATGCGATGCGCGAGTGCGAATAAATGACCTACTTTTTTGTGGCAGCGTTGCTGGATGGTGGAGTTTGTTCTTCACATTTGATATGCTTTGCATTATGTTGTGTCTTTAGAGTTTAGCCTATAATCATTAAAATCTTGGTATTTGGCTACTTGTTCTTGGATCTTAAGTTGTGTGGTAAAATCTCCGTGATAATTGACTGAAATCGATGTTTCAGCACAGCTAGTTGTAAAGTGTAACTGTCATCTACCTATAATTACATTTTATTACCTCAGTAATATTCCTTTCATTGGCTTTATATAATTCTTGCGCATTAACTTTTATGATAAGATAAAAATGTTTTTGTCACTAAATAGAAATGGCAGGAAGAAAGTAATTTCAATTATTACTTTACTTTGATATAACGATAACTGAAATCGTTTATAAATCTTCCAATTTCTGAATTACAGGAAATAGGGTTTCTTGAAATTAGGAAAACGTAGACGGTTGAAAGTAACGACCTTTACTAAGAAACTGTAACATCGGATTGATTAGTATCGTAAAGACTTTCAAAATTCTTTTCAAATAGAACATCGAAACATAGCTAGGCTAGAATCGAACAGCTACCCCCGCTACCAACGCAATCTTATCTATATAATATATAAATAAAAAGAGAAGTCCTGACTGACTGACTCATCAACGCCCAGCCCAAACCCTTAGACCTAGAAAGCTGAAATTTTGCACAGCGGTTCCCTATAAAATGTTGACAAGGAACAAGGAAGGATTTTTCAAAATTCAACCCCTAAGGGAGTTAAATAGGGGATGAAAGTTCCGCACGGGCGAAGCCGCTGGCAAAAGCTAGTATTTTATAATATGACTAACAATAGGCAATTTATTATTACAGAAATAAGAATCTAATTACGAAGTAATTTGAGTCCTATTGTTTTTGTCCCCTTCAATTTGTCACTTGAAATTACTTTAAAATCGTTATAAATTTCTAATCTTCATAACCGAAACTTATACCTGTATGTATCTCTTCAAAGAACCCTTTGATAGTTATGTCATCTTTCATATTTCATTCTTATCCTTATTTATTCTCGGCCTTGTCCACAGTTAGGTCTCTAAAGGGTCCAAAATTTACAACGTCCCTCTCCTTATCACGTCCGAACGACTTTTATCATCAGCTTTAAAGCCTTCAACTGTTATCGGCTTTATTTATTGCTTGAGAGAGCCTGGTTTAGCTTGACCACGACTTAAATAGGCGGCTATCAGGATATTTAAAATTTTAAAGGAAGATATTAGCAGAATACGAGTACGATGTTCATAGGTTAAGTAAAACAATTTGTGTAAAATTTTCACTGGACCATTATTTGAGACTGTTTGTTCAGAATTGCATAGTATGATTAGGAAAGGCTTAGATATCATTATAATGTTTAAATATAGTGAGAATTGAGATGATAATCGTGCCTATGTCAATGATTAAAGAAAGATGCAAAGGCGTAAAATAGATATATTAAAAAAAAACCTTTTTGGTTTAAAAATGAATAGTTTTGCCTTATTTCTTTTCTATCATTCAATACAGACGTTTCAATTGACTTTTATGTCTGGTGTTTATTTAAGGAAAATATCAAGCAAATAAATATAACTAATACAAAGAAAATAAGGCAGTACCTTCACATGTAACATAAATCTATGAAATGTCCATGATATAATTCAGGCACAAACATACATATATGTACATTTCTATGCAGAATCAACACAGTCGCGTCAAAGAATGTCGGATATTATGCTGAATGCGTGACATCCGATCTATCTGTGTCGCTTCGGTATTAAATATCTTCGTGTTAAGCGGGTTACCTGTCGACACTGTAAGGGTAATACCCGGTTTTTGTAGTAGTGCGCAATATTAGGTTAGGTACTGTTTGCTGGGTGTGCGGTCATTGCTGTCTTTTTTCTGTGGTTGTGAAAGGCGGGATTGTTTGGGCAAGATACAAGAATATGGTGTTGATTTAAACCATGTGTTGAATGCTTGGCTTTGTGGGGAATTGGGTCGGACTAGTCTTTCCGATTGGTCTTCTGGCACCAATTTATACTGACAATCGATGATGATAAATGTCTTTTTATGTAGTTATGCAAACACTTTTACAAGTCAACCATATTTTAAAAATAAGATGGGGTCGGCGTTTCCTATCTGACTAGAGAAGTCTACTCTGAGAAGAAGGCCAAACATAATCTTGGTCAGATCATGTATATTGGTGACTAGAAAGGTTTTTTCAGGAAACAACCACACCAACCAATAAACGTGTATAAAGTGAAAAAGGAGTACAGATTGTGAGTCATTAAGAGTCTGACCATAACCTTTCCATCTCACCCTCAGATCTCCAGGAACGAAAGCATTAGAGGAAGCTTGCTTTTTCATTCTTGCTTCAGGTACATTCTACTGCCGTAATATCCGTCCAATAATCCCTTAGTTTCCTAACTACACGGCACCTGGTATAATTTCCTCCACAATTGAAATTCCTCCAGAGCGTATTAATTGTGACCTTACACACTTCCACGGCGATTAAAATAGTCATTATTACGTATTAGGTTATTAAGTATAAATTCTAGTACAATGGTTGTCATAATCAAAGAAATATGCTGGTTCTCTTAAAACTATATATTAAGGTAGAAATATGCTTGATACGTAATAACCAATGATTGTAATAACAGAATAAAGTCGATAATGGTCAGTGCGGGGCCAATCAGGAATGTCAAGGCCGCACATTTTCTCCACCAGTTAGTAGATTAAAACAATATGAAGTAGCCATTCGATATTAGTTTACAATCGCATTGTTAAACTATAAAACTTAGTGGTAATTATGTTTATGGAGGCAGGTAGGAGCAGTGGTGGCCCAGTGGTAACGGCCCCGACTTACGAATCTTGGGTTCGAAACCAGGTAGGCACATTACAATGTGCAAATAATTTCATTACCACTGTTGTGAAAACGGTGAAGGAAAACATCGTGAGGAAATCGGCGTGTCTTGTAACCAACAATTCGAAGATATGCGACATCTACCAATCCGCACTGGGTCCACGTTGTAGATAACGGCCCACTGCCCTTCAAAGTGAGGAGGATTGTGTCCCAGCAGTGGGAACATTATGCTATTATGCTATGTTTATCAGTATTAGTCGGTTATATTAATAAAAATTACCAACGACCTATAGTAGAAATGGGGTAAGCAAACAGGCACAGACTGAATATGAGACAGGCGTAGCTCGGGGTGTCCGTAATGATTTCACTGATTATGTGATTAGGGGTGATCCTAATTCCATTCGTTGGGCAGGGTCTGCTTGTATTCCTAGAGGGGAAGGCAGAGATGTCCATACTGATTTTTACGATGATTACGCAAAGGCCAATTTGTCTGATTCCAAATTCTGTAGCTCAGACTTCTATGAATTCTTATTTCTGAATATGGCTCACAGGAACTGGGCTCAGCAACGACGTTTGATAATTGGACAGAGTAACCAAATAACACAAGGTAAATTTTTCTAAAAAATATTCCGCGAAATTCTTAGAAGATCTAAAATTGAGAAGAAAGATCAATGTCATAAAAAAACCTTCAGAAAAAATATGACTTCTCGATTATTGATTGATTCCTAACTTCAATATTTAAGTAAGGCCAATTTGTAGGTTTCCAACTTCCCCCATGTGCGGTAGGTACAAGCGTACCTAATGTCTATAAAGGAAATAGAGTGTAAAGATAATAATATCCTGAATGGAATATAACGTGCAAAACAAATGATAAGAAAATAATTAGACTAATCAAATAGTTACTAACGAATTTAGGTAAAACACAAAACAGTCGAGGAAGAGTAAATATCTGTTAAGAATTATGTCACCTTGTAGATTTTATCGTTACTCTGATTTGAAAAATGTTATGCAGCAACTTTATATACCATGTTTTATGAAAATAAATATTATTTCTATTTTAATTTTTCAATAAACGCAACCTATCACAGCCCATTGCTGGACATAGGTTTCTTCTGCGTCACAACACCGTGTACGCCGCCTTCCACATCCTGCCTGTCCCAGCTGCATTTTTACTGGTCAGCGGTTCATCTTGCTTGGGGACCACACTACGCTTGCTGATACGGGGTCTCCACTTCATGACTCTTCTGCTCGACCAGCCATCGGTACTTCGACAACATGGACGGCCTACTGCCACTACAGCTTGTTTACTCTGCAAGCCATGAATGTCGGTAACTTCGGTTATTTTCCGGATAATTTCCTTCTTGATTTTATCCACCAAAGAAACTACTTTTGCGGGCTATGCACCGCTCAAGAGGCGCTGAGCGAGCATTTGGCACTAAGTGCAAATTAATGTGCATTAAGTGCAAATAATAATCCTAATTGGCACTCCTTAAGTTTTAGGTAATCTGAAAATCTGTCAACCATTGTTGCCCAAATGTTGATACAATTAATGTTCCAATAGACAGAATATTCTCAGAGACAAACTGCAGACAATTATAATATAATTCAGACATAAACGTTATGACATAAAATGAGACAAGTGACAAATTACAAACATTCACTGAAACACGAAATATTGTATAATCGTCGCGGCGTCGGTCGTTCCGAAATGCCCGGAATACGCTAAAAGAGATTCTAATTAAGATAAGAAATACACACAAAATGTATGTTATTTTATAATTAATTATTGTTAGAAAAAGTGGCGCACTGATTCTTAGACATTGCAGAATATAATAATTCCGTAATTAAAACAGTTTTGAAAGATTGCCCAGTTGCAAAATGCAGTTTCATCTGCATTATTTATGTACTTCTTGCCAATAATTTCGATTTTGCAACAACTTGAGATTTCAAATGGACAAAACAAAAAGAAGCGAAAGTTTAGATTTGTCGAGATGAAAATCGCTGCCAAGTCGTAGAACTTCACAGTTTAAACCTACTTTGAAGTTTTAATTCAATTTAATGTGACAGCTTTTACTAATTTATTCTTTCATTTTTTTTTCTGCTTCTTGTTGAGTTTGGTTTGCACTAAGTTCTACATAAAATTGTTTCAACTTATTCCATGATGTAGATAAATTGCATACAATCTACTTTTTGCTCGACTACGGCAAAGCCAAAAGGAAGGGTATTTTTAGTAGTGTGGGTGTTCCACCGTAGCGCCTAAACTACTCATCCGATTTTGATGAATGAGGTGTCAATCGTTTTGTTATTTTAAACAAACACAATTAATATGACGGATGGTAAACAGACGAAAACGGATATTCTCTACAGTTTTTAATTCTTTATTTGTTGTAATTATATAAACCCCAAAAAAATTAAATAAAAAGGAAGTCAGTAACTTAAACCCAATTAAAGAGGCATAAAAAAAAGACATCGTTTTAGTTTTTTTTCGGTTTTGGTATAGTCAAACATAATCTGTACAATTTCTTCGATTTAATTACTTTCTTTTTAAAATTTATACTCTCCCCTATAAAAGCCGACTTCTCTAAACACATCTCGTTCTGCCTTAAAACCCGAAGAACACATAATAGGCCACAGCAAACTCGCATAGCAGTACAGTTACTCACATTCCGAAAGGATCACCGACCTTACCAGTACGTCGGAAAACCCAGGATAAAAAGAGAAATGAAGTAATTTCATTGTAACAATATTACAGGGGAACGACTGATGAATGAAAGCGCTCAAACACAGTCATTCATTCTTTCGTTCACAAGCATTGTGGGAAATGCGAAATTGCTTTATTTAAAGAGTTGTTTGACATGCGACTGGAGTACGCCTTTTAGATTCTTCGGGTGTCAATTTGCTTGTATTTTTTCCAAGGTTTTGTTTTGTTTTGCTGTTACTATTGCTGCTACTGTTAGCTTGCATCATCCCACTACTGGGCAAAGGCCCTCTCCAATGTCTTCCAGCTCTTTCGGTACAGGGCTAAAGTGGACGACTGATCATTTGTTTTCTCCATCTCATCCCGCCATCTTCTGCGAGGTCCGACGCGTTGCTGTTAATAAACTCAGTTCTGAGACTTATCTCAGAACTGAGTTTATTAACAGCAGCGGAGTCAGAACTAAAACAGGACTTATCCTGTTTTAGTTCTGACTCCGCCGTAATTAATTGTTTTGTGGTCGTGCTATTATTTTGATAACCTAATTCTTCCTTACTGCAGTATCTTATTTATGTGATATTTTTTGTCGGTTAAGGAGTTTTTTTTTTGAGTGGGAAGTCATCAAATATCTTCCCCCATCCTGGGTGGAGCGGGAGGGCGTGTCAGACTTTTATTGACTAAAACCCACCCGTATTCCTTCAGTTGCCTGTGTGCCAGAGGCCACGGTATCTCTTTCGAACAACCCGCACCCCTGGCTGGCATCGGCCCTTGCGGACTCCACCGGTTGGTGCTGACATCTCCTTGAGGCGCGCGTGGAACACAACGCGCCGTCGACCCGGGCTTCGTCCTTACCGGACAGCGAGCTGCCCATTTCTCGGCGTCCGCAAGCCCGCGACAACGGTGGCCGGGAATCAGCCTGGGATTCCCTCAGGGTGTCTCCTGCGGAGGATAGGGCCGTGAGGGCGCATATACTGCCTCTCCATCACGTGCGCCGCCTCCCTCTTCGTGAGCATCACTGCTTCGCAGAAGGAGGTGACGGCTACCCGTCTACTCTCGCTCCGTACCATTCGGTTATGGTGGTTAAGCTAAAATCAGCATGGCAGATACAGATGCCCCTTCTTTACTGGGCAACCATAATTATTTCAATATTAGTATACAGTCACATACAAATACTAACAGAACATTACCTCACGCCTTTGTTCCCTGAAGGGTTAGGCAGATATGTACCTATCTAGTAGTTACCAGGTATATTTCGCCAGTTATATTTAAGTCCCACGTAATAGGGGGCGAGCCTATTGCCATCAATCGGGCACAAAACGAAATCTCAGGCGACTACTGAGCAATTCCAGATATAAAACACAACATAACATTTTGCCCTGCCCGGGTATCGAACCCAGGACCTAGTGCTCACCAGTAGCGCTTGCAACCACTAGACGACTAATATAAAACAAAGTCACTTTTTATGTCTATACGCTTAGACTTTTGAACTACGCAACGGATTTTGATGCGGTTTTCAAAAATAGACAGAGCGATTCACGAGGAAGGTTTATATGTATACTACACTGACCTTCACATGGGCGAAGCTGCTGGCAAAAGCTAGTAAATAATATAGGAATTGATTAGAGGGACTCTGACGTCTGACTGATGAAATTGTATCAATAAAGTAGTCAAACCAAACTAAACCTCTTCTGTAGATCGATGTTAAACATGACCTATTTTTGTCCTTATTGATTCGGCAGACAAACCTACAAAAAGCCTTTTACAATGCGTCACAAGACCTTTCAAGTCCCTGTCTGACCCAATACTTTTGAACCTAACACTGTGTGTCTACTTGTCTAGATAAGAGTTTGATAACAAACGTATACTGAGTTCGTGCGTGAATATCGTTTGAAAAGCGTGGGTGTAAGTAAAGTGCTAATATGTCTGATAAGCCTTTGCTAAATCAATACTTGAGGTAGGACGGTGCCACTTATCTAAGTTCAGATCTATTAGGGCTATGTTGTAGATTATAATGAAACGTCTGATAGATAGAGGCAGCGTGAAAGGTTTTGTAATTGATTCTCAAGGTCGCTATCAGGATTGTAATTATTGCTACATCACATATCGTGTATGTGATGTAGCAATAATTTTAGGGCAATGGCAACATGTAGCAACCTGTTGCCAGAGATACGGCCACACAATATGGAGCAACTTAAAAAACTAGGCAATTCGCCTCCGCCGCCGGCCGGTTCCTCTCGCAAAAACGAGACGTAGTTATACGTACAAACGAGATAGAAAGAAAATTTGTTGATCCAGATTGATCAATTAGTGTTGCCGAGCAATAAGCTCAAAAAATTGCCCGTGTAAGGAGCACCTTTAGTGATTAGTCACGCAGGTTCTGGTATAGAATTAATAGTGTATTGTGTGTGTGTTGTGTGTGCATACAATTTATTATGGTGCTGTTTTCGTTTTAAGGGGAATCTAGTGGCGGGTTCGAACTCACTGGTAGACCTGGCTAAAAAGCACGCTGTCTCAACAGCAGTGATAGGAATAGGTAGTGCCTATTTGCCTAAACTTCGAAGAACAGAGACAAGAAACGGAGACTTCCTTAGGACTAATTTTTTTTCCCGGGATTCGGCAAAAATCTTCAGTAAGTTGAAAATAAGCTTTATTTAAGATGTGTAAAAGCTATATTTAACTAAACTTGCGACTACCAAATTTTCACGTAAAATCCCGAAATTAATAATCTAACTTTAATTCATGATTTGATACAACGGTTACTTGGATCGTAAATATAATTCGAATACATGAATTAAGTTAGATTATTTATTTCGGGATTTTACTTGAGAATCCCGAAAATTGAGTAATTGCAAGTTTAGTTAAAAATAGCTTTTACACATCTTATACAGGATAAGTTTTTATCCAGTGCGCAAATTTTAACTTAAGATTCAAGATTCAAGATTCAAGATTCTTTATTTGTGGAAACATGAGTACACATACAGAGCATGCAAGTTATTAAATTAACAATAGTTGAGATCAGTCATGTTTGGCCTTAGTGGCGTACAAATATTTAAATTTCGTTAATTTCGTTTTCGTTAAGTTTTTTTCCAGATCCCGGGAAAAAAAAATTGTCCTAAGGAAGTCTCCGTTTCCTGTTCTTCGTTTCTTGTCTCTGTTCTTCGAAGTTTAGGCAAATAGGCACTACCTATTCCTATCACTGCTCATCAGGCTTCGTGTCCAACAGAAATAGTTTCTGTGATGAGCAGTTGGACGCTAGTCTACACGCACAACGCTATTGAGTGAGATGCAGGATCATTTAAAGTAAGGCATGTAAAAAAGAAGAAAAGCCCTTCGGAAGATCGGGTTTTACGAAAAAACCACTGCATAAATCAATGACCAATCAAATTTATTGAACTTTTCGATTTTTGAGCTTTGTCGGTACCGATTTGGTTTTGGAGATTATACACTGTTTTTGTTACTAAACACGCCCAAAGTTAGGTTAAATTAGCAAGAAAAACGAATCTTTGTTGGCTCCTAACTTTTTAATAGCTTTGTATTTTAGTAATCTGTTTCAGTACAGACAATATTAATAATGATAAAAAACCATACCATGTTTAGTTTTTGATGTACAGACGCCAGCACGTCAAGCTACTCCAATCTGTCAAATTTATTTGATAGATTTTCAACTTTATACCGTAAGCATAAGGTTCATGTTCAATTGGGAAAATTTGACAGTTTGGGGTAGGTTGACCTGCTGGCGTCTGTACATTATCGAACAGTAGAATTTTACATTCCGGAAGTTAGTATGGAAAAAATGTCGACAAGATTCACCTTAATAGTAGAAGACTGTATGATTTAAAATACCTTTTAACCCTTTACTAGAAGCAGTAAAGCCTACTTCAACCCACATAATTACTGAGACACATATTGAGTGCCAGTTTGCCATCAATATGAGTGTGCCAGTGAGGCAGGATGTTGGCGTAGGTGTCATATCTTATCTCCTACGTTTTGGAACACCTATTGAATATTTTGTGACGAATATGTAGGTGGTTGGCACTGTTTATGTAAGTAGGTACTGGTGGCAATATTGTATTTGTAGTGAGTACATACATGAAGACATAAATTGGACATCTGGTCTCAGGGAAGTAATCGACATCAAGTGTTAATTTTTTTATCAATAGGATCGTTCTTTCTTTCTTCAATTCTTCATGACGTTTTCAGAGCAGACATGGCCAGATATCGCAGAAGACAGGGAGGTTTGTAAAGAACAAGCGGAGGCGTTTGCCCACCAGTGGGATAAAGTAAAGGTTAAGGTGGAGTTTCTTGCCGGCTCTTCTCCATAGGAAGCGACAATTTGGAACCGTGCACCTAGCTTCTAACGTTTCATAAGTGCCCATGCAGTTTTACGTGCAATAAAATATTTAGATTTGATTTAACAAAAAAAAAATATTCATGTCATATTTCATCACGGGTTTTCAAAATATCACAAGACTAAGGTCAAAATACCGTCAAAACGATTAAGTATGCTACATCAATAAAATAAAATAAAATAGTGTGAATTGACCCCAGATTTTTAAAACCAGTCAGTATATTTGTAATTTTGAATTATCACTTACACTTAGGTACTTATGTGTACCTTAAGCACTTCGTATTCAGTCCTTTCGATGCGATGCAAATTTTGAAATGTTTTGTTTGAGCATTTCTTTTAACAGTTTAACTATAGGCTTGAAGATTTGTGACCTTAACTCTACTGTTGTCCTGGCGAAACAAAGAACAGTCAGTGATCGGTTTCCTGTAGACGATGTCATAATCAAATTACACCTGAAAGAGGTGCAAACTGCATTATTTTAAGGCCCTATTCTGTATATATACGCATAGTTGGTATGTCAGACAGCAGTGGTGGCCTAGGGGTATTGGTTCCGATTTACGAGTTGTATGTAGGTCGTGGGTTTGTACCTAGGCAGGCGTTTTACTTTTTGTAAATTATTTCATCACCACTGCTTTCAAAACGGCGAAGGAAAACATCGTGAGGAATCCGGCAAGTCCTAGAAAAATAAATCGAAGACATGCGGCATTTACCAACCCGCACTGGGCCCGCGTGGTAGATTACAACCCACTCCCTCTCACAGAGACGAGGCCTGTGTCCCAGCAGTGGGCACGTTATAGGCTTATAATAATGTATGGTAGAGTGGTGAGTTGGTTTTATTCAGATTTATAGATTTACACCAATTCTCGTCTGAATCTCACAGAGAACAAACGAATACGTACCGGATTATTTAAAAATTAAAGTCCATAAATTAAATACGGTCAGTGTAGAAAATTATTAATTATCGTATTTGAACGCACGCTGCGTACGGTTAATCGTTTGGGACACGCATATTATCGCCCCGGTAATTCCTTGATAGCTGTGTTTTCGTTCATTTTGGTATTGAAAGTAATAGTTTTTACACTAGTGGTAGAACTTGTTTGTATAGAGTTAAGGGGATAACTAATTACTTAGTCTCGTGTAATAAAAAAAATAACTGACACAGTATTTAGTTCTTTAGAATTTCCTTATCATTAATCATAATCGTTTATTTGCATAGAAATTGGATACATAAAATAAAGGTGGTTACAAAGCTTTAATGGGTACAATTACACATGCAAATACTGAAAAAAAAAAAATACGTCGGTCAAATTGAAATTGTCAAAAAAAAAAAGCATAGAATTTCAATCAAGCATTATAATAATATGCAAACACACAATGTCCAATATTCAATCTAAAGTGTAGTGTCATTTAAATCATTAATTTAAAAATAGCACTTACCTATCAAGAAATAGGGCTGTCAGTTCAATTCTGATGCCCTTGTTACCCATATAACCTTTTTTTTTTCATACATTTTTACTAGCTGTCATCTCAGTAGCCACATCTTTTCTATCTCAAATGTCTTTCGGTCAGCATGAAGGGCCAGCGCTATGAACCTAAATAAAATGCAACTTCACAGCTCCTTAAGTCTTCAGCTACGTCTTTGAAACTTCGAAGGAGTCCCGGAGGAAACAATCTAGTTAGTTTCCCTAAACTGCTCTTGGTTACTAGTATAATATAGCAATAATTTACCCTCAGAGATCTACAAGTATTGGTATAGCCACTGCGCGCTTTTGGGTTCAAAGTAAACAGCAGAATAAATCAACCCACTTATCTAGAATACTAATTAAACACTAGTAATATCATAAATTACTAGGTACACTATTTATAGTACGAGTATATCTTTCTTAATTTAATTTTAAAACAAATTACATCGCTATAAGGTAACAAGAAATTAAATAAATTGTATCATGATAAAAAAATCTCAAAAAATGTTTTTCGTTGCATTATTCTCAATATTTTTAGCGTATTTGATGTAATGATTATAAAGCGAATGCAATATACTAAAGAAATACCTAAAAAAAACCTCTAAACCGAGAATTTATTTTTTAATTTTATTTAAACTGCAAAATTACTTTTATTTCGGTGGTCGGTTGAGTCAACCAACAGCAAACGCAACGCTGTTTTGAACCTTATTTGGTGCCGCGAAGCACTATTATCAAATACGTCAAAATCTTCTTACCGCGCCTTATGGCACCTTCAGGCAGGCGCGACGCAATAGTGCCACGCGACTCTACTAGAACAATAACTGATAAAACTTCATGGAAATTTAAGTACTAGCTAGCTAGTGCCTCGTGTCGCCGTTTTGCGGGAGCCTTTAAACTTAAAGTAACCCAGTTCAACATGCAAAACAATCAATCAGCCTAGCAACCGGCGTCCGGCCACGTGATTGGTTCCACACACTTATTACTAATTGCACTTGTTAGTTAGTAAACATTGCTTCAAGTAACACATTGATGATACGCACAATTTGTATAGGTATTGCTGAGTTTCGTAATAATGTTTCGATAAGCAAGTTAATTTTTGTTACTTGCAATTATACATAGATACCTACATTTTTGCTTATCCAGTGTTCGTCGGAACTACGAAGCTTAGCATGTGGTTGTGGGTTCGATTTCCTGGTCCGGTAGAGAGTTGTGGGGTTTTAATAAAAGAAATTCCTCAGCCTGTAATCTGGATTATGTGCCCTGTTGATGGCATTAGGCTAGTCTTATATTCATCATAATTAGCCTATAATGTTCCCATTGCTGGGACACGGCCCTCCTTTAGCGAGAGGGAGTGGGTCGTAAACCACCACGCGGGTGTATTGCGGGTTGATAAATGTCGTTTGTCTTTTAATTTTTGGTTTTAAGACGGGTTTCTTCCCAATGTTTTCTTCCATCGTTTCGAGAGCAGTGGTGATGAAATAATTTACGCAGAGTAGAGCGGCTGTCTGGGTTCGAACCCACGAGCTACAACTCGTAAGTTGCGGCCTTTACCACCACCACTGCTTCTTTTATATGGACTTAAACATACACTTTCATAATGTGAGTGTACCCTTTAGAGCAATACTTACTAATTCCTTACTAATAATATAAACGCGAAAGTTTGTATGTATGGATGTTTGTTACTCTTTCACGCAAAACGGCTGAACGGATTTGGATGAAATTTGGTACAAGATAGATTATAACGTAGATTAACACATGGGATACTTTTATCTCAGTAGTACGTTCCCGCGGGATAATTTCCGACTTCCACGTGGGCGCAGCCGCGGGTGGAAGGTAGTATAGTATATAAATGTAATAACATAATAATTATTTAGTAGGTACATAATGTAGTAAATATTATTTACTATTTCGTTTGCTAATTAGGTCATACCGTCATACGTTGATTAGGGCTTGATTAGCACAATAGCTAAGCGCTGGTTTTTCCGGGAGTGTGTTTGTGCATGCGAGATTTCTGTTTGTAATGACCAGTGATCGGAATAGGCTGAATATATTTGCTTAAACTTCGGAGAACATCAACAACAACAACAATCTTCAGTAAGTTGAAAATAAACTTTATTTAAGAAGTGTAAAGGCTATTTTTAACTAAACTTGCAATTACCAAATTTTCGGGATTTTCACGTTAAATCCCGAAAATACTTATTGACAAAACGTAATGTGATTTGATACAACAGTTAGTTGGATAGTAAGTATAATTCGAATACATGAATTAAAGTTAGATTATTTTTTTCGGGATTTTACGGGAAAATTCCGGCACTATGCACTTTATTGCATGTACTCGCAGTAGTCACAGTGACCTTTTTGCACAACTTTATTATCTAAAATTCTAAACGTGCCAATTGCCTCATACGTATTTCTGGAGCTGTCGATTAGCACACAAATAAATTAACTTTGTGAGTGTCGTCGCCTGTAGACATTTTTCTTTAATTGACGATTCGCCCGATTCTCTTTTTGTCACATACACAAGTTCTTCTAACTTAACAGACAGATGTGCTGCTGGGGAGTTTGTTGCGCCACTTCTTCTTCCCAGCTAAAGCACTAGGAAGTGGTGAAAGGTGGGCGTTTTGGCGGACTGTCTTATGTAATTTTGACGTTCAAAAAGTGCTGACTCAGCTTAGTTTGAATAAATGACTTTTGATTTTTACTTGACAAAGATTATGTCTGGACTATCTGACCAAGATTATGAGTAAGAGACTGTGACCTCTGAGTTTGTTCCGGCCTTTCTTCTCAGAGTAGTTAGATAGGAAACGCCGACCTCATGAGTTATAGTTTCAAAAAATATGATTGACGTGTAAAAGTGTTTGTACACACGGCTACACATCAAGCTTTCATTTCCAGGATAATCTGATCTCGCATTGTATAGAATTTCCGTATAGTGCGAGATCAACGTAAACTGGAAATGTATAGCTTGATGTGTAGCCGTGCGTACAAACCGAACTGTACCGTCTGTACGAACACTTTTATCATTTATTTTTTCTTTGGATCATTTACTTACGTACTCTTTTCAAATACGTCTTCCAACAAAAGAACGGTAGGTATTATGGTCGACCGCAAAAGACCATTATCCTCTTATACTTTTGTATGCAAGTGTTTCTGTGACCTCCTCTTCTCTTCGATCTTACCCAAATAATCTAAAAGTCTGTTGGACCAAAAATTCAATGCCCAAACGCCATTTCCAATAGTCACAATTCCAACAAATAGGTACGCCTACGCTAAGTCGATGTGACGAACAGTAACTGTAATTAACAGAAAAACACGTCAATTGGGAATTTTCTGTTTCCGAGAAACAATTATTAACCTAACTAGTTGGCTGTCGAAATTAATGATTAATTTAATGTTTAATTTCAAATGAAAGCGTCACTTGGTTTTTTACTTTATAAAAATGGCCATCAGTGAAACGGTCTATTTAAAAGTCTCTGTATGTCATTGCGGTTTTCCATAAACATATTGCATTAAGTAGCAAATCATCCCTGCGTCACTCGAAGGAATATGAGTAGGCAGAGCTGCATATTATTATTATTTATCCTTTATTTCAGGCAAACACCACTCACCCACATTTCGCTATGTTAAGAACGAACCTATTTGGTACTAACCAAGTACAAGTCCAGGGGCCTACTTCATAAGCACGAAGTCCGTAATTTCGGCCAAAGTTACAGTGTCACATAAGGACCTAAGATTAGTTCGGTTTCCGAACCAAGAATGACAACACGATTTGACAGTGTCAAAACGCCCGATGTACATATTATTGCCCGTACAAAAAATCTAATCTGACATTTGTTTTGTCGAATCAACTATTTTCGTATCTTCGCTGACGGACATAGAGAGTAGAACTCTGACTCCGTGTTGCTACTAACTCTCTGATGGAAAAGGTTACTAACACTTATTTAATTTTTAAATACCCATTAAAGTCCCACTACTGGGCAAAGGACTCCCTACTCTTTTTCCACCTCTCCCTGTCCAGAGCTGCCAAGGACGAATCTTTATTAAAGGACACAACACTTTACTCTACGATAAAAAGTAAAATATACAAAACTCCAACTATCGAAATAGTTAACTATGTGATAGTCTGAGTACCCACAGAGATGCAGGTTGATGACTATGGAGCCGGTCCTAAGACACCTGTAACACTGCCGGTACCGGTTTGGTAATTGGACGGACAAGACGAGCCATAGGCGTAGCAAAGAACACGTTCCTCCTGGGATCGCGGTGGTTCATATTAATAAATGGGAATTTGTATTAACAGAGTAGATGAAAGAAAAGAGGTTGGGAATACCCTGTTAGGCTACCAAAGTTTATTTATTTATTTTATTTATTAAGGGATAATAAACAACTACAACATATATGTAAAACATTAAGGTTAACAAAACTTAAGTAATAATATTGTAATCCACTGCATTATCCACAGTTAAGACATATTTAAAGATCAGTGGTTGCCACTAGACGAGCATTACCAAAGGTCACAATTATCTTGAAATAAATATCTAAATAACTAACTATGAAGCTAGCTATAGCTACAAAATAAATTAGAATAAAAACACTTTCATTTAGTTAACATCATGGAACACATCTATATATATAAAAGAAAGTCGTGTTAGTTACTTCACTTATAACTCAAGAACGGCTGAACCGATTTAGCTGAAAATTGGCAGGGAGGTAGTTTAGAGCCAGGAGAAGGACATAGGATAAGTTTCAGAAATACACACTTTTTATCCCGTTCAGTTGTTTCAGAAATAAAAAAAGTATCAAAGTGGAAGTTGGCTGTCGAAAAACGAAAATTTTCACGGATAGGATAATAGGGTAGATAGGGTAGGGTAGGTAGGGTAGGTAGGGTAGGTAGGGTAGGTAGGGTAGGTAGGGTAGGTAGGGTAGGTAGGGTAGGTAGGGTAGGTAGGGTAGGTAGGGTAGGTAGGGTAGGTAGGGTAGGTAGGGTAGGTAGGGTAGGTAGGGTAGGTAGGGTAGGTAGGGTAGGTAGGGCAGGTAGGGTAGGTAGGGTAGGTAGGGTAGGTAGGGTAGGTAGGGTAGGTAGGGTAGGTAGGGTAGGTAGGGTAGGTAGGGTAGGTAGGGTAGGTAGGGTAGGTAGGGTAGGTAGGGTAGGTAGGATAGGTAGGGTAGGTAGGGTAGGTAGGATAGGTAGGGTAGGTAGGGTAGGTAGGGTAGGTAGGTAGGTTAGGGTAGTGTAGGGTAGGGTAGTGTAGGGTAGGTAGGGTAGTGTAGGGTAGCGTAGGTAGGGTAGTGATTTTGTATGAATGACTTTTGGACGAACAGGACAACGTCTGTCGGGTCAGCTAGTAAATAATAAAAATAAGGTACCGTACACTTAGGATGAAATGTGAAATATTCATAATCTTAGTTATTTCATTCTTAATTAAACTAAAGTTAGTCCACCAAACAACATAAATATTTAACTATACACAAAAACAGAAAAGAAGGAAAACACATTTTTTACTCTTAGCATGACAAAAACTTTAAGATACGTAACAAAAAAAAAGTAGGGGAAAAATATGCGTCACTTCCAGGCAAAACTGCTGATTCTGCTAAGTCCAAAGATTTAGGTCCTGGGACCGTTTTTGGAAAAGTCTGACAAATTTATGTGACAGCTCTATCCATCGTATCAGATGACAAAGTCTAGAAGCCGCAACAAAATGCACCTTTCAACTTTTCATTCAACAAAGCTAAGTAACACGCCTTACAAACAACTCAAAGCCATACTGACACACAAATCAAAACAACTGAAGGCCGCCTAGCAAAAACCGCAACATTTACTATGAGTATTACTAAAGGGCGAACAAGTAGCGCGAAGGGCCGGCCACAAGTACGTAGAGGTAGATAAATACGCGGACCAATCAGCTGTCGCCTAACTTTCACTGCGCTGCGCTGACGCAACGCTCGGACACTGATACTGCTATACATAGAAACATAAAAGGTCCATTTCAAAACAAACGGTAGAATAAAAATAGTTTTGAAGCTCCGCAACATACCATGTTTAGTTGTTAAATAAAATTCAGTGATAAAGGTACACAAAACATACAGAATCTTACAAAAAAAAAAAACGATTTTCTTGGTTTTCTACTTCATCTTCTTTCTTCTGGTTACCTTCATCTTGTGTCGGATCACCAAAGTGAATACATGACAGGGTTTCCTTCGAATTTCAACCCTTCTTATTATTAGCGTGTCGATAGCAATCTACATACAGTCAGAGTTTGGCTACGAGCATGGTACTTTCAGCAGCATTCATCAACTCCTGTAGCGTGCAGACAACGGACACGCTGGATACGATATTGCCTCATTGTTTCGCGACAGTATCACATTTACATCACAGGGCGGAGTCATCTTTTCAACCCTTGTGCATAGGGTAGGTAAAAGACTATCTTGGGAGAATGAATTTAGATCACAAACCTTCTGCAAGTATTATCCTGTTTGTAGACATTATGCAATCGCCCTCTAATTGGAACATAGGAAGCAATCTTCTGTCTCATCATCATCATTTCAACCAAAATCGTCCACTGCTGAACATAAGCCTCCCCCAAAAGGGGGGTTTTGCCATAATCGCCACGCTTGGCAGGCGGGTTGGCGATCGCAGTATGGTGGTCAAATGCATAGAGAACGCTGCTGCCCATTCTCTAGCATTTCTAGAAATTCTAATTCATCTTCTGTTTACGAAGATAGAATTAGAATTTCTCAAAATTTGCGAGAAAAATTTAGGTCTACCACGAGTAAATCCCTTGATAACAATTATTTTAACAACCTCAGTTTTTTCTTATTTGTGGTAAACTTATTTTGTTACCTTTTGTTCATAGGAATGGGTCTTCTACCTCTTCTATTTAATGTTCGGATACACTCGGCGTTGATCGGGTCTTGTTTAGGGACGCACGACTTTTGTTTAGGAAATTATGTAAACTTTCAATTGGAACTGAATGTAGTTAGATAGTATACATATGGAACAGTCTAGCTCTCGTAATAGTTTCTCAAAGTGGGTAGTCGAGACGGGTATTCCTGTTTTTGTTCTATCTCTTTATTTTTTACTTACTTAATCGTTTACGTTTATGACTACGTACCTAAGAACCCATCCTGTGGGTCGTCCAGTGCCCTAACCATTTATTTATAAACCTTTACGCACACAAAAAGGTACAAAGGCAGACTTAACGCCTTAGAAATTGTCTACCAGTCAACCAAGGGTGGTGAAGAGATGGCAGGTGCGCCGGTTGCGAGTAACAATGATAAAAAACTTTTAATAACATACGTATCATAATTAATTATAAATGAAGAAAAAGCCCGGAAGTCTGACAACCAGTCTTACCAAGAGGTATCGTATTACCCAGTAACTGGGTTGTGGAGGTCAGATAGGCAGTCGCTCCATGTAAGATACTGGTATTCTGCTGCATCCGGTTAGACTGGAAGCCAACCCCAACATAGTTGAGAAAAGACTAGACAGATGATGATGAATTAATTATAAATTAAATAAGTACACAAGTACATGAATACGCAAGTAAGTTATAATATACATATTTACTGAAAAGGTAAGTTATTATATATACTATACATATACAAATTCAAGGAAAAGAGGTGTTGAGATGACTCTGGTCTATTTGTTTTGAAAATAACTCTGCAATTATCGTCCGTTTCCGTGATTTTGATTTCCAGAAACTGGACATTTGTTAAGATTCATAGATGAATCAATGAAAGCCACATTAAGCTTGACTTATTTTCAGAACCATTTTCGAATTTTACCCAAGCCTTCACGTGCGGTGTTGTTTATATACACACGACATATTTCTCCAGAACTGCATCAATTAATCTCTACGTACATATTCCTAGAAAACATTGCCATTAGTATGCGATTATAGTAACCGCTGTCTTTCGCATGAGCGTCTAATTGCCTCGTGGATGTGCCGAAGCGAGCAAGCGATTATTTTGCGAGATGTCACGGCGACTTCTCGCAAAATTATCGCTTGAACAACTCTGCGACATGTTGCAACATAATCGTTTCAATGAATCGCTGATAAGCTAATGTGGCACAGTTATTGCTCAAGTGAATTCTTTCGATCTTGATATTCTTCTTTGTTGTTTATTGACATGTAAGCAGTATGTGATTGTATAAGTTTTTGTTGTTTTTTAATGCTTTTGATGTGTCCTTCATTTGTTTTAGTTCTTTCGAAGGAATTTCCACTAGCCTCTATTCTATTCTAATGTCATCAATTTTTAAGAGCTATCATTCCTCTAGAATCCTGTGACGTTCCATAAATTTTGGGAAACCCTGAACTTTTACTTACTTTTACAACTCATCATTCTATGAACACAGAAATGTTTCTACTTTATAGCAAACGTTGAACAGGAATAAACCGTAAAAAAAAACAACAAGTCGCATTAACAGTTTGGTTTTACCAAATCTGAACCTAAAATTAGTTTGAAACTTTTTTCTTTTTTTGACTCAAATCAGTTCTGAATAAAGTGCAATTTTGCATTAATTCATTTTCCTACTGAATCGTTATAAGTGTTGAACTCGAGTCCTCTTCATTCCTGTCATATGACACAAACTTAGAGAGAGCTGTATTTATCTTCTCAACATCCATTGTCCACTTTGACATTGCGGATAATTCAAGAAATTCCGTTCAAAAGTCTAATAACAGCAACTTCAGGGAAGGATAGCCTAGAACTTCGTCAGAAACCACAAAAGGTAATAATTTACTTTAATTTTATTCATCGATGCAAATAAGGAAACATTTTATTTTAGGTATAGCTTGATAACTCTGCAATAATCACGGTAGGTGTATTACCAGCTTCAAATTGATAGTTATCAACTCAATGATCGAGTAAAACAAAATAATCTAACACAACAAAATAATTGCTTAGCTCGATTTTAAAATGTCAATCAATATTGACCTACATATTTACAATTATGCTGTCCAAATTAGCAATTTTCAACTCTTTGTCTTTATCGTCAAAGGCTGTATTAACTGCACAAATAATGTTGCCGTTCTACAAATCAGCATTCATAATAAATAAAATAGTTATATACAAAAGTGAGTGTACCAAGGCTGACTGGTGTTCATGCTACTATCGTGTGCTCGAATTTTTACCATCAAACTAATATACACCTTGTTCTAATACATGTACGGTTCAAATACTTTTTGTAGGTCGCCCTATAGGTTTTGTCTACCACGATAGTTTGTTGCCATTTAAGGAGGTAGCTTTCCTTGCCGGTCTTTGTATTTGATTTATTACTACAAAACTTTGCTTTAAATATATTTTTTCTAGAGTAAAATTATGGATTTGGAGTAACTGGCTGTACTAACTTTATTTTAAAATAATTTGTGTTTTCTGGGTTTAGTTTAGATTGCTTTTGACCATTTAAAATATGGCTTAATTAGCTTTGTGCTTTAGAGATTGATTTACGACGGTTGAGTTCAAGCAAGAAATTCTTTGATCTTTATTATTAATCCTGAACGAAATAGAATTAATAGCAATGTATCTTGGCTTTCCTGGAAGTGTTTAAATAGAATTTGGGCTCAGGTAGGCCGAAGGAATGAAAACCTGCTCAGGTGTCACAGATGACTCTGCCCTGGAGTGTAAATGTGGTGCTGTCCCACAAACAATGGGGCAATTCGTAATCTTGTCCAACGTGCCCTGTTGTTGCACGCTACAGGAGTTGATGGACGCTGCTGAAAGTGCCAAGCACGTAGGCACTTTCTGCGCTGACTGTATTTAGTTTGAAACGCTAAGAAGAAGAATGTACTAAAATAAAGTATCACAGTAAAACTGCGCCGGTCTATAATCGGCTAAAGGAAATAGGTAATTGTGTTGATGGTTGGCAATTCGTCACTCATCATCATTTCGTTAACATCAAGTCTTGCAATTCAGAGAGAGTAACTCCAACGAGTAGCATAATCAGCCTATAATGTTCCCACTGCTGGGAAACAGGCCTCCTCACTTCAAGAAGGCGTGGGCCGTAATCTACTACGAAGGCCAGTGTGGTTTGGTCGATGTCACAAGTTTTGGAATTTTTGGTTCTAGGACAAACATCGTGTTTCCTCACGAGGTTTCATTCACCGTTTTGAGAGCAGCGGTGAGCCGGTGATGCAATTATTTACACAAAGTAAATCGCCTGCCTGGGTTCGAACCCACGACCTACGACTTGTAATTCGGGGCCATCACCACTGATCTAACGAGTAAACACTTGGTAAAACTAGACTAGTAACTCCTTTAGTAGAATTGCCTTGTCTAGTAGATAACAATAAACTTGTTAAGGATTGTACAAACAATTGGATTAAGAAAGAAGACTTTAGTCGGGAAGGTATGCCACCCGGCGGCGTAATACTAATAGAAAACAGATGTAAAAGTAGAAACAACACTCCGTTCGATTGAAATTGTTATTTCTTTTTATCTTTTGAGAGCCTATAAAGGAGATAGATAACAGACAATTTCACATTTCGTAATAACTCGATCATATTGATGCCATTGTCGAAAAGCAGCCCGTGAATTCCAATTGTAAGAGTTGGACTATTCAAGTACAGTTATGTCTTTCGTGTTCATATTTTATTCTTTATCAATTTTTATTATTTTATATTTCAATCGGGTTTATTAGTCGACTCGCACGAATAAACTCGCACTAATCGGGCGAATTGTTTTTTCAAATAATATTATATTTTCTGTGGGCGATTCGCACAAAGATAATAATTTATTTGTGAACGAATCGACAATTCCAGAAATTTGTATTATGGAACTGGCACATCTATACAGGATAAGTTT
Organism: Polymixis flavicincta; assembly: GCA_949987655.1. Classification (NCBI taxonomy): domain Eukaryota; kingdom Metazoa; phylum Arthropoda; class Insecta; order Lepidoptera; family Noctuidae; genus Polymixis; species Polymixis flavicincta. The sequence goes on from OX465177.1 coordinate 23,812,235, forward strand.
TTATAGAAATTATCCCGGATATACAAAAAAAAATCAGCTGTTCCATACATTTTGACCGCGTAGGTATTGCACTTTTCTATGAAACAGCAGATTTTTTTTTTGTATAACCCGCGAATAATTTCTGCGCACTGGATAAAACTTTTCCTGTATATAAATAAAAAGAAAAGTTTTGACTGACTGACTGACTCATCAACGCCCAGCCCAAACCCTTGGACCTAGAAAGCTGAAATTTTGCACAGAGGTTCCGTTTATAATTTAGACAAGGACTTAAGAAGGATTTTTCGATATTCAACCCCTAACGGAGTTAAATAGGGGATGAAAGTTTGGATGGAAAATCGTAATTTTTGTAGTGTGAACCTTTAAAATTGGTGTTAAACACGTTCCCGTGGGAAATTTTCCGACATCCACGAGGGGGAAGCCGCGGGCGAAAGCTAGTTTTGAATAAAACGCTAGAAAAATTACACTAACTTTATTTCATAAAACAGAAAACGTGCCAGTTGCCTAATGCGAGTTTCTGGAATTATCGTCTCGCCCACAAATAAATTAACTTCGTGGGAGTTGCTACAGAAAATATTATATGATAGAAAAGTGATGATTCGGGCGAGTTGACTAATAAGCCTTCAATTGTCTTTCAATGTATGTACTAACGGAGGTGCTTAATCGGTAGCTTACCCGGAGTAACATTGTATTGTTCTATATTCATTTCTAATTATTTCAGTTTCGAGAATTTCAGCTAGTTTAAAAGTACCTACTGGTTTGACATATCATTTGGTTGTGAGCAAATGATATGTCATCTTCAGCTAGGCGGTCTTTACCTGTCAATAATTATGTCATTACTTTCTGTTTGTGCCAGTCATCTTTACTTGTCATAGTTTCTGTATTGTTTCCATTTAGTGTGTGAACTGCGTTACGTATTCAGTAGGGACTGAATATGTAACGCAGGTGTGTGCAGGAATTTTTTCTCAAGTCATCTTGTGGACTGTTCTGGAATCAAAAAGAGAACCATTCCCTTACCAATGTTTGTGTTGGTGGTTTTTTGGCGAACAACACAAAGATCTTCACTATCATATTTACATGAAATACTTTAACCGATAATGAATAGCAGTGAAAATAAATGAACAGATTCGTTGGAAACAAAATTATTGGTTACTTTACTAGTCGTTTCGCATGAATATACTTGCCGTATCGGTCGAATCGAAAATTTTAAATAATATACATTTTGTAGGCGACGTACGATGTTAATTTAATCATAGGCGAATCAACAACTCCAGAAATAGGCATTAAGCAATTGTTACGTTTTAAATTTTATGCACCGTATTGCATGTAGGTACTTGCCACTGCAAGTATCTACATGCAATACAGTGCATAAAATTTTATCTTTATTGCATAAAATTCAAAACATGTCAATTGCCTAGTACATTTTTTGGGAGTTGTCGTTTCGCCTACAAATAAATTTACTCTGTGCGAGTCGCCTATAGAAAACCATATACATATTATTTTAAAGTGTCAATTAGCGCGATAAGGGCGAGTAAATTCGTGCGCCCTTTAGTATTGGTCTATTTGCGAATAGGGTTTAAACATCCTTTAAAAATTGTGACATCCTCATTCCCAACGCCCAAAGCAACGCGTTAGCATATTTAATGAACTTTGATTATTCGAATGAACTGCTATAGTCATTACGTCTGCATTTCAACTCATGTGTCATATTTATCGCCAGCATGCACTAAACCGCGACGCGTGGCCGAATTGTTGCTGTTTTGCTCCATATTTCATGGTTATTGCTTCGAAATCAGTTTATTAGGTCCATCTAAATTTAGCTTCATTAGTAATTAATTGGCAACGTGTTGTTTTACAATGCACGTTGCTTGTTTAATTACGTAGTACCTTTACGTTTTATTCTTATTACATTTATTAATTGTTTTAGATTCAAAATGTTGTAGACCTTTGCGACGAATTCGGTATTGTTATCTTTTAATTCAATTAAAAATGTCGTGTCATTAAAGATATCGGCTGGCAATCTAATGATAATGGATAGAGTTTGATTACTATCAATTACTTACAACATGTTAATTTTGTTTCCGGAAGACTTTCCTAAAATTCTAGAAAGGTCTGGAAAGCTGTCTAGTTGATTCAAGTATAAAGATTCCATTCAACCATCCTCCCTGCTTATGATCGACTGGTCGATCTGATTTAATATGGCCCTCATATTAAATCCAGATTTAGGCTTTGCTTTCAAAACCTATCTTTACGTGGCCAGTGAGTGACCAATGCTGGACAAGGTCCTCCTGTAAGATTATATAGTTAATCCTAAAACTATTCCCAAACATATTTTCGTATATCACAATCTGTTCTTCCTTTCTGGTTCTCATAAAGATGATTAGGTATCCTCCATAATCTCTTTCTATCTTGTTCAGAGGTATTTCCTTTGTGAATAGTAGAACAAACAACTATTTTACTGTCAGTCATACGAACCTCTGAAACGATCGGTTTGTCAAAACCTTTCATAAGTAAAGACAATGGTACTGTGGTGCCTTTGTGTCGTATCAGGTTTAGTTGATCGTCGAAATCTGTCTTATTTTACAGCTCAGAACTTCTTATAGGATTACTTAGAAATTTAACAAAAGGCTAAAGTGAGTGTGACGTAATTTTATCACCAAGCAGAATGTTTTTAACTTCCATACTTTTACTGACTGCTCTCATATGTTTCGCTGGTATATTTCAGCATATTTGGAGTCAAACAGCTGACTTTATTATCATCATCATTTCAGCCGAAAGACGTCCACTGCTGGAAATAGGCCTCCTATAACGCCACGCTTCTCAGGCGGGTTAGCGATCGCAGTATGGTGATAAAATGCATAGATAACACTGCTGCCCATTATCTGGTAAGCCCCTTAGTCACCTTCTACGACACCCACAGGAAGAAATGGGATAGTGCTGTTCTTTGCGTTCGGCATCACTTGACTTTATACCTTTTAAATAATTTCATATAAATAAAATCTCTTTTAATTTCTCCACTAAATCTAATCACGCAATAATGTTATCGTACGCTTTCGATCCATGGCATAACACTTTCGTCCATGACAGTATTTATCGTATTTTTTAAATGGACGCTGGTGCTGATTAAATACGCAGATGTGCCCATGGAGCGTGACTCGTGACGAATGGGCACGTGTGCTCGCATGTACCGAGTGCTTCCGGTCAAATGTGTGGGTACTGTGCTTGCGGAGTTGTTGAGGGGGCTAATTGGGTTGAGGGAAATGTGAAATGGTGGGAAGAGTTTGCAGATTGAGCACCGGTGTCTGATTGGTAGATCTACTGTTAAATATCCTGCTTTTGTGAATACTTACCACAAAGTATTATATTTATTCCTAATTAAAACACTATAACTCTTATTTATAAACGCTTCTTAGTTAAATAATGATCAGTGTCTGTTTGTGGTTAAGGCGGAGATTTCTTGAAAACGGTCAAAAAGGTGGTTTTTTAAACCAGTGTTTCACAATTTTAAAAGCAAATTTAAATGTTCGAGTCTTTTTTGCACACAGTGATAGAACTCTAAACATAATTAAACATACTTTAATGCATCAAAAAAATCATCAAAGTCACCTCTTATGTTTAATTCTCCAATAACAATATTATAATTATACCTAATTAAAAATATACCATATTTCAAATGCCTTATTATTTATTATTAAATAGTTAATATCTAATTTTATATGATTTTATTTGCATTTTTACGACATGCGCTTGCTCATTTATAATTCGAATTTATTACAACATATTTTAACTTGTATCGGATTGCTATAAGAACTATTATCGCTAATAACAACACTATTTAAAATTAACATGGCCTTATACAGGCTGATCATTTTGACGTTTCAACGACTTTTAACTTTAAGCAACGTTTATAAATATGAGGGAATATTCGCTAAAGGTATACTTAATTACACTCAACATCCCTCCATGTTTCCCCGAAGGGTTAGGCAGAGGTGTACCTATGGTATACCCATATTTCACCAGTTATGTTCAAGTCTCATGTAATAGGGGCGAGCCTATTGCCATCAACCAGGCACAAATCACAGTAACAGTTTGCCCGACTTGGGAATCGAACCCAGGACCTTATGCTCAGTAGTAGAAAGACAGAAAAAAAGAAAAAGTATTAATTGTGACTCGCACAGGAAGATTACTTAGGTACTAAACTAAACACAAAGAAGTACAAAAATATAAAAAACAAACGTGGAAGTAAAAAAATAAATTAAAATAAAACAGAAAGTCCTGCACGAGGCCAAAAGGATCCTACCTCAGCATGATGCTGCGACATTTAAAAAGTGTCGCAGCGCTTGCTTCTTTAGTGTAGCATATTACTGAGATTACGGCTTTAGGTGTGCACATTTTATTTTGTAATAGTTTGTTACACTGTGCGTGTTTTGCGGTGCAAAGGAGACTGAAACAATTACATACAATCTTAGGCCTGCATGTAATAAGATGAAAGTGGTATCAATTAATAGCATAAATATATCAAACTTTCACTGAAAATATTGCGGATTTTGTCAATCTGAGAACAGCGATATAAGTGATTAAGTAAAAGAGAGGTTGTGTTACAATCTTTAACTAACAGCTGATTCCTGAAGTGTAAAATATGTTCTTTTGCACTAATAATTATTATATTTAGTAGAAAATGTTCCGCCGTCCCGTCTACCACTTTTCGGCCGCAGGGGATAGGGGGAGCGGCTGACGCTATACCGACACTCCTCTTCCCCTGCGGCCCCACCGCGTCCGCCATCAAACGGTGGCGGCCCCGTCCAGGCCACGGAAGGGAAGAGCGCTGCTCAGAAGCACCGGCACTCCTCCTCTACCGCAGCCCGTAACCCTCAGCCGCGATGCCTCCCATTCGACATCGCGGCCCACCTCAGTTGCGGTGCACCTCACCGCAACCTACTTTTTGGCCGCTACGTCAATGGCTTGAAGGCAAAAGCCCTGACGAGCGGCCCCACCCTTGGGTTCCTCTTGGCTTCACCGTGGATGGGAGACCACGGTTACTGAGCCCCCCCGCAACGACAATGCGGAAACCCACTCGGGGGGGTAGGGTAGGCAGGGTCGGAATTCAAAAAATACAAAGCAGTGGTCGTGAAAAATGGAGAATAATCGGGAAAGCACTCAAAACGCAAAATGAGTGAGCAAACATGAGCAGTCGGCAACTGTCTAGTGTCAATGTCAGTCAGCTGTCATGCCAGTGACATAGACTAAAAATAGATGACTGATTTTAATCGATATGAAATCGATAATCATTAATATTGGTTTTTCAGTAATCAATTGATATTTTATTTATATGACTGACTGTAATTATATATGTACTATATTGCATATAAGTATATATAGTGCATTTAATTACGAGTACTTTAAGTTAATTATTCAGTGCAAAGGTTTTATTTTCGTAACTGTGTTATTGATTACTCAATCGATAATCTTTTAGAGGTATGAGGAACAGAGTGTAAAGTTCATTCATACTCACGTTGGTAACGGAGGATCAGACGACCAGATGGGTATTGTGTCTGGTGGGCAACTGCCTGACAGTTGATGTCGGGATTTTGTATTTGAGTGTCGTGGTAAACTCTGACTGCGCGATGTAGGATTTGTTAGCGTGATTCGCCTGTGGAATTGTAGATGGCACCACTTCTCTTTTTGTGTTTAGGGCTTTTTGTTGCGAAGTATTTTTATGTAGTGCCGCTATAATGTACCGAAAACTATCTTTCTCATATTTCTCCGCTTCCAGATTGAGAATTCAGGTAATTTTTCATATTCTAAGATAAAAAATATGACAATTTTTTTAGATCATGCCTCAACGTATTACATTTTCCGTTTTCCATCTCCTTTTTGTCTTCAGGTCTTTTTAGAAGCCTCCGTTAATATGACTAAATCAACAGGCAAAGTGTACTAATAACTTCATTAATCGTGTATCGTACAATACATATGTACATACTCGGCAATCTTTGACGTAGTGACCTTTTACGGGTGTTTGCGCGTCGATAACGCCTTGAAACCGTATCAAGTTCAGAACGCTTCATTTTGATAAAACCAAAGAGAGGTGTAAGCAGCTGAGTTTTACTAAATGAAAACTGTGCATGGATTTCTGTCTCTATTTTCTCTAGGCACATGATTATCCACAGTAGATTTTGTGGCTCACGGGTCGATTGATTAGGCTAAGCTACGGTTGGCTCGATAGGTTCATGGATTAGAGATCATCTTGAAATACCAAGTACTTCGTGCCTCGGAAAGTACGTTAAGCCGTTAGTCCCGGGTGTCTTTCGTGGGTCTCTTGACAGTCGTTACGAGTTGTCAGAAGCCTGAAAATGTGACCACCAGTCTTAGCAAGGGGTTTCGTATTACCTAGCAACTGGGTTGTGGAGGTCAGGGAGGCAGTCGCGCCATGTAAAATACTGATACGCAACTCTATCCGGTTTTTTTTTTTTTTTTTTTTTTTTTTTTTGGGTGGGAAATCATCAAATAACTTCTCCCGCTCTGGGTGGAGCAGGAGGGCGTGTCAGACTTTTACTGACTAAAACCCACCCGTGTTCCTTCAGTAGCCCTTAAGCCAGGGGCTGTGGTGTCTCTTTCGAACAAACCCGCACCCCTGGCAGGCATCGACCCTTGCGGGTCCCATCGCTTTTTGTGCTGACATCTCTTTGAGGCGCGCGTGGAACACAACGCGCCTCGACTTGGGCTTGGTCCTTACCGGACAGCGAGCTACCCATTACTCGCCGTCCGCAAGCCCATGCCTACGGTGGCCGGAAATCGGCCTGGGATTCCCGACGCCCAGGGCGTCTCCGTATCCTGCGGCGGCTGGGGTCGCGAGGGCGCATATGCTGCCTCTCCCTCACGTGCGCCGCCTCCCTCTTCGCGAGCATCACTGCTTCGCTGAAGGAGGTGACGGCTCCCCATGCCCTCTCGCTCCGTACCATGGCCTGGACCAGGGCCGGACGCGAGAGATCGCCGCCGCCGATCGCCTCCACGAGGACACGGCGGTGCTCCGCCCAAGCAGGGCAGACCGCCACCGTGTGCTCCACCGTGTCCTCAGGGCGATCTTCGCAGTGGAAACACCCGGGCGTTTCCTCCCGCCCTATCCGAAACAGGAACCTCCCGAAACAACCGTGTCCGGTGAGGACCTGCGTCAGGCGGAAGGTGAGGACGCCATGCCGCCTCTCAAACCACTCCTCAAAGAGGGGACTTACCGCCGCAATCGTGGCGTGCCCAAACTCTATCCGGTTAGACTGGAAATCGACCGAAACATAATTGCTAGACAGATTGAGATTGATTGTCTACAGCTTTAACAGCACTATCAATAGCATATTAAAGAAAAATAATACGCCTTTAGTAATCATCATCGGTAATAATACGAAAATTGCGTACTTTTGTTATTTTGAGTTGCGTTTTAAGCTTGGGTATACCATAGTTGCAATTCTTTGTGATTGGAACAAACATCATCATCATCATCAGCCTATAATATTCCCACTGCTGGGACACAGGCCTCCTCTCGGTGAGAGGGAGTGGGCCGTAATCCACCACGCGGGCCCAGTGCGGATTGGTAGATGTCACATGTCTTCGATTTTTTTTTGTTCTAGCACATGCCGGTTTCCTCACGATGTTTTCCTTCACCGTTTTGAGAGCTGTGGTGATGAAATAATTTACACAAAGTAATGCGCCTGTCTGGGTTCGAATTCACGACCTACAACTCGTAAGTCGCGGCCGTTACCACTTGGCCACCACTTGGATCAAACATACGATTATTATATCAATCCATTTGTTATGTCATGATAAGAATTGAAGCGATAGAATAGCAGCTCTGTTACTAGAAGTTACGAAAGTTTACCTATGATCCTTCTTTCATCACTCTAAGTATACGTACTGTACAAAATGTTGACATTCTTCTCTTCATAATCCCATAAAATGCGACATAACTGAGGACACTTCCACACGCGATGTTAATGCTAACCTTGACATCAACCCCGGAACTTTGCGTGCAAGTTAACGACTGAGGCACTGGAGTTTACTAAGGATAATAATTTTTCACGCTTATTTGAGTTTTCACTGTTGACCTAATGGGAATCTGCCACAGTGTAGTGTTGTGCAGTAGGGCAGCTTTGTAGTTTTTCTTGTGGTTTTTAGTTTTCTTTTCCGATCGTTTCTTTAGACTGTGTTTCCCTAGTCCCTACTGCATGCCACTGCGCAATTTGATCCTTTAACTTAATTCTGACCTAAGGGAATTACGAATGCCCCAAATTAAGTTTTCACCATCGATGCACCGCCATTGGAGAACGCCATTGGATACGACCCCCATGGGAAATCATGGGGGAGTCTATTTTTAGTTAAGATACGGTTTTTATCGTAATTCGTGTCGTCTTTCGTGAATAAATCTTACGCTTTTTGCCAAATTAGACACGAAACGAACTATTTTTAGACTAATCTACTATTGTTATTGAATGTTTTCGTTTAAAATGTCAAATCATCTTGAACTACTATACATTATGAGGCAATAAATAGTTTAGAAGAATATAGATCATCAATTTCCGTTTTTAGAATGTAACAAATAATGCTTTTTCGGAAGGTTTTCATAGTATCAATTACTTTTAATCTTCTAACAACCCACCCAACAGGAAGACATTCAATATGGGTGGACTTTTTACCTCCGGGGATTATTTTTAAGAAAAAAGTGATGATATTTATCTTAGAAAGATATTCTCCAACAATAGGAAGCTATATTTAAGCTTTTACCTATAATTGGCATATATATTAGAATATAACCGTATGACTTGCTATTTCTATGTATATGTATGTGCTGTGGGTGAACCTTTAAATAAATAAATATATCTTTACATAAGAACATTATTTAATCCCAAACTACTATAAACCCAGCATATCTTGACCTACTGTAGCTTCAGTTATGTTCAGTGGTCACATCAAATCCACATTATGTCGCCGTAATAATCTCATATGGCTTTGTTCAGTGTCTGTGAAATAATGGTCTCTTATTGGACCCTTACATATCTTTACATTTCCCAAGGTATCTGGATAATTTGATGCTTCATGACCTTGCAAATGACACTTTCATAAGGAAAAAAAGTAATTGGATTCCGTCACAATAAGAACCTTGAAATTCAGCCCAGTTTATTATTTATAAGTCCTTTTTTGAGGGAATTTGAAAAGCTTTCGACTAAAATTTTCTTGGAAGAACATAATTAACTTTTTCTTGAATTTATTTCGATTGATTGAATTTAAATTAAGAACAGACATCACACCTTTCTTTCTGATCTGGTATATAGCTATAAATTGTCTTCAACACTTATGACAACCATTTAGAAGTAGGTACACTGCTGGGACACAGGCCTCCTCTCAAAGATAGAAATTACAGCCCCTCACACACAGCTCTCTGAGTGGGTTGTAATCTACCTCGCGAGCCCAGTGCAGTTTGGTTTCAAAACCATTTAAAAGTGGTCACATGTAATTTATACTCTCCATAAAATTATAACCCTAAACACCACACGAAACCAATTAGACCCAACATCACCACAACTTCTGACATTGGTCATCTCCATAAATACTTTCAAATAGGTGGCATACTAAATTTAACCTTAATTTATGACCAGATATGTAGAACGTGATCAATAAACTCAGACCGAGAAATTCCGAGCATTAACGTCCAATGTCCCGCTGCTGTGGGGACGTGGGGAAAGTCGCAGTTGGGTTAGGCACTCTTGGAAATGAGGTGTTAAAGCTTTATGGGGCCATCGGGAGTTCTTCCGTGGTTTGTGGTCCGTGTTATAGATAGACAAGCTGAACGGATAATTATGTTTTGAAACATATTTCGGTATTTCGATTGATGTTTCTTTGTGAAGTGTCGTGTAGTAACTGCTTGGAATCTGATATATTTTTTTGGTCTGTTTTGCTTCATAATTGTGTTTAAAAATCTTTCGTCACCTTCATATTCTTTCAAGATTATGTTTCTTTCTTTATTTATTTATAGGTTACACAGTAGTCGTGTAGTTAAAACTTTGCTTTACACACCCGTTTTCACGGTTTTTCTATGAGAATGGATCAAACAAAATTAATGTTATTAGTTAGTTATTTCTTGAGGGTCTCGTGAGTCGTGACTAAGTAATAACAGTCACACTGGTCGCTCCATTAGGTTAAACTACGCTTGCCAGGGTTGGTCTTTGGATGGGTGACCGTCTTTACTTATCGAGACTTCTCCGTGCCTCGAAAACCACGTTGAGCCGTTGGTCCCGGCTGTCATACGTGGATCTTTGGCAGTCGTTAAGGGTCGTCAGAAGCGCAAAAACCTGACAACCAGTCTTACCAAGGGGTATCATGTTACCCAGTAACTGGGTTGTGGAGGTCAAATAGGCAGTCACTCCGTGTAAAATACTGGTATTCATCTGTATCCGGTTAGACTGGAAGCTGACCCCAATATACATAGTTGGGAAAAGGCTAAGCTTATTGAGTTAGTTCTCTCTTGTAAATATTTAGGTTCATCTAGCTTCGTATGAAACTACGTATACACAAAAGCATTTTCTAAGTAAGTAGGCTTTCGTCGAAAAACATCGTTCATTATCTTTTTCTTCCAATTCATCAATATAGGGTGACTGGTAATTACACTTACAACATTTATGTTCGCATAACTCTTCAAAATGTAGGGAACAACAGATTTTTTTTTCGCGATTTCGGGTTTGGTCCTATAGTAAAAGTTGTTCATAATGATGAGTACAATCATGTGTTCAAATGTCGGTCACTAATTACCAGTCACCCTATATTGGCCTAATGGTCATTGCTTAATGCTAATGGGACAAAATTAGCAATTTGTTAGTCTGCAAGGATGTTTTATTGCAAAAACGACATTTTAAAGTTTGGGTTTTGAATATTTATTGCATTGTCTCGATGTGAATGTAAAGCAGAAAGAAAATGTTTAAATCTCAGTCTGTATTTTTAAGATGGTAACTTCGACAACCCAATTTTAGGCTAGTTCAAGTGACAGTTTCTAGATCTGCACCCTAATTGCCACTATTGCCATACTGTCAATTAGAATCTGAATAATTCAGATGGATATTGCTACTCCATTGCTACAAATGTTCGAAAAATGTGCCTGCTCAACAACGTAAATTACGCAATGAATGTTCTTGAACTATCAAAATAGAAGCCATTCCTACTGTTAGGTTACGCAATTACCCCCCAGATGGTAAGAGAGCTTAGTGATCATCATTATCATCATTAGTAGCTTTATTCCATCCACTGCTGAACATAGGTCTCCTGAATTTTAGTCTTAACTAGGTCTAACCCTGGGATCTTAGGGCGGAGCATCGGCGTGTCCTCGTGGAGGCAATCGGCGGCGGTGATCTCTCGCGTCCGGCCCTGGTCCAGGCCATGGTTCGGAGCGAGAGTGCACGGGTAGCAGTCACCTCCTTCTGCGAAGCAGTAATCCTCGAGAAGAGGGAGCCGGCGCACGTGAGGGAGAGGCAGTATATGCGCCCTCACGGCCCTAGTCGCCGCAGGAAACGCCTTGGGCGTCGTGAATCCCAGGCTGATTTTGGCCACCGTAGGCATGGGCTTTCGGATGTGTTCCACGCGCGCCGCAAAGAGACGTCAGCATCCACTGGTGGGGTCCGCAAAGGCCGACGCCTACCAGGGGTGCGGGTTGTTGGAAAGAGATACCGCCGCCTCTGGCACAAAGGCAACTGAAGGAACACGGGTGGGTTTTAGTCAGTATAAGTCTGACACGCCCTCCTGCTCCACACAGAACGGGAGAAGTTATTTGATGATTTCCCATATTCAGAAAAACAAAAACAAACCCGGGGTCTTCAAATAAAAGAGCTTCTTGAAACCCATCATCATTCTCATGATTCTCTTGCCCCCATTTTTTTTTGGGTCAGCGCAACAGGTTGCTTACTTCTTTTAGTCATCTCGGTAGTCATCCCTTTTCTAACCATATCACCATTCACACAGCCATCCATTGTTTCTTTTATCTTCCGATACTCTTATAGCCAGCCATGCAAATTCAAACTCAAAACTTTCCTCATGACATTTTTCTAAATCCTCTTAAACCCAACCTAGAGAATATTCTCTACGTTGGCTTTTCGCAGAGATCGTTTTTGTACTACCTTTATCTTTTCTAGAACCCACATTATGTACTGGTACCTAAAGGGAGAAAGGTATCTCCGATGTTAATTCGACCGCCTTTATAAAGGCAACTGCGAGTACATTTCGCAAGTATTTACGCACGCGCGATATTATTTCCTTATACTATTTAATAAATATAGTAGAGACAGAACACGTTTCGCTTTAGGATTTGTTCACAACTGTGGGGTATTTTAATGGTTTATTGATTTATGGATAAGTTGCATGGCTAGTGCGTTTGGTACTTTTGGGATTGTTCTAAATGGAAAATTACGAAGTAGTGAAAGAGTGCAATGACTGCACTATTTGCCCTACTGTATTTCCACTGTTATTCAATTCTACATAAGCTTTTGGTTGGCCTCCAGTAAAAACTTTGAAACGGAGTTCTTGCAGGCGTGGTTGTGTTAGGAGTCTTGCTGTAAAATAACAGGGCCTGAATTCACTTTCACCACTCAACGATTCCTAGCTCGTAACCACGTCAATCACACATGAAATTTGCCAATATCCAGAATATGACATTTCGATTCCTTACCTTACATTGGTTTCTAAAAAGCACGATATTGACGTAGTTTGGACATAGTAAGATTCTGCGGGGAATCATTATAACCGTACAGAATTGGGGCCCAGGGCGGCGGCAGGACAAAGGCCGTTTACCAAAAAGGCATGAGCAATGATCAACACATACTTGGAACGGGTTAGAGATTTCAGACTTATATTAATTGTCAGTCATGGTTAGCTCACTATGTTTTCCTCCACCGAAGATGTCAGAGATGTCCAATAAAAACTTAGAAAGAAACAACATTTTATTCTTTACTGACATGTTGCTGACCTATTTTCTCTTTTCTCACCACAAACATACGTCTGTATGAAAACGTTATAGTATTTTTCTTTGTCATATTTACTTTGTTCATCGTTTCTTACTTCTTTACCAATACTTGCTTCATCTTTCACAAACTCAAGCACTACAACATGTTTAAGTTTATCTCAAGTTCTTTCACTTGTGTCCTCAGCCCTACAAGTACGTAAAAGTACGTACAAGTGTACCAACCGTAATATATTATCTGGGCTAGTCGTACGGCCTCGCGGGATATCGGATACCGATCGATATGTTTTGTAACTTTCGGCACTGCCTGTCCGCGTATCAAATTCTTAATTAAAGGTTTTAAATTAGATATATATTTCTTTGAATGGTGCTGTTGAATGGTTTGAAGTAAATGAATTGAATTGACGTCTTTATGGAGTTCATGTTCAATCTATATATATAAAAGGAGAAACTGACTGACTGATCAATCAACGCACAGCCGAAACAACTAGGACTAGGAACGTGAAATTTTGTACACGGCTTCCTTTTATAATGTAGGGGAGCACTAAGAAGGGGTTTTTGGAAATTCGACCTATAAGGGGGTGAAAAGGGGGGTTTTTGTTTGTATGAAAAATCTTATTCCTTGAGTTAATAAACTTGAAACATGGCACAAATACTTATCTAAGTAAATTATAAAGTTGGTTATTTATTGTTTTTCTAAACTACCCCCTAAAGGGCGATTGAATATAATAAATAGAATTTTAACGCGCTGTCTGATTAACTCGAAACTCAGTAAGTATTTCTACCTAAAACCAAAAATAAAGAATAACGTGTATCAGGGTTTTTCGAAAATCTACCCCTACAGGCATAAAATTTGCACACATATAGATTATAACCTAGATTAACACATAGGATACTTTTTATCCCGCCGGTACGTTCCCGCGGGATAATTTCCGACTTCCACGGGGACGAACCCGCGGGCGATAGCTAGTAATGAATAAAAACTTTTTCAGTTCAAAAGGTATAATTTTATTTAAAAAAAAAAAAAACAGATTACACACTGGCCTGTGTCGTGGAGCCAGTATTTTCCCAAGTACGGCAAACACTTTCATTTATTTAGGTGAAGGTATTAATTTAAAAAATAGAAACAAAATAACAAATTATGATTTAAAAGCTTAAGCAAAATGTAGTGAAGCTAACTTACTAAAATTATTATGATGTAGAAAAACGGTTTCACGACAAGACGATTAGGTGCTTTTGGGTGTGAGTGTGTGTACAATTGTACACCCCGTATTTGGTGAAAATGGGTGGGTTGGGTTGGTTTCTTTCGCTATCTCGACCATGCTAAATTACAAGTAATCATTGAGGTAATATGTACTTAACAAGTAACATTGTTTTTTTATAGTTTTATCCAACAATACGTATAATACACGCTGAAATTTTAATGGTTGTTTTCCCGCGGCAGAACAACTAGCCATAAGGAGTCCCTTCGAACCATAGAGTAAAAGTAAAAAAAAAAAATGTTTTTTGTTTTGAAATGATTAAAAAATATTCATCAACTCGAAAGCGTGAGAATCAATAGTAACACTGGAGGTAACTTGTAGGTATTACTCGAAATGCACGCGCCGCCGCACCGCCGCGCCGACAAAGGAACAATGATGCATAAATGTTCAAAGCAAAATAAACTCTCGCATGTGGTACTTAGTCATAAATTAGTTTTCACGCAACAACACAAAACACAGCCGCGGCGCCGACAAAGAAAAGACCGATTTATAAATTTTCAAAGTAAAATAAGCTCTCGCGTGTAATGATACGGCATAAACTACAAACTAACAACAATTACAAACCAAGCAGCGCGCCGGCTTCCCATTGAGCGGGATGGCGCGCGGCGCCGGCGGCGGCGCACTTAGTTTTCCCGCGAATGTCGTACGTGAAACACGCGTTATCAGTGGAATGGATCGCCATTACAATTATTGCAATTTGGAGTACGTCGCTATGGTGCATCTGTACGCTAGGGCTGATTATGACACCCTTGATGCCCGTCGACTTTACGCGGAGCTGCCACACTTGGAGTCGCTTCGTCTTCGCCATCGGCCCGGACGATCGTACCAGCGACACAGCGGCTACTTGACGATCATGAGCAGTTCCGGACATCAGCAGTTGCACAGGGCAGAGGTCGATCGGCCGTTATTTCGCCAGAGCTCGACGAATAGATCATCGAGTACTTCGAACGGGATCCTCGGCGAAGTACACGTAAGGCTGCGGTTTGGCGTAAGCCAATACTACGTCTGGAAACTACTCAACTCTGAAGGACTTCATCCTTATGATTATCGCAGAGTTCATGCCCTCCATGAAAACGACGCGCAGAACAGAATTACTTTTTGTCAGTGGTTAATCGACAGTCAAAATGCGAACATTTTGTGGACAGATGAAGGAACTTTTACGCGAGTTAGACTCGAACATTTTTGGGCGTTAAATAACCCACATGTTATTCGCGAGTGTGCGCATTAAGAGCGTTTTAGTGATAATGTGCGGGCCGGCTAATTAATGGCCACCTCATTTCAATATCGTAAGAAGTGACAGACACCTTATTAAAATTGAAAGGCAATCAATTAAAACGTGCTCCATTGTGAATTCAACGTAGTGGCTTGCAGTTGCACTGCTTGCACTACGAACAATTACTCCGTTACCATGAAGTGTAAGTACCTACTCGTACTTTTGTAAATTGTGAACATTTAAAAGTAGGTAGTCAAATTAATTAAAATTATTGTAAATAAGTTGATTCAAATTTTGAAAGACGCCTCAAACTTTTTTAGGTATCTAAGTCCGAAAATTATGATAAACTTGTTTTTATTAATTATTTTTTTTGTTAATTTCTTGTTCAGTAAATTGCAGCTAAAAAGTATTTATGACGGTCCTAAGCTCGTAAAAGTATGAAGGGAAAATTTGAATAGCTTGTTGGGTACAGCTTATTATCAAGAATACGATCAGCTGATCGAAACGCACGCGGGTCAACGGCCGCGCGGCCGCTCGGCGGCGGCGCCCGGCTTGCGCAGAGCGTAGGTATCGGAACTATTGGATCGTGGTCGCTTTCGAGTTTTGTTTTTCACAATGGTTAATCTGCCATTTTTTGTTTCTAATATTTTATTTGTCTATGAAACTATTGTATTACCAAGACAAAACCATTTCGCTGCGGGAAAACAACCATTTAAATTTCACCGTGTATACTGGACGTAACAATTAACAATTCAATTTTTATTGAAATAACTCAGATCCCGGCTTAAATTCCTTGCTGATTATCTTGCGATAATTTCAAGCCCAGTCTTTAGCTCCCATCTCCTCCACTTACAAAGTTTTCCATATCTTATTTTCATTAACCTACCTGTTGATGCTTTAACCCTATTTCTGCCTAGTGTTAAGCTTTGACCTTTCGCTTAGTTAGAGATACGGATGCCATTAGTGTGTAATCTATTCGGAATTCAATTCAGCTTTTAATGGCCGCCGAGTCGTAAAGAAAAACGATTGTAAAAATGTGGCGGTTGAGTGACTCTCGTAAGATTATCCGGACACTAAAACCCATTCAATTGTGATGTTTTTACGTCCATCGTTTATGGTCGAATTTACGTGAAATCCTCTGAATCACTACATGGAAGAAATATGTCATCATCATCATCATCATCATTTCAGCCGAAAGACGTCCACTGCTGGACATAGGCCTCCCCCAAAAGGGGTTATGCCACGCTTGGCAAGCGGGTTGGCGATCGCAGTATGGTGGTAAAATGCATAGAGTCGCCTTCTACAACACCCACGGGAAGAAACGGGATGGTGCTATTCTTTTACTTCCGGCACCACAAGGAAGAAATATGTAAAACACCAAAACCAAGAAAACTTTCTGAAAAAACCCAAACGGTATAAATAATGATATATTGATAAACACGACATAGCAGACTGAGAAGTAGTGTCCCAGTGGTATCGGGCCCGATTTACAGTCGTGGGTTCGAACCCAGGTAGACCCCCGGAATCCCAGGCTGATTCCCGGCAGCCGTAGGTGCGGGCTTGCGGACTGCGAGTAATGACCAAGCCCGGGTCGATGGCACGTTGTGTTCCATGCGCGCCTCAATGAGATGTCAGTTTCAATTGGTGGGGTCCGCAAGGGCCGATGCCTACCAGGGGTGCGGGTTGTTCGCAAGAGCTACCGTGGCCCCTGGCACACAGGCAACTGTAGGAACATGGGTGGGCTTTAGTTCGTAAAAGTCTGAAAAGCCCTCCTGCTCCACCCAAAGCGGGATGATTATTTGATGATTTCCCACCCAAAAAAAAAGATAGGCCCTTCACTTTATGTGAATAATTTCGTCACCACTGCTCTCAAAACGGTGAAGAACATCTTGAGAAAACTGACATGACCTAGAAACAAAAATTCGAAGACATGTGACATCTGCTAACCCGCACTGGGCCCGCGTGGTGGATTATAGCCCACTCCCTTTCGAAGACAGGAGGCTTGTTTCCCAGCAGTGGGAATATAATAGGCTGATTAAACACGACACCAAGTTCCATTTAGTCACTGCACATTCTCTCCAAGATAAATTGCCCCGTCTGCTATTAAAATAGATTTCTATTAACTGGCTCCGAATTTCCTCGAATTGCCCCAACAGTTACACTTAAGCTGATAACGGACTAGCGAAACAGGCTGCCTTCGCAGTGATGTAACATACGCATCGAATAGAAGTCAATCAAAGAGTAATGAAGGAATGGAGTTGTTATTTTGACCTCGAGTTGAAAGAGTCATACATAAAAGGCAAGTACATAATTAAAAGGTCTACAAAGCATATTTACGTGGATCATATTTTACTAAGACTTCACAATTTCAAAGAGATTGCTATAGCCGTGTCTTAAGAGTCAGGGTTAATATTTTTGATAATATAGCTTTTTGTACATACCCTTTAAGTTTTAAATAAACAATTATGCAGCATTTTGGTATTTCTAGCAATTGCTCCACCTGTGTCTACACATTTTTCTGGATAAATAAACATTATTAAAATAGGTTGCAATATCTGAATACAGCGATGTCTTATAAATTATCTATCGTGTGACGTTTTACGAACACTTGCATTGTCCAACTCGGGTCAAGATATAAACATTTTCGCCTTAGGCACTCCATTCCTTCCTTACTCCGTGGTACAGCCATCGAATTGACTAACACGTCTAGCTTATAGCCTGTCTAATATGTCCCCTATATCTCCCTTATTCTAAACTGGTATGCGGAATGTAGACTAACAGAAAGGCATGCACTCAATCGTATGCAAATCTGCCAGGACGTGTTAATTGAGCCTATTTGAGAAATGGTGACAGCACTGGTGACCCAGTGGTAACGGCTGCGACTTACTAGTTGTAGATCATGGTCTCGAAGCCTGCCAGGCGCTTTACGTTGTGCAAATTATTTCATGACCACTGCCCTCAAAACGGTGAAAGAAAACATCGTGAGAAAACCCGCAAGTCCTAGAGCTAAAAGTTCCAAGACGTGTGACATCTACCAACCCACACTGGGCCCGCGTGGTGGATAAGGGCCACTTCCTCTCACAGAGAGGAGGACTGTGTCCCAGCAGTGGGATCATTTTAGGCTGGTTATACTATTTGAGAAATTATTTATCCCGTTTTTTTTTTGGATGAGTTATCATCAAATTACTTCTCCCGCTCTGGGTGGAGCAGGAGAGCGTGTCAGATTTTTACTGACTAAAACCCACCCGTGTTCCTTCAGTAGCCTGTGTGCCAGGGGCGGCGGTATCTCTGTCGAACAAACCCGCACCCCTGGCAGATTATTTATCCCGTGACGAATGAAATTGAAAACTTCTCTTTCGATTTTAAGTGCCTTTGATTTTATTTCAAAGCTGATAAAGACTGGGTTAAAACCGAAACATTTTAACTTTTAGCTGTTTTGTCTTTTCTATCTAGTCTCAGTAAATTGGATAGAAAGGTTAGCACTGAATTTTTAAGATCTTAATCTTTTCAAGTCTTGGTTCTTACGCGCCGCGCCGTTTGGGATTTGGCACTGTTTGAGATCACATTGTGTTACAAGATGGCAGACAACGATTATATGAGGAATGGCCATAATGTAGTCATCTACTTGTCGTAGATACTTTCTGGCAAAGTGAATAATGATGATGACTATAGTGATTAAGATGGATGATCTTCATTTATCCCTACTCGTAGATTTACCTAATAGGGTATTCACCAATTTAATAAATAAATAAAAAAAAAACAAGATTGGGACGATATGTTTAACGAGAGGCACCGCACACCAGTAACATCACTTTTATCAAGTAAAAATCTTGTTAGTCATAAACTCGAAATTAGTCTACTTTAGTTTACACAAAGTTGACGTCACGTGTGGTCACGTTATAAAAAGTCATCGTAAGCGTAAGGAGCGTTTTGGCGGTAAATTCAAAACAACGAAAAATACATTTGATTTTAATAGGTTTAGTTGAGAAAATGGATATAAATCAATTTACTTTTATTTTTCTGTTACATATTTCGTTCCAATCTCGAAAGAAAGTTTTTAATAAATTGGAAAATACCCTATTAAGTGTGCTAGAACTTTGGAATAACAACAGTTTGTGCATATATTTCACTTTGCGTGTTTATTCTGTCTTTATTGTTTTCTTCTATCTGCCCTGATCTTGTTGTTTATTGACGACTGAGAAACCCAAATTCTTTAATTCATAAAATGTTTCAACGAAAGGCTTTACCGGTAATAGTATTTACTTACTCGTAGATCTTATTTTATCTTAACTTTACAAAAAAGTACTTCATCGTTTCTCACAAAATAACACATTATGATACCGAAATCAAGTGCATCATTACAAAACCTGCACCCTGATTGCGTAACACACTACCAATCAGAATCTGAAGCTTTTTGAAGGATTTTGCTAATCCATCCATTACTTCATATGTTCGAAAAAATTGTCTGCTCGAGAACGTAAATAACGCAATGAATGTTGTTGAACTGCCAAAATGAAACCCATTGCTACTGCTGCAGACCTAGACAAAACACATTTCTGTTAGCGTTCACGCCAAACGCTACGCCAGAATGTATGGGAATGACATTACCTGCGGAAAGGACACCATATAAACTTTCCGCAGGTAATGTCATTTCCATACATTTTAGCGTAGCGTGTGGCGTGAACGCTACGTTATTTTGTCTCTATGCCCAGTCTGTTACGCATTTACGTCTCTGGCACAAATTTCTCAGGTTCTGCCGGAGTCCTCAATGAATGAATTTACTATAACCAGCATAGTGGGGAATTGGAATGAATGGACGGCGTGCCTCGAATATTGGGTCGGCGCCAGGCAGACTTTCAGGGCAACCTTGGCTTTGAATGCAGTTCATTACGTTGTTAATTGGTGATTTGTCTGAGTATTTGAGTGTAGAGACTATATTGGAGTGTTAATTTAATGGTGGAGATACATTTAAACTTTTTGTACACCAAAATTGTAATACAACTCATAAACAATGTTGCTATAGTTACAATGGCGGACTTATTGCTGATAACGATATCTACCAGGCAACCTTTGGATGGATAGAGAGAGTCATTGAATGAACTTAAATAAAACAGAAGAAAGAAATAGATGAAAGCTTCATCATTTACCGAAAATAACCAATTAACTACCTACAATAATGCTGGTTATGGTCGTCTTTTGATCGGTCGGTTGTTGTGGTTATTTCAAGAATTCATGTTTAAAAATAAAGGTGAAGGGTTTGTTTTTTATTAGCCTGGTAGATACAGAATAAATGATCAATAACCCCTATGTTAGGAAAACCTGTGTTACAGGGGTCATCTATCCGTCCATTATGGATATTATTATAATAGTTACATACAAATTAGTAATGTGCACTTTACAAACAAATCAAATAAAAATAAACTAGACTAATAAAATAAATTTGGAGGATAAGAAGCTGGGAAAAAGTTAAAGGAGTTAAAATTAATTAATAACAATGAAAAGGGAGTTTCTATTTGAGTGCCGAGTGTGAGTTAGTCTGAATGTAGTTGAGTTTGTGCGAGTGTAGAGTGAATGTGTGAGTGTAGATGTGTCTGGGTGAGTGTAGGTGTGTATGTGCGAGTGGCTGCCTGATTTGATTTTGTAGGTTCTGATAAGTTATAACAATAAAGTCTCATGGTACCTATTCATTAATATTGGAACGACGAAAATGTTTTCGTGATAAAAGGTCATCCCAGAATCAAAATCATGAATTGTCCTGATAATGGGGACCCAAGCCACGTGCTTGCTATCAGTCAGCTAGTATTCTGTATACTCACATAAAAGGTTTCAAATTCAAAAGGTGAGATGGTGAAATGCTTCGTTTCTCAAATGTCACATTGAATGTTTCCATTCATTCACATTACAGGGTACATGGGTGAGCATTCAAGTAGATGTTAAAAGTACGGAAGCCGAAAAGCTACCAAAACAATTGCCACTGTTTGCAACAAGTGGCGTCGTGCCAAAAATGAATGGGTCTTACGCTCTCTTCACCTCAAAATTAACTTCTAAGTCAGTACCTTAAAGTCTATGTTACAGTAATTGAGGGAGTGGTTTATGTTACGTTGTGTAATGGGAGGTAAGAGTGTGACTGTTTTCAAAATGACAACGAACTCATTTTGGCTAGTCAAAGAAAGATAAAAGAGTATTTTTAGTTTTATTAAGCTTTACAAATTGTTCGTGCGATTTACCTAACGAGGATGTAAGGATTGTGTCATAATTATGTTACCTTCGCTTTTGCATAAAGAAAGTAGAGAGATTGATTTTATTATATTCATGTAAACTGCCATTTCCATGGCAAATTCTTACCTTGAGGAAAAGTTTTTCAGTGATTGAGATTTTCATAGAGATTCGGACTTTGGCTTGCGTCGTTGATCTAGTGGTCGCAACCGCTACTGTCGAGCATGACGTCCTGGGTTCAATTCCCAGGTCGGGCACAGTGTTATTGGCTTTAGCTATCTGGGATTTTACACTAGCAGCTCGGAGCCTGCTTTGTGCCCGGTTGATGGCAATAGGCTCGCCCCCTATACCATGGGACTCAAACCTAACTAGCGAAATATGGGTGTACCCTTTGAGAAGACAAGGTGGGATGTTAAGTTATGTATGTTTATAAAGTTACATCAGATGGTCAATTCTCGTAATTAAAAACATTAACACAAAATCTAGTCGCAGTGTCATCTCGGCGACAAAAAAAATGTCAAA
Organism: Polymixis flavicincta; assembly: GCA_949987655.1. Classification (NCBI taxonomy): domain Eukaryota; kingdom Metazoa; phylum Arthropoda; class Insecta; order Lepidoptera; family Noctuidae; genus Polymixis; species Polymixis flavicincta. Next base: position 23,834,430 of record OX465177.1, read on the forward strand.
AACTTGTCAAAAATATATGGAAACTCGAGGTATTTTTGACAGATTGACTCTGAGATCAGACTGTGAACGTTCTTAATATTACGAGAATTACCCCTCAGGTGTTTTATTTATTAATAGGTACTCATACGATTGCAACTCTAGTCCAATTTTTAAACTGTCCTCTTTTTGCTAGTAATCAGTTGCAATGTAACAGAAACAGTCCCGATAAACCTATTTCTACCAACAAAACAATAATCCCAACAAACTGTACGAAAAACAATCCCAATCACCGTATAGCCAATCAACAGTCCATAAAGTCACGGCAAAACATTGTTTCAATAGACACGAATAGGGAAAACAAGAAACATCCATAACTTTTCATTTTCACGGATCGTCGGCCTCGAGGCGGCCCGACCGAGTTGGATAGAAGTTTTTTTTTTTTTTTCAGTCAATACGGATTTTTCATTACGTCTGCTAGGATTTGCACGTAGCCGTGAATATTGAAGTGCAGATGCTATTTGACAGGTTCGCTTTTTGTTGGGTTGTTTGTGTGCTCGTAGGATAGACTTTTGATTTGATTGTGTTTGTCTAGTTTAGAAAATTGTTGTTATTGTTTTAATTTGTGTTGAGGGGAAATTAACGTAGCCAACTTGACGAGCCCTTTGCTGACTTCTAAACAATTATCCCCCCCAGGGTTGCATTTGCGTAACATAACAGTAGAAATGGCTTTAAGTTTGACAGTTCAATCACATTCATTGCGTTAAATTCCGTACATATGAACATATACGTGCGTTCATATGAATCCATAACTCTCAAAATTATTCAAATTTTGATTAATACTAGTAATTAGTGTACTGTATTGATATCTAACGTTGTAAACGAAAATAGACAGATTTTCAATAAAATTCTGTTGAATTTTTTGCTCTTTTCATTTAAAATCTTTTGTACACTGTCATTGACGTTAAAAGGAAAAGTGTTTATTTTTATTTTTCTATGAAAGCTTTTGACTGAAACATGAAGCCTAAATCGTTGGAGAATTCCGAAGTTCATGTGCGATGTAATCATGTAACTGGGCACAGATACCCGTTGCACTCTTCTAGCCCTAGGGTCGTGGGTTTGTGGGACAAATCGAAAATGCCATCAAAGCTTTACGAGCTACAAAGTGCCTTTTCCCAAGAACATGGGATATCTATCCTTTAAAAACATAACCCACACAAATGAAAACGTTCCACTGATCTTCCAATAACTCAAGGTTCACCCCAACACCAATAAGAAAGCCATAATGCAACAAGTGGTAACCCTAGCTACTGATACAGAGAAGCCAGAAGGATCACTTCTGACAACATTAGCATTCTCTTCTCTATGTGCTTTTATTCCAAGTTATTTGGGATTGGAGTCTTTTCCTTCATACCGTACTTGTCTAATTGTCTATTAGCCATCATTTCAGTACTCATTTCACTTCTGAAAACAATCTAATCATGTTAATTACTGAGGGACAAATTCAAAATTCAAATCAAACTTTAATTTTATTTTTTTAATTTTATTTTATAACATTTATTTGATTTAATTAAATTTGATTTATTTCTTTTCTTTTATTATATTCTTTTTTTTATTTGATCTTATTTATTTCATGTGATTTATTTTATAAGATGTTCATTAATTTATGTTTGGCAATGGATGTTATTTACAAATAAATTAATTTGTATTTTATTATATTAATAACATTAATTGACAATCGAATTGAATTTAGAAACACCGTCAGTAAAATGCGTCAGATTAATAACAATTAAAGTTATAGGTACTGGTCAATTCAAGTTAAAGACAGTATTTTTTTTAAGAATGGCCCTTGAGGCGGCAGTAAGAAACACATAAAAAAAATGCGAATCGCGAATGTTTCACTCTCCACAGTGATCATACTGATCATTTTGTATCGTTTATCATCCACTGCTCAGATTTGTGCCTACACATCCATTCAATTGGAACTTCTGCCCATATTTTCCTATTAATGGTGTAAGCTGCTGTGACCCACTTTCCGTGTCAAGGTTGCCTCCCGGAGCAACAAGTAGGGGCCTACTTACACTCCCGGTGAAAGTGTTCGTGCTAATCAAACATGGCTGTAGGTATAACTTTTATTGGGTTCGAACAATAAGTTTAGTGGGTAGCAAAAGATTATTCTAGAATGTTATTTGGTGAAAATTAATTTGTTTTTTGCCGTGGACAAGGTATATTAGTGTCACAAATAATTAATTTAATATTTGCTTTGTGTGAGAACAATCTGTGAATGCACTTACGGTATTGAAGAAATCTTATATTGTGACGTTTCTTAACAGATTTTTAAAAGATCTAGCTTAGAAGTTTTGAACTTGCCAATCGAGAAAAACCTTAACCCTGAATGTTGTTGACCCATTGTTTACAAATGTTGGTAATAAAAAAACTGTCACAGTTCTTATTAATTACAATTGAATCGCGGTTAGTTTTTAATCGCGGTTTCTTTGGGAAATGACTATTTGTCATGCGAAGAATTGACTAGGTAGGTAGTTTCCGAGTTCTAAGTTATTACTCATTTATAGTGACCTTTTATCATTTACTAACAGATGGCTTCTTTGATCAATTGTCGTAAAAGTTACTGTTAAGCCTCTAGTTGAAGTCCTAGGTTCGATTCTTAAATGTGGGTGGTACTAAGAGATACACTTCTGGCTAACCCTCCGAGGATTAAAGGTGTGATTTTATAATGTTGATTACTAACAGATGGTTTTGTGTGTTCAAGTAATTATTTTTAATAATTTCTCAGGAACACTGAAAACTTAGAAGCCATCAGATACTATCCGAACAGTCTTAAAAATATAAAATTCTGCCTGTTTTATTAAAATATTTTAGCCAAACTAAACAAAATCTTAAAACACAAAAACATCATGTTTCCGATATCCTTAATAGCAAAATATCTTGCGTGGTCATTACATAAATGTTAAGAAAATCGAGGCTGACTATGTTTGAGGTAACGCTAAATTATCAACCTTTCTAAATTCCGTCTGATCGTATTATAATCATCCCCACTTTGAATATGATATAACACAACATGTTTTAACATAATAAAATGGATTCATTCACTAATAAAAGCATAACTTAAAACCTGTGGAGACGTACCTAATGCCTTATGAATATACATGATTTGTTGGCAATCACTCGCTAGCATACTAAAATATTCCCAAAAATAAAGATCCTTTTAAATAGGTACCACAATTTATTTTATGCTCAAGATCGACTGCTAGGAGCCACCCTGGAGGGCTCAGTCTAGTCGAATATGGGATGACAGGAGCTCTCGCAAAGGATCCACTTGCGATATGTAAGGCGGCATAGCATATGAGCTCTATGAAAAGTAGGTGAAGTCGAAAGTGTTAATATTGGCTTAGATGTAGGAGTAAAATAGTAAAAATATTCCCCTAAATAAAACAACGGGTGGGGTTCAAAATCACGAAGAACAAAACATTTCGATTTCAAACTTTTGTTTATTTTTGCACTACCATTTGATTGAGCAAGACAAACACTGTGAAAATCGAACTAAACATAGTTCTCTTCGTTATGCCGCCAAAAATCTTCACGTCTCATTCAAGAAGCTTACTCGTATCGTAGAGCATTTCGGTTCGCCCCAAATCGTAGCAGTGTGCCAATGACCCCGCGTCGCGAGGTCACTTGTTGCGGCGAAGAGCGAAAGTGGAACTGCTTGTCTGCCGTAACATTAGGTAGTGGACAGTCGAAACTGAAAGTACTACGAAAGAATATCATTTGGTTGTTTTTTTTGGAAGATTGTATTGATAGAAATCGTTTGTTTTGGTTGGTTTGTTTGAACTAGTTTATGAGCAGTTGTATTGGTTAATACCATCTTGAAGGTGCGCTTTACTTTGTGTAAATTATTCCATCACCACTGCTCTCAAAACGGTGAAGGAAAACATCGTGAGGAAACCGGCATGTCCTAGAACCAAAAAAATCGAAGACATGTGCCATGTACCACCCGCACTGGGCCCGCGTGGTGGATTATGACCCAATCCCTCTCACCGAGAGGAGGCCTGTGTCCCAGCAGTGGGAACATTATAGGCTGATGATGATGATGATGATGATCTTGAAGGTATGGAACAGGATAGGGTTAGATAGATTTCTACCTGTGACGTAATACTGAATAGGTTACGTTTTAAAATTATGAACAGGTTTGTATCAGGTCGGATCTGTAATATTCATATGGTGTTCAATATGTTATGGAGTATTCTATTCTAGGTTACAAAAGAATACATACTAAAGTATGTTAGCAAAGGCATTCTTGTAGGAGTTTAAAAAAACATTATACAAATAATTGCAGTAAATACAATATGCTTTTTACAATCTTTGATTATTGGAATTTGTTTGATTGTATTGTGCATTTAACGATCTTTTGACTGCATCAGCGAGCGAAGTTCGCGCAGCTGAAGTTTGGGCCAAAGATATTTGGTCTGTTTGCCATCGATACGCTAAGAAAAGGAATTGGAAGAAGTCATGTTATTTTTGTGATTATTTTGTACAAGATAGTCCTAAATAAATTCTATGAAGATAACAAATATTTGCAGTTTATTCAGTGCGCCATAAAACGGCGCCACGATGCGTCTCTTATAAAGGCTACCATAATGGTATAAAGACCTCCATGGAAGAACACTTCACAGATTTAAATGTCAATGCATAAAATTGTCTATGACATACGTCAGTGGGTGTTGTTTACTTTGTCTCGCCTTGTTTTATCATACAAAATGTATTAAAAGGCCTCAGTAATAGGCAGTGTTCAATATTGACTAAAGATTGTACTACCTACATTTATTGGTATGTAAATCTTTCTACATAGGTGTTTTTAATTTAGAATAACATGGACAGTGTCTTTTGATTTCGTGTCGGTAGGTATGTGGTTTGATAATGTTTGTTAAATTCTTTTGCAATTAACACGAGAACCCAATTTATTTTAAGTGTACAAAATAACCTATTCGCTCTTGACACTTTCCATAATACTGTAATTGTAACAAAGCGACATTTCATAGCCTGTGAAGCTATAATAAGGTCTTCTAAATCTTCTGATTGTAAGCTAACTTAACACTATGGAACTTTACAGGATGTCTAGGTTCTGATAATGTTTATTGCGATTCAATCAAAATATGTTATTTCACATAAACCTATTTAGGTTTATGTGAAATAACATATTTTTATTCATAAGAGAACCAAGGTAACTGACATACCCCGAAGAATTGGCGAACTTAAGTGGCCGTGGGCAGGGCACATTGCACACAGAACAGTTGGCTGATGGGGCCGAAAGGTTCTGCAGTGGCGCCCGCGTACCTGAAGGCGTAGCGTTGGAAGGCTTCTCGCAGGATGGACCGATGACCTGGTAAAAGCCGCGGAAATCAGCTGGATGCGAGAAGCACAAACCCGATTGAAGTGGCGGTGGGAGGTGGAGGCCTATGTGCAGCAGTGCTCGTCTTTTAACTGAAATGAAGAGGTATAGGAGGACAGTTGAGGCTGTCGACAAGTACCACATCACAAACCAAATTAATGCACTACCAGTTCCGTGTTGTATCCTGCCATCTAACTTTTTCATAACAGGGTATATGAAACGAAGAACATGAAACGACAGTATGGATTTTAGATTTCAGCTTCACCTGATTCAACCTTCGTGATATTTTTTCCTTATTTCTTTGATGTGTTTTTCCCATACTGTCCCTTGGACGTTGGATCCGATTATCCTTATAGCCTTCGATCAAATAAACTCGGTAGTTTTCTCCACTTCTGTTAGCTTTGTGTATAATGTGTATCTTTGAAGATTCTTCATATTAGTTCCTAAAAAGGACTTTTAGAAAGATCTCCATTTTCCCCCTCGTTTCGTAAAAGTCAACAAGATTAAGCAGTCTTCTTATCTGCTAATTAAAACAGACTGCGAACATCAATTCGCCTGCCAAGTATAATGTTCATGGAAATGTATATTTTGACCCTTTATTATGAGGACATTAGGAGGCTCATGATGTAGAATGGCTTTTTAAGTGTTAAAATGATGAACTCATCTTATGTTTTGGTATACAACTTTACTCCCTCGTTTGTACTCTTTAGAAAAACTTCGTCCTAGATACTTGCACATTCTGTACCCTGCATTAATTCATCATTTTGCAATGGATTGGACGTTTCCGTTTGGTTAAGAAGAATTTGCAAAGGAATTGACTGCGAATTGGTCCCAATTTGTCTTTGGGTCATCTTCGTGTTATTTGAGTTGGCATATTGGCTGATTTGCCAAATGTTTGCCAAATGTGGGTGTGGTTTGTTGTTATACGTTGCTGTTTATGCGCCCGTCTGTGTTTTTTTGTGTAAAACTTAGACGCTTGACCAGTTGTTACATAATTTTTGGACAGGTTATCGATGTTTAATGCGCATAAATACTATATAAAATTAGACAGGCGTATAATTTAGGTGTGGGCGTTTAATTACATATGTCAAAACTGTGATTATTTAATTAAGAGGCTGCGCTTACGCTTGCTAATACAATAACTTAGATAATTTGAACACTTAATAAAATGTCAAATTTATAATCTTCTTTTGTCCACAGGGCGCTACCAGTGATCAAGTCTCCCGTACCAGCATGTAGTAGTCAGTGAACGATAAAACCACTAAAATTTTCACTCGCGTTCTAAATAAAAACAAGATGGCCGACGTTCTCGAAATCGACCCCGTGGACGATGACCTCGGTTACGATTACGACACGACAAAGATACCCGACATCATTGCCCCGGACGAAATGATCGAATCTGGGTACCAGGAGGGGTCCGAACAAAGTTATGGGGACCGTAGGGATTCGAAGGAGTGTTTCGGGGGCGAAGGGGACTCGGACAGTGGTGTGGATGGTGTAAGCAGTGGCTGTAGTGTCGCCGATGACTGTCCCGTGGTGTCGATCAACGATGTGGTGGCGTATTACGATGACATTCGTCCGAGGAGGCGGCATGTACCTCAACTCAGCTTCTACAACGTAGACATCGAGCGACTTGCCATGGATGCTCTCGTTCAGGTTAGTTCAGCAAATTATTTTCTATTATGATATATACGATTGATTACTTGTATTACGACCGCGATAAAGCTGGTTCCAGGGATCCATAATCTAAGAGGACGTAAAAAAATATTGTTGAAGTGCCCGGAACTGTTAGTGTAACACGGAAGCAGTATTTCGTTACATAATGCCGGACGTTGTTTTTGCCAATTTATCTAGGGAAATAGGTACCATTCGTCTTAACCTGGCTATCAAAATGACCTTTATAATGAAAGTTACAAGATTAATATGCCCTTAACACTTTGATCACGGTACCACTCTTTTAACGCAATGATATAAATAAGAAGAGACAAATACATTATAATGCAGAAATTACTTCATTTGTGTATTACATATTCATTTTGTTCACATTATTCAAAAGGTTCAAGCATTTCTTCTTACCATATAAAAATACAAGTATTACTCAATCGTGTACCAGGGATGCATAGGTATGTAGCAAGCGATCTCAATGCTCACTTTAATATGCAAAGCATTTGCTCTCTCAATTAGAACGTAGCTATTTCCGTACGATCTCTTGACAATGACAGAATAAGAAATACGGAACAACGAGACTACTGGTTTTACAATATGGAAAGAAATTTCATATATTCTGTAAAAGTAATTAGATTATAGTACATTCACTAGTTGAGTTAGTAGTTTAAATGCGAAAAGACGATGAATTCTCAATTTGTGAAAAAATTGAGGTACCTAATGTATTTTATTGTATTCTAGTAAATTGCAGCTAACTTAAGGCCTTTTTTTTAAGTTTCCACTGATAAACACTAAAAATAAAAACGAAAATAGGTTGGTACAAAATACCTATTATATAAATTACGAAATAAAAAGTAAATTAAATAATTAATTAAGTCGGTTTTAGAACATCATAGTATAAACTATACATTATTTTACTTTATGAACCTGGTGTATTTTAAGGCGCTCTCGTAAGGAGCCACATTTAAAAGTCATTAACATAGAAACGGTACTATACCTAGTGTAAGAGCCAACTAATATTTTATGTATTCTCTAGGAAGTCTGGGATGTTTAAAGAAAAATGTACTGCAACTGCAAGCCTTGCGTAATATTTCGTAAGAATTTCTTTTTTTTATGTTACTCATATGATTGCATCTTTGAGGTAACTCTTTAGTATTTATCTATAAAGGAATACGCAAAAGCATGTAAGATAAAAATATACATAAAATTCACATTAACGATGTTACTAAGAAATTTAATTAGCATTGCAAAGGATATGGTTGCATATCTATTTATAAATTCGGCCTCGGCAATTTGCGATATTGCTATTTTTTTAATAAAAACTTTCTGCAGTGGAATGACCTCTTAGTATATAATTAATAATTACGTATTGAGATTTATTTTATCTTAAAATTGTCATAATTTATCGTTTAATTATAGAAATTAATACTAACATTAGCTAAAATTATATACTCTTCTCTGTTGGTTTTGCAAGTCTTATTTTCTTGTATTTTTTAAGCTGTACCAAAACCATTAACTAATTAATGGTTTTAGTACAGTTTATGAAAGGCTAATCAAAAAATTGTGACGTATAAATAACTACACCCCATGTAAATAGATTTAATATTTGAAGGAGGCAAGCTAAGCTAATGTATTGGCTTTCGTTCCGTACTATGTCGTATATTTTACCCGACTACGGCGAAGCAAAAAGGAGGCTTATAATTTTGACAGCTATGTTTATATATATGCTTATCTTTTCACCATTTCTAAACTACTTATCATAATTTAATAAATGAGATGTCATTGGAACCGTCTTCATTGTCCGCTGGACGTAAATGTGACGTCACATTAAATTGAATATGGCGCCCTCTAGAGGACATAAAGTGACGAACAAAATTTTAGTAAATATATTAGTCCCTGTCGCTTGGTAGATATTTTTAATACCTTTTCACCAATACTGACTGCAGTTTCGAATAGTCATCATTCATGTTTACACTATTGGATCCTTTAGTCATCGTTCCTGTGTATTAGGGGAAAAATATACAGTCTGTTCGTAGTTATTTCCCTGATCAATATCATTGCCCATTTCATTTGGTTATGCAAGTCATCAGAAAACTCACGAAAGGAACGAATTTTAGTGAACACTCAAACACTTTTACATTATTTTGTAGTAACAATGTGTATCAAATAAATTAACAAAACTGTCTAAACATCCTTTAAAACTTCTTTCGACAGTACAACACAGTGTAGTGAATATAACATGAAATCGTTATATAAGACAGACTTTGTAACAAAACGTATGTTTAGCTCAGTAGGATCGGTACCTTTCTCTTAATGTAGTGTGCTGTGTCGAGATGGATTATATTGGTATTACGTAACATTGTTAGCTTTTGTGCCTATAGACTGCTTCAATTGAATTTGATTGAGGAAAATGTTGGTTAAAAATATTCACTGGTTAACAAAAGTTTTGATATGTCATCGTTATTTTGACATATCCTTTCATTTTATGCTCTGTTTTGTGACAGTTCATCTTTCTTTTGTTATATCTTTCCCTGTTCTGTAGTGATTGGATTAGTTTGTTCTGTGGATTGGCCAGCATATGCTTGACGGTCGGAGATTAACTTCTGTATTGATTCCATAATACATACATTGTTTTCATACGACTCTAATGGTTTACGCGGCGCACGCCGTTACAGCTCCCAGTTGGCATATTTGGCATATATTTTTTTCCGATGTCTTCAACAATCATCGTCATACTTTAGCCAATTTACAAAAAGCTTTCCTTATAAATTACTCCGTCCATTGGTGACATTTTTTGAGTTTACCGCGATCAGACAAGACAGACAGACGCGACGGGGGTACTTCGTTTTATATTATGTAGTGATTTAAATGATCATGAACATCACAATGGTCTTTGCTTCGTCTGTGATAGCACATAGTCATCGTTCTCACAATCTGATGTAGATAATGATGTAACGTCATTTTTAGCAGTGAAAGTGACATCAAAGTTAATCCGTGTAATATCAAGTTGTGCGTCGAAAACGTGTCTTTATTTACTTACCAAAAAAAATCGAGTCAGTTCATTGAATTCCATAACACTTATGTTGTAATGTCAACTAATATTACTTGACATAAATGCTTGACATTAATTGACGCTGTGTAAATACTGCCTGTCCTTGTCATTTTCATCAGAATAAGTTATTTGAGTTATGGTGGCGTCAATCATTTCGAATATAAAACCTTTAGATTATAAAACAAAGGCAGATAGATCGCACGGAACACCAAGGGTGGAGCCAAAAAACCAAATACTAAAGCGTACTAACTCGAGTTTTGAATTAGTATTTGTTTTTTTTATTTTATCTCTCAGATAAACCATGTAAAATGTCATACATTAAACCAACAGTATCCTGAATGCTATAGCAGATAGATGGGACAGCTTAATACTGAGACATTGGATACAAATGGTCGCGCAGTGGTCGAAATTTGACTATGTTGCTTTTATAAAATTAATGGATTTTTAATGCATTATTATGTAAAAATATAAGCTTTCTGCACGCCTTCTCCATCATATACACATACTCAGCCTATGACGTTCCCACTGCTGGGACACAGGCCTCCTCTCGTGGGTTGGTAGATGTCACATGTCTTCGATTTTTTGGTTCTAGGACATGCCGCAAAGTAATGCGCCTGGCTGGGTTCAAACGCACGACCTACAACTCGTAAGTCGCGGCCGTTATCACTGGGCCGCCTTCTCTATATAAACTTCATACTCCTCCATCCGCGTAGTTTTCATATAAGGGGTACAAAGTTTTACTTCACGTACTTATAATCCAGATAGATATTTTATGTTAATTCTCTGGCAGTTGTAAGTACTAATATTAGTTTTTAAGTCGTTTCTATACTAACCAAATGGACGTTACGGGCCTGACTTTTTTTAAATCATTTGTTATTGAAAAAATAACCAGTGACTTTAGTTCGGTTAGATACAGAAATCGGGCTTAATGCCACAGATTATCTCGTGCATCCTCGAGAAGTAGATTTTCTGGTTTTGCATAGAGCGTCTGCTCTCGGTCTTGAAACCAGTTTTTTGTAATATGATGTCATCAAACTACAGGTGGATGTTGATTCACTTTTGTTATTATACTTGTTACATGATTTTATAAATGCACAAGTTGAATGTCTGTTATTGAACCGTACTGTAGTTGTATTTTCCATCATTTACTCGTTTGTTACTGAGAATCAGCGTCAGATAGCCAGGCTCAGTTCCATTTGACATTGTGTCTAGTTGTTGGTTCTTTGGCATGTTGACGCGTTCTTGTTTGTCGTCGTTCCATTGATCGTTTTCTTTAGTTCTCTCTACTTATTATATAACTCATTTAAGTATCAATATCTTCTGCACTGTGAAAAGTGAAGGAATACAAGACATTAGACTTTTCTCCGGGTTCACAGGTCTTATTAACAGATACAGCTTTTTCATCCCGGAAGACGGTATATAACTTATCTAAAAACCACATAATACAATTGTAGACTTTATAAAAACCTCCATACAAAACTTTTTTTAGTCTAACTCTTAATACTGACGCTAATTCAAGGGACAGCCATAGAAACTAAACTATAAAACATTGAACCGATGGAGTTAGCTAAGATGTAGCATCGAACTAGGGCATTTCATTACGTCATCGTCTTTCATCATGCTAGTAACTGGTTTAGCTTTAAAGAATAGGAAGCAATGGTGGATGGCGTATTTAGTGCTATAAACTTGTGTTTCTGTTGTTTCCGAGAAGGTAAAAGCCTTCCAGAAAACTATGGATGTATTATGTGAAAGATGATGTGGCTAAAAGAGTGTTAATACTTGGATGATGACTGATACATATATATCATCATTCTCCTGCCGTTATGCCGTTTACGTGTGGTCGGCGTTAAAAAAAATGTATTTTTCTTCCTTACTTCTCTATTAATCGTCATCTCCGTAGTCACACCTTTCTAACCATATCATCATTCACATTGTCCATCCATTGTTTTTTCGGTGTTCCCCTACTCTTATAGCCATCGAAATTCATCCTCAAAAGTCGAATGAAGACAAATAGATTAGCACGAGCACCGATTTGTCGACGGAAGAATAGACTATTAACTAAATGATGTACACTAGGAGAAGATAGCTATGTTTTTTTATTAATTGTCACAGTTATGCGTTCTAAACGAATCATGATTTTGTTGATAATCGTATTTACTTTGTGGCCGTCGAGTAGAAAGTTTGTTTTCAGTGTGATTTTGACAGTTCCGGAAGAAATATTTTTCTGAAATAATCTACATTTATAAGGACCTAGACAAAGATCGTGAGAAACGAAAGACAGAATGACAGATTGAAGAAGAATATCTACAGTGCGATGTCAAAAATGTAGAAACTAAATGTCACTTTGTATTGAAAAAGCATTGTCTATTCTTCGTAGAAATAGAAATTGTCATGCTTTTTTTTTTTGGGTGGGAAGTCATCAAATGACTTCTCCTGCTGAGTAGAGCAGGAGGGCGTGTCAGACTTTTACTGACTAAAACCCACCCGTGTTCCCTCAGTAGCCCGTATGCCAGGGGCTGTGGTATCTCTTTCGAACAAACCCGCACCCCTGGCAGGCATCGGCCCTTGCGGACCCCACCTGTGGTTGCTGACATCTTTGACGGCGCGCGTGTGGAACACAACGCGCCGTCCCGTCTACCACTTTTCGGCCGCAGGGGATAGGGAGAGCGGCTGACGCTATACCGACACTCCTCTTCCCCTGCGGCCCCACCGCGTCCGCCATCAAACGGTGGCGGCCCCGTCCAGGCCACGGAAGGGAAGAGCGCTGCTCAGAAGCACCGGCACTCCTCCTCTACCGCAGCCCGTAACCCTCAGCCGCGATGCCTCCCATTCGACATCGCGGCCCACCTCAGTTGCGGTGCACCTCACCGCAACCTACTTTTTGGCCGCTACGTCAATGGCTTGAAGGCAAAAGCCCTAACGAGCGGCCCCACCTTTGGGTTCCTCTTGGCTTCAACGTGGCCGGAATCCACGGTTACTGAGCCCCCCCGCAACGACAATGCGGGAACCCACTCGGGGGGGAAATTGTCATGCTGAGCCTGCTGTTCAGTGAGGGTATAAATAGAGTGAATAAAATAATGTTGCAATAAACAAACGAATACTTTCAAATAGTTTCTATTTTTTTTAGGGAAAATCTAATTTATTTACATTTGAATTTGCATTACTGGTAAAATAAATTAAAATTGTATTTCGTTTCTATAAGATTGCTGGTGGGTTGTTTCCACTGACTAGTCTGTCTGTACTGTACTGTCATCTTTATTCACGTTGCAATAATGTTGTAGTTTGATTGCGCGTTTCAGAGGCAAAATAACTGAACGGATTGTAGTTAATCAGTAAAAAATATACATACATACATACTCAGCCTATAACGTTCCCACTGCTGGGACACAGGCCTCCTCTCCGTGAGAGGAGTAAAAATTATACAGTTATGAAATCGAAAGTATTTGCTTGTTCAAATCTTTTAAGACTAAGTAGGTACTAAATTTTGTTGTGAAAAGTTACCTTTAAATTGTGTTATTATTTTATATAGGGCATTCTTTTATTTTTCTTAACACATGAGTTCAGGAAGAGGATCACAAGAACAATACCAAAGGCGTGAAGTGATTTTGAAACAATTCACGTAATTCAAAGATATAATTTACATATAGAATTCAGTTGTTGTTAAGCAACTGAGATGTTACAACGGAGAATGTATCTTATGCAATGGCGGGCAATCGCGATGCATCATACGGCCGAGTGTACAACGAAGTTTGTCGAACATCGACGATAGATTACGAGAGGAGAGAGGCTCCATACTCTTCTTTGGCTCTAAGGACCGAAAATTAAGAGGCTTTCTGATTACGAGAACTTATCATTTTTACATTAAAATATTTCTTCGAAAACAAAAACATCTTTGTTTTTATAATTTTGAATGTCTGTCATCAATGCCTTCCAAATCAATTCCTTTTATTGTTTCCTTAAAATTGATTGTTACAATTTCCGTAAGATTAAAATATATAATTTCAAAACGCATGCATTGTTCTTTCACACCCAAACCGATTCGCGATTTATTCGCATTTTATTTAACTTCAATTTTTTCAGTTGCTATGGTCGCTAATTCCACGCTAATAGCAAATCGATAAAGTCGTCGTTGTTATTGCAAAAACTATGCGGGTGTAATCGAGGCAATCTCTCTTTAATTTATTCAATGTAGTCGTCCACCGACTTTCGACATTCAATGATGTACTTGCGGCCTTAAATTCTTCTTTATAACAATTTCTTTAGATACTCGTCTTGTTTAGGTTCCGCATCCAAAGCGCGCCAACGGGACTCTTATCACTATTATGACTCCGCTGTCCATCCTTCTGTCACAGGAGTGTATCTTTTGAACCAGAATAGGTAGTGAGTGATACTATGGCTGCTTATAACAACGAATATAAGAATAAAATAAAGTAAAAAGTAAAAGGGTTCTATGAAACGTGTTTTTTTAAATCAAAAGCAGTTTTAAAAAATGTGTTACTGTGGTCGCTATAAAAACAAAAATGAGAATAAAATAAAGGTAAAAATGCAAGGGGGTCCGCGTACAAGAAACGTGTATTTTGTTATACATTTTATTTAAATATAAAAAAAATGTAGTGTAAAATAAAAATATTGTGTGGCGGTAGCTACGAATCCTACTCGCACTTGGCCGCTTTAAAAAAAAAAATCTCTTTGACTACTCGTCTTTTTTCTATTTCGTAATTTAAAGCGAGTTGTTGCAGTTGATATTATCGTTTCTGTGTCAATTTGTTACAATATCGATTTTGAAGTTCTACCTATATGGTAGTTAAAGGTCGTGGTTACGTCAATTGAAAGATATTTGGATTGAAAAGTTGTTTAAAGTTCAGTTATTGAGTAACTTGTAGAATATGCAATGAGACATTCAACAATGATATTGGAATTATGTTGAAAAAGTAAGAATCATTGTGTAAAATAAATTGTACTGAAAATATGATTATGAATGTTTATATGGCAATTTGGAGACGGTCAAAAAGTGCTGATTCTCAGCCTAATTTAAATAAAGGTCTTTTGATCCTGATGAAGTGTTTCTTGAAAGGAAATATTGAATCCAGACAATGTTGTAATAGTTTTAGTTTGATTGAATATTACTATTATCATTCATCAATGAGCATTATTTGACCCGTACAAGAGGTAGCTAACGGCTTATACAAATTTAATTTTCCTGAAAGCTCGCCCTGAATATTTCTTATGAATGCTATCAAAATATTGGACCGCCTTCAGACTGTACTGGCAAAAGTAAATACAGAAATACCACCAAATGAAAACGAGCATAGAAAACGAAGGACGACGTTCTTAAAATAATTGCGTCAAAGTATTCAGAATACACATTACACATAATAGGAATATATAGAATTGTAGGTTTAATAATTTAATATGTGGATGACCGTGCTCTGCTCAATTTTTTGTTTGTTTGACGTTTTCTAAAAATGAAACCTTGATCGAGTTATCGTTCCCGAAGCTACCTGCATACTAAGTTTCATGAAAATCGTTGCAGCCGTTTCCGAGATTCAGATTATAAATATACAAATATACAAGAATTGCTCGTTAAAAGGTATTACATTTCTAAACCACCACGCTTCTTAGCTCCTGGTACAGAGGCCAGCACATCAAGCTACTCGTATCCCAATGTGTCAATTTTCTTTTATACTTTTTCAACTTTATTGCGAAAGACTAAGGTTCAGATTCAATTGGGAAAATTTGACAGTTTGGGATAGCTTGATGTGCTGACGTCTGTATTTATCCTAAGCAACAATTTAGTATAATATTCTTGCTAAAGGAGGCAAAAGGAGTATGTAGTGTTCAGAGCCGGTGGCGTTCGGTAGTTTCTGCTTACCGTTATGCAAAGAAGGTGAAGTGAGTTTTTGTATGTATTGAATGTGTTTTTGCTATACCAAGATTGGATTCAAGACTATAGGCAAGGGGTCTTGGGGCAAGTTTAGCAATGGATTGGTGACCACATTGCTGCTGCATTGTGCACCGGTTGAAGTCAACGTCGGCTGTAGCTGAAAACCAGCGCTGGAACTCGTGTCTCGTATAGGGTCGTAGGATTATACTGAACGATGGCTATTTTGCGTGGACGTGATGCATATTTTCACCCAACTTGTTCTTTGCCTCATGTTAACCTCAAATAAATCAGTCGTCATATATCAGTTGCAAGGGAATGGTCGTAAATCCTGCCATATTATGTTCTACGTCGGACTGGCTTGGGGTATACCGAATGTAATTAATGTTAGAGATGCATTATAAATTAATAAATGTTCCCTGAATACTGATTTAACGCCTGATCAAGCCTGTGATACTTTAAAACTGTCTAATTCATCCAGTTGATATAGTATAAGCCTACAGATTAAATTGGCTTAGTAGGCTTTCAATATAGTAGGTGGTGTATTTTTCGAATCATGAAATCAAACATTGTTCTGACTAGGCCTTCTGAAACGTATTTTTTCGATGTCAAAATCGAGAACATGAAGACCTCTTGTCTAACAATCCTTTTGTGTTCGACCTATAAATAGGACATTGTTCAGTATTTCGGGACAATAGGACTGCTTGTACTTAATAGGGTTTTAGTGGCTCCTGTTATTTAGATGTACCTTCGAAAATATGTGGTTTTGCAAGCAGGCTCGTGGCTAAACAGCCACACGGGTCGATCGAAGGTTAATCTACGCTTGCCGTGGTTGGTTTGAAGATGGGTGACCATCCGACACATTAGACATGTCAAGACCGCTCTTTGCTTCGGAAAGCACATTAAGCCGGTGGTCCCGGCTGTCATTCGTAGACCTGTGGCAGCCTAAAAGTCTGACAACTAGTCTTATCAAGGGCTATCGTGTTATCCAGTTGTGGAGGTCAGATGAGCAGTCACTCCACGTATAATTCTGGTATTCAGCTGCATTCGGTTAGTTGGGAAAAAACTATAGGAAGATTGTAAGAAGTCTTCAAATAAGTTACGTTTATAAATGTTTTTCTCCCAAGTTTTTCAATTAAGGTTTTTATGTGTTTACTAACGTTTCGTACGTTAATATTCTAGTATTACAAGGGTTTCACATTACGTTAAAGGTTCGCTACCAAAAATAGGCTTTTGGAACAAACACATTGTTGTTATGGTAACAGCTAGCAAGTATGTCAAGTTTTAGACCTGCCCCCTAATTGCGTAACTCATGATTAATCATGATCTGTTTCGTTTTGAAATAGATTGTTAAACCATTGCTTCATATGTTCGAAAAATGTGTCTGCTCAACAACGTTAATAACTCAATGAATATTGTTGAACTGTCAAATTGAAACATAATATGATTCATCGTGAGTTATGCAATTAGGGTCCTGCTTGCAACTAGCCGCCAAACACATTTATGCACGGGACGGCCACAAGCGAGCGTTGGTGGCCCAGTGGTAGCCGCGACTCAAAGTTGAAGATAATTTATTTTAATCAAAAATAATATAATCCATACAGGATAAGTTTTTATCCAGTGCGCAAATTTTAACCATGAATTCAGCATATCAATCTAGAGCCCCTTGCGCAGAAAATTTTCGCCGATTATACAAAAAAAAAAAAAACAGCTGTTTCATAGAAAAGTGCAATACCTACGCGGTCAAAATGTATGGAACAGCTGTTTTTTTTTGTATAACCGGCGAAAAATTTCTGCGGTGGGGGTCTAGAATGATATGCTAAATTCATGGTTAAAATTTGCGCACTGGATAAAAACTTTTCCTGTATAAATAAAAATTAATGTTGCCAAGCGCAAAACTCGAGAACGGCTCGACCAGTTCGGCTACTTTTTTTTCTCGTATGTTCCTTAAGGCAAATGGGAAGCTTAAAAAGAATTGCGTGGATAATAGTAAAAACAACACTTTGATACTTTTTATACCGTTAGTAAGTTCCCGTGGGATAAGTTTCGACTTCCACGCGGGCGAACCCGCTGGCAAAAGCTAGTTTAAAATAAAAACATAATTATCAATATTAACGAAGTTTTCTCTAGGTTATAAACTAAAATTAAGTAAAGATCTCTTTCCTTTGTGTAACTAATTTCATCTCCACTTCTCTCATAACGATAAAGGCAAACATCGTGAGGAAATCGGCATATCCTAAAAATAAAATAAACGACGGGTTGCACTCCGGGAGTGCCGGCAGAAGTGAAAACTTGAATATTAACGTTGTGCATTTTTGATATTTTGGAATGGTTAGGGAATAATTTTGCACGAATTGCTTTAATTATCAGTATAAAAGTACTATCATTTATGTGGTAGAATACAATATTTATTTATTGCGCTATCGTACACAAACATGACAATTTATATTACATTAAAAAGTTTATCTCTCAGAAAAATCAAGCCACCAGCTGTCACCATCCATGGATGCGCGTGGCACGCTGTAATATAAACACACACGAACATTCGCGCAAGCGCTCTGCGCCGCCTATAACGAAACGATTGCGGCGGTAAGTCCCCTCTTTGAGGAGTGGTTTGAGAGGCGGCATGGCGTCCTCACCTTCCGCCTGACGCAGGTCCTCACCGGACACGGTTGTTTCGGGAGGTTCCTGTTTCGGATAGGGCGGGAGGAAACGCCCGGGTGTTTCCACTGCGAAGATCGCCCTGAGGACACGGTGGAGCACACGGTGGCGGTCTGCCCTGCTTGGGCGGAGCACCGCCGTGTCCTCGTGGAGGCGATCGGCGGCGGCGATCTCTCGCGTCCGGCCCTGGTCCAGGCCATGGTACGGAGCGAGAGGGCATGGGGAGCCGTCACCTCCTTCAGCAAAGCAGTGATGCTCGCGAAGAGGGAGGCGGCGCACGTGAGAGAGAGGCAGCATATGCGCCCTCGCGACCCTAGCCGCCGCAGGATACGGAGACGCCCTGGGCGTCGGGAATCCCAGGCCGATTTCCGGCCACCGTAGGCATGGGCTTGCGGACGGCGAGTAATGGGTAGCTCGCTGTCCGGTAAGGACCAATCCCAAGTCGGGCCGATGCCTGTCAGGGGTGCGGGTTCGTTTGAAAGAGATACCACAGCCCCTGGCATACGGGCTAATGAAGGAACACGGGTGGGTTTTAGTCAGTAAAAGTCTGACACGCCCTCCTGCTCCACCCAGAGCGGGAGAAGTTATTTGATGATTTCCCACTCAAACAAAAAAAAAGGCATACATTTTCGCCGCGCCGTAGAAAGGGACGGGGATACTTCCTCTCCTACGCCGCGCCGGCTGTCTACTCTCCATCCGTCTTACGACTTTTCGATCAGGTCACGTGTCCTGACGCAAGTTTAACATTATATACCCATTAAAAAAAAAGTGTACAACGCCGCTAAAGAAGTTTTCACTTCAAAAATCCAAGACACGTGATATCCGCCAACTTGCACTGGCCCGGCGTAGTGGATTATGGCCCAATCACTCTTACAGAGAGGAGGACTATATCCCAGCAGTGGGAAGATACTAGGCTGACTATGTTTGTGATAATAAAATTTGAACCAACATTCTGTCTTTGTCATCTTCAAACGATTGACAGAAACACAATAATGTTTAGCATAAAAGGCATTAGTGATTTTAGGAACAAGCGAGCTTTCATCTATCAGCCATGTAATGAGTTTCTCTCACAAGTTTACAGCTGCGGGGTAATTGCGTAACACGTAATACACTAATAGTAGCAATGGGTTTGATTATGACAGTTCAACAACATACATTACGTTATTTACGCTGTTGACCAGACAAATTTTTCAAAAATATCAAGCAATGGATTAACAATATCTGTCAAAATAAGCCAGATTTTGATTGATAGTGTGTTACGCAATTAGGGTTCCAATCGGTTGCTTGTACCTATTCAGAAGTATTCAGAAGCTTAAAATCCTAATATTGCCCAGTAACTGAATTTCGGAGTTTAGTAGGTAATTAGTAGTTCTGTGAAACTTACTAATTCAGTGAGACCTGTTGGGCAGACAAGTGGAGTGCGACAAAATTATTCCGTCACATTATCTCGAGCTGAAAGGAGAAATGACCAAGTTTAGTATGACGTCTTGTTTCGGCACGACAAAATGTAATCGACAATTTTTGTCGCGTTAGCCCCGGGTGAATAGACTACGAGGCGAGGCCCTAGCGTGGGTGGTAAATAGGTAGACAAATGAATAAAGTATTCCCTTCCTTTACACAAAGAAGCCCCACCACGTGTACTGGCGATAAAAATAGAGATAGGACTGAAATAAAAACAAGACTTATTGTTTTAAATTCTGATAAACAACATAGTTTTTTACTAAGGTAAATACGGTCTATTGTCATATTTTTTGCAGTAAATCGTAGTTCGTTCTTGAGATGAATGAGTGTTGGTCTTAGAGTATGAATGATACGAGCTACTCGTAAACACACAGCTTAATACCTAAGTCTTTGTTACTTGTTTAATCTGTAAACATATTCCTATCTGCCTGTTGTTCTTCTAAACTACTCAACGGATTTTCATGCGGCTTTCAATATTATGTAGAGAATTTATGCCAGGATATTTTTGGCCATATAAGTTTAATATAATTGGAAGGTTATATTTTGATTTAAATAAAACAAAATCGGTTGAGCCGTTTGTGAACTACGATAGCACAGACACACAGATATACACGTTAAATTTATAACACCTCTCTGTTTCCATCTGGAGTTAATAAATAGCAGGTCTACTTTAACATTATATTAAGTGGAAACACATATCTATGGCATCATTTTTATGTTACTTGTGCTACTTACGAAACTAGCACATGTATCACCTGGTCAGCGGCGGTAACATCAGCTTTAATATATTTATAATGCCTCATCATAAGTCATCATGATCGTATTTACCTTCGATAAGGCCAATGTGTCAAAGACAAGGCCGTAAGGTTGATTATTGCTTGTTAGACTACGTGTTTGACGGTTTATTTCTCACTAACAAATTTAAAGTAATGTGGACTGTAAAACATCATTCGCTATTTCTCGATTGATAATAATAATGAAAATATTTTGATCCAGCCTGTCCCCACTTGCTGCCCCCCTCCCCCGCCAGGGTCGCCCTGAGCCTAGGTCGGTACCCCTCAGGAGTTGCCCTCCGCGTGCTGTCGCTTTAGTTTAATTAAGTAGGTTTTTCGCTGTTGCGCTTGGACAACACTCTTTTCGTATGGAACTCTTAAAATGTATGTTCAGGGTTCCTTGAATAAACTAGTGTGTTTATGGCTAACATTTTTAACAAAATTATGTGTACAATGGTGTAGTTAGCATGTAGCATGTAATAAATGTACAGGATGGCCCGTTTACAGTGGTCGAAAACGATTTTCTTGAAGCCACTTCAGATCATTCGAAGCATTTGTTATTACCTTGTACCAACAAATTATGTTACCCCTTCGTTACAATTCGTACTTATCACATGGTCTTATTAATACTTCAATGTATTATGATAAGTTGTACTCATCATTCATGTTTAAAACGACGATCATCATTTGGTATTTAACAATGTTTTTGTGTCATAATGTTCATTATGTTTGTTTTTGAAGGTGACAATTACAATTAAATTTTTGTCCTTTGCTGGCAATGAAAGAACGTTATACTGACGTCATTTTATAGTTAGCTAGTTGACGAGGTGACAGATCAACGATATTGAAATGTCGGTAGAACTGATTCAAGGCTTCGTTGAAAACAATGTTGACGACCATAAAAACTGTGGCACTGTCAATGTTCACAATAAACTACTGAAAAAATTTCTTAACATAGGTCGCGAAAGTTCCTGCCTTCAGGGCCCGGCTAAGATCTGGCTCAATTTTGCCGATCAACTTGTTTTCAATAGGTATTCCTTCAGCACGAGAGGCAGAAGTACTAACTAAAGAAAAAGACGTGTCGGTCATCAAAAATCGAACAAATTTGTAGACACTTTCACATAATCGGCATAGATTATTCCGATTGTTGGAACGCAGGCCTTCTCTCGGTGAAAAGGAGTGATCCGTAATCCACCACGCGGGCCCAGTGCGGGTTGGTCTTCACGATGATTTCCTTCTGTTTTGAGAGCAGTGGTGATGAAATAATTTATGCAAAGAAAAGCGCCTGCCCGGGTTCGAACTTACGAATCGTAAGTCGCAGCTATTACGACTGGCCCACTACTGCTTTTTGTACCTACGGCCAGCAACCCTACGGCAGATTAAACTGTCTTGAATGTAGTGTCTTACAGCATGGGCAGGTTAGTCAGACCTGCATCCAACCCTGGCTAGTAACACTTACAGTATTTTTTGTTAATTATGCTGACATCTCAGAAGCGGTAATTGCATCCTCTCATTACGTAAATCAGGTGATTCAAGTACCTTTCCCGGTTAAAGCATCTGTTTATTTTATCATTTAAATTGTAAATGTTGAACGAATCCGTGTAAAGGGAAATGTTAACGACGTGCCAGTAAGCTGCTCACGCGCATACTCAGCCGTGCTTATGTACTCTCTGAAGAATTTAACGTAACACGTTACTGGGACCTGACGTTGACACTAGAGCTACTTTTATTGTTGATGACTTATATTTTGTACAACCAGTGCATACCGAGTTAGCAACATGGACTGCGCTGCCGTTTGCTCGGTCTTGGAGGCTGCACGAACTTGTGCACAACGAGCAGGGGACAAAGTGCTGTAAATCCTGTGTCGAGGCTCCACTACACACACTGTGTTTGGGATAGGTCAATTACACCCTGGGATGAGTCTAATATCTGACCAGTGGGTTGAAACACTAGGAGGCTTAGCACGAGCACCGATTTGTCGACGGAAGAATAGACATGACTATTAAATAAATGATGTACAATAGGACAAGATAGCTCTGTTTTTCTATTCATTATCACAGTTATGCGTTCTAAACGAATCTTGATTTTGTAGATTATCGTTTAAACTTTGTGGCCGTCGAGTAGAAAGTTTTTTTGTCATCGTGATTTTGACAGTTTGGGAAGAAATATTCTTCTGAAATAGTCTACATTTATGAGAACCTAGACAAATATCGTTAGAAACGAAAGACTAAATGACAGATTGTAGAAGGATATCTACGGTGCGATAACAAAAATGTAGGAACGAAATGTCACTTTGTGTTGCAAAAGCACTGTCTATTCTTCGTAGAAATACAAAGGGTCATGCTAAGCCCGCAGAGATGAAATAAAATATCTACATACTTGATTATTCTACGTAACATCAAACAGTTTTATCGGCTAAATGTAGTGATGATTTACTACATTTAGATCTCATTTCATTTGTAGTCTGCAAATGAAATGAGATCTAAATAGCAAATCTCGTCATCATCATCATCATTCACAACTCCACATCATCCTTCATCCACTGCTGGGCCACTCTTTTCTTATGCCCATCGCCATACACCTGTGCCCGAGTTCAATCCTTATCGAATTGTATTTAAGATTCCTCAGAACATAAAACAATAAGTTGTGTCAAAAAATCAGGTTCTTCGACTGAACTCCGTTGAAGGTCTCACTATTAGGTAGGTGCCTGATTAAAATCTACATAAATCGATATTCTGGAAATTTACTCTTCCCAACTGTTCCTATTTTCAGCTACAATCACTCCAAGTAAACGGTTCGTTGACCTGAAATGTCTCTTTACACTTTTGTTCTAAAATAGCATCTAAATTAAAGGCTTTGGCAGGTCACATTCTTGATAGCTCCTTATTCGTTCCTTGTTTACAACTCTTACAGAATAGCCCAAGATACGTACTTGAGATATGCGTTCAGTATACATACTCAGCCTATAACGTTCCCAGTGCTGGGACACAGGCCTCCTCTCGAGACGAAGTGGACCGTAATCCACCACGCGGGCCCAGTGCTGGTTGCTAGGTGTCACATGTCTTCGAATTTTTGGTTCTAGGACATGCCGGTTTCGTCACGATGTTTTCCTTCACCTTTTGAGAGCAGTGGTGATGAAATTATTTACACATAGTAATGTGCCTGGCTGGGTTCGAAGGCACGACCTACAACACGTAAGTCGCGGCTGTTACCACTGGGCCACTGGTTCAGTATGTCTGGGCTTTATTGTATGTAGCTGCTAAAAATCAGATGGACTACCCTGTTTCCTTTCTTCAGAAGAACTATGGGCTTCATCAAGGAAAGTTCAACCAACAAAAATCTTTCTTGCATACAGTAACTCGTAGAAATCGAATCTTACTCAAGGTCATATGTTAGAGCACTAATCCCTATACTTAATTACTGCTGCTCGGTCACAACTTAGTAAGTGCTATGTTATCTTGATACATCTTAACTGACACATTCTACCATACAACAATCTATTTTGTTCCTGAGCTGTAAGGTAGGTTTTCCCAGGTGTGTGAATGTAAGATAAGACAGATGTTGTAACACAAACATTGTGGACAGTGAAGCCTTATTGTAAATGAATCTATGTACGTAAAAATCGATATTGCGTTGGCGGATGCTCGCTCAAGGGCGAAACGTATTAAGTACTCTTCAATCGAGCGGTTTGCATGCCTATCAGCAGCTAACGTGCGTAGGTTTCCCATCAGTTCGATGTACATTACGCGTAAAGTTAGGTCTTTCGACAGTAGGTACTGCTCAAATTGGGCCAAGAAAAGAGAAGGTGGATGGAAAATTTTGGCTATTGATTTTTCGTCCTTTCGTTGTGTTTTGTTGTTTCTATTTCTGGGTATCTTAAGTGACTATCGTAGATTATTCGTAGGTTAGTTTGAGTGAAGTTGATTCATGTTTTTGCCATGGAAAGGAATTTAAGTTGAAGTTATGATTTCGCTTACGTTTATTATTTCATTATTGCTTACACAAACACAAAGAAGTAGGCAATAGAAAAACTACAGAAAAACACCTACTGAATTGGAACAATATCAGTTGAGACTACCAGTAATTCTTCCTTTTTAGCGTGAACGTAGTCAAAAGGACAGAATCTTCTATAAAACTCTTTTTCCTAATACTCGAACAGGGTGATAAGTTTAATCGCGAAATGTGCTGATCTACTTCCTGGAAATCTCTGTACAATTTCTCGCTTCTAAAGCAAGATCCAGTTATCCTCAAATTCTCAAATTTTCTACCAAAACAGAAAATTCAATGAAAGCCTACAAGCACCATGGACCTTGAGGTAACGCCAGGAGGGTCCCGGCGTGATTACTATATGTAGTTAGTTACGCGCACGTGGGTACAGTCCCTAATAGGATTACGTTTTGTTTTCGTTCGCCCATTTGTGGGACACGATGTTTTTTCATTGTTCTTTGTAGGAATAATTGGGGCTATTAAGGATTTTGAGGCTATTAACGACTTCGCCGTTTTGAGAGCAGCGGTGGGCTAGTGGAACAGGCCGTGCCTTACGAGTTGTAGGTAGCAGCTGCTCTATGCGAGACTGAAAGGTACCTAAAGCACAAACTACAAACACATCTTTACTTTGTTAATAAAAGTGAGCAAAGATTCGGTAAAGCCCTTGGCATACCAAGGTGTTTAGGTAGATGTAACGATTTATCACGAGGTCACCCATCGCACAATTTGTCACCTTTTCAATTTAGACAGGAACATCGAATTCAACACCCTATTAGAAATATACCAAAAATAAGCACATTAATCAGACAAAAACCAATCCATCAACTCGATTTTGTTTGTATTTCTGTAAAATCTATACTTAGTCAATACTCATACACGATATATCTACATTAAAAAAATGAAAACCTTCGTATGTAGTGTCATCGCACATCCAGTCTAACAATACAATATGACAGTCACAAAGGTCAAACGCTCGTCACAGCGACCTCTATTCAACAGAATATAGTTTATAATAATACGACAGAATGCTGTAATTATAACTATGAGCAATGTGCAAAATAATCTACGTATTTGATTGGTTTATTACGATTACGGTTTGGTCGGAATTGCAACAACCTTTTCCCAGCAGCGTCGCCTGCGTGGAGGTCGGAAATTATCCCATGGGACGCACAATCAAGGTAAATAGTATCCTATCCAAATTCTGACCTTAACCAGATTATGGTCTACTGCTGTGCCAAATGAGACATGGTCGTGTTTCATACACAGTTGGGCCCAAAACCCAGTCATCAAGTCATCATCATTTTATACTAATTCCTTCAGCTGTTTTTTAAAGTTGAAAAATCATGTTGCGAAAATAAACGATAATGTTATGAGTAGGGAACATCACTAGTTGACAAGATGGCGGGGCCCAGTGCTCTTTGTTGTATTAGACTAATAACAGCCAATAAAACCAAGTGAGTCCAGTATTATCATTTTATTTAAAACACTGACCAAAACATGGTGTCAGAATTGGGTTCGTAATCTATGTGTCGTATCATCATTGCATCTTAGTCATTGTGAAATTCTCGTATGAAAAGTCGGCGTCATGTCTGATGAAAATCAAAAGCCCAAGAAACTTTCTGGAATGTCCAGTCCGCAGCCCATGGTGATGAATGGTAACTTGGCTCAACAATGGAAAAAATGGGTGCAGTCATTTAAATTTTATTTACGTGCTTCTGGCTTGGATGAAGAGAGTGATGGCAGAAAAGTAGCTTTATTTCTACATGTCATTGGTGAAAAGGGCGTGGATGTATTCAATACATTTGGAAAAGACGAAGATAAGATTACATACGACGAGCTTCTAAAGTTATTTCAAAATCACTTTGCTCCAAAAGCTAACCTCACTTATGAATGTCATAATTTTTTCACATACAAACAAGGTGAAAATGAAACCTTAGACGATTTTGCGTGCACATTAAAATTAAGGGCACAAAACTGTGAGCTAGGACAGCTGCAAGAACGCCTAGTCAAAATAATGTTTATATGTAACATGCATCAAAAATACAACTATATCAGAGAAAAATTATTGCTTGAGGATAAGCTGGATCTTGATAAGGCCTTAGAGATGGCAAAGGCCATGCTTGCTTCCAGACATCAAACGGATGAATTGACAGCAGAACAAAGTTCAGTCTTGTATAATACGAGTCAGTCACGTTCAAGATCAAAGTCTAACTCAAGGAACGTCAGTCAAAATAGTCAGCAGTCAAGACAGGAAGTTTGTACTAGGTGTGGTCAGGTGCATCGTAATAAGTGTCCAGCATTAGGTGCAAAGTGCCACAAATGTGAAAAAGTTGGTCATTTTGCAGTCTGTTGTCGGTCATTTCAATCAAAGTCAATAAGATATGTACACTCCGATACTAATAAGCAACAGGTTCAGTCAGAACAAGATGAATTGTTTATAGGTCATATTCAGTCATCCAAGTTGTTGTCGAGTGAATGGACAATTATTCTATATATAAATAACTCACAAATAAATTGTATTATTGATACGGGCAGTGATGTCAATATTATGTCTAAAAGTGTTTATGATTCACTTAATACTAAAAATGTATTGTCCAAAACTGATGTAAAAATCAAGTCATACACTGGTAATAGTCTAGAGGTACTAGGTCAACAAAACTTAGAGTGTCAATTTCAATTTAATGACCTCTATATGACAAAACAAATAAATTTTATAGTTGCAAATGTGAATTCTCCAACAGTATTGGGTAAACTTACTTGCTCAGAAATTGGACTAATTAAAAGAGTTTTCTGTGTAGACACTACAAGCATGCAAAGGTCAGAAAGTGATATTAGTCAGTTGTTTTCTGAAAAAAGTCAAAATGAGTCAAATTCGGGTCGAGTAATATGTCCCAAAGTCACGAAAGGTCAATCACAGTCATTTCCATTACAGTCAAGTCAGTCACAAAATATAAATTTAGATAAACTTGTACAATGTAATAGTTCTATTTTTACTGGTCTTGGTTGTCTTCCTGGTGAGTGTCACATAAGTACAAATCCAGAGGTTCAGCCAAAAGTCGATGCTCCGAGGAAGGTACCATTTGCGTTACATCATAGACTTCAACAAGAACTTGAGAAGATGGAAAAAATGGATGTCATTACCAAGGTCACAGAGCCTACTGAATGGGTGAGTTCTTTAATCTTAATAGAAAAAAAAAATGGTCAATTAAGGGTATGTCTAGACCCCCGTAATTTAAATCAGGCAATTAAGAGGACTCATTATCCTATTCCATCAGTAGACATGGTCCGCGCCAAGGTGGCTGGTGCAAGATTTTACTCCACCTTGGATGCAAGTAGTGGATTTTGGATGTGTAAATTGAGTGAGAAGAGTTCTTACCTCACAACTTTTAATACACCTTTTGGCCGATACCGCTTTAAACGTCTTCCATATGGAGTCAGCTGTGCTCCTGAGTATTTCCACAGAATTATGACTGAAATGTTTGGTGACATACCAGGGGTGGCAGTATACAGCGATGATATTTTAGTAAGCGGTCAAACACTACAAGAGCATAATGAGCGTCTTAATATAGTATTTAAAAGAGCAAAGGAATATAATGTCAAGTTTAATAAAGAAAAATGTTCATTCACCAAGGAGAGTATTAAATATCTGGGTCATATTTTTTCAGCGGATGGAATCACAGCTGATCCGGACAAAGTCAGAGCAGTCAAAGAGATGCCGTCTCCTACCTGTCTAAAGGATTTACAAAGATTTCTAGGCATACTTAATTATTTAAGTCCTTTTATTAAAAATATGGCAGGTGAGACAGAAATTCTACGCCAATTATTAAAAAAATCTACTGATTGGCAATGGAATGCGAATCATGAAACAACATTTTGTCACCTGAAGCAAGTAATATGTCAAGTTCCAGTGTTGTCGCATTTTAATGTTCATGATCCTATTGTCTTACAAAGTGATGCAAGTAAGAGTGCTGTTGGAGCGGTGTTATTACAAAATGAACATCCAGTATATTATGCTTCAAAAACTTTAACAGATACACAACAGAAAATGGCTCAGATAGAGAAAGAACTCTATTCAATAGTTTTTTCATGCATCAAGTTTCATCAATTTATATATGGACAAACTGTAACTGTAGAGACAGACCATGCTCCTTTAATAACATTGTTTAAAAAGCCTTTAGTCGAGGTTCCAACACGTCTCCAAAGAATGATGTTGAAAATACAACCCTATAGTCTAAATGTAGTTTACAAGAAAGGTAGTCACATGTACATTGCTGATACCTTGTCAAGAGCAGCACTATCTGAAACAAGTTCAGACGAATTGGATGATGATGTCATTGTTCATGTAAATTTACTGATTAAGTCTTTGCCAGTCTCATCAGAACGTCTACAGTGGTTAATCAGAGCCACTAATGAAGATGAAAGTCTGCAGATTTTGAAAAAATACTGTAAAGAAGGATGGCCGTCAAGTAAAACTCAAATTTACAAAGATCTGCATGAGTATTGGCAGTATAGATTTGATTTACATACAGAAAATGATTTAATTTTCAGAAGTAACAGTATAATTATACCTAAAAAATTAAGGCCAGAGATTTTGAAAATAATACACAGTGGTCATCTGGGAATTGAAAGGTCAAAAGCTTTTGCTAGAGGGCATGTATTTTGGCCATTTATGTCAACTGATATAAAAAACATTGTTCAGTCATGTCATATTTGCTTGTCACATAGAAGCTCAAATGCTCCAGAACCACTTCTTCCACATGATGTTACATTACTTCCATGGGAAAAAGTTGGTGTTGATTTTATGGATTATAAATCTAAAAAATACATAGTAGTACAAGATTATTACTCAAATTATATTGAATTAATGACAGTGGCAAGTACTAACGCCAAAACAGTAATTGTTTGTCTTAAAAGTATCTTTAGCAGACATGGTATTCCAGTTGAGTTATTCTCTGACAATGGGCCACCATTTAATTCGGCAGAGTTTAAGAATTTTACTTGGGAATGGGGAATACATCATAATACGTCAAGTCCCTACATACCAAGGTCAAATGGGTTGGTAGAGTCGGCAGTAAAGATATGTAAGCGTTTTCTTACCAAGTCAGAGGAGTCAGGGACAGATCCATATCTGGCTTTGCTTCAACTTAGGAATACTCCTAGAGGAAATCTACCATCTCCAGCACAATTATTAATGTCACGTTCACTTAGAACACAATTACCAACAGTCACAAAAAACTTAATACCAAGAACAGTCAAATTTCAAGAATATGTAAAAACTAAGGAAGAAAATAAAAATAAAATGAAGGAATACTATGACAGAAAGACTAAATCATTACCAGAACTACAAGAAGGAGATGAAGTCTATTTTAAGAAAATGCCGGATACTCCATGGATTACAGGCATAGTAAGGTCCAAATGTGATCAGCCTAGGTCTTACATTGTTGAAGGGTCAGATGGATTTAAAGGAAGGAGAAACAGACAGCATATTTTGAAGCCTCCGCAGTCACCTCAAACTGTATCTCAAGAGATATTACGAACAAGTCCAAACATCAAGACATCTCCTAATTCTCATACAGAGACATCTATTGAAGAGCGTACAACTCCAGTTGAAATGCGCACTAAGTGTGGAAGAGTCATAAGACCACCAACACGATTAGATTTATAAGAGTTAATATTTTGTTATCTTAGCTGTAAAATTATTATAATTAATTCTTTTCTAATAAGGAGGATGTTATGAGTAGGGAACATCACTAGTTGACAAGATGGCGGGGCCCAGTGCTCTTTGTTGTATTAGACTAATAACAGCCAATAAAACCAAGTGAGTCCAGTATTATCATTTTATTTAAAACACTGACCAAAACAGATAAAGCAAAATTTGCAGAGGTTTGTTGTCGTAGGGGTATCATCATCATCTTTTCAGTCGAAAGACGTCCACTGCTGGACATAGGAATAAGAATAAGAATAAGAATCTTTATTTGTAAACATAGGTAGTTACATGGTGTGTGAGATGTCATAATATTAGTTATGGTTCTCTATGTTTTGCTGTGAAGCGTACAAATATTAGGCCTCCCCAGGCTCCTCCATTTCGATCGGTCTTGTGCTTCCCACATCCAGCGGATACCCGTAGGGGTATTAAAATAACTTTTTGAAGAATAAGGAATGGTCGATGAGATCCGAAGCATTAAAAAATTAAATTTTAAGGAGGTCTTACCCGACCTTGGTAACACATGTTTTTCCCTGCCCACATTTTAGATTTTGGGCCCAATATGGCTGATCTCAATTTATCGGAATCTGTTCAGTCGTTAATTCCTGAAAAGGTGTCAGACAGACAGACAAAATTACTTTCAAATTTAAAATATTAAGTATATAAGTAAGTATGTATTTTTCAAGATGTAGTCAGCCATCTTATTCAGGATGTAATACAATGTTTGCACATGGTCAGTGTAAAACTAAGTTGCAACCTGTGAACTAGGAACTCGCTATATTTCATTATTTGGATGCTGTAACCGACGAGTTAGCAAATGGCTGCTTTTACACCTTTTTTACAATTTTCCTCTGTAGAGAAACATTTAAAAATGTTGAGTTGTAAACTACAACTGCTCAACAAAGAAGACGTGTCTGGTTGAAAGATCCATAAAGGATATTTATTGATCGATTTCAGAATCCTTAGCCTCGTCGCTTCAGCCACACATGCTCATATTGCTCCTAAAATAAAATCGTATTAACGTTCCAATTTTACACAAAAGGCTATAGAACCTTTGTCAACAATACACCACACGATTATTTCGCAAAGAGACTCCCAATTATCATCCACGCTGCGGTCCCCGATAACTGTGTGATCATTTCAAACCTCCTTTGTGACACACAACAACCAACCTTTTATTATATTTCATTGAAAAATAAAACCAAACCTTTATAGAACACCTTCACTGGAAATTAAACCCTGTCGTGCTGAGGTTTAGGTTTGGTTTCGGTTGGTAGGTGTAAGGGATTTAACGCTTAGATATTAGAATTACGGGCTGATGTGTGCAGTAATAAAGTGTTTGGTAAATGATAGTGTGAATCACGACGTCTGCATTATATTAGACAATTCGTGATCGAGCCGCTTTGATGAATAATATTGTGCGCATTCAGTATGAGACTAAAAATATAGGGCACACAGTATGGCAATGCAAAAATGTTGGTTCAGAAGAAATAGACACAAACAGAATTGCAAATGCGGGTTCTCGCATAATAAAATTATCAGCCTATAATGTACGGGAACCCAGTGTGGTTTGGTAGATAGCACATGTCTTCGAATTTTAGGTTTTCGTACATGCCGTATTCTCCACCATTGCTCCCAGTCTGCTTGGTATATTCTAAAATATAGTTTATGTAGATCCACGGTTATATTTATTAAAACGTAGAAGCAATTGGCTTAAAGCTGGATCAACCTAAATGTTGGGAAAGCTAATAATGTTGCATATTCTAAAACCAGGATCTACCATATATTATATACTTTTCTCCCGCTACATTTTATTCCCCAGCAGTCTACTGCGGACGGTGTAATTCAACCGAACTGTCTGGGAATACAATATCGAAAATAGATTATGACAATGGACGGAAAACGTTCTGATAAATAACTGCCTGAGGGTTCTATCCAAAAAAATCTTCGGCTAAAATTGATATATGAACCTGAAAGACGGATATAATTTTAAATATTGTTTTACGTGGTTTATAAGCCTCATTAACACGATGCAAGATTCTGGCCGGTGAAGCTACCGATTCTGGTGAAGGCCGCAGGAATCCACTGGATGCGAGAAGCGCAGAACCGATCGAAGTGGCGGTGCTTGGGCGAAATCTAAGCCCAACTGTGACCATCCTTCGGCTGAAATCTTGATGATCATCGTCATGAAGATTCTTGCCTGAGGCAAATAATAAAATTGAAAACTATAGACACTGTTTAAGATCTATCCATACATATTAGGGTTAACAACAAGGGTTAGAAAAAACGTATACTATACCAAAAGCAATTAATTTGCACCGTTTAAATCCAGCTTAACTGTTTACTTTTAAGGAAAATGCCTAATCTTCTAAAAGTTCGACACTTTCGACACCAATAGTTGTTCCTTTATAGGCAACTATTGGCAAACACAGACAATTCGCATTCACGTTCACTTTCTGTATATACGTATCAGCACCGTCACAGTGCTGCTTCGTGACGCGTCTCATTTGTGTAATAGCCACACTATTTGGTAAGAGGTTGTGATAAACGCCTTAATTTATAAATAAAGGTACATTACATGGTACCAAGTACACAAAGGAGTAAACACGCAAGGCAATTTTGTAGTCTGGTAGCAAAAAAATAACACAGTTTCTAAAGAATACTTTAAGATGGCTCTTAATGTAGAAAGACTGATTGATATACATGTCAGTGATATATACATTTTTTTTATGGTGGGAAATCATCAAATGACTTCTCCCGCTCTGGGTGGATCAGGAGGG
This sequence comes from Polymixis flavicincta, assembly GCA_949987655.1. Classification (NCBI taxonomy): domain Eukaryota; kingdom Metazoa; phylum Arthropoda; class Insecta; order Lepidoptera; family Noctuidae; genus Polymixis; species Polymixis flavicincta. Next base: position 23,867,777 of record OX465177.1, read on the forward strand.
CGTGTCAGACTTTTAATGACTAAAACCCAGCCGTGTTCTTTCAGTTGCTTTTGTGCCAGGGTATCTCTTTCGAACAACCCGCACCCCCTGCTGATGGAATATTAGATTAAACTTGTAAGAACGGGAAAGACATGAAACAGAAAAAAAGGTGGTCCGTTAAGCTTTTGCCTTATGATGATGATGATGATGTCATAAAAATAATAGACAAACTTTAAATGTTCTTCAAACTCTTTCAAACTTCTTTAAATCTTCAAACTTTAAAGCTATAGTGAAAAAGAAACAAAAGAAACACAAATAAGCTAACCAATTAACAATCAATAACTGACGTCACTATGCACTACCTGCCTCAATGCAAATCGAATTGATACAAAATATAACCGAGTAACTACGTAACCGAACAGTGTGCCAACGTGCTTGGCTAGAATCCAGATCTTCCAATCTCTGCCGCGTTGCGAAGTAGGTGTGGGTAGGTTAGGTACTAGCAATTGATACGCAAGGGAAAGGTACGCCGAAGAAATTGTAGCAATCGTTCGTTACTTGGTAAATTATGCTGGATCGTTACTACGTTTAAACGCGGTTTTGCATTAGACTTTTCAATTTCGCGTTCTATTAATAACTTAGAAACATTAGTTAAAGCTTACTTGTGAGTTAGATTGTCGTGTCATAGCATTGTTAATCATCGTCCACATTCTCCAGTTTTACATCGCACAACGTAAACTACCTCTCATGTCATTTGATGGCATTCTTTCCTGTTTTCAGATTTTGTGTCCGGGGCTTCCCGACAAGCTTAAATGTCATCGACTCATCTTTCACTTTCCAATTTGTGTTACTTCAAACAAATGTTTTTGATAAATAACGCCATCTTGCGTTTCCTTAAGAAGGTAATTTATTTATAACTGGCTACAAATGTAATCTAGTGGTGCACGGAGTTCCAAAATTCAATTGAAGTTGAACAAGCCTTTATGGAAGTACTGTTACAACTAAACAGGTTTGCGAATGGACTGCGTAATCATAGTACCTATGTTGCACGTGTAGCACAGAAGAATTCTTATATTCATCTTCTGAATGTAATCTCTCAGTTGCCTTTGGATGTTTAGGGCTTCCTTCTTCTTGGTCTTGTGTATTTCTTTTATCTTTCTCTCCTATTCTAACCTGAGCTAATTTGACCTTCAATAAATCACCATCATTATGATGTATCTTTTCCTAGCTTATTTAATGAATGGATTATCAATATCAGTGTGACAATAAATAATACGTATAATTATACAAAATGGCTAGTCCAAAAATAGTGCGCACAACCTTGACATTTGGCTAACGACGCCAATCCGATTGCGGATATTTCAAAGTGTTATATATTTTTTTAAATTATATTTGACATCTGCGGTACAATTGTATGTTTAAGCTCTGTTGCTGCGACATTTGCAGATTTATTTTGTTTTTGAATTGGACATTCTAGATTCATACGGCTAGAAGTTATAAGCAAGAGGGGCGGAGTAACAAAAAGAGAGATAAAATGCAACCTTCTTTAGCTCTTAAGATAAAGAGTGGTGGCATTGCTCGTTGGGTTTTAAAATAATTACTTATCACGTAATTGCCTATACTGTCCCTCTGCTGGGCGAATGCCTCCTAACCTCACAAATCCTCCCATTCTCGCGCCACATCATGAGGCTACTCATGATAGCGTCAATGAAATGTTGTTGGGTTTAAATTGCTAACTAGTCTTTTAAGCTAGATTGATTGATTGATTGAAGGACAAAAAAAAACCTGTTGGGCAAATTTATCATTTTCAACACGAAATGACAGATTTTCACGAATGGTTTAGCACTGTTCCATTCTTATTACCATTCACTCCGAACATTCCACAGAAAAGGTCAAAGAGCAAATGCCTCTCCGATTCCCAATCAATATCCAATTTTCAATGGAGTAATATCCCGAAATTGTTCACATATCCACCTGATATTATTAATCCTAAGCGGACCCTCTTTTTAGAAAAGATAAATAAACCACCCACGCCTATTGGCTTTCATACTACCGAAACATATTAGTGTAAACACATAATGTATGTTAGTATAATACGTAATACTCTTACGATTTTCCGGGTCATCAAACTTTGGTAAAAAATAAAAGTGTATAATACAAGTTGTGAGCCTAAGGACCAGTACTCTGATCGTAAGATTATGTTTTGGTTTATTTTTTATGCTCAAAATAACTTATTGAGTAATGCGAGTAATATGCAAGATGGATATTGAGTATTGGTCGTGTAGGACGTCCAGGACAAGGATTGATCGGTTGTTATATAGTTTGTCTTTGAGAATGATAAGCTGGACTAAATGATGGAATAGAAGTTAGGTCTTTGTGAACGAATTCACCTTATAAGTTGGGGATTTTTATCAGTCAATAGTGTGCCCACTGCTGCGACAAAGGCGTCTTTTGTGAGAAAAGAGTGGGCCAGCCCGTTATCCACCATTTGGAAGTTCGCCTTGCTATTCTAATAACTGTCACCTATGGGTATCTGCTGTTTCTTATATCTTGTTTCTATGTCTACGCATCTTGATTTATACTACAGCGCTCCGCGGTTTCACCCGCGTAGTTCGCGTTCCCGTGGGAATACAGGGTTAAAATATAGCACACCCGGGGATAGTGTAGCTGCCCCACAGTGAAATAATTTTTCAAATCGGTTCAGTAGTTTCTGAACCTATTCAATGCAAACAATCAAATCTTTCCTCTTTGTAATATTAGTATAGATTAGCATTTCATCTTAGGCGCGACCTATCTCTTTGTCATGTTTTAGACATGACGCTATCTTGTCCAGCTTTAGTAATATTAGCAAAAATATGTTATTCGAATTTTACTTCGACTAATTTATTAGTCATAAAAGCATTTTTACGATTCTAGTTCTGGTATCAAAAACATGAATAATTTGGTATACTCAAATTTTATCTCATGATAATGTATCTTATCTCGCAAAGGCTGGGAAATAAGCACCTGCAATTTGTCTAGATTATTTGAAACACTATATACTATATACATACTATACTTACACTAGACCGTAGATAACATCCTGGTTGCTTTACAGACCAAACTTAACAAGTTTACTGACAGATGCAAAACCCGTGACGTTTTTTAATGGGTACAGCATATCAAGGCTGATCGGGTGGAAAACTTGAGGAATCCCGACTTTCATTTTCTCTAAATGAATGTATTACTGTAGTCAGAGAATTCGAGAGAATTAATTTTGCGCAATCGCAACTCAGTTGGGGTCAGCTTCCAGTCTAACCAGATGCAGCTGAATACCAGTATTTTACATGGAGCGACTGCCTATCTGACTTCCACAACCCAGTGGTTGACGACATGTAACGACTGGCAGAGATCCACGAAAGACAGCTGGGATGAACGGCTTAATGTGCTTTCCGAGACACGGAGGGTCTTGGTATGTAAAGATGATCATCTATCCACGGACCAACTGTAGCACGCGTTGGGCACGCCACGATTGCGGCGGTAAGTCCCCTCTTTGAGGAGTGGTTTGAGAGGCAGCATGGCGTCCTCACCTTCCGCCTGACGCAGGTCCTCACCGGACACGGCTGTTTCGGGAGGTTCCTGTTTCGGATAGGGCAGGAGGAAACGCCCGGGAGTTTCCACTGCGAAGATCGCCCTGAGGACACGGTAGAGCACACGGTGGCGGTCTGCCCGGCTTGGGCGGAGCACCGCCGTGTCCTCGTGGAGGCGATCGGCGGCGGCGATCTCTCGCGTCCGGCTCTGGTCCAGGCCATGGTACGGAGCGAGAGGGCATGGGGAGCCGTCACCTCCTTCAACGAAGCAGTAATGCTCGCGAAGAGGGAGGCGGTGCACGTGAGGGAGAGGCAGTATATGCGCCCTCGCGACCCTAGCCGCCGCAGTATACGGAGATGCCCTGGGCGTCGGGAATCCCAGGCCGATTTCCGGCCACCGTAGGCATGGGCTTGCGGACGGCGAGTAATGGGTAGCTCGCTGTCCGGTAAGGACCAAGCCCAAGTCGACGGCGCGTTGTGTTCCACGCGCGCCTCAAAGAGATGTCAGCACAAAAAATGATGGGCCCCGCAAGGGCCGATGCCTGCCAGGGGTGCGGGTTTGTTCGAAAGAGACACCACAGCCCCTGGCATATGGGCTACTGAAGGAACACGGGTGGATTCCCACCCAAAAAAAAAAAAAACTGTAGCACGCGTGGATTCACCAGAACGATCAACCCGTGCGGCTGTTATTTCTTAGCCACAAGCCTTTGACAGAATATCAACATATTGATAACAGATGTTTCACTTCTGAGTGGAAGATGCAAGGCAAAAAAGTGACGCCAATGATTTTGGGATGAACTAGGGCTTTGGAGAACAGGACAATTGTCTTTCGTATATGGTAATATCGCTACATGTAATAATATAATAAAAATCCGTACAAAATACGTATGCTGCACTTGACGAAGGACGCTCTCGTCAATCATCGTAATGACGGTGTGGTAGTACAAGCGGCCATCATGGACCGGACGTGACGTCAGAAGGATGCTGCGTGTTGTGGTGTGTTAATATCATATAGCTGTAATTGAAGTGGATGAAGATGGACAGAAGCGGGGTTATATGACTCCTCCATTTGTATTAGGTGTATACAAATGCATATTAGGGTGGAAGACGATTTGGTGACATTTAGCGGTAACAATTTGATTTGAAGGGGGGACCCATAAGCCGTGTGGTGCCGGACGTAAAAGAATAGCACCATCCCATTTCTTCCCGTGGGTGTTGTAGAAGGCGACTAAGGGACTTACTAGAGAATGGGCAGCAGCGTTCTACGTACGCATTTTACTACCATACTGCGATCGCCAACCCGCCTGCCAAGCGTGGCGATTATGGCAAAACCCCCTTTTGCGGGAGGCCTATGCCCAGCAGTGGACATCTTTTGGCTGAAATGATGACGTCAACGTAGGAGGTTGTCTGCTGCTTAACCGGACTTGCCTGTGGCTGCCACGGCAGGACTAGGGCTTAAAAACTTAAAACTAACCGACTGCACGCTAGGGGCACGCTCCTTGGGGAACGGACCTCGGCTTACGGAATCGCTGAAAGAGACCAACAAGAGACGAGAAGGATAACTTAGGCTGCAGCAGGAAACACTATCCTTTATAGAGCTTACATTCACCTTTTTATTGGATCTTGGATCTGATGCTTGGCAGTTCCGCTTGCATAATTGTGACTTGGAACCATGAAGCGTTTAGATCTCGTTTTTTTTTGGGACCGGTAGTAAGCCTACTATACTAATGTGTACAGAGGGAACGATGAAAACCTTATCTTATTAATTAGTATTTTTTTCGGAAGTAATTAGTATTTTTTGGGTAGAGTTGTTCTGATGGGAGGCCTTGGAGTGTCAGGTGGTGTAGACAAAACGTGTTAATTTGACATGAATTTGGCGCCTATATGACGTTGATCTATCCAGCAGTCGGGTTGGATTAGCAGTTAGAGAATATTGTCATAGCTTTTTTTTTTGGGTGGGAAATCATCAAATGACTTCTCCTGCTGAGTAGAGCAGGAGGGCGTGTCAGACTTTTACTGACTAAAACCCACCCGTGTTCGCTCAGTAGCCCGTATGCCAGGGGCTGTGGTATCTCTTTCGAACAAATCCGCACCCCTGGCAGGCATCAAGATGCCTGCCAGGGGTGCGGATTTGTTCGCAAGGGTCCGCAAGGGCCTGCAAGCCAAGGCTTGCAGGCCCTTGCGGACCCCACCAGTGGTTGCTGACATCTTTGACGGCGCGCGTGTGGAACACAACGCGCTGTCCCGTCTACCACTTTTCGGCCGCAGGGGATAGGGAGAGCGGCTGACGCTATACCGACACTCCTCTTCCCCTGCGGCCCCACCGTAGTTGAGTGGCTAAAATATGTATTGTGTATATGTCGTTCGTTTATTATTACTCATTATATGCAGCACTTGAAGGCCACCTAATTGGACCTCTCCTTGTTAATAGGTGTGTTGAAACTGAACGGCTGTCACATAAGTGAGCAAAAAGGTAATTTTTTGGCAAATACTGAGTTTCGAATCCAAGCCCCCAGTAATCTAATAAAAAAAAAATGTTGCATAATCAACCATAATTAACGTCAACAAGATCAACTTGACTTACGATTTTATAAAAATAACCGTATAAGAATCGGCCACAGGTGGACACGAACAAAAAACTCCATTAATACGGTTACCTCAAAATATTGGAGTAAAAACGTCACTGACCTTAAAGTTATGTATTAAAAGATGTAAACAGGAAAATGATTAATTAAAGCGTTTGGTGCGTTATGTAATAATTGTCTGTTTTCACTTTTTGTTCGTGTTCAGTTCGTATTAAAAGTCTTAGTTTTGTTTTTTGCGAAGTATTGTTGATGCACGATTGTTGATTCGTTATACAAGGGGTCCTTTAGGGGTCGTTTTTTTGCCCGATGGCGTGTAAGAGCTACTTTTGATCCACTATGGACCTTTAGCACTTTTAGTATCTACGTAGTATTCTCTTGCATCATCATCAAAAGAGAAACAGTTCTATCATGTCAATAAGCACCTTAGTCTTAGGTCCCTATTACAGAACGTTCCTCAAGTACAGTTTGATCTTCAATCAGTCGATCACAGTTAAGTATAGAATCAATACTTGAGCATCGTTCTTATTCCAGAACAGTAATCAATCTATATTCAGCAAAACGAGACTCAAATCGAGCCTCAAGCAGAGACGTGTATTGTCTATGCATCAGCCTGTTTTCGTTTACGTTTTTATTAAATTTACCAAGTTTGTTCTGTCTCTTCGCTGGTTTAGAAATAACAAAATATACTATGTATAAGTACCTAATTATTTAGGAAATCGAGAATAGTACAATGGAATTCATTTCATTGGTCCTGGTAATTTTTTATGCAAAAATAAGACTTGTAACTATGCCCATATATAGGTAATAGGTATGCTATTTAAAAGGTTAGTATGTCAATTAAGCACCGCTACTAAAATAAATCAATTATTCTTAATGTTTGTACGATTCATTTAATAGCATATTTATACTAAGGTAAAAATAAAACACCTGAACATTTAATCGTCACATGGCAACGGCAATTATGGCGTTATAGGAATCCCACGGTTGTCTGGTTTTCTTAAATTATGGGATATCATAGGTAGAAATAAATCTTTCACCACATCATGTGAAAACCTGTACCTTTTTTTGAAATTTTCACAATTGTACGGGTCCTGTGCATCTCTCAAAATTATCCGAAAGGAACGCTAAAGTTCAACCTTCAAATTGAATCATTGTTGAATATTGTAACGATCTACTTCTTCAAATATATTAATTTCCATGGTTTAAATCAAAACAACAATATTTAAAAACTCTAAAACGGAACAGAAATTGACAAAATATGTAAAAATCTATGCTCAAGCGCGGTCTCGACCACACTTGGGTAATTACAGATCCAATCATTACTTGGGTTCGATTTACGAACTGAGTAACGAACTAAAATAAAGCCAAACTCAGCTAAACTATGATCAATGAACCTATGCTTGAGGAAAGTTCTGAAATTAAAACCGGCTCCGAAACTAGTTTTAAACAGAGATCAGTGCTTGAGTTTTCTTCTGTAATACGCACCTTGGGGTCGGCGCGTCGACATGTCTTCTTTTCTTCCTTACTTTTCTATTAGTCGTAATGTCGGCAGTCATCCGTTTACAAACTATCATCATTCAATGATACTATCCATCATTTCTTTGGTATTTCCCTACTTATGACTCATTAATTCAGATATTATGTTGCGTTCCTGCACTTCTTGAATTTTTCTGGTATAGTCTCGAGCTCTTTGAACTATAAATAAAAGTAAAAGTTATTGTCCAAGCTTTTGACGGATTATTCAGTTTAGGACAGATTCTGGTTTGGGGAGTTTCTTGTTATGACAGATTTTTTTTCGCAGATTCGTTATACGGCAAAAGTAACATGACCAATAAAAATCATACAATTTATGTAATGGAATATTTAGGCATTAGATCAGGTCGTGTGTAGGACTTTTTATCCGCAACAAATAGTTTTCCAATCGATGCACACTTTTGTATTTAATCCTTACATAATACTTCTGTAGATGACTGTAAAATATCTGTCTCATCAAGACAGACGTAACAAGAATCTTCCCAAACCAGATTCTGTCCTAAACTGAATAATCCCTTTTGACCATTAATTTTGCGTCACAATTTGTTGTTACTTGAGTATGATACCAACATCTAGATTATTGGTTGTACGAAGAGAGTTGATCAGTATCGCACGTACGTGCACGAACAGTCGCTAGAACATACGCTTTCGTTCGTTGAAAATGTATGAAATGTTATAGTTATTGTATTTTGTGTTTCACGAACTGTGTCTAAATAAATGGTATTCTTTCTTTCTTTCTGAATGAAGGCAAGTTAAGCGATCAAATAACAGTCATGGTAATATTACATTCAACTCTTCAAATTCTTTACCAACTTCACGATATTATATTCATGGATTCTATATGATTTCAATGTTGTTGATGATATTTTTAAAGCGGCTTGAGAATTCAGGGATAAATTCTGCATCGCGCTTTCCTCTTGAAAAATATGAAGGATTTCCATATCGGACACGTATTTGTGTAGATAAGTGAATATATTTTTATGTGGATCTTTCCATTTTTGTTGGATGTATCTGCATGCGTTTAACGTTGATCTCATAGGTAATACAGTTCTTAGAAAATAATTCCCTACTGGTCATCTTCATCTTTTTCATAATATCACGCGCCTTCAAAGAAACAATGTTCCCACTGCTGGGACACAGGCCTCTTTGGATTGGGCCGTAATCCACCACGCGGGCCCAGTGCGGGTTGGTAGATGTCACATGTCTTCGAATTTTTGGTTCTAGGACATGCCGATATCCTCACGATGTTTGCCTTCACCGTTTTGAGAGCAGTCGTGATGAAATAATTTACACAAAATAAAGCGCCTGTCTGGGTTCGAACTCACGACCTACAACTCGTAAGTTGCGGCCGTTACCACTTGGCCACCACTGCTCTCTTCAAAGAATATCATGAAATAATTTCCAGTGATCTAGGGTGTTAATAATATCTTAAAAGTCTTGTGGCCCATTTTAACGGAGGAAGATCCTTTATATTTTTCTTATAACACCGACCAGAAAAGATGCTGAGATAAGACCTAATGTATGTTCCAAAAACCCTTAAAAAAGGGTATTACTTAAAAATTTCTTCCTTAATTCTCTTAATCGTCCTTTCGGTAATCACACCCTTTCTAATCATATCGTCATTCACACACTCCATCCATCGTTTCTTTGGTCTTCCCCTACTCTTTTACCTCTATACTTTACTATGTAATAAGTGAATTTAGAGCACAAACCCTACTTTCTACAGCAGATCAGACACACTTATCTCTTCATGAAGGTGCAACATTACCCAAGCGGTTACAAAATCGTCCCGACACGTATGAGCGATGGCGCTCTCCGCGGCGTTAGTAAAGTGGGTTCTATAAAGTACACTCCTTCACATAAGTTGTATTTCTTGTCCGAGGACAGACATTATGGAGGTGGGAAATTAATGGATGCTTCTCGCAGCGTAGTTAGATTAAGCTTAATTAGTTTCGGATTTAATATGAATACTTCCTTGTGGACAGTGGTAGGTACTTAAAATATCGTCGACGAGTGGCGTAACTAAATCCAGTGTATCTTCGCACCCATTTTTTTCGTTGGTTAGAAGCTGTTGTTGTCACATCAGTTTTTTCTAGTTAAAAGAAGAAGTTTCTTATTCGGTTTTAAAGAAAACATTGTGTAAGTTTAAAATCGCCGGGAGAACTGGATGAGACTCGTACAGACTTGAGAAGCATGGCTCAAAAAGGTGAAGGTCTTTTCTCAGCAGTGGGTGGAAGAAAACAAGGTTGCCAGTGATGATGATGCTAGTGTAAGTTTGCCACAAGTTGTGACAGTTATATGCAGGTATATATATAGACACGAGTCAGGAATGAAATAATCATTACAAGGACATTAGGGCAGCCAAAGATGCACAAACAAAAAAGAACACGTAAAGTAAGTCAAGCCATAACAGTCTTTACATGATCGCAGACAAATCAAATCCTCGAAGAAACACACGTGTTATATTCAAAACAAAAGATCTCTTCCTTCTCAACCCTTTGTGTGTATGTAACGTGGATCCACGCCAGACACAATGACTTTTCAATTGTTTTTGTAATTACGGCATTCAACCGGTTAATCTTCAGGGCGTTTGTTCACTGCCACCGTCAACGGGACGTTGACAAGAACGAGATGACGGCGCCACCGCGACAGTGAAGTAGCGATGGCCGCCTATCCACAACACATCCGACACCCGAGCGCCGAGCCGGAATCCTGGCCACCGAATTTTCGATTAGTTCATGATCACTAGAACTCGGCCCGAGATTGTGACGAGCCGATGTGCTGGCAAAACAAAACACGTTAGATCTTGTCCACACACTGCCGTCATACCGGCAGGCGCCTCACTTGTGTTTTGTCTTGTCTATTATAGCATACTGAACTGCTGAGTTCGGTCGCGGTAGACAAACGATCGCCGTCACCGGGATACGTCGCGTTCGGTTCGAGTTCGAATAATCTCGTTTCTGGGTGATGCCCCGGAGACGGCGGTGCGGTGGTGGACAAATGCCGTCATCTACATATACTAATATTATAAACAGGAATGATTTGATTGTTTGTTTGCATTGAATAGACTCCGAAACTACTGAACCGATTTGAAAAATTATTTCACTGTTGGGAAGCTACACTATCCCCGGGTGACATAGGCTATATTTTATCCCCATATTCCCACGGGAACGAGAACTACGCGGGTGAAACCGCGGGGCGCTGCTAGTAGTGAATATAGTGATTACGATAATCCGATAATAATTACCTTTCGGAACAACGACAACTAACAAGGGAATAATAGACGACAATGATATTAACATAACATTAAGCACACGACGGAAATTTGGTTCGGCAAGTTGATACCAATCTCGACAGCGCTCGATATCGAAAGTAAATAGTTAATATAACGAGTGGCAGCACTGTCGCACGAAATGTACGTCCAGTCTAAGTTATTGTTAAGCTGCGATAGATAGGGCTGGCTGGTTAGAAGTTTAGGGACTAGGAACTTAAATCCTAATTTTGTTTTCAAATTTGAAAATTAACTCACTGTCTTTTTTGCGCAAAAAATCGGTAATACGGTTCAAAATCTACTGATGTTAAGCTAACAACCCACCCTTTTTTCATGGTTTTAATGACTTGTCAAAATATCGTGATTTCGGTTCTTTGTTTAATATTAATGAACTATACACATAAGCCTTACGGAATTATTTATATAAATGATAAAAAAAAGTTGCATTGTGTAAAAAAAGGAATACGGTCACGACACGAAAAGCGACTTTATCTCATATGTATCTGTATAGTTGTAGTTTTGGTGAGTAAAACTACCAATCTCTTTTTGTAACTTGTTTCTTTTACAATCCTATTTTGCCAAAAACAACCGGTCTTCTGTTTAAACATTTGCGTGTGAAAGTATTTTGATACTCGTGTGTTATTGAATTGCTAACAACTACCAACGCAATTACGAGAAGAGCGTACATAAACGCTGGTTGATTTTTCAGTGACATTTCCCTGATGGGAAGTCTGTTTGTCATAACTTTTTTCACTGCAGCCTACGCGGCCAAAAGGTCAATTACGAAAGTGGTAAAAATACAATTGTTTGTGAGATGTATAAATAGATTTTCGGATGAATGATTTAATTCGGCATAAGTTTGTTATGTTTTCAATTAATGAGTAATCTATACGTATTCATGGTAAAAGGCTTTTCGCTTACAGAAATTCCATGTGACCATTTTCTACGGACTTTCAAGTTTTGATTCGTAGATTATAGATTACTAGCGACACGGCCCTTGTGCAGTGTTTGCACATCAAGCTACCCCAATCTGTCAAATTTCTTTGATAGAGTTTCAACTTTATGCTGTAAGCTTAAGGTTCATGTTCAATTGGGGAAATTTGACAGTTTGGGGTAGCTTGATGTGCTGGCGTCTGTACAACTTGACAAAAATTTAACAGTTTAATTTCTTTATCTCTTCTTTATTCTGCCTTATACACATAAGCCTGGAATTTATTGACCAAGTGTTTTTTATCATCTATCTAGTAAGTCATTAGTTATTGACATATAGAGCCCTTTATACCAGGAAACTTTTATTTTAGGTAATATGCGTTATTGTTTATTACTTTGCCTATGTATGTATAGAATCAAGTCCATCCGACTAAACAGACAGCTGTGCTGCTGGGGAGTTTGTTGCGCCACTTCTTCTTCCCAGCTAAAGCACTAGGAAGTGTCGAAGGGTGGGCGTTTTTGGGGGACTGTCTTATGTATTTTGACGTTCGAAAAGTGCTGATTCTCAGCCTAATTTGAATAAAAGACTTTTGATTTTGATTTTGATTTTGAATAAAATGTCTAAATTTTGGTAGAAACCGCATCAAAATCTGCAACTGACTGCCTCGTTAGTGTGGTGGTCGCAAGCGCTAATGTAGAGCATGAGGTTTATGGTTCGTTTTTCAGAAAAAAAAATTGGACTTTTGGATCTGGAATTTCTCGGTAGCAGTCTGGAGCTAGGATTTGTGCCTGATTGATGGCAATAGGCTCGCCTACTATTACATTGGACTTAGAGACTACTCACACTTATTCAGCTCTGTTCAGCTTATGTCCATAGACCGAAATGTGGATGTACTTACTATATACCCGCCTCACCCTGCAGGGATTACAGGTGTGGGTGTAGCATAGGTGTACATACTAAAGTAAACCTCTTTCTTCGGATAACGTTATGTTATTTATAAATGATTAAACTAATTACTTCAGGATGAAGGGCCATAACTTTCAAAGGCTTAATATTTACATCCATAAACTTTCCTTAAAAGAGCCGAAACTCTTCTCAAGTTATAAATAGATTTCTAAATCTGTACCAACCCTATCAAAGTGTGGTGGTGTGTATTAGAATTTTGGAGGCGTTTGCATTTCCTTTGTGAGCCGTCAGACCGAGACATAATTCAGTTATGTCGAGTCAGCTGAGAAGCTGCTCTGCGTTTTAAATACGGCTGATTTTAAAATGGACAGAAAACAAAATGATGCAATATTACTTTCAGGTTTTTTCTGAATGAGTGACTTGTTGTTTTCATTATATTCCGTGACGTGTTTCTTTTTAACCGACTTCAAAAAGAAGGAGGTTATCAATTCGACATGTTTATATTTTTTTTTTTTTTTATGTATGTTCGGGCATAACTCCGCCGTATATAGACGGATTTGCAAAATTCTTTTTTTGTTCGAAAGATGTTTATTTCGAAATGGTCCCATATAAATTTCATATAGATCTGATGATGCGTTTCGAAGACAGACAACGGAACTCTTCAAAAAATCACAGCAAATCAACCGCGAATGCTGCTGTCGCATAAATATGCATTGTTTTGACCCCAAGGATGATGAAATTTCGAACTGATATGGGGTAGGTAACTAAAAAGTTAAAAATAAAAACTTTTTTCAAAAAAATAACAACCGACTTCCAAAAAAACACTACAAAGTGCAAAATAACTTTAATTTCGGAAGGCGGTGACAAAGAATTAAAATACCTACACATCCAAAGTCACCGCCTTCCGAAATTAAAGTTATTTTGCACTTTGTAGTGTTTTTTTGGAAGTCGGTTGTTATTTTTTTGAAAAAAGTTTTTTTGTTTTTTATTTACTTGAATAATTTAAACATCATGTTGCATAATAATTTATTCCTAGTAGTCCCATAATGACTACAAATACAAATCTGCCAGAACTTTCGAGGATTACATGTTTGTTGTTATGTTTAGTCATACCTAGTCAGATTATTGTAAATTAAACTATCCATTCGATACCTCAAAAGGTACGTCAAACTTCGCGAAATAAGCTTTAAGTCCCAATAAGATCTTATTTCCTCATTAAAAAATCAATCCAAAAAATCGTATCTGTAGAAGTAATAAAAGGCAAGCCAGTGCAACCCTACACTGGTGTTAGCTAAGCCGATCGCCTTTCACGGAACTGCGCACAAGGCCGCGCGTCGCGTGCTCGTGCGCCGGCGGCGGCGCGCCGCTCTCCCCGCGCCTGCGCAGCGCAGCGCGTTGACACTGTTGTTGTTTTGCTTTTTGTTGGTAAGCGTCTAAAAATGTTGCATAATGTGGATTTTATTTCGTCATAATACAGTCGAAAGACGTCCACTGCCAGACATAGGCCTTCGCCAAACATCGCCACAACTACCGGCCCAGCTGGGTGTTACAGCTAGGACTTTGATTTTGACAGTTCATCATCATTCATTGCGTTCTTTACATTGTTTAGCAGATAATTTTTTCGAACATAATTAAGCAATGGATGAATGAAGGATATTGCTAATCGTTCAAAATGTTTGAAATTCTGATTCTGATTGATAGTGTGTTACACAATTAACACGTACAGCATGTTCCCGTGACCTTTACCAGGGAATGTATTGACTGACACTTATCTATACTATTATTTAAAGAGGAAAGATTTGTTTGCATTGAATAGGCTCCGAAACTACTGAACCGATTTGAAAAATTCTTTCACTGTTGGGAAGCTACACTATCCCCGGGTGACATAAGCTATATTTTATACCCTTATTCTCACGGGAACGGGAATTACGCGGGTGAAACCGGGGAGCGCTGCTAGTTCATTATAAACTATTGCATTCCCTTCGGATAAATACACGTGCAATAGCAGATGTGATCTCTAGAGTTTGTTTTGGCATTTCTTCTAAGAAGCCAGATAGGAAACGCCGACCTCATCTACATAGTTTAAAAATATGGTTGGCGTGTAAAAGTGTTTGTCCAAACCTGCTTACAGAAATAAAATCATTTATCAGATAATTTCGTAAAAATTAAGAAAAAATCATCCTAATTCTTCCCGTGGGTGTCGTAAAAGGCGACTAAGGAACTTACTAGAGAATTGGCAGCAGCGTTATCTATGCATATTACCAACATACTGCGTTCGCCAACCTGAGGCGCCAAGCGTGGCGATTATAGCAAACCTCCTCAAATTGGGGGAGGCGTATGTCCAGCAGTGGACGTCTTTCGGCTGAATTTATGAAGAAAAAAGCCGAATTTCTAACAAGGTAGTCGGAAATAAGGAATACCTTCTTAGTCTGCATAAAACCCTCTTTCTACAAAATTCAAGATACAATTAGACTCAGTAAGTAAAAATAATTGACCTTTGCACTGCTTGTGTATAAAGTGTATTTGGAACAGTAATATTTAGTGAAATAATGCGATCATTATTTATTTCAATTGGATTCTGTTGCCCTTGAAATAGGAATAATCTCCCGTTTTATTTTTAAACTAAGCTTAAAGTTAAGTTATGATTAGCTTCTGTTTAACCGTACATTTTTGACGTTAAACAGCTCTCAACTTTAAGCGAAGTTTATAAATAAGATGGGAGATTACTAAGGAAACGATCGCTCCTGCTAATAATATAAACGTAAAACTTTGTATCTTTGGATGTTTGTCCCTAAGTCACACAGATCGTTCATAACCTGGATCCACAAATAAGATACTATTCAATCGCTCTTTAATAAGAATATTGTGCGTGCCTGTAAGTGATGTATTTACACAGTACTGAAGATTCGTCATCACCTAATGTGACTGTTTTTGAAAATATGTTGTTGGTGTGATAAATAAATAGATACTTTTTTATCCCGGTAGCAAGTTTCCGAGGGATAACATTCCGACCTCCGCGCGGGCGGAGCTACTGAAAAAGCCTGTAGATAATCTTTAAATATTTACTGTAAATAACTCACCCGATAACCGCAGCCTGGATAAAAAACAAACCGATTATTTTAACTAGGTTGCAAACCGCAGCCATCCGACCACACATAATATAAGAGAAAACATCCCATATACACACATGTATATTAAAATAATTTCCATTGAAACATTTTTCAGTACGGTCAACCACACATAAATGGACACTACATGAACTACTGTCGGTTCCAAACGAATCAGCACCCTAATTGCGTAACTCACGATTCATCATAATCTGTATCGTTTTGAAACGGATTGTTAAACCATTGCTTCATATGTTCCAAAAATGTGTCTGTTCGACAACATAAATAACGCAATGAATATTGTTTAACTGTGAAGACAAAACCAATTATGATCAATCGTGAGTTACGCAATTAGGGTGCTGATACAAGTGTAAACAAATCCGGTTCAAGTTGAATTCTTACAAAGGGAAGACTTCACTGAAAAGAATTAGTAACTTGCATTTTGAAGGCTTCATAATTATATATCTTTCCACTTTTTCCTAAAAAAACATTTCAGTTTTAATTGTAATCGTTAACGAAAATTGAGGTTATAAAATTAACCTCAATTGTCAATCAAAAATAGTTAGAAAATAGTACTAAAATAGTACATCACGGGGCGTTTCGCCGTGCAATAATGAACTACTTAAGTTACGCTTTTCTGTGTAAAAATGGACACTACTTGACACAGAAAAGCTAATTGAGGTGACACAGTGCTATGAAGATCTTTAAGATAATTTTAATTAAGGATTTCGGGTTAAAGTATTCAAGTAATCAAATCAAAGCTTTTCAATTTATAAGTGTAACTCACAAATTGAAAGATTGCTACAAATATGCATCTAGATAGATCTCGATGTATTTTAATCATCAAATAACTGCTCCCGCTCTGGGTGCAGCAGGAGGGCGTGTCAGACTTTTACTGACTAAAACCCACCCGTGTTCCTTCAGTAGCCTGTGTGCCAGGGGCGGCGGTATCTCTTTCGAACAGGCATCGGCCCTTGCGGGCCCATCAGTTTATGCTGACATCTCTTTGAGGCGCGCATGGAACACAATGCGCCGTCGACCTGGGCATGGTCCTTACTGGACAGCGAGCTACCCATTACTCGCCGTCCGCAAGCCCACGCCTACGGAGGCCAGGAATCAGCCTGGGATTCCCGACGCCCAGGGCGTCTCTTGCGGAGGCTAGGACCGTGAGGGCACATATCCTCTCCCTCATATGCATCTAGGTTCAGGTGCGTATTCTGATCCTTCTCTTACATTTTCATAAGATACTTTTGGGGCAAAGAGCTATAAAGTCAAAAAGTCAAAAGTTACCATAGACGTGCGGCTGTCAGTACATCAGCAAGTGCGCAAGCAACGGGGCACTATTACCGTGTTCATAACCGTGACATTGTCAAGGTCGAGCGTTGATGCGACACTCGATATATTTCGTGTAATCGACGATTGTTTATGTAATTGGAGTCGACATTGTCGATGCGGTTCGTGATTACTACTTTCACGTGTGGTTATTTTATTTTGCCTGTTTTTTTTTGTCAGTTCACTATTTTGCTATTTTTTGAGTTATTGTTATATTATTTGTATTCGTTTAGTGTCAGAAGGATAGTTTCAATTAAACGTATGAGGATTATTATGACACCGACAGAAACTTGTCCTTGATTACTTCTAATAGATTTTTTCATTAATATAATGATGAGCTTACCACAGTGCGTGAGCAGTTTGATTACATAATAACATTTTTCACTATAAATAAAAGGCGCTAAGTCACTCTGACATGCGAATCTGGAATAAATATTAATACTGACATCGTTTTGTACATAGTATTTATTTTTACTCAACTACTGGGGGCTAGCCATGGAGTTAACGAAGTTGCAGAATACTTATTAGTTTTAATTAAATTGTCTTAGTATCTATTCAATCTTCATCTTGATATTATGCCCCCATTTTAATTAAATAATCGTTACTCTAAACAACACTCATTGACCCAATACAATAAATAAGTTTATTATTAAATTATTTTGTTCATAATTGGCTGATTGAACCGTAACGTTCAGCCTTCATCGCTTCAAACAATAACCAGCAATTAGCTTCTCGTGTGCTAAAGTGTTACGATTTACTAGAAACTGATGTTTCCATATTTTTATGGTTATAACTGTAATAATTATAGTGATTATCGTGTTTGATTGAGAGTTTAAATAAAGTAGCCAAGCATGCTGGTTCGTAGTTAATTCTACATTTGTAGTTTTGAAATACGTACCTAGTGTTTATAGACACTACCTATGTCTGTGCAAGACAATCTAACAATAAAAAGCATATTATAATCTTATAGTTATTAGTCCAAGGAAAACACAATGTGGGAAGACACTTCTAGTTTTTAATAATAATTGATATAGTTATTTTATGTAATCCAAACTAAAACGTAACATTTTTGTAGAGAATTAAACCTAATAATATCATCTGCCAGGGGTGCAAGTTGTTATGCTAGGGGTGCGGATTGTTTGAAAGAGATACCGTTGCCCCTGGTACACAGGCAACTGAAGGAACACGGGTGGGTTTTAGTCAGTAAAAGTCTAATACCGCTCCACCCAGAGCGGGATAAGTTATTTGATGATTTCCCACCCTCAAAAAAAGAAAAAAAGCTAATAATATCTTAAAACATTGTGCAGTTGGAGTTTTATTAATAGTTCTTAAGAAGTGATGATGATGCACTATTTTTACTAAGTACTGACGTAGTTACACAGCTCTGAGTCTTCGCAAAATGTGGAGAAACACGTAAATACTTGTTTTAAAATAAATTTCTGTTCCTGTGTGAATTATCAGGAAATCCTGGGTCTGTACTTCTCTCATAAGCACATAAATAGCATCGCCACATATTCTATACCAAAAAATAAGTCTTCGTGCGTCAAAATCAAACTCAAATCATTTATCCCTACCAAAATTATAAATGTGAAAGTAACTCGTCCGTCTGAATCTGAACTGATCGTTATGACATTTTGCAGAGGTGTAGAGAAGGACATAGGCTACTTTTTACGCGGTAACTGACAACGACGCGGGCGGAGCAGCGGGCAAAAGCTAGTTTCAATTAGGACCATAAAATGCACTTTTCGGCGTCCTAATTTACAAGACAATAGAATTTCGATGGAAAAGTCGTCAGGATATATATCAATTAGAAAAATCACTTACATAAAAAAAAAAACGACAGTAGTGCTCGAAAATTGCGCAACACATCAGTCAATACCGCACAAAAGTCAAACACAATGCAGTAAAACATTTGAATACTCGCTAAAAAATCACGAGATACAAAAAAATAACTACGCAAATTGTAAAGCAAACGTTATTATTTTGTTCGTTTGGACACAATAGTTAGTACAAATAATGGTGATTCTGAACAAATAGCGATCGATATTATCGTGACTCGCTAATCGTTATGTTTGTCGACTGATTGTCATAATTGGAACCTCTTCTATTGACGCCGTATTGTGTTTCGGTAAAAAGATATTGTATAATGTAATATCTAGGATTTGAGAATGGGAATGGGAAAATTTGGGAATTCGTATTAAATCTAGAAAAGGGGATATACTGAAGTCTACAAAATGCTTAAAAAAATGTTTTTTGATGTTTCATTGACATCCGTATTTAGTTTCATTGGGTAAACTCAATTTTTACAGTTAAACGTATGCAGGCAAAATTTTAACGTCTTGGCTCTCAATGAATATGCCTAGACTTTTCCCTGCTATATTGGGGTCGACTCCCAGTCTAACCCAAAACTTTGCAATGGTACTACGAATACACATGGTTATTGCTAGCGTAATACTGATAACCTTTTAAAAGTAATATGATACACTATGACGAGCAATTTGAGTACTGCCCAGACCCCAGTACACGCTACAAAACATAGTTTAAAAAGCGGCCAAGTGCGAGTCGGACTCGCCAATGAAGAGTTCCGTAGCAGCAAGTAACATAATACGATTTATGACGTATAAAAAATACTACTCACTAGATCTCGTTCAAACCAATTTTCGGTGGAAGTTTACATGGTGATGCATCATATTTTTTTTTTAGTTTTATCATTCTCTTATTTTAGAAGTTACAGGGACAAACATTTTACCACTTTGGAAGTGTCTCTCGCGCAAACTATTCAGTTTAGAAAAAAATGATAGTAGAAACCTCAATATCATTTTTGAAGACCTGTCCATAGATACACGTATGGGTATCGTGTATTAAAAATGTATGTATGAAAAAAAAAATGAGTTTCAGGGTTCCCAAAATTTATTGTTTTTTTTTTTTTCTATTTTTGTGTGAAAATCTTAATGCGGCTCACAGAATACATTTACTTACCAAGTTTCAACAGCATAGTTCTTATAGTTTCGGAAAAAAGTGGCTGTGACATACGGACGGACAGACAGACATGACGAATCCATAAGGGTTCCGTTTTTTGCCATTTGGCGACGGAACCCAAAAAAGTAGCTTTGATTGAAGTCAACCGCCTTATCTACTTTGTTGACTGTAGGTACCTACAATTACATGTCCTACATTTAAAAAAAAAACTGTCAATTTATAGATAAACGATGATTTGACAACCTGTCCAACACTGTACTATCAGCTTTTAACTTTGTTTGTGTATTTTAATGAAACATGATTATGTTTGAGCTTAGTCATTGTTTAAACTGGTTTTTCGTTGTTTCTGTTATGCATAATTGTTTTTCTTACTCTTTTAAAGTTTTTCCCCCTCTATCAGTCATTACTTCCTGTTTGAGCATTAGGATTGGAATTTTCTTAATCATTCCCAACCAGCACCCTAATTGCGTAACTTACGATTAATCATAATCGGTTTCGTTTTCACAGTTCAACAATATTCATTGCGTTTTTTACGTTGTTGAGCAGACACTTTTTTCGAACATATGAAGCAGTGGTTTAACAATCCGTTTCAAAACGAAACAGATTATGATGAACCGGGAGTTACGCAATTAGGGTGCAGTTGCCATAGGTTCAGTACAATACGATTCTAAGCCGTCGGTTTTATTATAAGTAAAACCAAATTGTTGTTCTATGCATTTTAACTGTGTAGATATTGCACTTTGATATGAAACAGGTGATTTTGTTTTGATAAACGACTAAAAAGTTCTGCTGAATTCATAATTACAGTTTGCGCGTCGAGTTATTTTACCTTTGCCTCTGCATTGCACCTGCAGGGTGGGTATTTTATTAAAGCCGCGGTACCTATCAGCTATTCATTCATATCAAACGTCAGTATCATTGTATGACGATTGACCCTGTTTATACATTTTCAAGCAACTTGTCAACTATCGTAGTTCACCGGACGTGACCAACTTGCCCCGCAATTATAAACCACTTAAGTGTCCCAACAACAATTATCCCAATCTTGGCAACTTCTCACAACTTGTCCCGCGTCGGTAGATGGCGCCACGATCAATAGAACCTGTTGCGAAGGGTGTGGGAATGATCCACTGACCTCAAACAACACCTCCCCAATGCAAAAATAACTCTGGTAAACAATTTATAAAGAACAAATTCCTTTGGGATTTTCCCTAAGAATATGTCAGAGAATTGACAGTTAATTTTGTGCTATATGGTGGAGAAAATAGGGTTGGTTTTGTATTGGAGGATTGTTATCTTAATGTGAATAAATAGGAGACGTCTGGATAGAAAATTGTTCTGATATGTCGGCTAGGACATTTGGAGTCCCGTGGGTCCGGGACCCGCGTCTTGTTTGTTAGAGCACTTGTGTTTCAATCAGGAGTTAATAATGTTGAGAGTGGCTCTACGTTTCCTTCTTTATTTTTGTAATTGGAAAGTGGAACTGAAGTCGAACGGAAAATACTAGATATAAAAGGCAAGTGTTGCCTATAAATTAGGGCTAACAGATGAACGGGTCTTCTAGGGGTGCGGGTTCGTGGCATACAGGCTATTGAGGGAATACGGGTGGGTTTTAGTCAGTAAAAGTCTGATACGCCCTCCTGCTCCACCCAGAGCGGGAGAAGTTATTTGATGGTTTCACACCCAAAAAAAAGACAGATGAACGGGTCTCAAAATGGCACACTTTTTAAAACTATGAAGCTATATAGCACCTGCTAATATTTAATCATATCAAGATTTTTACCAAAGCGTTGAAATTAAGGTAAGCCAAAAATTAATCAATACAAATTTTGGCCTGTATTGGCTAAAAATATGACGTAGGTAATATTTTGCAGCAAAACATTAAAGTCCTGCGGAACCTCACTGGTTTTGATCGCATCTCGATGAATATTGAGCCGGTTTAGTAAATTTCTTTTTATTCTGTCCGCGCACACAACTGGCTAACGCAGCTTTATCGCCATGTTGTGTTTGTTTAAGAAGAATAATAAAATAAATTCTTCTTAAATAAACACAGCCTGGCGATATTAGAGCGTAAATACTCTTTTGAGCGTTCTTGTTATACTGTGACATGTGTCAAGAATAACGACAGAAATACAAAACGTCAAATTCACTTACACACAATTCTTTTACATGTGCAGCAAGGAACTTGTGGTGTGTATCACCTGAGTGACATTGACAGGGGGTCCCCCCTAGTTTATCTTCGAGTTTTAAAATTATTTTTTAATCTTCTTTAGCAACTGACCCGACGTCGATTATTCTGCCAGCGTCAGTGTCGGAAACGCAGCAAGGTGAGCCGTCTAACTTCGCACTTCGATGTCCCTACTTCCCTACTAATATTATAATGAAAGTAACTCTGTATGTCTTTCTGTAACGCTTTCACGTCTAAACCGCAGAACTGATTGTCATAAAATTTGGCAGATATATAGCCTGGGATATAGACAAGGAGATAGGCTACTTTTTTACGCGATAACCGAAATACACGCGGGCGGAGCTGCGGGCAAAAGCTAGTTTATTTATAAGTTCGTGGTTGAAAGGACAAGACAATTTTTGTTAGTTTAAGTAGCTCTAGTATGAGTTATTAAAATGATATACTTAGGTAACTTGTTTTTGCAATAGGCTCACCGCTTATTACATGGAACTTTAAACATAACTGGTGAATTATTGGTTGTAAATAGGAATACCTCTGCGTAACCCTTCGGGGAATACTGGCGTGTGTTGTTGTTTTTGTAAGCTTATAAGCTTACAGTAACAAGAAACTCTTTATCTGATTATTCCATTGTTATATTCATTCAAAGGTCAGTGGGGAACTCGTCAAAGGAAAAGTCAAGGAAAAACTGAAGTTTTAATCCAAGGTTATGAAGTTAGGAAGCATTAAGTGTTGACGGAGGGTCACCCTTCTGAGAAATGGTCGAGGCTCTTCTAAGAAAAATGAGAAGGTGACGTTTTATTTTCTCAGCAGCTCCTTGTTCGCCACATATTATTGGCGGTACTGTGAAATCCTGGTGAGAGGTGCCCTACTGTGAGTTTTTTGTTACCATCTCGATGGTAAGGATCGACCGCGTTCAGTGCTCCGATTGGCCCTTGACCAATCCCGGGCCAGACTTAAGTGGAGATCACACTAGGGCCACAGGTGGGTCTCGGGGCGCCCTGCACCGGGTCGAAAATAATTACTTCGTGTATTTCACGCTTTCGTGTGCCTGCTATGCTATTCTGTATTACGAAAAAAAAAAAATGCAATGATGTTCGAAGGGTTATTGTTCTAAATTAGCTTGACAGTTCGAATGTAATTATAATAAATTTTATATCGAGGGACTAAACGAAGCCATATGTATACAAGAGAGGGTTTGACTCCCGAGCGTGCGATGGGAGTCAGTGAAACCGAGGGTATATTAAGTTGGCGTTTAGTCTCGAGGTGCAAACTGCATTTTTCACTTTGAATGCGAGAAAAATAGTCAATTTAATATAAAAACATCAAATTTACACTCGAAAAAAATTCTGAAATTTACGCGGTCGTTTTTTCTTCTAAACCAGTCACAGATTAACAATTTAAAACATGGCGCCACCTTCTTTGCGGAAAAACCATGGAACTAAAACTCATAACATTTTCGCAATGAAGATGGTCCACACTGCACAGATAATAAGTACTTAGGTATATTTACTGGCTCTGGCTGGTTGAGTATTTCTATGTCACATGAAGGAAAATGAAAAAAATAATTACTTTTCACTCCCTAGAGACTAAAGCGGTTACTTTTTTTATATAAGCGAGACCAACTCGCGCTGCGATCTGTTGGATTCTAACGGGTCGGTTCAATACATAGAGTTGAAAATGCAGTGCGCGAAAAAATTCCTGCCGCGATTTTATTACGTCCGTGTGCATGACGACTTACAGTACCATCATTTTTCTCCCAATGCGTAAATGTGGAAGCGTGAGTAGTTCATTATTAGTAACAAATTAATAAAGCGTGTAGTTTAGCGCGCTTAGGTGTTTACTATGTGGAATTCTGTCACATCACATCGTAGCGAAATACTGTAGTCAATAAATAAGTGGGGATTTGATCGTTTTCTCAGTAAATTGTGCATATCTTTTACCATAACACAATTACACAATTAGTAGCAGTAAATAAACCAATTTCCAGTTTTATTTGAAAATAATATCGACTTCAAGCATTGAAATCATTAAAATAATGCACTTATTTCATGGTTTATGGTGCGTTGCTAATAAAGTGTAACTAATAACACAATAAAACTTATTTATTAGAAGAATGACATTAACTTTATTGACCCTCCAGTAACCCATTTTGATTAACTGTTTCATAACGCATTGATTAGCAATTTGTATTGGTCAGCCTGCGTATTATTATCCAGTTGTGCAAATTTCCATGCCATCTACAAGCACAAATATAGGCTTCTTCAAACCGGCGCGGCGCGGCGCGACCTGACACTTATAGAATAATTTCCATGAAGTTTGCAGGAGCCACCGGTCAAACCCCGGCCGCACCCGATAGGGTACGATACAATAGAAAATCAATTGTGTCTCATTAGCCGGATTTGAAAGATATTTCGGTCATCTTTAATCACTTTTCAAAGTGAAGTTTGTGTATCTTATGCTTAAGATAGGTAAGTATCTAATAGTTAATACGGAATGATATCCACAACTACAGAATCGGTTATTCGATGTATCGAATAACCGATTCTCCCACCCATTCCCCCCCAGCTCCTAAAAAAAACGTCTTGGTCTAACTGACAATCTTACGTAGGATACCTGGGTCACTTTGCCCTGTATGTGATTACCACCAGGCAGTTTAGCAGCACATGAGCTACTGTTTCGTCATATTCCATGCTCAACTTAAAGGATGACGTCATCTTTGTTACCTATGTATGGATTTATCATACACTCAAAACAAAGAAAAGTCATTGAAATTAGGTACGCAAAATTGTGTTGTCCTATTGTTTTACGTGTTAGGAAACCTACTTTTGGTTTCGGAGCGTGAGAAACCCCTTTTTAAAAATAAACTAAACTATTTAGGATTAAAAATGAGAACACGTACTGCCGATTTGGAGGCGAGTTTTATTCTGAATCTTAAAGCGTACATGGCTCATCCGGTGGGCATAGACCGCTGAGCTTGCATTATAATATACTTAGTTAATCTAGTGCAGACGGGCGAGGTGTATTCATAACTCCTCCGACCCTAAGAGCGAAATTATCGGAAGGTTCGATTTGAGAGTCATTCCGATAATTTCGCCAAAACAATAAACATTTCGGCGATTTTAGCCAGGTTATATAAACTAAAAAGGAGAGAAAGCTAAAAATAACTAAACCTAGGGTGACATATCCTAAATTTTCACTGAAGTTAAGGTCTTTCCTTTTGTTCAAAACACTTTCGATCACTTCACTATGCTTTAACGAAAAGGCCATATATTTCACTTCGTCTAAACTGATTCCTTCCATATTAACTGCGCTTGATTTGGAGAGATTGTCCTTTACGTTTAACTGGGGTAGTGTGACAATGGGAATCTTTTCCGAAACTTCCAATTCAACAGAAACACGTCGGTGAATGTGAATTCCATGGATTTTCAGGTCACAAGGCTCGTCTATTGTCACCAGGTAAGTGCCGAATACAAGTTGGTTACTGGTCTCTTCCCCGCATTGCTTAGTCAGTGTTGTTCTCAGTCTACTATAAAGGAGCCAGCTAGCGGAGCTTACTTGCTGGACCCGGACTTTCTCAATTTGGATTTCCCGTTGTTTACAGGGAGTATGGTCATCTTCAAATTTCATCAACTGTTCCGCACAGGTAAGTTCATAGTACAAGGCTTGATGGTCTGCAGTGCATAAGAACTGATCGCCAGCACAGAGTGGTCGACATGGTTTTATTAGCGGTAAGTATTTCATTCCTTTCGCCAGAAGGTAAGGATATTTGGGAATAATAGCAAAGGTTTTATTTTCAGGTTCATGAAAGATTGGTAAGGAATATATCTTGAAATAATTATATGATAAATTATCCGTAAGTGGAATTTCCATTATAAATGTTATCTGATTATCTTTAATAAATGACTTTACACGAATGGTCTCCTCTATTTTCAATAAATTTGTTTCTAGTGGAGGATACACTAAGTTTCCAGAATAAGAAATTTGTTCTAAATGATACAATAACTCTGTAGAGTTCACAATTGATTGATGTAGCACAGATAATTTACTTAACGCTAATGCTGTTTCAATTTCACTTAGTCTAGCAAAGATAGTACGAAAACTACTCGTGAATACAGAAAATAATCCCGTAAGGTAAGTTAAAAATATCCAATTGTTTTGATTAACAGATAAATCTTTCACAAGCAGTTCGATCTTCATTAGGCGATTATGCAAGTATGCAGTGTTCTGATTGATTGTTTCAGTTACATTAATGAAACTATCAAACATCTTGGAGACAATTGTTAATTTTTTTGAAGCAATTATTTGATTGTGATTTAATTTGGAAATAAGTTCTTCGTATCTAACGGCGTCATCGTGATCTAAATTACCAGTTATTAATTTTATAATGGAACCCAATGGGTTTATAAGGCCTCTTTTAGAACGTTTCTGCGGAACTAGTTGCCGATATTTTTCAATAGTTATATCACGTTATAAACTCTGTATGTATTTTCATACTTGTGAATTCTTGAGAATATGATGCATTCCAATTGATAAGTTTACACATTTGTTGGTAATTGCTGGATATGTGACTGAAATCGTTATAAATCTTTTCCAAACTAATGAGCTTGACTATAGTCCAGTGATCAGTTTGAATGTGTGCCTGACCTTCTTTTACCGGGAATATACCTGGGTTTCCCTCAAGATTCTGCAGATGAAGTGCCAGCGAGGGCATCACCACCAACAGGATACCGCACCACCTGCGGAGGGCGTTTTACATTTTTAATAGGAGTTTTAGTAATTCTTTCTCCTATTTGAATTGGTAAAATATTTCTTTCAGCTTGACCTATAACTTTTGCTTTTACGTATCTTGGTTTGTCTTTACTTTTACGCTTGTTCACGTCTTTCGCAAAAATAACCTCGCCTTCGTTAAACTCAATTTCAACTCCATCACCCTTTCTTTCTCTACGCTTTTCTTTGCTTGCTACCATTTTATTTGTCAAACACGTGTACATGACTCTGGTTCGTTTTGCATGATCCTTGACTATTTTTTGAAAATATTGCTTTTCCAACTCTAAACTAAACGGATTACTTGTATCAGTATGTCCGAAAACAACTTCGAATGGAGTGAGTTCGGTAACAGAGTGAATGGAATGATTATATGCCATAATCGAGTACGTCATTACTGATGCCGCATCTGTGCATCGTTTTTCGTACTTTGCCAATCTGTATATTTCAATTATAGTGGAGTGAAATCGTTCTATCAAACCCATTGAATTGGGGTTATTGGGTGTGCCAATGTGAAGTTCAACCTTATGTAAGCTTAAAAATTCCTTCATCAACTCGTTATTGAACTCAGACCCTGGGTCGGAACTTATTCTTTTAGGAACGCCGTAGTATGAAAAATACTTAATTAGAGCACGGACAACTTCGGGGGTAGATTTGTTCTGAATTTCGATAGCCTGCCCTAGTTTACTAAAGGCATCTATGAGGGTTAGATAAGTTTTACCTTCAATACTAAAGAGATCTATAAATAATTCCTGAAACGGAGTATTCTGTGTTTGTGTCAGCTGTAGCATAGGTTTAATAGGTTTTCTATCATATTTCATTTTCTGGCATGCCTCGCAAGTATTTATAACTGCCGCTACTGTCTCCTGCATTCTGTCCCAATAATAATGCCTGCGAAGCCTCACTAATGTCTCTTTGATGCCGCGATGGCATGTGTGTCCTTCATGATGCTTAACTATTATAGCTCTCTGTTCTCCTTCATCTTCTACATAAATTACTCGTTCCGTGCATTCAAGAAAATTAATTAAATCTTTCCTAAAAAGTTGAATTATCACATTACCGAATAATTTCCGATGTTCATTTTTTTCAAAATAAATGAAGTACTTAAATTTTGGTTTGATGTATTGTTTCAAAAATTATTTTATCAATTCTGGATTATCTGTTGGTAAGAAAACTTCTAATACTTTCTGTTTGCCACGCGAGAGATCCTTCACTTGTATTTCATTTTTGAGCCATGAGAACACTAAAATTTGATTTGGTTTGGTGTCTATAGCTTCGTGTAAAATTGGTATGCCACTGGACTCGTTTAAAGCTGAATGAATTGTATCCGATTTACTAACTTCTAACGGAACAGGGTATTCATTAATGATTTCGTCGGGAAACTCTATAGAACTAGCAGTTACTGTTCTACTTGTGTCGGAAATTGTTATAGTTGATGAATTGCTGCGTTCTTTTCTATTTTTTAACGTGGAATTTTCTGTAGCTACTCTATCTAGGTATTCTGTACCTTCTTCATCAACGTTAACTGCAAGTGATTGGTTATCATCGTCAGAGTCTAAAGCATTAATTTTAATTCTAGAAAAGGCATCGGCATTGGTATTTTGTTTGCCATTTTTATAAATCAATTCAAAGTCATAGTCTTGCAAGCGGAGTCCCCAACGTGTAAGTTTACTACTTGGATCTTTCAGAGATCGGAGCCATACTAAAGGACGATGGTCAGTGTATATGTAAAACTTTCGACCATATAGGTATGGTCTGAAGTGTTTTACTGCCCAAATTATAGCAAGCAATTCCCGCTCGATTGTACTATAACGTGATTCGGTATCGCTAAGAGTGCGACTAGCGTAAGCAATGGGTTTGTCACTGCCAATTTGTCCTTGTGACAAAACTGCGCCCAGAGCCATGTTTGACGCATCAGTCGTAAGAATGAAGGGTTTGTCATAGTCGGGGTATTGTAAAAGGGGAGCGTGTGTCAAGAGTTCTTTACATTTGTTAAATGCATCAATGTATTTCTGGTCGATTACAATTTTGTTTCGCTTTTTCAAACAACATGTTAATGGTTGGGTAACTTTTGCAAAGTCTTTGATGAAACGTCGGTAGTACCCTACTAGTCCAAGAAAACTTTTAATCTCAGTCGTGGTTTTTGGTAGGGGATAGTTAAGTACAGCCGTAATTTTGTCGTCATTAGGTTTTAGACCTTCTTTGGTAATTGTGTGTCCCAGGTAAAGTACTTCTTTGCGTAGAAACTCTGATTTGTCTAATTGGATTTTCATGTTAGTGGCCCTGATTCTGTCAAAAACAGTCCGTAAATTCTGTATCATATTATCAAGGCTATTTCCATAGACTATAATGTCATCTAAGTATACCATACAGTGTAGTCCTTGCAAACCTCGTAAAACGTTATCCATTGTCCTTTGGAATGTGGCTGGGGCAGTTTTTAGACCAAATGGCATTCTAAGGAACTCAAAATGACCGTTTTGAGTGGAAAATGCTGTCTTCTGCCTGTCCCTTTCGTCTAACTCTATCTGATGATATCCACTGGCTAAATCAAGCGTAGTGTAATAAGTACTCTTTCCTAACTTGTCAAAAAGGTCATGAATGTTCGGTAGAGGGTATCTGTCATCAATAGTGATTTCGTTAAGTCTTCTAAAGTCAATCACCATCCTGTATTTAATTTCACCAGATGCGTCCATCTTCTTAGGCACCAGGTGAACAGGAGCATTCCAAGGAGAATGGGACTCTTGTATTACATTGTCCTTTATTAATTGGTCAACTTGTCTGTTAATTTCGTTTTGAACAAACGGGGCCTGTCTATACGGTTTGACATATATAGGGTCTTCATTTTTAGTTCTTATGTGATGTTTTACCGAATTAGTGAATGTCAAGGGAATTTGGTCACAGTAAAATATGTCTTTGAACTCCTCGCAAAGTCCATAAATCTTTTTATGCTCTTCCTCGTTGGTATGGTCTAGTCTGAGTTTCCTCAAATTGTCTTCAAGTAACCTGTCTATCTCAATGTCAGTATTGTTTTTGGTAAAATTTATATTACATTCATTATTTTCATATTTAGTCACTGAAAAGGGTTGTTTTATATTTAGTCGCTTTGGACTTTCTGAAGTATTTTGGATGACTGTATATGCGTATCCATTTACGCAGTTTACTATAGCGCTAGGCATACGCACCCCATTCTCGAATTCATGAAAATCAAGAATAGCTTCGCTTGAATATTGATTGACAGGTAATTTAACTCGTTGCTCTGTTCGTGACGGTATCTCAATGATATAATTTAAGTTATTATTAATTATTGGAATACGAGTAGTGTTCGTTGTTAATACTTGGTTTTTTAAATCAATTACCGCGTTTAATTGTAATAAAAGGTCATTACCGATAAGTCCGTCATATCGTGCGTCAACGTCATACAAATAAAATTTAAGCCAAGTGTCAGTTACAAAGGTAGGTAACGGAGGAATTTCCATTACTTCATCGTGTCTACTCGAAGCATGGGTGCTTACCACTTGAAAATGTTCTTTTCTAATATATTCACGGAAAAATTCATTTGCTTTTTGCGGACTAATGAATGATCTCATGCTACCAGTGTCAATCATCATTCTTGCGTCTATTTCTTCTATGTAAATGTAGGGAAGCTTTAAATTTGGATCGCAATTTAGTTCTAAGACTTCTTCTCCTTGAACGAGGCTTTCTCTTGAAAATCCACTTTATTACTGTCATTTATTGGTTCTAATTTGTCATCAGGTACTTTAGAATTGTTCACGCACCCTTCGTTACCATAGTAATAATAATTAATGTCGTTTGAGTAGTCATAGTCATTTGTTAGATTATAATAGTACGAGTAAAATTCATCATAATACGGATCGTAATCATATACGTGATCGTTCATAGTGAGTTCATTTAAATTAAAACCATGTTGCTGCTTAGGTTGGGCTGTTCTCATAGATACGTCACTGTCTTGATTTTGGGGTTTTAATACCTGGGGAAGATTTGATCCAGTCTGTTGCGGTGGTTTATAGCCAAACGGTTGAGGTGGCCTATAGCCAAACGGTTGAGGTGGCCTATAGCCAAACGGTTGAGGTGGTCTATAGCCAAACGGTTGGGGTGGCCTATAGCCAAACGGTTGAGGTGGCCTATAGCCAAACGGTTGTGGTGGTCTATAACCAAACTGTTGAGCTGTCCTATAACCAATCGGTTGCAAACCCGCTTGGGGACGAGACTCGAATAGTGGCTTGAATGATTGACCTTGACCCATTGTTTGAGGTATCTTAATTTGTGTAGACTGAAAAGGTACAGTGGATTTGTTCGACTCGGGTTGGGTTACCGATGGCCTTGAACTTGATCCCGAAATTTGACTATTACCATGAATGCGGTTACGCATATTATATTGATCTAAGAAATTTACTTCTTCAAGTACGATACTCAAAGCTGCTTCTAAGGTTGTTGGCGATTTAAGCCTAACGATACGCACCATATTTTCAGGAAGGTTGTACAAAAATACATTTAGAGCCGTATTGTTGTAGATAATTGACTTAGCACGTCTTAATTCCTTATCATCAATTATATTCACCTTTGACATTAATAACGACCGAACATTTTGGATTCTATTACAAAAGTCTAAAAAGTTTTCGCCGGATTTAATTTTTAGAGATTCTAATTCAATATTAATACACGCTTCACTACGTGGGTCTCCAAAATGTTGAATCAGCAAATCTTTGAATGACGACCATGTAACAATATCTTCGCGTTCCGATAAGAGCGCAGCTGCATCCTCTTTCAATCTACTCGTTAAAACATTAAAAACATAAAGATTTTGTTCCTCGCTGCCCTTAAATCGGTCAACTACGTACTGACATTTTCTCAAATAAAGGTTTAACTGTCTTTTATCGCCGTTATACAATGGAATTAAGTTCACAATTTCGTTTGGTATTGGTGCAACTGCAACTATTGTCGGCGTGGGCGTCGTCATGATTATAGAGTAACGATTTGGTCAGAGGTTGCAGCGCGCTTTAAAACAATCCTATAAAAATTTACACACACACTAAAAATACAATAAACACACAATTAAAGCACTATTATAATCGGGAATACTGGATACATTTTAAAATAACATTTATAATACTTCTTTTATTATAATAAAGAATTTGTAAAAATTGTTTTTTCCTTAAAAGTTACTTTAGATAAACTACTTTTCATAGAATTAACAGTTAACACAACTTATTTTACTAAATTCAACTTTTCAAGATTAGAATATTATACTAAAAATGTGAACTCTCTAACATTGACACTACTCTATGTTTTATGTTCTGTGAATTGAACAGAGATAAGACCATATAATTTGATACAGAATTATCAACTAAAGACTAAACACTGTTATAATGAGCAAGATTTGATCTCGAAAATAACATTTAAAACTTATGAAAAATACAGGAGGAATAGGGGAACATAGGATTGGCGAAAAGGTTTACTCACCAACCGCCCGTGACTCCCATACTCGACGATTTCTACACTCACGCGATTCAAAAGAATATTTCTTTGGTTCGAAGGATTTCCTCTGCTTTCGTAGGTTTACGCCTAATTTTTCTCCCGTCGAATTTTGACGACGGAAAAACGCGAAACTACGGATTTCTGGAGAAAATCCTACCGGCTGCGCCACTTTTGGTTTCGGAGCGTGAGAAACCCCTTTTTAAAAATAAACTAAACTATTTAGGATTAAAAATGAGAACACGTACTGCCGATTTGGAGGCGAGTTTTATTCTGAATCTTAAAGCGTACATGGCTCATCCGGTGGGCATAGACCGCTGAGCTTGCATTATAATATACTTAGTTAATCTAGTGCAGACGGGCGAGGTGTATTCATAACTACCTAAGCATTGTTTATTTTACCAGATATCTATACCTAATACTTGAATGGTGACTGATTGATTAGGAAACATTTTGCCTGGTGTTACAACCAGTTTGGGTTTGCCAAGCAGGAAGTCGCCAGTTCCAAGCACATCCGTTGTACCTACAATTGATGTAAATCTTCAGACCTATTAAAAACATACTATAATTTTCTTAGTTCGAAAGGTCAACAAAATAATAGGAGTAATTTAAAAACTCAACACAAATCGCTAGGAAAATATCTTTTACGTCAGTTTTCAGAAATAGGCTTCGTCATGATGATGGTAATGCATTATCAGCCTACAATGTCCCCACTGCTGGGACACAGGCATCCTGTCTTTGAGGTGGAGTGGGCTGTAATCCACAACGCGAGCCCAGTGCGACAAAATATTTGAAATAACAGTTAAGAAAATCCTACTAATATTATAGTTTAATGTCAAAGTTTGTATGTTTAGATGTTGGTATCTCAATCACGGGAAAACGGCGAAACGGATTTAGATAAAATTTTGCCCACAGATCGTTTATAATCTGAATTAGGTAACACATACGATATTTTTTATCCCGGCAATACGTTCCAGTGCGATTATTTCGGACCTCCACGCGCGCGTAGCCGCTTGCATAAGTTACTGGTAAAATAAAATAACGATTACAACGTAAGCAATATGTCAACATATACGGCCATTCTGCAAAGAAAAAGGAAACATTAACTGTAAATAAGTAGTAAATTATACCTAAGTCCGTAATAAAGAATTCCTTTTCAACGAACTGCCATATAAATGCGTAGAATTGTAATCATTTGTTGCGTTCTAATAGCATACCGTAAAAATTATTACACAGTTATTTTGTCTTTTACCTTTTCTAGATTCCAGTAATAATTATGTCATCGTTTGAGTTCTGATATTTATTTTTCCACTCCGTCTTTTAAATTTATTCTCCTTCTTATTTCTTTGCAGATTGAGGTTGTTGTATTAATTTCACAATTTTGGTATATGTACGGCAGTATATGCGCCCTCACGGCCTTAGTCGCCGCAGGAGACGCCCTGGGCATCGGGAATCCCAGGCTGATTCCCGGCCACCGTAGGCGCGGGTTTGCGGATCGCGATTAATAATGGGTATCTCACTGTCCGGTAAGGACCAAACCCGGGTCGACGGCGTGTTGTGTTTCACGCGTGCCTCAAAGAGATGTCAACATCAACCGGTGTGGTCCGCAAGGGCCGATGCCTGCCAGGGGTGCGGGTTGTTCGAAAGAGATACCGTCGCCCCTGGCGCACAGGCAACTGAAGGGAACACGGGTGGGTTTTAGTCAGTAAAAGTCTGACACGCCCTCCTGCTCCACCCAGAGCGGGAGAAGTTATTTGATGAGTTCCCAGCATCAAAAAAAAATAAAGTTTTACGTCAGCAGTATGGTGCAGTTCACAATTTATCGAAAGTTTATAATCTCGCGGGATAGATATAAGTTAACGGTGTTCACAATCATACGGTGACATATACGAGAGGTAATTGCGTAAATGCACTATCAGTAGTTCCACAACATTCATGGCGTTTTTTACGTTGCTAAGCAGACAATTTTTCGAACATATGAAAGAATGGATTAGCAATTTCATTAGTAACCTTAAAATGATTTAGATTCTGATTAAAAATTTATTACGCAATTTGGTTGCAGGTGTTTTTTTTTTTTTTGAGGATTACAAATCATCAAAATATAACTTCTTCGCTCTGGGTGTAGCAGGAGGGCGTGTCAGACTTTTACTGACTAAAACCCACCCGTGTTCCTTCAGTTGCCTGTGTGCCAGGGGCGGCGGTATCTCTTTCGAACAACCCGCACCCCTGGCAAGCATCGACCCTTGGGGACTCCACCAGTTTCTGCTGACATCTCTATGAGGCGCGCGTGGAACACAACGCGCCGTCGAACCGGACTTTGTGCTTACCGGACGGCGAATTCATATCATAAACTAGTAACAAAGTCCAAACTGTACATTACTTATTTTTAAAATTTCTACAAGGTATAGGAACGTCTCTGCAGCGATGCCAAGTCGACTGGCGATATATCCAAGTACTGAGATGTCTTTATGAAAACGCGACAATGACCGTCCAAACTTAGGACCAACGAACTGAACATATCCCCCTGCACCGAGGAGTGAGACAAAGGGACGTTATTTCCCCAAAATTGTTCTCCAACGCATTGGAGGATGTGTTCAAAACGCTAAACTGCGAAGGACGCGGTATTAATATCAACGGCGAGTACATCTCATACTTGAGATTTGCAGATGACATCGTCATACTGGCTGAATCGCTGCAGGACTTGCAGCAGATGCTGAACGACCTAGTTGAACGCATTGGTCTCCGGATGAACTTGGACAAAACTCAGGTTATGTTCCACGAACACGTTACTCCGGGACCGATTGCTGTCAATGGCGGTGCTCTCAAGGTTGTTCGAGATTACGTTTACCTCGGGCAAACTCTGCAGTTTGGTAAGAATAACTTTGAGAAAGATGCTAACAGAAGAATTCAGCTGGGTTGGGCAGCATTTGGGAAGCTTCGTCGAGTCTTCTCGTCGCGTATTCCGCAGAGCCTGATGACTAAATTCTTCAACCAGTGTGTCCTGCCTGTTATGACCTACGGAGCCGAAACGTGGACACTCACGGTACGGTTTGTCCATCAATTCAAAGTCGCTCAGCGAACTATGGAACGAGCTATGCTCGGAGTTTCTCTGAAAGATAGAATCCGGAATGAGGTGATCCGGCAGAGAACCAAAGTTGTCGACATAGCTCACAGAATTAGCAAGCTGAAGTGGCAATGGGCCGGCCACATTAGCCGTAGAACCGATGACCGTTGGGGTAGACGTGTTCTTGAGTGGAGACCGCGAATCGGCAAACGTAAGGAGGCCCTCAGGCTAGGTGGAGTAACGATCTTCGCAGGGTTACTGGTAGGAACTGAATGAGAGTTGCCGAGAATCGAGCTGAATGGCGTGCAATTGGAGAGGCCTATGTCCAGTAGTGGACTGCTGTAGTCTGATGATGATGGGAACGAGTCTGGTACCGAAAATAAATTTAGTTTACATAATTTTTGTCAGTTTTTCTGGATGTGTGTTCCGGAATTGCGCAAAAATGGCTGAACGGATTTGGATGGAATTCGGCACAAAGATAGTGTTATAACATAGATTAACACGGAAATACAGTAGATAGCTACAATTTAATTCCAGTCGTACATTCCCGTGTGACAGTTGTTTTTTTTTTGTGGCAAAAGCTAGTAGGTATGTAATTTAATAATAGCAAACTTAGTTGAATGTAACGTCTTAAATGAAAGGCGACTCCCAGCAAAAAGAAAAAAAAAAACCCACGGTTGCTACCTTTCCAAAAGCTCACGCTACGACAGTCCACTAACAAACCAGTGAAGAAGCATTGTATTTAGGGTGCGATGGGACTGTCATACACATTGCGGTTAGAAAGTCCCTAATTAAATAATGATTAAAAAAACAAAAATAAACCCATACCCCCTTATTACAGAACAAGGTTTTTCTTTAGGAATGGTTTAAACCACCGAGCCTGTTTTTGAAATAAGAACTTAAAACTGAAATAGAATTACAGCTTCTTTTACAAAATTGACAATTTAGCACTGGAATAACTTGTCAGTTTTGTAAAAGGAGCTGTATTTCGATTTCAGTTAGGTTCTTATTTAAAAAACAGGCTCGAAGGTTTAAACCATACCTAAAGAAAAACCTTGTTCTGTAATAAGGGGGTTAAAGTTTAAAAAAAACAGCGTTACCAACGTTTCGGTGTAAAGACTGCTCTAATCATACAACGTTGCCGCCAACCAATCTAAGGTGTTTTACGTTTTAAGGCGACGATAGATGACAGCTACCTTCAGCGATGCACTGCCGCCCATCGCGCGCAAGAGACCCCGCCTCAACGCGCATCAAGTTTTTCGAAAAACAACCCATGTTTATTTATCAAACACAATTCAAAGAAAAACCGTATACTAAATTTTGGGTGATCAAATTGTCTTTTAGATGGTGAAAGTTTCATGGAAATACACCCGATAGTTTTTGCGTGATTATAATTTTTATGTCCGCGATAGACATTACTTTACCAATTAATTACATTATGTTATTAAAATATTATTTAAAATATTCACATATGAAATGACGAAGAAAATTGTCTAGTTTAACATATATTTTTTCCAAATACACGAGACAAGCCGTTTAGACGTGATCTTCAATTTAAAGTCCTTAAAACTCATCTATCCCCGCCTTAATTCATGAATACTTTCTAATTTCATTAACATTCAGTTTTCATGTAGTAAATCACTAACATCTTGTCGTGTCCGTATCGCTGACATATCACTAGCAAGGTCAGCTAATTAGCATTTAATTGTCTGTTTTTTCACACCTTCGTGATTGATGCCCATAATATTACGGTTGCACTACAAGTTGTAGAAATTATAACTTAAATGAAAAAATGTGACGTTTATTATGTATGGTAAAATATACCTTTTAAATATACTGATCATGCTTATATTAAGCTATGAAGCAGATAGTTTTCAGCACCCTAATTGCATAACTCACGATTAATCATAATCTGCTTCAATTTGTCAGTTCAACAATATTCATTGCGTTATTTACGTTGTTGAGCAGATACATTTTCGAACTTAAGAAGCAATGGTTTAACAATCTGTTTTAAAACGAAACAGATTATGTTTAATCGTGAGTTACGCAATTAGTGTTGGCGATTGCCGCGCTCTCTTTGCAATTTATAGAGTGACATGAGCGGAGCGGCATCGGCATGGTGGCCTCCAACAGACGAGGTGCTTGCGCTGCAGTATCCCGAGCCAGCCGTAAACATCCTTAAGATAGGGTCAAAAGTCAATATGGGGAGATAAACAACAGCAGCGTTCTCAGGAGTGTTTCATAGAGACTATGAGGAGCTTCGAGACCGCTGTAAGAGGCAGTCGTTTCATGTGTTAAATATTTCCCTTGTCATCCTGTATCTTTATTTTATAGTCCGAAGTTATTATATGGTTAAAAGTCATCATCTGCCTAGCCTTTTCCCAACTATGTTGGGGTCGGCTTCCAGTCTAACCGGATGCAGCTGAATACCAGTATTTTACATGGAGCGACTGCCTATCTGACCTCAACAACCCAGTTACTGGGTAACACGATACCCCTTGGTAAGACTGGTTGTCAGATATTGATACTGGTTGATGTTTTTAAAAGTACAAAGTGGTTTCAATTAATAGTTGGTGATCTAAATACCTATACAGCTATCATTACGGTATAGGTTATTTTGTAGTATACCTATATAGATAATATTAAATCTTTATCTTGATAACATTTGCTACGTATAAACAAAGATCCACAAATGACAGTCGGGACCAAGGGTTTACTATACGAGTAATATATTGATATGAGTTATTTGTTTATTTAAAGCCCCCATCTTTTTTCCACTTCACCCCTTGGTAAGACTGGTTGTCAGACTTTCAAGCTTCTGACAGCCGTGACCAACAGCTTAACGGGCTTACCGAGGCACATATGTAAAGATGGTCACCCACCCACGGACCAACCGCGGCAAGCGTAGCTTAGCCACAAGTAGGGTTGCCAACATTTTTTCGACGAAAAATAGTACTTTTCGAAATAACTTACACAAAATATAGTGCAATTCAAAAAAATGGTATTTCATAGAAAAAGAAAAATATTGGCAATTTTTTTTTGCGCTATTTGTATTTTTTTACTATTTTTTGTATAGAATTGAAAGGTCACAATATAATGCTTTAAAAAGAATTCATGTAAATGAAAAACTCTTTTTTTTATTAAAGAGATTCCTACTACTTCTGTTTCTTTCTTCTCGACATTTTCGAATTCATAACCGGAAATATCCTTTCCGTGAATCATGAAATGACCAGACCAGATTAATATCTATGGTAAGTTATTAATTTGACATTATCGATAAGTTCGGAACGCATTATGACATGAGTTCGGATACATGCTAATAACATCAGCCAAAAGATGATGAAACGGCACGTTCAAAATTTTTTAAATATAAGATTTATTTATTAGATTTCGGTGTTGAAAATATAGCATTTTTGTGTACTATATGTTTCTTCAACAGTATGTATATAGTACGCAGAACCCGAAATACAGTACAATACTATATATTATAGTACGGTTAGCAACCCTAGCCACAAGTCCCTTTGTGATATTTATAGATAAATACCAGTTAATATTTGTTCGCACGGATATTATTCTAATTGATTACCAATTGACGCCATTCCAATCACAAAACCCATAATCTTTATTAATGTCATCTAAAAATATGTATGTATGGATGTAAATACACACGCACGCTTTGCGTCCCCCAAACAAATTTGTGAACAATTATGAATCTTGCAGCATTGGAAATAGAGTGTTGAGTGCATTTATCTGATTGTTGAAGTATTTTTGTTTAAGGTTTACCTGTTGCGTAAAATGTGAAGGATAGAAGGCCGCTCTCCGTTTCTAAGTTCCTACAAAAGGGCGTCGGTTTATTAGTGTTTTACGGCCCTATATATTTGC
This sequence comes from Polymixis flavicincta, assembly GCA_949987655.1. Classification (NCBI taxonomy): domain Eukaryota; kingdom Metazoa; phylum Arthropoda; class Insecta; order Lepidoptera; family Noctuidae; genus Polymixis; species Polymixis flavicincta. The sequence continues at coordinate 23,907,360 of OX465177.1, forward strand.
TGGTACTCATTACAAGTACTCACCTACATCGTAGGTAAAGGTCTCGATGGTGACGCACGATACCGTTCATAAAGGTTGGGTAATTTAAGTTTGTAGTTGGTAAACTAGAATTTGCAATGGAGATCTGTAACTGACGGACTAAGTTTCTAACTTTGATAGTGTGAATTTTAATTGAGTTATTCTGAGAGAGGAGATGCGAGTCATGGCTGTCTTGCGTATATTAAAAATGTTGTCCAAAAAATACTACAAATCGAAAAATAACTTTTCTGCAGGCCTAGACAAAACACATTTCTGTTAGCGTTCACGCCAAACGCTACGCCAAAATGTATGGGAATGACATTACCTGCGGAAAGGTTACGTCGTGTTCTTTCCGCAGATAATGTCATTCCCATACATTTTGGCGTAGCGTATGGCAGGAACGCTAACAGAAATGTATTTTGTATCTAGGCCCAGGAGTCAGACTGACTCTTTTTCACATTGTAGAGCAAAGAAAATTGACACTTTTTCACCTGCCCCACAACATCTATCTATCTACCTATATAAATAAAAAGAAAAGTCCTGACTGACTGACTCATCAACGGCCAGCCCAAACCTTTGGACTTATAAAGCTGAAATTTTGCACAGAGGTTCCCTTAAAATGTAGACAAGGAATAAAGAAGGATTTTTGGAATTTCAACCCCTAAGGGAGTTAAATAGGGGATGAAAGTTCTGCGCGGGCGAAGCCGCTGGCAAAAGCTAGTAATCGTATAAAACTACTGATATGCAGATAACAGTGACACAAAGTTATTATAACAAAAATCTCCAAGTAAACTGAAGAAGACAGTTAATTAATGTGAGATCAGATCACCCCTCAGCGATACCCTATTAATAAAAAAAGAATTTTCGAGGTTGATCCACTATTACAGGAGAAATCATGCCACATCTTTGCAAAAGTAATACATTTAAATTGAAAACCTACTCCTTTTTGAAGTCGGTCAAATATATGTACAATAAAAAACGATTAGGTACAGACGTACCAAATAATTTAACATACCTTAAACCATAGATGCCTATGGATAGTTCATTAAACCATAAATCAGATTAACACACTAAATAAAAAACAATACCCACATATTAATAATTTTCAAACATCCATATAATAATAAACAAAAATAAATAATTAGCCCGGTTTTACCATTCCAAATAATCTATAACTAAACAAACGTTTAATTTAAATATCGATTAACATCTGTTAAGACCTTCATATATGGCGTAACAGGCACTTCATTATTCAAATACTTTTAACCTTAGTTAATTATGTGTGGGTGATTGGTCGAAATAAGCGTACGAATAATATTATTTGTAACGTATTGACCGCTGGTAAAACAAGTGACATTTGATGTGGGATATACACAGCTGCCTAATATGCTAATCTAGGATTTGTCATTAAGATCGTGTTTATTAAGAATTATTTTGATTATCACCTGGGAGTGGCACGTCTGTATCCTTGGTTTGCTTTCAAAGTTCACAACTGCTTAAAATTAAGAAACGGTACCCATAAGCTCTTACTTATTTATGGACATGTTTTCTTAATTTTTATCAGTTGTTAGTTTTATTTGTACTGACTTTAGAAATCACCATAACCTATTAACTGCTGCCAGGGGTGCGGGTTTGTTCGAAAGAGATACCGCCGCCCCTGGCATACAGGCTACTGAGGGAACACGGGTGGGTTTTAGTCAGTAAAAGTCTGACACGCCCTCCTGCTCCACCCAGAGCGGGAGAAGTTATTTGATGATTTCCCACAAAAAAAAAAACCTAGTACCTGGGATATGACTTGATAGCTGGTCTAACATTTTTGAGTGGCTGTCTAACTTACGGGTTCCTGAATACTACTAACTGCTGTCATGAATATTTATGTGACATCTGTGAACGGAGGTTAAAGCTCTTGTGTCACTCGTCCATTTATCAACGCAGATTTGACAGCCAGGGAATGTTAAAACAAAAAGAAGTACAAACTTGTTTACCCGCAATATTATAAATTTCCCTACTATCAAGTCCCACAATATTTTTCCCGTCTAGCCAATTTCCATAGCTTCTTTAACTAAACAAATTATGTAGTCAGCGATGAATAATAACGGGCCAGGATGCCCGCGATCTCTTAGATTCTGCGCATGCCCGACTTGGTTTTCATAAAGTTAACTAATTAACGTAAACCACCGAATCTTTGCATTGACTTTTAAGTGGATTCAAGTATTCATTGAACAGTTTCAAGTTATTGAGGCAGAAATTGTAAGAGAGGGTAAGATGCCCGAAGGGTCCCAAAAATAGACGGCTGTTTTTGTATCCGCGTGGGTTTGTGTTAAGGAACCTTAAGTTTAGAACCAGTAACTTGAGTAAATCGTCAACTTAAGTTACAAATAGAAACGACGATTTGGAATCGTGCACCTAGCTTCTGGCGTGTCATAAGTCCCATGTAGGTTTATGTGAAATAAATGTATGTTGATTTTTATTTCATTTTTACAGTAAATTCAAAGCATTTGTTTGGAAAAATGCACATAAAAGACACTTTTGAACGTCAACATTTACATTACAAAATAGAATTCGTGTGAAGAAGAATGTGTAACGAACTCCGCACCGTTACTCTCTGAAACAATATTTTGTACACATTAATGTGAAGACGATTAATAATAATCTATTCATTTTATTTATTTATTATAATTATTTATGTCTTAATTCAAAATCAATGATACATAATCATTGATTTTTAATTAATACATAAAATAATAATTTCAACAAATACATGCAACTAATACATACTTTTATTGTGATTTACTGTGTTAAATAATAATTTATAATATAATGGAATACGTATTTATTAGTGATATGAAACAAATGAAATATACGTATGGAAATAAAAGGCTGTGATAATAATAATGTGAAGACGATGCACCTATAGTAAAATTACCAGCCGACAAAAGGTAAAATGAACTTAAAATGAAGCAATGACGCAAATAAATATTAAATTATAGATATATGTTGCTCACATATTTACAAACATTGTAAAAGTACGTATTATTGACGTTTACACCCTGATGCATCAATTTCTTTTTTAAAGAAGTCGTTTTATTAATTATGCTACATAGAACCATGTGTGTGGTTACCATTGGACTTGAAAACCTTAATTTACAAGAGCTCGTTTAAGTTAAGACTAAAAGCGTTCCTATTGGAGAAATGTCTGTATTCGATAGACGATGACATTTCTACGTTTTGAAAATTTGATATTAGTTAATGTGAGACTGGGGAATATTAGTATGTAATAGTTGTAATGATTTTGAATTTTTATTAGTATTGTTTTTTTCATATTATTTATAATGTTATTGAATTTATTGTATCATGCATGAATGTGTTAGTTTATAATTTTAATGAGTTTGTTTTTGTTTGTTTTATTTATTTGTTATGTATGTTTTCAAACACAATATGAATTGTTCCTGAAATAAATTGAATTGAATTGAATTGAACGAATTTGTAGGTACCTATTGGCAGACGGGTTTTTCTTAGAATTATATTTAAAAAAAAAATGCGGAATGTAAATTCTGAAAGAAAGAGACTAACCTACGAGCATATGTCATAGTTTTTGCTTAAGATCGAAAGCCTCAACGTTAATACTAGTCTTCTCTTTCATTAAACCACGTGGAGGAAAAATCTTTAAAATAAAAAATAAATAAATAAAATAAATATTGTTTTATTGCAGGCAATTCACCCATATACAGACATTTGACAGTAAAAAATAAATTCAAAATAAAATAATGAAAATCAAAATAAAATAATCAAAATCAAAATAAAATAATAAAAATAAAAATCAAAATAAAATAATAATAAAAAAAAAAAAAATATAAAAAAAAAAATTAAAAAAAAAAAAAAAATATAATTCAAAACATAGAGGCATGTATAGGTACCCATAGTCTTCAAAAATACATTCTAAAAGTAACTCCTCCAAGTACCGTCACTAAAAGAGATGTGATGTGAAGTAATGGGTGTAATGGGTGTAATGTGATGAAAGAGGTGTGATGAGTCTTCGGATATAGTTGATGTTTCGTAAGAAACCGATGAATGTTTTCGAATGAAAACAATTTGATAAATAAACTGATTCGAAATTCGGAAACATCCATCTGTTTCTTACTAAGCTTCAACCAAATCCGACGATCCTGGTCACCGACCGATAGTGACCGTACCGACAGGTACGGTCATAGGAAGGAATGGTAATTCCTTCTAAGAATCTCTATTAGTTATTTCAATATCATTAGAATATAATAAGTTTCCACGTACCAAAAGTACGTCCTTCATAATAAATACCCGAAAATACTGAATTGCTAAGTATTTTCTGTGAAATACAATTGTTGTTTTCTATTATGTTATCATTATTGTTTGAGTAATCAAAAGGTAATTGTGTTAGATTGGTTACCAAGTTAATAGTTTCAGGAAGGTCGACTTTTAGGGTTTTGTACAAAAAATCCTTATTACAAAGGCTCCGTTGTTCATCCGTCAGTCAGTATCAGGACTGTGTCTTTTGAATCATAATAGGTGGACACTTGAAATTGCAAAGAGTATATTATATACTAATACGTGGCAAAAGTAGTAAAGGTCGTATTAGGTGTAGGGCTTGTGCCAAAGTAATCACAGCCGCAAGGGTCGATATCTATCTTTCAAATGAAAATGTTACAGATATGTAATGTGTGAAATATTGTACGATGGTACAGAACCCCTCATGTGTGAGTCCGCCTTGCACTTGACGGCATTTTTTGCTGTTTTAGGTAATCTTCGGTCTTAAGGAAATCCTAAATGACATTAACCTTGTGTGTTTTGTGACTGGTGGAGTTATGGTCTTGCAAAAATCTTTACTTGGAATCGAATCTAAGGCCTTAATGGGAATCTAGTCGCGGGTTAGAACTCACTGGTGGGCCTGGATAAAAAGCACGCTGCAAGCACCAGGCTTCGTGTCCGACAGAGGTAGTACCCGTGATGAGCAGTTAGACGCTAGTCTACACGGACACGCATGACATTATTGAGTGAGCTGCAGGATCAGTTATAGTAAAACAGGCACGTAAAAGATTGAGAAAAATCTTTCGGAAGATCGGGTTTTATGAAAAAACCAATGCATAAATCGATGACCAGTAAAATTTATTGACCTTTTTGATATTTGAGCTTTGTCGGTTTTGGATTTGGTTTTGGAGATTTCACACTTCTTTTATTACTTAAACACGCCGACAGTTAGGTTAAATTAGCAAGAAAAACGAATCTTTGTTGGCTCCTAACTTTTTAATGGCTTTTTATTTTAGTATTCTGTTTCCGTACCGACAATATTAATAATGAGACAAAACCATACCATGTTTAATTTTTAATGTACATTGTGGAACAGTGGAGTAATACACTCCCGAAGTTTGTATGGAAATAATGTCGACTATATTCACCTCATGTTTGCAGTTATGATTGACACGTCTTAAGGTGCGCTTACACGAGCAACTAAAATTGCTCCAGCCTGTTCAATTCTCGTCAACTATGACGTCACGGCTACATCCAGCAATTTAGGGCAATGGCAACATGTGGCAACCTGTTGCCAGAGAAACGGCCCACACTGTACCATGCCATATGGAGCAACTTAAAAAACTAGGCAATACGCCCCCCTCCCCACTGCCTCCGCCGCCAGCCCGTTCTTCTCGCAAAAACGAGACGTAGTGAAACGTACAAACGAGATAGAAAGAAAATTGACTAAAAATTCCCAAACCAATTGGATATTTGGCAACTCATATTGGCGACATTGAGAATATATGGAGCAATCAGAAGCAATATTCCCGAAACAATTACCGCATTTTATTGTTGGTGATCCAGATTGATCCATTAGTGTTGCGGAGCAAGAATTGCTCAAAAAATTGTAAGAGCACCTTTGAGGGAGATGCGCTAAGTTAGCCCGCGAAATACGTACGTTATCTTCAATACAGTAAAGAAAATAAATCTAGCTCTTGGTCTAACATTTGCTGACATATCTTTCACTTCAGCGCAATCCACTCGAGAGCTATAAGCGAATGTTGAAATTTCACAGATACTAAATCTTATTTTAGAAACATTTCAGTTTCTTTAGAGCCGCTGAAGTGAAAGTATAAAATGAAATATCAGATAGTTTTCTGCGAGAATATTGCTTTAGTGTGCAGAGCAAAATAGCTCGCTAGAAATTTACGTGAATCTTAGAACTGAGACGCAGAAGATTTTCAGGCATACGTCAGTTTAGCTAATAGCAATTTTCTTCTGCTAAGCAGGATTAACAGCTTGCCTTTTGGTGGAGAGAGTAGCTACATAAATATATCTGCAAAGTTGTAAATAGGTCAGATGCGTTGCTGACTTATAGGACAAAGTTGATTAGTGTTAACTACCTGTAATTCTATCATCTTCATCATGAAGTAAATATTTTACGACAGCTAAATCAATATTATTCAAGAAGCCATTATCATTTTACCCGAAAAACGTCCACTGCTGGACATAAGCCTCCCCCAAAAGTGGGGTTTTGCCATAATCGCCACGCTTGGCAGGCGGGTTGGCGATCGCAATACGGTGGTAAAATGCATAGAGAACGCTGCTGCCCATTCTCTAGTAAGCCCCTTAGTCGCCTTCTACGACACCCACGAGAAGAAATGGGATGGTGCTATTCTTTTACGTCCGGCACCACACGGAACATCAGAAGCTATCATACGAGCACATAATTCTCAAGATTTATTACAAATTATCACACCAATGTCCAGTTGTGCATACAAGTAATTATTCAAATGCTAGTGACAAGTATAATTTACATGTATTAATAAATCCAGCTGTACACAATAATTGCGACGACCAAGACCGGTCGGTTTTGTAAGATTTAGTTGCAATCAGTTTGTTTTAGTACTGATAACTGTATGGAAATTGCAGAACATGTTAAGAAACTGCCTATACTTTAATATAATACGTGCATAATTTTCTGGCATATTTGGTATGATATGTTAATAAAGCTTGTTCACAAAAATGTCCTCGGCATAGGTCTGGCCGGAGGCAAACAAAACGTATTTCACTTTGCTGTCAAATGATATCCTTCTATCATTTCGTTGACTCGGTAGTGAATTCGAATTGAGCATAGATCATATCACAATCAGCCATGTAAACTGCTGGGACACAGGCGTCTTCTCGGTGAGAAGGTGTAGGACTTAATCCACCATGTGGGCCCAGTGCGGGTTGGTAAATTTATGCCACATGTCTTCGAATTTTTGGGTCTAGATCAAAGTTAAACCATTTAGTCGAACCATTTTGCACACATGCTGGTTTCCTCGCGATGTTTTCCTTCACCGTTTTGTGTTCATCAATATGCTGCATTAACCTGAAGATATTCTCCGACCGATATATAGATATTCTCGTCTCAAGTGATCAGACAGCTAAGGAGTGGAAGGCGAGATGTGGGTCGTCCGGCGGCGAGATGAGCGGACGACATTTTTGCCATCACTGGTAAAACCTAGATGAGGCTGGCATAGGACCGTGGACATTGGCCTGAGAAAAGAGCGGTCTATGCTGGGCAGTGGGTTTTTTTTTTGGGTGGGAAATCATCAAATGGCTTCTCCTGCTGAGTAGAGCAGGAGGGCGTGTCAGACTATTACTGACTAAAACCCACCCGTGTTCCCTCAGTAGCCCGTATGCCAGGGGCTGTGGTATCTCTTTCGAACAAACCCGCACCCCTGGCAGGCATCAGCCCTTGCGGACCCCACCAGTGGTTGCTGACATCTTTGACGGCGCGCGTGTGGAACACAACGCGCCGTCCCGTCTACCACTTTTCGGCCGCAGGGGATAGGGAGAGCGGCTGACGCTATACCGATACTCCTCTTCCCCTGCGGCCCCACCGCGTCCGCCATCAAACGGTGGCTGCCCCGTCCAGGCCACGGAAGGGAAGAGCGCTGCTCAGAAGCACCGGCACTCCTCCTCTATAATACCGCAGCCCGTAACCCTCAGCCGCGATGCCTCCCATTCGACATCGCGGGCCACCTCAGTTGCGGTGCACCTCACCGCAACCTACTTTTTGGCCGCTACGTCAATGGCTTGAAGACAAAAGCCCTGACGAGCGGCCCCACCTTTGGGTTCCTCTTGGCTTCACCGTGGCTGGAATCCACGGTTACTGAGCCCCCCCGCAACGACAATGCGGGAACCCACTCGGGGGGGATGGGCAGTGGGTGAGTTCAGGTTGTGAATAAGGATGATGATCAGACAGCAAACTCCCCGCAGAAAATACTTATAATGAGTCATATAATTTTCGTCAGATTGGATGCCAACCACAACCGGTTCGTTGCAACTGTTGATTATTATTTATTTGCCTAGCAATGAACTCCAATAGGCCTAAAACCACACAATAATATCTAGCGAGCCATCAATACATTACACGCACGCATGCACGCACGCCAAAATATTGTAATATTAACCTTTGAAGTTGCGTTACAGTGCTTAACACACATACCTCCAGTAATTAAGTGAATGTATGATTTGTAGCATAAAACTTACTATGTTGCGATATTTGTAATATCGTGAAACTTGAACACTTCTGAACAAACTCGCAGGCTTATAGGGCCTTTAATTCTTGCTGCTATTTCATGGTAATTAGCCAATGAACGCGATTTCGTAAGAGTGCAAACTTTGATGTTCCGTTCCACCTTTTATTTTGGAATCCTTTCTTATTGGACACTGTTACAACGCCTAATCTGTATAAATATTTTTTTTGTTCGGTTGGTATGTAGGAGTGGCTAATCTCTCGAACTTCCAATCGGATGTAAAATTTTTACATTTTGGTAGCCCAATTCCTAAAAAAGATAATATTATATTAAACATCATGCTATGACTTTAAGATGCCGAATTAAAAGAAAACAAAAGTCAGAAAAACAAAGAATGATCGCGGGTGGACATTAGACAGGATTTATTTTACGTTAAAACAAGAAATTATACGGGGACGGAGTCGATGGCAGAAACTAGTAATAAATATATCCTGTATGTGCCTCTTCTTTCTTCATTTCAATACGTTGTGTGTTGATAGTCAGTCAAGGAACTGCTTTAGATGTTGAGTAGAGAACATCATGTGTTTGTTAACATCACATATCAAGCAATTGCCTTGTCTCCTACATAGCAGATACTAGCATTGATCACTTCTTTTGCTAACTGCGCGTTGGCGATTTTTGAGGTCCTTGTTTTCTAACAATATCTCTCAAGTAGTCCCGCTAGCAATAATTTAGAAGATATCGCGTCATACAAACTGTCATTCGCTAAAACTGATAGAATAGAATATAGAATAGAATTAGGTACGGACGCGTTCCGCTTGGCATTAGTAACTGCAGTTTTAGGACCTCTTCGTCGTAGTCTACGTTTCCAGATAGTTACAAAATAAGTTTCCAAGTCTTGAGTAAATAGGTGACTTCTCGGTCAAAAATAAGTTTATCCAGAACAATATTCGTATAGTTTCTAGAACTTTGTTCCATAAATAAAGGTTATGTCAGTGCACTTTATAAACACTATTTATTCTCGAACTTGTCATGTGCTTGTTTCTATATTTTACGCATTAACTGTCACGATCTTACGCACGCTGCATCCACCCACGCACTCTATTTGCTCGGTTAAACACTCTTATAGCCACAACACTTAAGTTTAAACTCTTTCAACTTGAATGCAACTGTAAGATTGTGCGGCAGAAGATCAAGTACCAACACCGTTTGGCTCACCTGTTCAAGTATTCTCTATTTGCGTATAGATCTTGTTGTGTTGGTCGTATATGAGTCATAATGCATTGTTATGGTAGGACGCATGCAACGAAGTCTTACATAATGAGGGCTCAATGAGTGGGGGTGAAGGGGGGACTTCTAACAAGTTTACCGAAGACCTTGGCCGGGTCACGTGGTCGTAGATGACACGCGGGTTTTTTCATGCCCACAGTTATTATGACGATGTACTTGACAATAGATTTTAGTGTTTAGAAGCGATGTTTGTTTGATGACAGGTTGTTAGTATTGCGCTAGCGCAGTTTAGAGCTAGTGACACAAAATGGTGGCTGCGTTTAGCTGACATTGGCCTCGATTTTTGCCGACTGACGACTGAGGTTGCAATGTTTTTCTTGCAAGTTAATTAGGAACAGACGTTTTTCCTCCATCTTTATTAAGGGCACAGCCAAACTGTGGAACTATCTGCCAGCGTCTGTGTCATTTAACCATCTGCCATCAAAGTAAGATTGAGTGGCATCTTCTGCGCACTCTCGTTCCATTATAGACCTCATAGGTTTCCATCAGAGGTGGTTGAGGTTAATGGCAATGGGGCCTTTGCAGCAAAAAAATAATATATTAATAATAATGAAATTTTCAAGCGGTCATAGGTTATAACTAAAACTTTCAAACAGGTTTTGGTGACAGGTTTCGCGGTATATGCCACTTAACCGCTAAAGTTCAACGTGTTAACTATGTAGGTACCTATCTAGTAGGCCATGGCAATATTCTGATATAGATTAAGCTTTATCACGAAGGAATATAATAAAATAGGTATCATGAGGCATCAATCGCTATCAAGTTCTATAAATAGGCTCGGACCCATCAATGCGAGGAAAACCTGGTTCACAGCTTAGGTATATCTTTATTCTGTTTATGAACAAACTAGCTGTTGCCAGTGACTTCGTCTGAGTGGTAACTGTATTTCATGTCTTTCTCCTAGTCCCAGAGTACCTGTATGCCAAATTTTATTGCGATCAATTCAGTAGTTAAGGTAACAAACGGACAGAGATACTTTTGCATTCATAATATTAATTTAACTATCTTCGGCCCGCGACTTCTTCTGCGGTCCAGGATGAAGGCTACTTGCCTATGTCCTTTTCCAGATCATAGACTACTTACTTATGTGCAAAATTTCATCCAAATCCGTTCAGCCGTTTTAGCGTAAAATACAAACAAGCAAACTTACTTTCGCATCTATAGTATTAGTTAGGATTGGAATTTGGATTATATTCGTAGTATATATTGTATAGACTTTATAGCATGGAAGTTTTGATTACTTTCAGTTCGAAGTAAGATGTAGAAATATCCCTAAACACACATAGGTACCTTTCGAGCCTAGGCAGTTCACCTTCGTGGCGGGTGCATCTATAAATGCAGTCATAACCGACAGCCGATGTTCTTGTCAAGGCTGACATCTCAGGAATGCGGAGAGATCGTTCCGTGGCGCAACTCTGTTTTGCAAACCCTCCTCTTGCTTCGAACCTAGGAGTAACATTTGTAGATGTATTACGGTTTTTTGTCTGGTTAGTTGAGCACAACCGGATTGCTGCAATTCAGAAGACAGTAAATTAAAATAGGTACTTACTAGCTCTTTTGAAAGGAAGAAAGAAATTACGTTTATTTGCGGCAAACATCACAGAGAAAGAATACGAACACAAAAAAGAATAAGTTGGGGGAAAATATGCGTTATATCCACGCAAAACGGCCATCGCTCAACATAAAGCTACGGCCCTGTGCGAGACACATATCCAGCGCTTGTTCCCAGCGACAGTCGGCGTCGACGTGATTTCTTTCAGAAGAATAGGAGTAAGGGGATTTTTTTTCTGCTCACAAAATACCTAGTCACTGCAATCATCTTTTTTGCCGACCTTGAAAATTCAAAAGTGCCTATAATTGGTTTATCTATATAAATAAAAAGAGAAGTCCTGACTGACTGACTGATTGACTGACTCATCAACGCCCAGCCCAAACCCTTGGACCTAGAAAGCTGAAATTTTGCACAGAGGTTCCCTTTATGATGTAGACAAGGAATAAGGAAGGATTTTTCGAAATTCAACCCCTAAGGGAGTTAAATAGGGGATGAAAGTTCCGCGCGGGCGAAGCCGCTGGCAAAAGCTAGTTTGAAATAAATGCATTGAGTTTGAGTTTGAGTTTTTGAATATCCATTTTTGTAAGTTTAAAAGAACTTCCCATCAATATGAAGTCTAGCCTTGTCTGAACCGTACAAAGGTTAGCTGTGCCGTATAACCAGACGCTGCTGGTATATCAAATAGAACATTAAATATCTGCTATGACCTACTTAACCAGTCGGATGCATCACAACACAGAACACACAACATATCACCACACAAAAGCCCTTAATGAGCCCACGATCTATCTTAATCAGACTTAGCACTTTAATGGTCAACATGTCACATATTTACGGCACTCTTTCATAACAGCATCTTCTATAAATTGCGAATAATCATAATGCACTAGTCATCTATCATGTTAATGCTTTTGTGATCGGCTAACCAGACATTTGATGCATTGTCTTTACAAACGACTGATCGTTTATTTAGAACTTGCTTTTGTCTGCAACGTTGTCTGTGTGATATTCTTATCCTTACTTCAACACCGCATTAATTCTCACTTGTAAGAGTGAATTTTTTGAAAACAGCCATCGAAGGTACGGGTCCATCCGAAAATATTTCGATACTTAAAAATGAACCTTACTCACGATTTATTAACTTTTTTAGGCGGGCACAAACACATCGAGAGTAAGGACAGTTGTCAAATCGTGTTGCCATACATTTTAACTTGGGGCACCAAACTAATCTTATGTCCGTAGGTGATACGGAGTAGGAAACACCCGTAACATCGGCCGAAACTACGGATTTCGTGATTGTTGGGCCACTGGGCCACCCCCACCAGAGCAGTGGTGGGGGTGGCCCAGTGGTTACGACAGCAACTTAGGAGTTGTAGGTCGCAGGTTCGACCCAGATTAGCGTTTTACTTTGTGTTATTTATTTCATTACTACTGAACTCAAAACGGTGAAGGAAAACATCGTGAGGAAACCGGCATGTCCTAGAACAAACAAAACGCTGGGCTCGCGTGGTAAGATTACAGCCCACTCCCTCTCATAGAGAGGAGGCCTGTGTCCCAGCAGTGGGAATATTATAGGCTGATTATGCTAGCTTATATAGTTCCTCAGTATTCAAACTAACTCTAGACCGATTTTCATCAAAATCAGTTCAGTGGTTTAGCCGCGATAATGTTGTACACATGCAGATACTGAATTGTTTCTTAAAGTAAGTATAGATAGGTAGGTAATGGATTGCGAATTAGTGCGACGATTTTTCATAAAGATGTCATAACACTTGTAACACGTCGTTGTGGACAAATTAATGGTGTTACCTGTCTGTAATTTATAATGAATGAGCTTAGTTCTGACGAGTTTTTTACAGGCCTGACCCATATCTAGACTAGTTTGAAACATGACGTGTGTAGTAAATAAAATATCTAGCTACAGAATTTTCCAGATATTCAATTTGGTTCGTGTTTTAGGAAACGATGATAGTAAAATTACTTGATGAGTTTGACCTGATGCTGCGGCCAGAAAATCGTTTTACAACGAAATACGTGAATACATCATAATACATCCGTCACCTCACACTTCAGGTCCAGTTGAAAACCAGCGTCAAGTCTGTCATTTTTTCTGAACTGGGCCTTTTTGACACACGATAAAGCTACATAGCACACACTTATTATTTTCCTTTTTTTTGCGGTGTATTGTGTGCCTTTTATCTATACTAATAATAATCTATACTAATACTAAATCTTGACTTGGCTCGCGAGGTTGTCGACATATGGGATGTGGACTCAGCGATCATTGTACCGATAGTCGTTTCAGCCAATGGCTTGATAGCCAAGAGCCTCGACCAACATCTGAGGAGGCTCTCGTTGGGCAGCTGGGTCAAGGGCTTGATCCAGAAAGCGGTACTCCTGGACACGGCTCGTATTTTCAGGAGGTTCCTCTCTCTGGAGCCCTGACCGCCGGTAGCTTGGACCCTGTTCACGATACCGGTGGGCTACTATTTTTATATTTTTAAATATTTTTATATTTTAATATTTAAAAATGTAATTTGTATGTATTTATTGAAATAAAGGAAATAATAATCTATACTAATAATAAAGTAGGGAAGTTTTGATTGATTGTTTGTTTGCATTGAATAGGCTCCGAAACTACTGAACCGATTTGAAAAATTCTTTCACTGTTGGGAAGTTACACTATCCCCGGGTGACATAGGCTATGTTTTATCCCCGTATTTCCACGGGAACGAGTACTACGCGGGTTAAACCGCGAAGCGCTGCTAGTAGTAAATTAATGTATTTTATTTCTTACTTTCTTTATATTTACTCACTGATTGATTTTCAGAGCAATTAAAATTAAAATAGACTTATAATGGCATTTACTTTTAAAATTCTACTCCCAAGAGAAATATTGAACGAAATTTGAAACAGGTCTTAGAAACTTTTGGTTTCTGTAACGCCAGAGCACCACGTAACGAGCTGTTCTATACTTAGCCGGGAACAAGTCGGCAAAACTAATTCAAAGCAAGCCATAAAAGCAGCGACTAATCAAAACGAAAACGCACAAATGGAAAATTGTGTGAACATTTAAAACGCAATCATTCACAACAGTCTGATTTATTGTATTCCTAGTTCCATACTGATTGGAAAATGAAACTGTTTTGTGCGACTTTTTTGCGGTTTTACTACTAAACGTTAGTTATTGTGGACCATCCGTCATATGATGCCTCGATGCGGTTTTTTCCTTAGAGCCATAAATACTGCCAGATGAATTCTAAGATGCAAACTTTTAAAGCCTGCTGTTCACAACACGATTGGACTTAACGACTATTTGTTGTTATTTAAGTGCAGATTTCTGGTTCTATTTCGTTTATGGCTTTGGAGAAGTATTTTTACTGTGATTTATGGTTACGCAAATCTATATATATATATAAGGAGAAACTGACTGACTGATCAATCAACGCACAGCCGAAACTACTAGGACTAGGAACGTGAAATGTTGTACACGGCTTCCTTTTATAATGCAGGGGAGCACTTAGAAGGGGTTTTTGGAAATTCGACCTTTAAGGGGGTGAAAAGGGGGGATTTTGTTTGTATGAAAAATCTTATTCCTTTAGTTAATAAACTTGAAACTTGGCACAAATACTTATCTAAGTAAATTATAAAGTTGGTTGTTTATTGTTTTTCTAAACTGCCCCCTAAAGGGGGATTGAGGGGTGTCAAAGTTTGTATGGAAGAAATTTAACGCGCTGTTTGATTAACTCGAAACTCAGTCTTTATACCTAAAACCAAAAATAAAGAATAACGTGTATCAGGGTTTTTCGAAAATCTACCACTAAAAGGGTAAAAAGGGTAGCTAATTTTACAAGGGATGATTTTACTGCGTGTCTTGATTAACTCTAAAATTGGTATAAATAACATAAGACTTTTAAAATATTAACCCCTTTGAGGGTGGAAAGGGGATATAGTTTGTTTGAAGAGTTTTCTGTGGAGAAGTAAATAATATATCTAAACCATAATACATATTATAACCTGATACTTGCTGAGGTGGTTTTGTGTGAAGGATAATGATCACATCACTTCATATTATTGACGTCAGAAGAAAAATATTAATCCTACTAATATTATTTATGTGAAACTTTGTGAAGATGTTTGGACGTTTGTTAATCAATCACACAAAAACTACTGAACGGATTTGAATGAAATTTGGCGCACAGGTAGATTATAGCCTAGATTAACACATAGGATACTTTTTATCCCGGTCGTACATTCCCGCGGGATAATTTCTGACTACTACGCAGGCGAAGCCGCGGGCGGAAGCTAGTTAGAGTATAATTTACTGTTCGTTCTAATTAGATGATTCCTTGTTAGTTTATAATCTGTATATTTAAGAAGTTCTCAAAACATTAAGATCTAGAACTTTTGGCTCTCTGATCATATTAACATCTATCTTCAATTTCTTATTTAAATGTAATATTAGATCATCCAAAATAAACAACATAATTAAACCGACCTCGTCTAGTTTTAAAAATATCATTGACGTGTAAAAGTGTTTGTACAAACCTACTTACAGAAATAAAATCATTATCATTTAAAGGTTTAATTCTTTAGAACAGTTTGAAATCCCATCGCCATTCTCCACACGACTTCCGACAAATTAGAGGCGTGTTCGTTGTCCAACCTTATGCAATATATAGGGCGGTATCGGGTGAAAATTTTCAATTATCGAGTCGCACGGGTCGCACCGTCCGTCCGTGCTAGTTTAATTAAGAACTGCTAAGGTTCCTGGAAACGTTACCTAAGGAGGTTCAAGTAATGAAGTGTTTTTCCTTCATATTGAAATTGCTGAACAGTTATTAGTAGCTAAATTTTGCTCTTTGGTTTTTCTAATTGTATTTCTGTGGGGAAGCATATACAGAAACTTGGCGAATTGTTTTGTGTAGACTATCTTAAGAAAAGTTTTTGATGAAGTTGTCAAAGATTGAAGGCTATTTTTAGGGTAGTATTTAATTGAAGTTTAATTATGTATAAGGCTTCCTTATCCGCCATCTTTGGATTCGTTTATACAAGTCTAAATTGAAAATATTTGAGGCATTTGGTCGTAGTTATTATCTTACAAACGATGTTCACGTCATTATGTACTTGTATTGTGTATCTAGTAAAATTATGAACCAGTACAAGCTGTGTCCTGCGGTATCACTCGCATAAGTCTCTATCCCGTTGGATAATAGGAATAAAAAGTATTGTCCTAATCCAGGTCATGACCTACCCATGGACCAAATTTCATCCACATCCGGTCAGCTGTTTTAGCGTCAGAACGTAACAAAGAAACATACAAAAAATCAAATCTTTTCTCTTTATAATATTAGCTTAGATAACTATAATAAATCTCAACTTGTGGATTTTATCATGAACTTATTTTAAATGTCTTACTGACTTGAATTATCTTTAGAATGATCCTACGCCAAAAAGATTCATCATCAGCTCGATCCAGTCTGTTCCTTGCTGTCCTCTAGGTACTAGCGATGCTCTAAGCCGAAGTACCCCACAGGGGGTGCCCTTAGCGAGCAGTTGCTCTAGATTTATTTTCTTTAAGCCCTGGCTGGTAAAGGTTATCACAGGCAAATCCTGTTAAGTCACCTCACCTAAAAGCGGACCTGTGAGATGCCATTAAAAAAAAATCAGATTCATAATTAATTTCCGAGTTTTAAAAGTCCAATCTACTCATGAAACACTTGTTTATGCTAGTGACTATGTATAAAGCGCATAGTGAGCGTAAGCGCATAGCGTAACGCGTAAGTAGCGCGGTGCGGCGCCGGCGCAGGCAGCCCTTTGTGAGTGCCACGCGCCGCCGACCACACATCGACGTATTAGGCTTTTAGACAGGTTGCTCTTTAGGAGACAGGTCTGGAAAGGAAAATAACTGTAAAACGACTAGTATGTGATAGAGTTCATTGAAATCTTAGTACATCTTTTTAGTGTGCGTTTGGCTTTTGCTTCTGGCATTATTGGCTTCTGGTGAAGGTCGCAGGAATTCGCTGGATGCTAGAAGTGCATGCTCGGTCGAAGCGGCATTGCTTGGGGAAGGCCTATGTCCAGCAGTGAACGTCTTTCGGCTGAAATGATGATGATGATGGTTGGCTCCTATGCTATAAAAGGGATTTAAAGATATGACGCCATATGGGTGATCTTTTGATCTTAGCTGCTTCGGGAATATACATAAGGTGTATCTTTTATATGTTTACCAAGTCACAACACGAGGTTAAAATAAATAACTTTTCATCTTTGCCTTCAGACACGACGCGCTGCAGAGCAAATTAAGTAGGAACCTAGTTATGTAAGTTTTTTTCCAGGAAAACAGTTTTTCTATTTTTTGTAACTGAATATTTGATGATGCCTCGTTGGTCGTGTCGTCACAAGTGCTACGGTTAGCATGAGGTCCTGGTTTTGAACCATAGGTCGGGCAAAATGTTATTCGGTTTTCCCGGTTGATACTCGTAGGAATAGGCTCAACTTAAACATACCTGACGAAATGTGGGTGTACGGTAGGTACATGTCTGCTCAACTCGTCGGAGAAACAAGGCATATTTTTTTTGAAGGTTGGGAAATTATCAAATAACTTCTCCCGCTCTGGGTGGAGTAGGAGGGCGTGTCAGACCTTCACTAACTAAAACCCACCCGTGTTCTTTCAGTTGCCTGTGTGCCACGGGCCACGGTATCTTTTTCAAACAATCCGTACCCCTGGCAGAAACAACGACATGTTCATGCTTTTTGCATTCATGTGGAAAACAATAGCAATTTTACTACCCCACATTAATTTGCTTTCAATGATTTCAAAACTCATCTTGAAGAAACTTCTTAGAACAATCCCGAGACTATGCGAAAATAGACCAGTAAGAAAAGAGCGAAATGGATGAAGATGTCAGTTTCAATTGACATTTCAGCTTTAATTTGTTAAGAAAGTTAACTTGTTCTGTCTATAAAAGTAATTTCCTGTTATTTGTGGAGTTTTTTTGCTGAAAAAATCCATATTATTTCTTGGTAGCCAGTGGTGTTGAATGAGGTATTGTTTATTTATTTATTTAACCATTTATGTACATATGTGTGTTTTTGTATATTTTTCAAGGCAAAAAGCTGTTGTAGTAATATACCTACATAAAAGGCGTCTTTTTGTGGTATTACTTTGGTGGCAAAGTCAAATAAAATAAATTCTTAGCAAATTTATTGCCTACCAACTTAAATTGCGCGTATAATCAAATTAAAAAACTTAAAAAAAAACAACCGACTTCCAAAAAAACACTACAAACTGCAAAATTACTTGAATTTCGGAAGTCGTCGAATTACGTGACTTTGGATGTGTATTTTAATTCTTTGTCACCGCCTGTTTTTGAAAAATGTTTTAATTTGTCAGTTTTTAGTTCACCAATTCGACATTTCGTCATCCTCGGGGTCAAAACAATGTATATTTGTGCGATAGCAGCATTCGCGGTTAATTTGCTGTAATTTTTTGAAGAGTTCCGTTATCCGTCTCCGAAACACAAAATCAGATCTGTATGAAATTTTAATGGGACCATTTCGGAATAAACCTCTTTCGAACAAAAAATAATTTTTCAATTCCGTCTAATGACGGAGTTATGCCCGAACATACATTAAAAAAAAACATGTCGAATTGATAACCTCCTTCTTTTGAAGTCGGTTAAAAAAACGGTCATTCTTTGACAGTCGTATGAAATGGCTATTCATTTATACATTTTCGATTTAGTCAGTGCCTATATTGTTTGTATTAGGTACTTAAACTATGTTAATATAATTACTAAGACACAAACATAACACGGCAAATTGACGTATAGGGTGTCAATTAGTTTAACAATTATTTTCCTTGAAAACTTCCTTACAATCTAATGTATTGTACATTGAATGTTTCCTATAAATGCCTAGTATATGTATGACTTTACAGCTTCCTAAATCAGGAACTACCTGAACGTTTTTTCCTCCACAATTTCACAGATTTGAAGTCCATGTAACTATTAACAATGTCCATTGATAATCCCCATTTCCTATTTAAAAATTGTCATGCATCATTGCCAATTACAAAAAACAAAAAAAAAAAAAAACTTAGATATTTAACACTGACAGAAAAACTCTCAATCGAATGGTTAACGTGCACAGTCATTGTTTTAATATGAATTCAGATTAATTTTTATTGGTTATTTTTTGTTTGACAAGGTCGAACAAGGACGTATGGTAATTAGTGGTTTTTGCTCTCTGGGTCACAACATCCGCCTTTGTAAGAAAGGCTTGTGATTTTACAGATTGAAATCCGCATGTGACAAAAAGAACTAAAACAAGTTCGTTCTTAAAAAGTTCTGAGTCTGGGAAAAATAATTTGAAGTAGGACAAGCTATAGAGCATATTATTGTAGGTCTTGTAATTTTTCTGTTATGCCGACTATTTTGCTCAGTACCAATTTAATTTCAATCAATTACATACACGATTGCAATTTCTAACATAAATATTAGCTACCTTGGTAATAGGCCTTATACTTGTAGCGCCTATTCTACAGAATTGCTATCATGTAGTCTTTCTCGACCTGTTGCTTTATAAAATGATGTAACAGCCAATTTGAATCGACCCATATAAGGATAAAAAGTAAGTCTAAAGAACCTGTTCAAATGACATTGAAACCTAGATTTGTCGCTTAAGCCATTTAGGTATTTAAATAAAACAAGATGGCGACGGAGACGAATCTGCCTTGAGATTAAGGAATTGTTCGTTTACGTAATTCAAGGCTTTTAAGTGTTGAATCAAGGACTTGGACGATAAATGAAATACCTGTTTTAGTCTTAGATGGTTTACTTTCGATTTTTAGAACTGTTTAGTGTGTCCATTTAAATCATTGACTTCTTAAACATCTGTTTATTAAAAAGGAGATAGACCTAGCTAAGTCTAATGATGGGAGATAAACATGATAATTGTTTAACTATTTATATTGTCCGTATATTAAAATCAAAATTATAATTCTTTGACAGTTCTATGAAATTGTACTAATGATAAAATGTGTAATTAAGACCTGCAATGGAACAGGTGCACATGAAAACTATTCGCTAAGGTTAGTCGTTAGTGTTCACAAAGAAATGTGTGAGTCCTAGAAAGGCTTTCAAAAGGTCAATGTACGTTATTTATATAGCCGGTGTGATAACACCTGCTTTGACCTTTGTTTCTATTATTTGTTTGAAGCGGTTTCTGAACATAGCTGTGTTTAAAGTTTGGTTAGAACATTTTGCTAAAGCGATAACACCCACTCTCTTTCCTTCTGTGACTGTTTTAGAACAAAGGTTGTTTAAGGTTGCTTAGTTTAAGGATGGAGGAAAGCCTCCATCCTTAAACTAAGCGAAATAAATAAAGTAGGAAGCTATGCCATCGATGACATTTTTCAAACATTTTCATCGTTGTGCTTGTGCCTAGCTAATAGCAACCGCACCGGTCGATCAATCAGGTTAAGTAACGCTTGCCGCTGTTGGTCCGTAGATGGGTAACCATCTCCACATACCATGAACCTTCCGTGCCTCGGAAAGCACGTTGGTCCTGGTTGTTATTTGTGGATCTTTGACAGTCGTTACTGGTCCTCAGAAGCCCGAATTACAAACTACTAGTTTAATCAAGGAGAATCGTGTTACCGAATAACCTTGTGATGGAGGTCAGATAGTCAGTCGCCGTATGCAAAATACTGGTGTTCAGCTGCATCTGGTTTGACTCGAAGCTGACCCCAACATAGTTGGAAATAGGCTAGGAAGAAAGAATTTCTCTGAATGAAAGCTTCTAGTTGCACATTCCGAGTCCAGTTTTATACCACCCAAACAAGCTAAGGAGCTCATACTTACCATAAGGAATTAAAGGCAGTACTACTTATCCGGTTTCTGATCTGTACATAATGTTCACAGGCTTTTAGGCAAATGGAGGAGTAAGATCGTTAGTTGACGGGGCTATGAACCTATGGTCGTTTTATCGCCGAGGGTAATAGCTTTCGTTTCTGGGTTGTGTTACAAATGTTTGTTTTGTGTATTGTTAGCGTCTTGTTTTTTTTTTCTTTGGAGAGAGTGTGTTATGGAATAAGAAAAGTGTCGTGGTTTTTCTTTGTCCTTAAGTGCGGATTTCACCAAAGAAACTGAACGCGATCAGCAATTCTAAATTCTAAACCTTGTCCAAGAGGTATTAGTGTATTTCATTCCATAACAATTTTGACACTGGCAGGTCTTAAACGCGGTTTAGATGTTCGAAAAGCCTTCAGTTTCGCTGATGAAATTCGCCTTTAATAACCTGATGTTGGGAACGATTATACTTGTCCAAGGGGTATTTTTATTGTTAAATCTGTGTTTTTCTGAATCTATAAACATTTAATAGATTTTTATGGTTTAGTTGCTCTACCTACTATTGGAAATCGGATGCTTAAGTTAATTAACCGTCTTAATTATAAAAATATTTCCGTTCACACTTTTACAGGATTTATTTTGGTTATTATATTTTATAAAGTTCCGTGTGGTGCTGGACGTAAAAGAATAGCACCATCCCATTTCTTCCCGTGGCTGTCGAAGGTGACTAGGGGCTTACCAGAGAACGGGCAGCAGCGTTCTCTATGCATTTTGCCACCATACTGCGTTTGCCAACCCGCCTGCCAAGCGTGGCGATTATGGCAAAACCCCCCTTTTGGGGAGGCTCATGTCCAGCAGTGGACGTCTTTCGGCTGAAATTATGATTTCACAAAGTTCCAGCCAACTTTGGGTTCTCACCCGCTTTTCAAGTGACCACTAACTAGACCACAGTTTTGTGTTTCAGTACAATTTATTTTTCATAAAAGTTTCTGGGAATACTTCGGTACTTATTCTACGAAACAGAAACAAATCTAGATGCATACACATACAAAAACACACGCCATCTTTGCATGAGCGAAGGCAGAAACTACAGAACGCCACCAACTATGATACTTAAATCCCATAATACACAATTTATGAACATCCACCTACCAAAGCACCCACGTGCTTTACAGACAAACTTCTTACATGCATAAACTCTCTAATCTCTTCTAATATCTTTGACATACTTTATGAAACAATGTGTTTTGTTGAATTTCTCAAACGAAATTCGTGAAAAATACACAAAGCTGTAAAAGATACAGGGTGTAAGGATATGTATAAAGTCCCCGCCTTCTCAGCGGCGGCAGCGCATCGGATCATATGCACAATGGTCACACTGGATAGGAAATTTTCTGCCTTCGCCTTTGTAGATTGCACAACCAATTCGATTCAGTTTGATACATTTTAATCCTAGTCTGGAAGAGCACTGCGATAGTTTTATGGGCTTGAATGGGTTAAGCTTTTCATTCTTGGAATAAATATGTGAAAATGTTTTGTATTTCTCAATAAAGTTCTGTAGAAACTTGATAACTATGTGAGAAAAGGTAAGTACTTACGCATATATCAAATTAAAATTCATTTATTTGCCAGAATATAGGTTCACAACTGTGGCAGTGTATGATCTTATAACTATAATGGCCCCTTTACATTCTACCATCACATATGGTGTGCAAATATGTCTTTAATTGTATACATTACTTTTAATAGTTAATAAAAACAGACAACAACGACACATAATATTACATGCATTAGGATTTTTAAGGAACAAAATAATTAATCGATGTCAAAGTTATACCTACGAGAGTGTCAGTTAAAAAGATAAATAAAATGTCAGAACGCAATAATTATAAAATATGATTGTTAATGTCATGCTTATTGTAATGTCAAACTTTTGAGTGAGTAAAATTTGCAACATTAAACACTTTATAAATTCATTAGGTATATACCAATTTACATTACAGTTTCCTTCTCTGCGATCTGTCATTTCGTTCATTTCTTGCCAATAAAGATTTTCCCTTTGCAAAATGTTCATGGAAATGTTTGCTGACTTATATATTGAATTAAAAATATTTCCCTAAACCACAGATTCTAGTGTATTAAATAATTATCGTCAGAAAGGTGTTACTTCGGTTAACCGCTTGTCAAATATATTGTGGTTGCAGTGTAACTGCACACTTCAATTTGATCTCATGTTCTAAACTTGACACTGTGGTCTTAAAATTTTCGGTGATTTAAAGTGTCTATAATTATTTTCATAAAGTGATCATGTGTTTTGATAATTAAATGCTGGAAATGTAATTGGACTGTTTTGCCCTGAGAAGGACCGATTTGAGTTTATACAGGATGGCTGAAATGCGCAAACTGTAACCATAATTCCAGCAATATGATTCTAGACCCCTAGCTCAGAAATTTTTCGTCGGTGTTAATGTATGGAACAGCATTTTTTTTTATGTATCAGAGGTAAAATTTCATCGCACATGTTGTTCAGAATCATGTATTGAATCCATACTGAATCGCCGTCGAAGTCGTGGCGAAAGTGTTAATAAATCGACAGAAGTTGATTACTCGTTGCGCCGGACGTAACAGTAGGTTAGAGGGTACGTCGCTCGGGGCCGTTCTTTTCATGCATATTGCACCCCATACTTCTATCGTTTTTAGTTCGTACCGTCCAGGTATACAAACTAGAAAGTATTTTTAATTTAGCTGACCATCAAACTTTTGCTTGTTTTTGAATTAAAAATTCTGAACTTGTGGGCCAACCTTAATAATATGCATGTGAAGTTGGTAAATTAATATAAATGGAGACAAAATGAAATGTGTAGGGTGTTTTTTGACAAAAACTGTATATTACATATAGGAGTACCTCTATGTAATATACACTTTTCTTCAGTTGAGTTTTTATACATATTTATGTATTTTCTCTAATTTTCAGGTCAGTTTGCTGTCTATACAAAATATTGGGTGAAATACACCATGGATGTCTGGTAAGTTTAGCATATTATACAAAATAGTTTATTGGAAAGAAACAAAAATAATTTTCATTAATAATACCACGTGTATATAATTTTTTGATCCTAGTTATATACAGAACTAGCTTCCGCCCGCAGCTTCGCCCGCGTGGTGTCAGAAATTATCCCGCGGGAACATACTACCGGGATAAAAAGTATCCTATGTGTTAATCTAGGTTTTATTTTATCTGTTTGCCAAATTTTATCCCAATCCGTTTAGTCGTTTTTGCATGATTACGTAACTAACATCCAAACATCTTCAAAACTTTCACAGTACAGTAGGTATTTTACACTATGTTACACTATGTTACACATACAATTCAAAATCAGAATAAACTAAATTAAATCCACACCCAATTTACTTCTATAGAAGTCTTCAAACAAACTATATTCCCCTTTTCACCCTCAAAGGGGTTCGTGTTTTAAAGTATTTTGTTTATTTTAACATTATTTGACTTAAAGTTTAATTATACCAATTTTCGAGTTAATAAGACACGTGGTAAAATCATCCCTTGTAAAATTAACGACCCTTTTTTACCCGAGTTTCGAGTTAATCAGACCGCGTATTAAAATTCTTCCATACAAACTTTAAGACCGAATCCCCATTTAGGGAGTAGTTTAGAAAAACAATAAATAACCATCTTTATATTTTACTTAGATAAGTATTTGTGCCAAGTTTCAAGTTTATTAACTCAAGGAATAAGATTTTTCATACAAACAAAATCCCCCCTTTTCACCCCCTTAAAGGTCGAATTTCAAAAAACCCCTTCTTAGTGCTCCCCTACATTATAAAAGGAAGCCGTTTGTAAAATTTCACGTTCCTAGTCCTAGCAGTTTCGGTTGTGCGTTGATTGATCAGTCAGTCAGTTTCTCCTTTTATATATATAGAAGACAAGCATTTGCCCGCGGCTTCGCCCGCGCGGGACTTCCATCCCCTATTTAACCCCCTTAGGGGTTGAATTTCGAAAAATACTTCCTTTTTCCTTGTCTACATTATAAAGGGAACCTCTGTGCAAAATTTCAGCTTTCTAGGTCCAAGGGTTTGGGCTGGGCGTTGATGAGTCAGGCACACAGGCTACTGAGGGAACACGGGTGGGTTTTAGTCAGTAAAAGTCTGACACGCTGTCCTGCTCCACCCAGCGCGGGAGAAGTTATTTGACGATTTCCAACCCAAAAAAAAAAACTATCGTATTTAGGCGACGCAGCTTAAAACTTTGAAACTTCGCGAACAAAACCGCATTGAAAAGTTAATACTCAGTTTTATCATCCTCCCTTTGACGTTACACAATAAAAGCTTTCTTTGGGACAAAGTCACCTATTAAGTTATACATAAATAGGATTATTTTTTACGAATACGACTGCAGCAGGCTTACTACACCAACCGTAGAGAAGCGTTTTGTCGACGGAAGAGCAGACAAAAATGACGTTTTCGTGTAGACAATTGACAATTTTGTACCGAGAAATGTAGACAAGCAATTTCTATTCTACGGTAGAGTAGAAATAGAAAGCATCATGCTAAGCCTGCTGGCGTAGGTTTGCGTGGGCGTGTAGATGGAATCATGTCTTTACTATCTTTTGTATGCGGCTTCGCCCGCGTGGAGGTCGAAAATCATCCCACGAGAACGTACTGCCGGGATAAAAAGTATCCTATGTGCTAATCCAGGTGTTTATAAACGATCTGTGTGCCAAACTTTAGCCATTTTGCCGTAATTGCGTAGCAAAATCTAAACATACAAACAAAGCTATACACGGTGAAATTTTTGTCGTCTTACAAAGATGTTCCACTCAATGTATCCGACATAAAATACCTCAAGGTGCGATTAAAAATCGTTACCACTAATTAAGATAATACGTAGAAAGAATAATAAATTATGCTTTAGAAATGTTTACGTATCAAAGGGTAGAAGATACCTATACCATAACATTCCATCATTCATTCCATCTCCATATCAGGGTGTTTCAAACTGCGTCATGCGTCTTGGTGAATATTTAAAAAAAAATTAATTGGGCCATTATTTTTTTCCAGGGCCCATAATCGGTCTCTCAAGAACAGAGCCTATTTCATAAAAAAAAACTATGATTACTAAAATAAAATCGCTATTGATAGAAACGTAATAATAATATCCCTCTAAGAAGACATAAACATTAGTGAAAAATGTTATAATTTGACGTAAATGACGGTAACTCAGTCGCTTTTCTCGGTAACGCAGTCGTATCTCATACAAAATCCAGTTGTCCCAGCAAGCAACTCGCTTCAAATACATTGAAATTACATTAAAACTCTTCACGGCACCATAAAATTAAAATATCTACGGAAATTAAGGTAAGTTTGAACTTTATTAACAGGCCAATAAGTTTATCTTATCTTTAACCGTGTATTATTTACGAAATATTTGTTGTCTTGTCCCTGTTGAAGTAAGAAAACGTAAGTACTCTGTGTTACCAAGTCAAGGTGAGCCTTAAATTCGGCTTTTTTTGTGCATTTTCGACTAAGTTCGTTTGATTTAATGTGAATTGCTGGCGGGGTTAGGCGGGTGTTCGTGGCCTTGACGCTGGCCGCGTCAGTCGAGCTCGACTCGTCCGGAGAGGCGCGTGTGTTTATTGTGCGTCCGCTGAGTTACCGACGACAAACGGTGAGTTTTTTAGATATTTGATTGTTTTTTATTTCATTTTGTAATAGAATAAGTAAATATTTGCATGCACTCAAAAATGATTACGTATTTATTATCATAAAGACCCAAATGTTAGAATACACGTTATTTTTACAACTGCGTTACCACTACACTGCGTTACCACGAGAAGTAACGCAGTTGTAGGTGCAGTAACGCAGTTGCAAAGTTAACAGTTTTCGAAGTGTATTTTTATCTATTTTGCAGTTCACTTAATTAATTATTGGGTTATTTTGTTACAGTATATTATTTTCAATATAATGGCGTTAACACCGCCAGAAAAACAACGGCGTTATAGGGAAAAATTGAAACAGGACCGTGTGAAAAATGCTGAGGCTAAAAGAAAACATCTTCAGAGATATCATGCTATTAAAAAACTTGTAAACGATATGATAGAGAGAGAGCATAGATCTGCAAAGCGTAAATGGAAGGTGGCAAACAAGAAACTTCGAGAACGTCAGAAAAGGCTGCAAGTTATTCTAGATAATACACCGGCTTCAACACCACGATCAGGAACTCCGGTTTCTCCAAGGTCAAGAGGAAGAAGACAAGTAAGACGAGACAGGTCTGCATTATACAGACAAATAAAGAAATTGGAGGAAGAAAACGAGAAATTGAAAAGAAAATGTAACAAGTACAGACGGCAGCAGGTCAAGCTATCCCAAACTGTCAAATTTTCCCAAATGAACATGAACCTTATTCCTTTGTGATAAAGTTGAAAAACTATCAAAGAAATTTTACAGATTGGGGTCGCTTGATGTGCTGGCCTCTGTACAAGAAAAGATACCAAAGACAAAAAGGCAAAAAGTCAGAGGACGGACACAAAAAAATACATAGCTTTGTCTAACGCTATTAAAAACCATTAATCCAGTATAAAGAAACTTAAAGACCGTTTAGCTATCAGGCGTATTTTTGACAAACATGTCACAAAAGATTCCAGGCTGAAAACCTCCACTGTTCAAGAAACTGTCGGTATCAATAAGTTAAAAAATAGGCAGACCATACCTAGACAAGCTACTCTGATAAAAAAGATTCGTCAATTTTTTGATCGTGATGATATTTCTAGGATCACTGCTGGGAAACGAGAAACCGTGACTTAGAAAAAAAATAAGGCGCAGAAGAAGTATCTGCTTGATAAAATGAAGAATCTTTTCATTTCTTTCAAAAGGGAGAATCCTATCGAGTGTTGCTCATAGTCTTATTTCACCAAGCATAGACCATTCTACGTAAAACCCCCAGCAGTTGATGGCAGAGATACGTTTCAATGTAAAACGCATACCAATACACAATATATGCTAAATACATTGAGAAATAAGGCTGATGAGACAAAGATTTTATGTTTAAAAATGTTAATTTGAGAGGATTTTGTTTTGTTTTTGTTTTTAAGGAGAAGTTTTATTTTATTTCAAATACTATAATATTGTTTTTAGAGCGTTTCTATTAGTTAAAGCGAAAAAAACACCTAGTGCTGTGATAAGATTCCCACTGTGTTACTTATCCAACTACTGCGTTACTTGTTTGTCCCTCTTTTTCTGAATACGTTAAGAGCTATAAAGCTTTTAATATAATTTTGAACCAGCACACATTTTATATATTTTGTTTATCTACCATATTTCAACCTATACTATAAAGATAGAGCTTAAATTGCTATTATTAAGGCATATTTTGAGAAATTACAGTAGCTTAAATTAAAATAACGTAACGCATTGGTAAACTTAATTAGAAAATAAGATATTAGACTGAGATGATTGTGATTTTACATTATAAGATTATTGTACTTCTTGTCTAAGTTTATGTCTGATAGGTTTTTAAAATTGAGGTAAAAGTTCCTACAATAAAACTGATTATTCTAAGTAAGTAACACAGTTGTTGTTTTTCTACTCCTTTCCTTGTTTTAATATCAAACCAAACAATAAATAGTAAGAAAACATCGCTGCTAATGCCTGTACTGTTTACTTTATATATTGATAAAACTAAATTAACTCAAAAAATTTAAAAAAACTCATTTGTTTTAAAATTATTTTTTACAACATAGTCAGTCAATTTGGGCCCTGGAAAAAAATAATGGCCCAATTATTCATTATAGTCCAACTTTTATTTATTTATTATTTAAATGTATTGTAGTCATTGGATACATGAAGTGCGCTGCCGTTGTAAGACGACTAAAATATCACGGTGTATAAATAAAAAGAAAAGTCCTGACTGACTGACTCATCAACGCTCAGCCCGAACCCTTGGACTTAGAAAGCTGAAATTTTGCACAGAGGTTCCTTTTATAATGTAGACAAGGAATAATGAAGGATTTTTCGAAACTAAACCCTTAAGAGTTCCGCGCGGGCGAAGCCGCTGGCAAAAGCTAGTTTATAAAATTAGTAGGATTCTAAATGTATGGTGAGGAAGCGTTTTTTTTTTTCTGTGCGTGGGTCTTACTGTAACTTTTGAATAGAAGTGAATCTTGTCTGTCTTTTCTTGTCATTGAAAATTCAAGGAAAGCTGAAAGGTGGTTCATTTAACTTTTTGAATTCATTTTTACAAGAACGTATTTTTTAAATATTATAGGATACCTAAGAACTTAATCTTTTATAATTGAAATTCAGTTCATAAGCAAAACAATAAGTTCACAATTTTCAGTTCAAAAGTCCCCAGCAATATGAATATTAATTCTCCAAAGTCCCACGCCCCGATGGCGATGGGTCCACGACTCCACGGGTACGTTTCTAAATAACAAATGCAAACCGTAACGTAACTTAACGTGTGTTGTTGTTACTCAACGTATTTATCTATTAAAACTTTGAGAACACATTAACATTGTTACTGGGACGCTTTTATTTGTTTTTTGGTATGTTTGTTTGAATAATACATACGTAATTTATAATTATTATAAAAATTCGGATTCGATGCGATTTTTTGAAAGGACTGTAAAAAAGATTTATTTAAATGTCTTATCTTATTTCAAATGGAGCATAGTGGTAATGTACAGACGCCAGCACATCAAGCTACTCCAATCTGTCAAATTTCTTTGATAGATTTTCAACTTTATTCCGTAAGAATAAGGTTCGTGTTCAATTGGGAAAATTTGACAGTTTGGGGTAGCTTGATGAGCTGGGGTGTGTACGTTATTATAAAAATAACAACGTAGCCTATGTTCGCGCGGACGTGAAAATTTCGCGGTGATTATTTTTCACGCCCTAGATTTCCAACGCACTGCTCAGCGCCGAGTTCTGAAAAACAAACTGTGTTTTTTCGTCGGATGCACGATGTTGGATTTTCAATGTTCGTCACAATACTTAGAAAATCCACTGCGCGATAAAATTCCGCTCTGATATTTGTACGTAAAGTAGGCTTATTTAGGTTTGGCGTATACCTAAGTAAGCCTACTTTATGTGTGCAAAAAACCTACAACCCCGGAAAAAAAACACCCACACAACACAACACGTCGACCTTGTTTCATGAAATCTTGAACCATCTCGCCTATAAACGCGAAACAGTGCCTAGTCACTGCGAAAATTGCTTTCACATTACCCTAAGCTGTTGAATTCGCTAAACCGTTGACGCCAATCACGACCGCCCACGCCGAAACGTTTACGCGAACGCGAGCGACGCGTAACAAAAACCTGTCCTTTATTTACGTCAGAATTTTCTTTTGTCTTCGTGAATTTTCATAGTAAACAAATGTGTTGTACATTTTTATTGTTCATTATTTTGCTACTTTGAGAGCCTAATGTTAAAGAATTACAGTTTTGCGGTCTGAAATTCAATATTTTCGTTAACGTTGTTTAGGTTTTTAGTTAAAAATAAAATCACAAATGTTTTACTGATTAAAATACATGTTCTATTTTAGAAACCGTTTTAGAAATCTCACCAGAAAAGAGCGAATCGTCACATATTATTTTCTATAGGCGACACGCACGTTAATTGGTTTGTCGATAACTCTATAAATACGTAATAGGTAATTGGCACGTTTAGAATTAATGGCACGTGTTACTGGGGCTGTCGATTCGCTCAATAATGAATTCACTTCGTCGAAAATAATCTATTATTTAAGGGTGTAGATTCGCCCAATAAGTACCGGGGAACAAATCGCGTTGCTTAGGAGTAAACAATTTTGATAATTTTTTCGTAAATTACTTACAAAATAAAGGAAAGATAGAGGTGGAAAGTTGTTTACAAGTCTGCGAGCGCCGTAAAAACCAATTTTCCTGTGTCGTTCAGCAATAGCACCTGATACCTACAAGAACATGCTGTTAGCCGAATTCCCCAGTGAATTACGTAAAGGGGAAGAGTGACTTTCGACATATTGTACTCCTGTTTGGGGGTTTATCCTCGTTTTTCTTTTAACGTTGAATTTTCCGTTCGATTCCAAGTTTCATTTTGGTTTAGTCTCGTACTTTTCACTTGATTTTCCGATTTCTGATCTTTTCCGGATGTACAGTTTGCATCAAAATTATTTTTAGTAAGGTAGTTATAAATATTAAATAAAAAAAAAATAAAAAAAAATACAAGTGGCCGGCTTTTAGAAACATTAATCGTATTTTACTAGTGATTATTTTAAACAGTAACCTTTTCATTAATATTCAAAAAGAAAAATAAGTGAGACGCGAAGTAAACTTCGATACTCAAGTAGGTACTTTCATTCAATTATTTTCGTTTATTAAAAATGATTGAGTTGACAGCTGTCTTCTGAGTTATCGGTTGTTAGCAAATTGCTGAGACAGGCTGATTCAATTTTGTAAAAGTTAAAATAATGAGTTTTATAAAATAAAAAATAAAAAACATTAGCCATTTTTGTGGGCACAGCAACAAAAATAGATAGCTATATCAAATATATTTTTCTTTACCCTCGCTCTCACGTCCGTGGGCCTACCTAATAAAGTCCTTATTTCTAAACATACGTTCGCTCTTTCTTCCCACATGTGTTAGAAAGGGACAACAAGTGTCTATAGAGCTGAAGATTAGTATGGTGAGTGATGAAGTCTCCGTACAGCGTCCAAGCCATTAATTACAATGTTCTCTGTTAGTCGAATCACGTACTGGTAGCTGACAAATGGCCATAAGGACAGCGGCTGAAATGTAATTATTTGGTTATGAATGTGGGGCTATGAAATCAGAGGTATGTAAATTAATATTTATATGTTTTATAAAACACACAGTGTTGCTAGGTGAAGAAGCTGATGTAAATTTGCTTTTTTAACCGACGAAAAAACGGAGGAGGTTACTCAATTCGACGCGTACATATTTTTTTTTATGTATGACCACACATAACTTTTCCCAGAGTCGTCCGATTTTGATAAAAAAAAAATATTGGAAAGGGTATACCCGAAGTTGGTCCCATATAAATAAGAAAACAGGGGATGATTGATTGTTAACTCACAGATTTCAATACTGAGTTGTGTATTACAAAAAGTAATAAAAAATTAAGCATGTAGTAATTAGTAGATTATAGCCACAAAAAAATTATAAAAAAAGTTTTTAATAAAAAAATTAAACCGCCGAAAAACCGAAAAGTAAAAAATAATAAACTTGCTTTGTCCAACCCCAATAACTAAGTTCGGAAGTCGGTGACTTTGGATATGTATTTAATTATATGTCACTATATATATATATTATTTTTTACTTTTCGGTTTTTCGGCGGTTTAATTTTTTTCATTAAAAACTTTTATATTAATATCTTTGGTTGAAACTTGCCGAATTATCCATGGTTTTATACCTGTCTCTCTCTTTCAACAGCATGAGTCCTTTTCTAATCAAGAAGAACGCTTGGCGCGAAGCTGTCGATGTCATATCGTTTGTCAATTTTGCCGCTAGTCATAAATATGTCACCGCCTTACCTTAAACATCAATCCCTACGCTTTTTGCACATTTTGTTATTTTATCGAAGTAATTAGGATCGACATTAAAAAAAAAATGTGTCTCAGGCATTAAGTCCGCCTTTGTAGGTACAGTATTTTTTTACTTGTGCATTAAGTTTTAATAAATATATAAAATAAATAAATACGCTCTGGGAAGTGTTTTTTATTTACCTATCAATCTACATTAAATTTTGCTGAAGTAAAGCTACGTAAGAGTATGAGATGGTTAAAGTATTGTTTGCAAATTATACCGTAATTTACCCACTTTTATAACTAAAATAATATGACGTAAAGGAGAACTAATTACACGGAGCAAGCGTCAACTTGATTGATTAATACGTCATCAAGCTTCATTAAAGTATCGAAACCATTTAGTCGCAGTGTACCTACTTGGTATATTAATTATGACGTCAGAGTAACAGTATTGTGCATCACTTTGGAAATTCCAATGTTAGAAAGAATGACGTAAGAAACGTCATTTACAGGATAATCGTTAGTGATTGGTTGTCTTAAGAAGTGCGTAGCCAATGAGGTATCTGTAAATGACGCAGCCGACTCTTTTAATAACAGGGAAATATGAATTTAATGATGTGTAGTTTTATCCTGTACAGTGACCCTATTTCTTTTGAGTGCTCCTTTCAACAATCCTTTTTACATAGTCAAGATTTTGGATTTTTTATGCGGTATCTTTTAAGCACTTGACAGGCCCAGGTTTTGCCCGGTAAAAATGAAATAAGCAACGGTTACATTGGAGTTACATTGGATAAAAGCTAAATGATTTAAAAACACCTTTTACTTTGAAGCTACCCATATCATTTAAAAAAGATATGGTAGTTGATGTTCGCTTTTTATCAAACTTAGTGGCCCATACGACTCAGCTCGCAGACCGTGGGTTTGTTTATTCACGTGAAGATGACATTTAGCAAAAAAAAAAAAAAAAAAATTTATCTCATCTTCAAATCTCCTCCAACAACTAGTTTTTTTTACCCTAGAATATTCACGTAGAAAAGAGCCGTTCCAAGACAAAACAACGCTAAATAAATACTGCTACTGGTATTTTTCATGTTATATTAAGTACTGTGGCAGTCCAAAATATGAAAATAGGGAGTTGGTTCTTTTTTGTTTGGCCTGGATTAGGTAAAGAGTTTAAAAAAAGAAATGGCGAGGGCACTTTTTACTGGCCAATCTTTGTGCAACTGACTTATCAGTTGCAAAAAGATTGGGCACTAAAAAGTGCTCACAATATGTTATATCTATTCGCCTCTTGTTTGAAAAGAGCCTTTTGAAGGTATATTTTTCGTATTACCTACTTCTAAAGAAGCGTGATTAATTGACGCAGTGTCACGTCGGCAACAAGTGGGAGTGTTTCTATTTCACAGAAAACTGCCTTTGCTTCGTCTGGCCACGTTTTTTTTTGCACGAGCAATAATGTTCCAGTTCCCTCGATTTAGACTTAATAGAGCAATTTTATGTTCCATTGGAACAGTGAAGAATAAACTGAAATGGACAATTTACATTTAGTTTCAAATCTCAGATTTATTTTTTATAGATTTTAATCTTTTGCGACATACTAGATTGGATATTATTATGAATAATCTATGTATTTATTGTTGTTGAAATTATGAACGAATAAAGTTATACCGCACATTGACAAACTATGTAAACTTTCTTTGAATCTAACAATTTTGCTAAAATTTTGGAATTCTACTGAAGAAAGGTATATAAATCTTCCCTTATGAATATTAAGATACCACAAAGATTTATGATTAGCTGTAGAAAATACATATTCATTCTAAATAAAGATCAAGAAGTCTGGAAAGAGAAATTAGGTTTCAATGTTTATGTCCTAAGTTGCTAGGTCAACCTGAAAATAAAGAGGCCAATATTATACACGTGTAAGCTAGATATATTGAGACCAATGTTGGTAAGCAATTTCTACGATATTCTTATTTCGTGTCATTCGGCAAAATCCCACAAGTGGGCGAGACGGGGGCGTTTTGGCGCCAATCCACCCTACGCTTATGTCTCGAAAAGAAACATGATCTAAAAAATATATGTTCTAATATAAAATGTTCTATCCTATGTTGTAGTGTGGCGTTTTTTTTTTTTTTGTAGTGTGGAAGTCGCGAGGTTTCAGGTTTTATCGTTATTTTAATTAAGTAATGAAGTTCGGAAGTTGGTGACTTAATTTTATGTCACCGCTTTCCGAACTTCGTTATCAAGGTTAAACAAAAAAGGTTTATTATTGTTTGCTTTTCAGTATTTTCTGGCGGTTTCATTTTATGTTAAAAAGTTTTTATTAAAAAAAAAATGTGGCTATGTTCAACTAATTACTTCATCCTTAATTTTTGGTAACTTTTTGTAATACATAACTCAGCATTACAAAATCTGTGAGTGAACAATCAATCATGGTGCTTCCCCACCCTTAGAGTTGGATTTATTCGAAATTTATATGGGACTAACTTCGGGTATACCCTTTCCAATAAAAAAAGAATTATCAAAATTGGAATACTCTAAAAAAGTAAGCGTGGTCCATATATAAAAAAAAAAAAAAAATACGCGTCGACTTGAGAACCTCCTCCGTTTTTTCGTCGGTTAAAAATGTATTCCCCAAGCGGAGGCAGAGGTGCACCAATATTTCACTAGTCATGTTTTAGTCCCATGTGGTAGCGGGCGAGCCTATTGATCGCCATCAACTGGGCACAAACCCAGACTCCGGGCTGGTACTGAAAAAATCCAGATGGATAAACCCAATAACACTGTTTCACACGGGGATCGAACCCAGGGCCTCTTGCTCAGCAGTAGCGCTAGATCAACGAGGCAGTGTCAGGATAATGTTCTAAAACTTCTAAGTCAAGGTCATTTATTTCAATTAGGCACTTAAAAGGCATTTTTTCACTTATTAGGCACTTTTGAACGTCAAAATTTACATTTAAACGGAATTAATTGATTCTAGTCGCCCTATGTATAAAGAGTGGTTTTTTAGTCACCGTTTAAATTTTACAGGGTGATAGCACCCGTAAAATTGAACAACTTTCTCTAAGGAACTTGGATCGAAATATGAAAAAAAAAAACATTCGGACCTCCCATACAAAATCGATCAGCTGACCAGATCAGATTTTGCATGGGGGGTCCGATTTTTTTTTTATATTTCAACCCATGTATTTTGGAGACAGTTGTTCAATTTTATCTACCTGTAAAACTTAAACGGTGACTAAAAAAAATTAAATTGAAAATTTAAAAAACCCCCGACCCTAACAAAAACTCTAAAAAGTAAAAATTATAATATTTATAGACCTTTTAAGATGAAGGTAATATTTTTATCAAGGCATTGCAAAGGCGGGGGACGGCTAATGAAAATGCTAGGCCTCTGTTTGGCGTTTTCATTGACCGTCCCCCGACTTGACAATGCCTTGATCAAAATATTACCTTCATCTTAAAAGGTCTATAAATATTATTATTTTTACTTTTTAGAGTTTTTGTTAGGGTCGGGGGTTTTTTAAATTTTAAATTTAATTTTTATTTCCTGCTTTTTAAACATCTGATCACTATTTATCTACAATCTATGCATTGAGACCTTTTCAATGAGCCCAAACACGATACTTTTGCTGTTTGTTGGTGAGTAACTTGGGCATCCTGGAAATTTCAGGTGTTACTCCAGCATCATTGCAATGTTACCTTGTTCGTCTAATATCATTGAAGTAATAGAATACAAAATTTCGAGTTGATGAGCCCCGTGGAAGATGCTCAAATCACTTCATCAACCAGAAAAGAGCTGATAATCTTCAAACGGCTGAACCGATTTTGATGAAACATGCCTAAGAACACTCCCGACTAATACACCTTTCAAACAAAAAAAAACAAAATCAAAATCGGTTCATCCGTTCGGGAGCTACGTTGCCTCAGACAGACACACACACACATACACACACACACAGACACGTCAAACTTATAACACCCCGTCGTTTTTGCGTCGGGGGTTAAAAATCATCCAGTATATAACCAAACGTTATTTCTCGGAAAAGTTTTTAATGACTGGTTTAATTACTCATCGTTCTGAAGTTCCGGGGTCGTGGGTTCATCGTTATTTTTAAAATATTAGCGTTATTATTTTGGCTAACCCTCTTTTCGCTAATGGTCCCAAGAGACGATGAATGGATGATGTTAATAAGATGGGCAGGAACTTCCTTCTATGCGCAACTTGTTACTGATCCTTTTTTTAGAAACATTTTCCGTGTTTGGAAGGTCAGTCTATTGTCTCTTTGATCCTCGTATTCTGTTATTTTCATTCATCCATGTAGGCTCTCTTCAAATGTTTTGCAGTGTTACGATTTCATGTATTTTCCAGCGAAGTCAGCCATTGTTCAATAATGCAGGACATTTTTAGCCACTTCTAACTTCCTAAGAGTAAAAGCCGATGTCTCTAATAGGATATACGATCAGTCTGCTGCTAGTACTTTTCCTTTGACAATTTGGCAGGCTAGCATTCAACGTTAAATGTATATGTCACCGTAAGATTGTGAACACCGTTATATTCTGTCTCGGGAGATTATAAACTGTCGATAAATGGTGAACTGCAAAAACCATTTACAATTTAACGCACTATTTTTCGGTAGTTTAAAGTCTGTCCGTCTAATTCTGAACTGGTATCAACAGGATAGTACCTTCCTTGCGCTATTACTAAATAGTCAAGTAACTGCCTCTAACTTGGAAGTAGCGCTCGCCGGCCGTTGCCGCGGCACCGCTCGCTTGGCTCGCTCAACGCGCGCGCGTCTTTGTCGCAGTTCTAACCTAACCTAACCAATTCTGGGCACGCCACGATTGCGGCGGTAAGTCCCCTCTTTGAGGAGTGGTTTGAGAGGCGGCATGGCGTCCTCATCTTCCGCCTGACGCAGGTCCTCACCGGACACGGTTGTTTCGGGAGGTTCCTGTTTCGGATAGGGCGGGAGGAAACGCCCGGGTGTTTCCACTGCGAAGATCGCCCTGAGGACACGGTGGAGCACACGGTGGCGGTCTGCCCTGCTTGGGCGGAGCACCGCCGTGTCCTCGTGGAGGCGATCGGCGGCGGCGATCTCTCGCGTCCGGCCCTGGTCCAGGCCATGGTACGGAGCGAGAGGGCATGGGGAGCCGTCACCTCCTTCAGCGAAGCAGTGATGCTCGCGAAGAGGGAGGCGGCGCACGTGAGGGAGAGGCAGCATATGCGCCCTCGCGACCCCTGCCGCCGCAGGATACGGAGACGCCCTGGGCGTCGGGAATCCCAGGCCGATTTCCGGCCACCGTAGGCATGGGCTTGCGGACGGCGAGTAATGGGTAGCTCGCTGTCCGGTAAGGACCAAGCCCAAGTCGACGGCGCGTTGTGTTCCACGCGCGCCTCAAAGAGATGTCAGCACAAAAAGTGATGGGACCCGCAAGGGTCGATGCCTGCCAGGGGTGCGGGTTTGTTCGAAAGAGACACCACAGCCCCTGGCATACGAGCTACTGAAGGAACACGGGTGGATTTTAGTAAGTAAAAGTCTGACACGCCCTCCTGCTCCACCCAGAGCGGGAGAAGTTATTTGATGATTTCCCACCAAAAAAAAAAAAAAAAAAAACCTAACCAATTCGGTCGGTAAGCAGTATGGTGCAGTTCACAATTTATCGACAGTCTATAATCTCGCGAGATAGATTATAAACTAACGGTGTTCACAATCTTACGGTGACACATACATATCTGTATCTATGAATACTAATAAAAAAGCTGTAGTGTTTGTTTGTTTATTTGAACGCGCTTATCTCTGGAATGGGACATTCTGGGCTGAAATGATACCACAGAAATCTCGATCATTAGTCACGTGAACCCGTGCGAAGCAAGGACGGATAGGTAGTAATTTGATGATAATATGTAGCAGGAAACCACCAAATTGCTCTATGAATGAGAAGTCCTCTCCCGTTACATGATACCTTATAATAAACATAATACAACATTCATGTCGTGGGTGTCAACCAATCAACACTCGGCTACGTATAATCACGTTCAAAGAAGTGCGGTAATCATGTTATTTTCTCGTCTTTTGATTCGCAAGTTATTTTCGTCTCAGATAAGAAGCCTCTTTAAATTGGACTCGGTAAATAATTGGCCATAGTGCCTGTAATCGATTTATGAATGTTTCTTACTTTAATTTTGGTCTTGCCTGTTATCGATTTACAAATGTTTCTTATTTTAATTTTGGTCTGAAAAGGAGATGTAAATGTTTAAACTGTAAAATGGTATTTTTGTCCGTAGTATTTTTTGTAAATTTAGTGACTACTCACACTTCATCAGCTCTGTTCAGCTTTTGTCCGTTAAAAACAACGATTTTGCATGAGATGCGTACGCTTGCGTTCAGCCGCGGAAAGCTGAACGGACTGTATACAAAATCGTTGTTTTCAGACAAAAATTTACAGGTCCCTTAATCGTGAAGATTTTAGAAACAGGTAAAAAAAATACGTGTGGCACTCGGGGACTGTCGCGGTAAAGCTATTGCATAGCGTTTTATCAACTTATGTAATTACAATTATTTATTTAGTTTTTATTTAAGCAGTATTTTTTTTTCTTTGATATTAATTCAAGTTTTTTCTTTGAAATTAATTCAACTTACACTTTTTGAGCGTGGTGAACGATAAGAAAACAAATTTTATTATATCGTACAGTCGTACCATATACATAAAAATGGCCGCCATATAAAATCATAAAATATTTGCGGTGACTTTTCGTGTGCGTATTTTGTATGAAATGGCTAAAATACTGCTAAAACGGTAAGAAAATTTCATAAACTATCCATAAATATACGATGTTGTGTATGAAAATTCAGATAAAGCATTCAAAATTGCAATTTTAACATGTCATTCCTCCGTTGCTATGCAAAAAAGTCCGACCTGTTGCTAAGGGCCGAATTACGGGGTGTTAGGTTATTTTCGTTACGGAATTTCTGGATTCGGTCTCCACGCTCAAGGCCCGCGTTAGAAGCTATGCAATAGCTTAAAAACGGAATCGAAACTTTATGTTAACACCGGCTTTATGCTAAATCATTAACAG
The DNA here is from genome assembly GCA_949987655.1 of Polymixis flavicincta. Classification (NCBI taxonomy): domain Eukaryota; kingdom Metazoa; phylum Arthropoda; class Insecta; order Lepidoptera; family Noctuidae; genus Polymixis; species Polymixis flavicincta. Next base: position 23,947,206 of record OX465177.1, read on the forward strand.
TACTGGCTGATCAGTGGTAGCCCCGCGGCTGCGACTTATGAGTTGTAGGTCGTAGGTTCGAACCCAGACAGGCGCTTTTCTTTGTGTAAATTATTTCATCACCACTGCTCTCAAAACGACGTAGGAAAACGCCGTGAAGAAACCGGTGTCATGGAACCAAAAATTCGATGACATGTCACAGCTACCGACCAGCACTGAGTCCGCGTGGTGGATTTCGGTCGACTCCTTCTCACCGAGAGGAGTATGCAATAAGAGTACTTAATGGGCAAAGGTTACAAAATACGATTACGTGAAAATCATAACCTAAAAACGGTGTAGGTAATAATGACACTGACTACTTAATAACATCTTGGTATCACTGCTACATTAAAAAAAAAAAGGGTTTGGTTTCCTCACTTACGTACGTCGCGAAAACATACATTTCTTTATCCATGAACAAAACTTCGAATTCGAAGAATCACTTAGGGGTCTGTAAAGGGTCCTTCCCACGACCCGTGGGACTGACTCGTGTCAAACCCTTGCCAACACGTGTTCCCGTTAACCTATAAACGATACAAACCCGTAACTGAACACTGTCGCCGGCTATCACTTTACATGAAGTGAAATCATAGCTACTCTTAGTTCGCGGACGCGGAAAGCGTACACATACGGGTTTTTGTTTGTTGTGTACATGTTATGTCGTTCGTATTGGACCGTATGACGGGCCAGAGGTGTTGAAATTGTGATGTTAATGTGTTTCAAGCTTAGTTTAGTATTAGTTACTAGATTATGTACGCAAAATACGTTTTTAGCCATGGAGATGCGGACGACAACCCTTTGTACAGTACAATACTAGATTTTGGTATTTGGGACGGGCTTGCGCCTAAGTCATAACAGCCGTACGGATCGATAGATCAGGTTAAGATACGCTTGGCGCGATTGGTCCATGGATGGGTGACGGGTGGATCTTAGGTACATATAAAGACCCCTCTTAAGCCGTTGGTCCCGACGAGTCGTCTAAAGTCCGAAAGACTGACAACCAGCCTTAGCTTACTAAAGGGTATCATGTTATTGTGGTAGGTATGTGGTATTCAACTGCATCCGGTTAGATTGGAAGCCAACCCCAATATACTTGAGAAAAAGCTAGGCAGATGATCAATGAAGTATGATAGCATTGCATTTATTTCAAATGGCATAGCACACAAAAGGCACTTTTGAACGTCAAAATTTACATTAAAAATAAATATAATTGAATCTAGTCGCCCCTTCCAAGAGATAGTTGTGTATGGAGAAGAATGGGCAAGAAACTACAACGTGAATTAAGATAGCCATAATTTTCCGAAACAGCAATCCTAATTGAATATCCCAATAATAAAGTGCACATAAAACCCACAATCTAAATACACATAAAATGGTAATAACATCAATTCGCACAAGGAAAAGGGAAATAAAAACAATTACAGCCGTAAGCACAGAGATACGTCCGACTAAGTAAAAGTAAGTAAGGTCATAAAGTAACAATACGGTAATGTGACAAAGGGAACCATTACGTCACCACTCCGACTGTACGGGAAGTAACCGGGGAGAGGTTCCGTATATAATATTCATTAGTTTTCCTTTTGTAGAATATTTTTTTGTGTATGTGATTTGTGTCTAATTGTAGACAAGGGTGCTACTTAATTTTTGAAAATTTGTGCCTTCTGGTTCGGTTAACATAAGTTCAGGCCTTTATTTTCCCCAAGAAGGCACACGTGTATTGTATTTTTCCGTTTACCTAATTAGATTAACAGCGGTTTAGGTTGAGCTCGGTGTTTCGTGTTTGATATTTGCGTAGGACGAATTTACCGCCTTTGATTTCATGCTTGGTTTTCGCTTTTGGGATGCTAAAGGTGCCAGCCGCCGCTTAACAGCCATATGAGTGTCATGAAAATGATGGCACCGATGTTTGATGTTATGATGTCAAAAAACGCTGTGTAGGGAACTCATTAACTTTCTTTAATAAATAACGTTTCAATGACGTAATTCGACAGTAAAATGAACCTCCAAAGTTCAATATTGATTAAAGTAACCCCGGTTCAGGTATCTATTTTTTGTATTATAGAAATCACGGTCTCTATCTGAAGTCATTGTGTAGTTCACTGTAGTCCTGAATAAGTTTAACCCGATCCTATAGTAAATATTGCAAGTTTACTGCCTCAACTTTTAGCTGACTAGGACCTCGCGCTACCGCCATCGTTTAAAGTTCGGAAACTAGTTCATATTGCGCCAACAGAAGGTTATTTTGAACCAATTTATGATATTTATAGATCAAAACATGTTTGGATACTTTAACGTTGTAGCTCTAGGTGATTACGTTAAAATATTTGTCATGTGATGAGCTCATTGCTTGTTGTTTTGTTTCTTTTAATTATCTTACTTTTTAGTAGCCCTGCGTGTTCTGTGGTTTGAACAAGTTTTATTTATCGTTCGTTTTGTTTTATATATATCAAAACATGTTCGCGGTTTTTCCATTTTCACAGCGGAACCTTAAACTGGTACAACGCAACGTGCTGGAGTGATAAATAATAAAAGCGTCTAATATGAATGTGGACTGTAGTTCGTACAATCACGCCTCTGTTCAACGGAACTGTCCAGTTACTCGTAGTAAATATATTTACTTATATTGTTCACGTAGAGAAAAATTGAATACGCTAAAAGTGTATTAAGCGGCTGAAAGTTGTAGGAAAACGACCCTTATTTCAGTAGATGATTTTATAGTTCTCGCGAATTTTTCCTTGTGCTGGACCCGTGAATAAGGCTCCGTTCGAGTATGAAATACGACAATAATCTGCAAACATAATCTTAGATGTCTAGAACATATTGAAATTGCTGGACGTAGACACAATAAGGGCAATCCAATTACAAGTTGCTAATGAATGGGCTGTCAGTCACAAGCTAATTCAAATGTACTTTAATAATGTACTTCACATCATAGCGTACATTTATTAACTTATCTATGAAATGTAGTGCTTTATCATTCATTTAATTACGTTTTAATAGCCCCTAGGTATTTTTTTATTCAGTAAAAATAAAAATGGCTTTTGCCAGCGGTTTTGCCCGCGTGGATGTCGAAAATTATTTCAAGGGAACGTACTTTCAGAATAAAAAGTATCCTATATGTTAATCCAAGTTACAAACTACACCTGTGCAAAATTTCATCTAAATCCGTTGAGCCGTTTTTGCGTGATTGAGTAACAAACATCCAAAAAAATAAATTTCCAAACGATTTTCAAACAAACTTTCACATATAAAATATTAGTAGGGTAGTAAGTATAGGAATATATAAAGTATAGGATATAGGAGTATGGGATATAGGAAGTATAAGAGTATAGGAACTTTACAGTCTTTGGAAATATAGGACAGGATAAGAAGTCGGATCTATGAAATGTAGCGCGTTGTCACTCATTTAATTATGCTTGACTAATCCCTAGGGTTTATATTATTCAGTAAATTACCCTGGCCATACCACATAACATCACGATTTCTCATTAGATTCGACATAGAAACCTTGAATGGGGAAAAAGGGTTCTAATTTTCGGAACCACACCTCTAATTTACATACCGACGAGATTCCCATTTCTGTGAAATACCCGCAAGTATTTGAAATACTTTAATACGCATCCCTTTTGCGTTAACAACTAAATTCATTTAGAGCCATTTGTAACTTCACCCTAATTTCTTATTATTCAAATCTGGCTCCATTTTGTATAAACTAGCAGTGAAATTCAATTTGTTTTGCTGAAAATTGGGGTTATTTGTATTTATTCACAATCTTTATGGGGCAAAATGGCGTAGGCCAATTTCAAAATAGACACGAAAAGATTTATAAATGCCTAAATCAAAGCGCGCTGTAGCATTTTCAACATTCGGCTTCGCACGCAAAGTTGAAAAAAATAAATACAATTTGGTGTTGCCTAGATGTAGTAATACGGGCACTGGAAAAAACATACCATGATATCTAAAAAAATGATTCCTTTTTCAGTGCAATTCTCTTTTGAAGAAAAAGCATTCAAGAGAATCGGTCACCACGTTAGGTGATTTTTTTGGCGATCTTAAGAAACAATAATGCTCTATTTTTTTTTCGTTTTCTTTCTTTGTAGTCATTTACTTGCAGTGCCTATCCTATGAAAAAAATGCATGTGAACTAAATAGCCTTCCACATATCATTACCAACCCCTTATATAATAAGTACAGATTGGAGTGACGAATTCTAGGCCGACGTCAACATTATATTACGCACTGTTGTGGAAATAAATGGAAAAATCTACATAATTGGAAAGTGGGATCCAATCATCGGTGGCGGAAAAAAAGTAAATTGTACGCAGCTTTCGTGGGTATAACGTGCTTTTGCGATTTTGTGTGAAAATATATTGTTCAAGTGACATATAAGTACGGACAAATTTAAAAAATCGTAGAACCTTTTTGTCATTTCTTAAAAGAGGTATCGAGAAAACGGGTTGTAAATTTTTAATCACTACATATTAATAAATAAAGTCCCCCTGCTGCGTCTGATTGTCTGTCTGTTTGTTCGCAAGAACGGATTTTCATACGGTTTTCAACAATACCAGAGTGATTTATGAGGAAGGGATAGGTGTATAATTTGTTAAGGTTACCTATGTTTAAATTGGTTAACGAGGGCGAAAGCGCTGGCAAAAGCTAGTGAAAAAAAAAAAAAACGACGTTGTTTGCTACATCAGCAGGCTTACGAGCAACGATTTGTCCACGGAAGAATAGACATGACTATTAACTAAATGATGTACAATAGGAGAAGATAGCTATGTTTTTCTGTTAATTATCACAGTAATTATGCGTTCTAAACGAATCATGATTTTGTAGATAATCCGTAAATACTTTGAGGCCGTCGAGTAGAAAGTTTGTCAGTGTGATTTTGACAGTTTTGGAAGAAATATTCTTCTGAAATAGTCTACATTTATAAGAACGTAGACAAAGATCGTTCGAAACGAAATACAAAATGACAAACTGTAGAAGGATATCTACGGTGCGATTTCAAAAATGGAGAAACGAAATGTTACTTTGCATTGAAAAAGCACTGTCTATTCTTCGTAGTAATAGAAAGCGTCGCCTGTTTTTATCATTCTTCGTGATGCATTTTCTTTGCAACTGTAACTTTTCAAATGTAGAACTTGTAATTGGATCGATCCTTGGATAATAATCAAGGTCAATCTAGGTTACTATCTAGGTGAAAGATCACACTGAATTCGCTAACTTTATCGTAACCTAGGCAAAAAATGTCTTTCAAAAACTTTTCGAAGATTTAACACACACTGTAAAATATGTAAAATATCTTAATATATATCAAGAAATATAACTACGTGACGTGACCCATTCCTTCTCAGTTTTTAGTCCCCAGTTAAATATTTAATTCAGTTAGGTCCCTGCGAGACGGTCGAGTAGTCGAGTCGAGTGGTCGAGTGACGAGTGTTCGAGTGTTTGCTACCCGTTTGGAGGGTACTTTCTATGAGACTAGTGCTGTAATGTCTGAGGGCATTCGTGTCGTAGAGATTTAGTTTGCTAGTCTGTGTGATTAAATTGATTAAACATTTGGAATTTTAAAAGTCCTATAGATTGAGTATTTAAACATAACAGTGTTCCTATTCATTCCCTAGTAGTTCGACGCGAAAAGCATTTATGACTGTTAATTCAAGTTACTTTACTTTGAATTGTCTAGAAATAAAAACTTTTTAATAAAAAAATTAAACCGCCGAAAAACCGAAAAGATAAAAATAATAAACTTGCTTTGTCCAACCCCAATAACTAAGTTCGGAAGGCGGTGACATAAATATAATTAAAAACATATCCAAAGTCACCGACTTCCGAACTTAGTTATTGGGGTTGGACAAAGCAAGTTTATTATTTTTATCTTTTCGGTTTTTCGGCGGTTTAATTTTTTTATTAAAAAGTTTTTATTTTATAATTTTTTGTGGCTATAATCTACTAATTACTACATGCTTAATTTTTGATTACTTTTTGTAATACACAACTCAGTATTAAAATCTGTGAGTTAACAATCAATCATCCCCTGTTTTCTTACCCTTAGGGTTGGAATTTTTCTTCGAAATTTATATGGGACCAACTTCGGGGTATACCCTTTCCAATAAAAAGAATTATCGAAATCGGACTACTCTGGAAAAAGCTATGCGTGGTCATACATAAAAACAAAAAAAAAAATATGCGTCGAATTGAGTAACCTCCTCCGGTTTTTCGTCGGTTAAAAAAGCTTCACCTTTGAAGAAGTTTAGATGCTAACAACTTATCAACATTCGGCGACCAATGACTGGCCTGAAACTGAGGTCGATATAATCGAGTTTGAAAATAAAGAATATTTTCAAACTCGATTATATCGACCACAGATTTTTTATAGATACATTTTTTTTTATTAATTATCCTAGAAAATATCTTGTATGTTCGCAAAAACTTAGGCCTTTTCAAAAAAAGATGCGATTTTCATAATCTGGATACACGTAGTAAAGATGAAATTGTGATGACTAAAACATGATAATAACCAGCATAATGCTAGTAAGTAACCTACTTACTGAAGTTGCTACCACAGCCACTGTAGCGAACTTTGGGTTATGTAACAAAGCTATTGCTTCACAACACAATCTTTAATCCCCTGTGAGATCGGACAAGCGTGTTTCTGGTGCTGGTTTATGTACCACTTGTATTGTGTTACTAAGTTTGCCGAGGGTGAGTTATGGCTCATTTGGCTGTGGTAAATTCGATGTGCAAACCTTTTTACCCGACTAAAGCGAAGCAAGAAGAAGGGTTATGACTTTGACATGTACGTATATATGTTTGTGGGTATGTATGTGTGTATGTTCATCTGTTCCCTGATAGCTTCTAAATTACTAATTATTATTCGACATATAAGGCATCGTTGGAAGCGTCTCGATCGTCTGCTGGTTATAGGCGAATATGGCTCCTTCTAGCTAGACGACATGCTTCGGTGTAGAAATAAAAGGCACATAAGCACATTTCAGTATATATATTGTGACCTAACTTAAAATAATTGAAATAAAAAGTCTGTTCAAAAACTAAAAACCGCCTACTGAAAAATCACGTGAAACAAGAAAGTATTCTAGTCTAAAAGCCGAGTTCGTATGCCACTTCGCCATAATCGATCGATGGTGATCGCTTACCACTCTCAGAATTTATTCCTTAGGTGACTTTATTACTTCGGCCAAAAGACGTCCACTGCACATAAGCCTCCCCCGAAAACCCCCCTGGTTTTGCCCTTATCGACATGATTGGCAGGCGGGTTGGCGATCACAATATAGTGGTAAAATGCTTAGAGAATGCTGCTGCCCATTCTCTTGTAAGTCCCTTAGTCACCGCCTACGCCTTCGACACCCACGGGAAAAAATGGTAGTATTCTTTAACGACCAAACGGAACTGGCATAGGTGGCATACAGCCTGATAAATACCACTAGATGCTAGATTATTATCAGAACCAGAAAGAAAAGAAAAATAAAAACGTCTGAAAGGTTGCTAGAATCTTTTGGAAATTGCACGAATATAGGGTTTTCCGAGTACAAAATCTGAATAGGTCTTTAATGCATTTGACGTAATATACCATAATTATTACTTGCGCTTTCAATAGAGCAGTAAGCCAACAAAAGATAGAAAACCAAAGATAAAAATGGCTACCGTTAAAGAGAAAATTGCTCGTCGCTTGCTGCATTCAGCTCAAGTCCTTCAACACGTGTTATACACCTGAAACCAACTGAAAGATACTCTCGTTGCGATTTCCTTGTTTTCTTTTCATTCCAATTTTATTTGTTTCCTCCAATTCCCAGTTCAATCTCAACTTCACATCACAAATAAACGAAACCCGTTGTAATGACGCCATTCATTAGAACGGGTTTCGTTTATTTGTAAAATGAAATGAGCATTTTTCGGATTAGTGAGAATTTTTATTTAGATATGTTTTGTTAGGTTATTGGTTACTAATGAGTTTCGTGGCTAAGTAGTAATAGCTACACGGGTCTATCGATCAAGTTAAGCTACGCTTACCGCGGCCGGTCCTTGGATGGGTGACCATTTTTACATACCGACGCCGACCACTCCGTGCCTCGGAAGTCACGTTAAGCCATTGGTCCCGGCTGATATTCGTGGATCTTGACAGACGTCCCGGGTTATCCTGAGAGTCTGACAACCAGTCTTACCAAGAGGTCAGATAGGCAGTCGCTACACGTAAAATTCTGGTATTCAGCTGCATCAGGTTAGACTGGAAGCCGATCCTAAAATTGTTGGGAAAAGGCTAGGCAGATGAGGTTGTGGCTACTAAAGCTATTTAAAAGCGGCCTGCTTTATTCTACGGCATTAAAAAAAATAACGAGAAATTATTTTCAAAAACCCTGGCGCTGGCTAATATTGACTTGAATCACAAAAAGAGTTTCAATTCTTTGGATGAGATACTTGCATTGAACCCTTGAACTTTAATGCTAAAAGTCTCTAAACTAAAAGAAAAGATTAAGCAGGGTTCTTTAAAAATCTTCAAAGCTTTTGTTATTCCTTTATTAGTTTCGTGCCATTTAAGCGGGCTTGTAAAGATGAACAATTTGCAATCCAGATTTGCACGATTTACAACCATATTTTTAATCAGCATTGTGTATTCGCTCTGTTTGATTGTGGCTTACAAAATGGTTGTAAAACCACTAAATTATTAAAATTTATTGTAATTTGCGCACACAATTTACCTATAAAAGAATTTGTGTACATTTAGGCATTACCTGCGTACTGCGCATTGAATTTTTTGTTGTAATATGATAAATGATTTATTTTCTGTAAGTAGGTTTGTACAAACACTTTTACACGTCAATCATATTTTTTTTAACTAGAAGAGGTCGTCGTTTCCTATCTGACTACTCTGAGAAGAAAGGCCGAGACAAACTCACAGTCTCTTTTAAAGTCCAGACATAATCTTGGTCAGACCATCTGGATTGGTGTGTGATGTGATCTTTTGAGGAAAGAACCACACAGATTGAGTGGAAATGTCCATTGATGATGCAGTTTTACATTTAGACGCGAGGTAACTAATTGTCCGTCCAAAAGAGGATGGATTTTACTTGCGGTGTGGAAACTAAAATTATAAAAGTGTAAAGTGCTAAATTCAAACCACCCCAATTCCACCTTTATGAAGTAATAGACCATTTTATAAAGATCACTTAAAAGCCTGCTGAAATTTGAGCTGCACTTAAAAATGAATCAAATTAAAGGCTATGTTTTGAAGTATTTGCTATTCTATTTGCAGAAAAATTATGTGAAAATAAGCAAGTAAATCTCACATTAACAGAATAATGTAAACAATACTTACAATATGTAAATGAATAAGTAATCACGACTGTTTATTTTCAGCCAAACATTTGTGCAAATGTTTGCACAGAATTGCGTATGTTGGTTATTCAAGGTGACTTTTTTCAATAATGTATTATATTTGTATTTTTTAGGTTGGAGCAGTGGTAGTTTGAACCCAGTCAGGCACTTTACTTTGTGTAAATTATTTTGTCACCACTGCTCTCAAAATGGTGAAGAAAGTTATCATGAAGAAACAGGCATGTCTTAAAACAAACATTTCGAAGACATGTGACCTCTACCGACACGCAGTGGGCGCTCGTGGTAGATTACGGCCTGTGTCCCAGCAGTGAGATCACAATAGGCTGATTATGCTTCTACTTATGCTTTTCATGGTAAATAGTGGCTGTTACTCGTCTTAATAAGTCATTTCGTTTTCTAAGTTTTTTTTAACGGTTTAAATCCCGAAAATTTGACAAATGGGACATAGTTATCTCAACTATGTTCCATATTATGTCAGTAATTTGTTTACAAAGATTTCAATCGCCAGTTAAACTCAACATTTTATTGGAGAAGAAAATCCAATTATATTCTTTTTGAAGTATTATTGAAAGCAAGAGCCCAAGGCTACAAGCTGTCGTTACCTATTCAAGGCTAATGGGAAATGCACTTTTATACGCGTCGAAAAATTGAGAGATTTATTGAAGTTTCGGGAGCAAAAATGAAAAAGAAATGTGTCCAATATGCACTTACAAGATTCTCGAACGAAGGTTCGAGAATATTACAATTCTACCCATTAGATTAGAATTGAAAAATTCTTGAACCTTTTACCATTTTTCTGCCGTTTAATATGACTGCTAAGATCTTACGGTCTTATTCATAAAAAGTAATCGAACATCTAAAACCTTGCTAAAGTCTGGCTGTCAAAAGTGTTATTCATAAACACATTTTAATACAAAAAGTTATAGAAGCCAGAACCTTAATTTAACAGTGTTTTAAGGAAAAAATGCCCGACTCTCTAAAGCTGACTGATTACAAAGAAAATGACATTTGACAAACAAATTGTGTGTCACCAAATGTCAATTTTCAAGCAATCAGTTGATAGTTACAATTTTAAATTATTTGTCAAATTTAAATAACAATGACGTCACCGCATCAGGAGTGTCGAAACTGTAGACAATGAAATAGTTGCCAGTACGTAATAATGTCTATGGTCACAATTATTCGGCGTTGCAGACATTCTCGTTAGACGATTCGATGTGTTGGTCAATTTGTTGGATGACTTCATTAAAATGGCAACATTTTGATTTAAAAACGACGTATTAGTTATAGAATGTTTTTGAGTACAAAATTTTATCAAAGGCTTTATGAGCTTATCGATCAGTTTAAATAATTAATGTCTTTAACCATCGATAAGGATTTTAATGAATAAGACTGTTAGAAAACAAAAATAATTTGTAACAAATAATACAATAATAAGTACAGTCGCCAACAGGTCAAGCTATCCCAAACTGTCAAATTTTCCTAATTGCCTTATTTCTTTGTGATAAAGTTGAAAAACCATCAAAGAAATTTGACAGATTGGGGTAGCTTGATGTGCTGGCCTCTGTACATGACTTAGTTTGTTTTCTTTGAATAGAGTTGAAGAGTCATCTCTCTTCTGTAAACTAGTCTTTAAAGTTGTGAAATTTTCTACTGTCAAATGAATACATTTTCTTTCAGGTTTCTCAACCAAGCTAAATAAGAAATATAAACATTGTGCGCGAATCCTCTTCGTCGGTATAATGCGGCCCCGGTCATCAATCACTGTTTATTTATTTTTGTGCAAGTTTAGCATGTTCATTAATCATTGTAAATGATTGCTACTTGCTAGCGTGTCTTAAATATTTTTTGCATAATCTCTTAAAAGGTACATTTGTATCTGTTCAAGATTTTATCTTTACTCTGTTGAAAACGTAGCATATTGAGCCTATAACGTTCCTACTGGTGTGACATAGGCCTCCACTCTAAGAAAGAGGTGGGCCATAATCCACCACACGGGCCGTGCGGGTTGATAAATGTCACATGTATTGGAGTTTTTGGTTCTAAGACATGCTGAATTCCTTACGATGTTTTCCTTCACCGTTTTGAGAGCATTGATGTATTTTAAATAACCAAATAATACAGTAGGCTCTCATTTCAATTATTTTCAGTCCAAATAAATATGCGAGCATTATGGATTTACTTGAATAATCCTTAACATAATTTAAACGGCTTTGTGGAAACTGAATTAGGTAACACCAATATAATGTATGTATGTGCGTTAATCCACCCAATCATTAATCAAAGAAATCAATGAATTCAAACACCTTGTACAAATATAAAAGCGCACATCAATCATTAGAAGCGTGGGTGATAACTGATAAGTGATAACGCCGCGAAATTGATTGGTATTTATCACTGGACTGCTGCGGTGACGCCATGCCACTTGAACCAATGACGTGCTGTCTGTGGTAGTGACGTCATTAATAGTAGCGCCTACGAAGAATTACTAGGCTGGGGTTATGAAAACAAGATAATAGGTAATGCGTGGGAGGCTGATTTGGCGACGTGAACAATAGGAGTAATGCTAAGCAAAATAATAAAAGTTAAGACATTAGTATGAAAAATGATATCGAATAATGGCTATTAAGTCTAGCTATCAATGATTTGGAAATTCTTAAAATCTTTCAATTGCTTATTGTAAAACTTTAAGAAACCTTTTGATTGCAGTGGTTTCCGTGAAATTTTATTAGAATATTACTAATTTAATAGTTATGAGATATTGCTTCGGTTTTCTCTTCGGGAAACACATACGTTTCAAACGTAAAAACTTAAGAAAGTTTCCATACTGAACATTTAAACAACATTCCACATTAGAATGCCACAAGGTTCTATTCTAGGCCAATCTTTTTCCTCAGAATACCCGCCTCCGTTAATGTAGCTTTAGGTACGGAAAAATCCAGTTATCAACAGCAAATTGAGATCAATGTCCCATGATCACAGCCAGGCGTTATCTCGTTCATCCCCGCTGGATGTGTCACATTGCAAATGGCGGCTGGCGCCAACACGTCGCACCCCTGATTATAGGCAAAGCTGAAACAACGACAATTAACTACGATCTCTATTATGTATGGTGTTTGTTATTTACTGGTAATGGTATATAAAGGGCTATGTACTGGATTGTATGGTAGATAATAAATACTTTGTGTTGATTTAGGCGTACAAATGCGACCGTCTTCAACTTCAATGCGTAGAAAGTTCCGTTTTTGTTGGTTGTTGATATAGATGTAAGTTTACTACTAACAAAAATAAGTAGGTGCGTAAAAACGGACAATGTCTATTCAAATGCTTGTTGATCCAACAATCAGAAATTGTCTGTAAAAGAATCAACAAGTCTAGAAGTTGTGAAAATATTCCAATGTCACATGTTTCCAGTTTGGAACTCGTGATTATTGCCCGAGGGAATTGTTTTACATAAGAATTGGGGAAGAGTCACGAGTTTGGAAACTGTTAGAGAGTTATATTTTTTGTCTACTTTCGAACTAACCAATACTAAAATAAAATTTTCAACTGTTTCGACATTCACCATTTTGCTTGAGTAAGAGCTTTAAAATTTAAAGCCTTAAAATTTTGCGATGAAAATATCCAAACTCCGTCGTCACTTACTAGATTCATAGAATAAACTTATTTCAATTTTCGTCTAGTCTGAGGATGGCAGGATCTGGGTCATCGCAGAATTAACGTATTTTCATTAACCTAATGACGCTAATGTAAACTTACCACTTAAACTATGACGAGGGTCGAAATATTATTATCTATGGTTCTGAGAAAGGAACTGAAAGCGATTAGGGTAAAACACCAAGAATTGGCAAAATATGGTAACTTTAATTAAAACTAGAATAATCTAGTTAAAGCTCTAAATAGTTCCAAATACCCTAAAAACAGATCATTAGGTACGACAAAGGATTATTGCCTCTTGAATGAAGATGACATAGCATAGTTTTTATTTTAGACAGTATAATGGTAATAGATAATTCATTTAAGTTTAAAAAGCTACCTTACATAGTTTCCAAGAAATATATATAGATAGTTAGCAAGAAATCCCGTGGAAGATTTAATGTAGATATATACAGAAAATTCTGTTTACAGATAAAAACCCCTATAATTTCTATTAACTTTTATTATATGTTATTATAACTGCAGAAACCACTACATACACGGTGAAAATATAAAAAATTCAACCTATTACGCAAACTCAATCTCAAACTCAAAGCGTTTATTTCAATTAAACGTTTTACAGGCACTTTTGAACTGTCAAAAAAAATCGAAGTTGAAGCTAGGTGCCCATTCCAAAACGTAGATTTCTATGGAGAAGAACGGGCAAGAAACTCCAAGGATACTCTTTTAAATCATGGGTATTACAAAATCTTGGGAACATTATTCTTGGTGCTTGTATAATTGTAAGAACAATGTAAAAAATAAAATTAAAAAAGATAAGATTCAAAATAAGCCATGACAGTTAGGAGATGACCAGTCTTAACCGGCGGCGCCCGTTGACGGTACGGTTGCGGATTCACAGCCCGCTGATAGGCAAACGGACCGACGCACAGTGGGCTGAAACGGGCCGGTAAAGGACTTAGCATTAAAAAAAAAAAAGTTTCATTTTCTGAAATTTTAAATATTGTGTTGGATTTATCTATCGATTATAAGTAATTATTTATATGAGGGTCGTTCAGATAACTTAGTATTTTCGGAGTTATAAATATCCAAAGTAATTTTTGTATGAAGCAAAAGAAAAAAATGAGAAAATCTCGAAATTCTCAAATTTTCTCAAAGAATTGACTCTACGTATGCATAGTACGTATATTTGTCCTATTTTAGCGCCTATTCTCGGGTTGCGATTTTCTGCGATTTGGTCGCAATTTCAAATTTTGTTCTCTATTCCACACCACCATAGAGGTTAAGAACTAGGCGCGTTTTTTTTATGTAGTGGTCTCCCCTTTAAGCCTAATCCACTAAGGACTAGTAAAATAAATAAGTAAAAATCACAATCACTACTGGCCACTGCACTGTTTTAATTTAATGACTGTCAAGGGTATCCACATTAACGAATGCAAAATTTTCGTATTCGTCATCATCAAATGTTTCCGCTTGTTCAATTAATAATAAACTTTGTGCTTCTACTGACAAAGTTTTATGTTTTCTGCGAAGTTTGTGACGTTTCGCTGAGATGAGTGGATCAGAGCTGGTCAATAAATTATTTAAAATGTCTTCATTTGTAGTTTTTCTACTGCATTTCCTGGAATGGTGTTGGCGGTACCTACGAAAGTCTTTATTTCTAGCTTCAGCAGCTTCTTCAGATAGCTGTCCAATTGGTATTAGACCAAAACTTTCAATAATAGCTGCACCATGCATAAGAACTTTATGAACACTTGAAGGCATGTAATACCAGCTATATAATTCTAAATACAGTTGCATGGTCACTTGAGCATATTCGTGAAATTTCGCTGTGTCAATGTGGTAACCTGATGAAATTGCCTCTAAAATGATTGCTAATCGCCTTATTAATTCTTCACTAACACCAGTTATCTCAGCAGTCATGTTTGGATTTGCAAAAAATCTTCTAGCAGTATTTCCGTCATTCGTGGAGCCGTGCCCTTGTTTAACAACATCAATCAGAAGTCCCATTCTATTTTTAAAAGCGTCTTGTATGTCTTTCTTTCTTCTTTCCATGATGCACTTGTTGTCTCCCTTTACTGTCCATGTCTGTATCGTTAATCTGTAGGCTATATGCAGAATGCATTCCATCATTCGTATTCAGGTATGCAATGATGACAATCCGTATTTACAGAGATCTGGATCAGTCGGTTTTGATGCAATTTTAAGGGCAAATTATTCATCTCTGTTGGAGTGGCTTTACAAATGTCGCATCTCTGAGATGAAGTATCACATAAAATTGATGTTGCTTTTCCGTCTATCATAGTCATTAATAAAGAATGTGTAATTTTTATTTCTCCAACTTCTGTTTTCACTAAATTTACAATCTCTTCCTGAACAGCACTTTTTTCCCGCAATATCGTTATTTTATTTTCTTTCACAAATTCGAAAAAGATTGGACGACACCAGTAAGATGAATTTGGTGAATCGTTTTGCCAGATAACTTGTTCGCCGCACACTAATTTTATTGGCACTAAACTACCCATAAATATGCATGAATCGTCAAGTTGACTTTCTTGTTCATCGTCTGTTTGCATTTTTTGTTTGTAATTGGCTTGATTAGAAGCACCGTCAAATCCCCACTTACTGATTAGTGTAAATTCTTTACAACCACTATCTATGACGAGTGACGTCATTATTCTTGTTGTCGTTATATCCAATAGAGCTTGTAACTTTATTTTAGCTGAGGTTTCTGTCACTGTAATAGCATCTTTTGGTGGATAGCATTTCTGTTTCGCATGTTGCACTTGATAATAAGATGGAAATATATTACTGTCTTTTTCGTTAACACTTTTTCTTAAAGTATTGTATTGCCACTTGGTCAGCTTAAGTGATAAAAATAACCCTAAAGCCTCATCCGGAGAAAACACAGGTTTTGTTTCTTTAACAGATATGCACTTTTTAACTTTTTTTACATCTTGGGGATTCTTTAGTAAATGTTCTAGTATTTTAGCAACCTCCTCATTCCCATCCGCTTTCAACTGCTCAAAATATGCATATTTTTTTTCGTCCGAAGATAAATGAAAGTTTTCTGCACGTCTTTTTTTCTGTTTAGGCGCTAATTCACAAAAAGGTTTTCTTGGGCTTTGTTCGGTGGAGACACCGACAGAAACTTTTGATGGTGATACATACTGAGTTGATGTACTCGGTGCTGGTTGATCTTCATTACTGCCTATTAAACACTTAATAAAGTCTGGCCATATTATGTTTTCTTGTAACCATTCACTATTTTTAGTTCTGAATATATTTTCTTTACGATAAGCGTTTTCCCATCTTCTATTTAAATTATAACAAAATTTTGCACAAAACAACTTTAAGGTCTTTTCGTGATCATCACTTAATTCGACTACAAATTTAGACCTTATCTCACTACACAAACTGTCATTATTTTTAATACTGCCACTGTTTTTTAAAATAACGAAAAGATCAAGGTTTGTCACAAAATTTTCAAACATTTTCACAAATACAAAATAACAAATAAGTAAGTAATGAATGTGTGGGGGTAGTGCTTCTATTATGGTGGGTAATAGAACACTGAAGTACGTTTGAATGCAACCGAACATTCCGTAGATACCCTATCGTTGCACCAATCACGTTACGACACGTCATAACTTGTTGTTGCGCTCGCGCACTCTTATCCCTTGATTCCCGGAAATAAGTCTCAAAACAAATTACGTCATACCTACCTATGGTGGTGGAAAATGTCGAACATTGTTTTTTTTTTAAAGAACTAAGTAGGTATTGAGGTTTTCAGGCCGTTTAGTATACATTATTTTCAATTTAATTGGAATAAATTTCTTAACTAAAATAACATGACTTTTTATACAAATTTGATATGGCTATATCTCCGAAAGTACTCGTTAAATTAAAAAAAGTCAGAGAATAAAAACGTTTTAAATTTATGCCTAGATACAAAAAAAATACATGTGATCTCTTAAGATCCAACCTTGTAATCCCAGCCCACTGTGCGACGGAGGGACAGCGGAGGCTTAGTAATTCCTAGGGTTCCTTAGTGTTTTGTTGGCACCCTTTGAACCCTAAAAATCATGCGGTATTTGTAGGTCGTGACTAAAATCTCCTCGCAGTCACGACACATTATTATCTAACCCAATTATCTATAACACTAACTTCATCCATGTTTTCTCTTACATATTCATTTTCGCACACCCTTACTGTGGTAATCTAGGTCATGCCAGAATTTGTACTACATAGTTAGAAGTATAAGATTACAGACTACCCACGCTTTTGGAAAATACTGAGATCAGTGTTAATTAATGGTCTCTATCACCCTCTACGTTCACAGGCCGAATCCATAACAATGTTATAAATTCGACTGCGTATGTTACCTCTTCACACCTAAACCACGGAATAGATTTCGATAAAATTTACCGAGGAGATAGATGGCATCCTGAGGCAGGACTTTTGTCCCGGTAGCACGTTCTCGTGGGATAATTTCCGCAAGCGAAACCGTGGGCAGAAGTAACTAGTGTGGAATTATTTACTTCGTTGTATTTTTATTAACTCTTACTCGTTGATCTTCGCAAGCCCTACTGCTGAGCATGAGGCACGAGATGTCAATCGTTCACCATTTATTCCGTAGGCGCTTTGACACTTTTGACAGGTGCCCGCCTGCCGTATCACTGCTGCTATCTAGTGAAAGTCATTTCAGAAAACCCTCATTGGCTCGCTTCCTATTACCTGGGATTTAAACATAACGGGCGAGATATGAATGTGCTATAAGTACACCTGAGCTCGACCCTTCGAGGAATAAAGGCGTGTTGTTGTGATATTTTTTAATGGTGTCACATTTTTAATTGTAAAGTGGACACAATCACCTTTCTAATCAGTGAAAAGGAATCTTTTGTGGGGGAACAGTGCGTATTTTTAACGCCATTTGATTGTTTATCCTTAAACAAGACCAGTGGAAAGTAATTGCTCTACTGGTTCATGCTTCAATGTTCCAGCTCTCTGTTAGTCGGGTCTAAATGCTCCCTTATTGTTATACAGGGTGTACAGATTACGCTGTCTACGTATACAGGGTGGCATAATCGAAGGGTGTCAGTCAGGGTGTGAATTTAAGGTCGAGTGGGCGTAATTGGTGGCTGTAGCGTCGCCGGCGCCGAAATGTTGTCGCCGTGCGTAATGGCCGAAGAATAAATTATTTTCTACTTAATTCAGGTTTTGATCATGACCTTAGCTGTTCGCTAGTAATTGATGCCTGTGACATGTAATTGTTTCTTCTTGGCTGTCGGGTGATAGATTGTTTTGTTCGGCTTATTTATATGGGGATGGTGTGACTTCGTTTTGGGTGAGATAAAGTTGTGTAGGTACTCTGAATAAAGGCACCAATTTTGAGGTTGAATCTTGGTGTGTTTATAACAATGGTAATGGGTGTTTTTAGCAAGTGAAGGTATACGAATTTATGTGGGGTGTTTTATGGGGTACATAGCATTTTTTTAGGTGCCTAATTCATTTTTTTTTAAAACACTGCAAATTGTATAAAAATCTTTATTTCGGAAGTCGGTGGCGAAAAAACGTCACCAAAGATGCTTAAAAGAAATTTTTCATTTCGTAGTTTTTATTTTTGTAATTGTCAATTGATGAAATAAGTTATTAGAGAGGTTAATCATATTGTTTCTGTAGTTAAGAAGTACCCTGTATCTAATGATGAAGAGAGTTTCTGCATGCAATTTAAAACCAATATACGAGTAAGTAAAATAATTAACTCATCGCCTTTTATAACTGCATTATCATAACAGCCAAATATTTATTTAAATGCTCTTGAAACTTATTGAGGTGATCCGGATGTTTTTACGTTTTCGTATTGTAGTTTAATTCACTGAAAAATACTTCCTATTATACTTACGTTTAATGAGTATCGTATTACTTGTCAGTAAGGAAGTAGTTAGGTATGTCTTTATTAAATTGGTCGTGATAATATTTTTATTGGAACGTGATATAGGTAATCATGACGTGATATTTATCCAATCTAATAACGATGTATTGCTAACTCGATGATGACCTTTCATGTTGTTATACCATTTGGATTTTTAATATCAAAATAACTACAGCCGAAAACAAAACTAGCATAATCTGCCTACAATATTCCCACTGCTGAGAGGAGGCTTGTGGTTGGTGGATTATGATCCACCACGAGGGCACAGTGCGGCTTGGTAGATTGCAAATGTCATCGATTTTTTGGTTCTAGGACATGCCGGTTTCTCCTCGATGTTTGCCTTCACTGTTTTGATAGCAGTGGTGATGAAATAATATACAAAAAGCTAAGCGCTTGTCTGGGTGCAAGCCTACGACCTACAACTCGTAAGCCGCGGCCATTACAACTGGGTCACAACTGCTTTTAGATAAAAGTGTTATGATTTTATTTTTCAGATTTCATCTTTTGTGACAGAAGAATTCATAATCCTTATAAATAAAAAGAAAGGTCCTGACTGACTGACTAACTCACTCATCAACGCTCAGCCCAAATCCTTGGACCTAGAAAGCTAACATTTTGCACAATGGTTCCCTTTATAAAGTGGACAAGGAAAAAGGAAGGATTTTTTGAAATTCATCCCCTAAGAAAGTTAAATAGGGGATGAAAGTTCCGCGCGGGTGAAGCCGCTGGCAAATGCTAGTATTATTTAAGACGGACATAATAATGGCAACAACTTCCACACTTTCGTGCCATTAATCCCTCATAATATGACATCATCCAAATTAACGCATATTCACCTAGTAACCATACGAGCTAAAACCAACTAAGCGCCAATGGCTGATTTTTATCGATACCACTCACCCACTAAGATGTACCCCACCTCGCGCCCCACCGCGACCGATCACCAGTCAATAAAAAGATACATTAATACTTCCATTAGAAGTAGATCAGCGGACGCCAGGCGTTAATAAAAATTAAGTGGTTTCCGAGTAAAATGTGCCGACATGGTGTTTTTTTCATACAGCCTTAATGTAAGCGTTTACGCTGCTGCTTCATATAAAATTGTCTGCCTAAACACATCTTGGTACTTGAAAAAAAATTATACGTAAAAAAAAATTTTTTTCTATCTATCTTTGGAAAGCTACCAGGGAGGCCTTTGCCCAGCAGTGGGACATTATGGCTAATTTAGTGAAAAAACAACCTTTGCCTATTAAAAGGTTATTAATAAAAACAAACTCTAGTTACGCTACTACGGAGCATGAGGTCCCGGGTTTGATTCCCAGGTTAGGCAGTGTTATTGGTTTTTTAATGCTGCTTATAATGAGGTTTTTTACATAGTTAAACAAAATCATATGAATAATGATCAACATGCAACATGTTAACTGATCAGGAATATATTATTTTGTATGGAAAAGTGTCGAAACACGCCTCTAATGGAGTGTTAGGCTGTTACTAGCCTACATTCTAGTAACAAGATTAATGGCTTTATCCGATATTTTTTACGAATAATGATGGCGCCGTGTTTTATGGTTACGTAGGGAGAAAGAATATGTCAGAAGGTTGTATACAAGTTCGTTTATCTTCATCTCTATATTATTAATAATTAAATACGTTGGTGAGCGCATCACATAAATTGTTATAACATTATTCAATTTATGGAAACTCTACCTAGGAAAAATCTAATTAGGAAATTGGAACCTAGTTGACTCTGAAGGGCGCTATCACATTTTTGCTTGAATTTGAACGTTTTATTCGATATTTGATGAGTGATTATGGTTTAGATATAGCCAAAAATTCAAAACAAAAATATGTCCTAGAAAATTTCAGTATTGGTCTAGGGAGTGTTCTAAACAAATATTTTAATTTGTTTACATAAGTCAGTAAAATCCTTGTCTCGGCAAATGATGTTTCATAAAATTGTACTTTTGGGCATCTTTAGATGCTTTATACATGGAACATATAATAGTTTAGTAATTTATAAAAATGTCCATGGTAGGACTATAATACCTTGTTCTTTGGAATGCTCAAATCATTTTTTTAAGTTTCACACAGTAATTCACCAAATATAATTCCGTTAAACATAATTTATGATAATTTTTCGTCTGAAATTATATTTTCTATCTGTGTATGTTTAATTAAAATTCAAACAAAAAGTATTTTATAACTAAAGTTATTATGTCAGCTTGCTAGAAAAAAAATATTGTTTATTTAAAACTAAAACTAATATGTTTAAGCAATTGTTGAATGTAATGCTGTAAATCTGTAATAAAACTCGGGTCACGCGGGATTTAGCTTTTAGTCCGCGCTGGTTTGTTCGTGAGCACTTCGATTTGTAATAGCCCTCTTAAGCGCTTATGAAGTAGAATTAATATTTGGTTGCAAAAAATTATGAAGCAGTGCAGTAGGGATCTTCCAATCGGAATCTAACTGTTCTAACTTCTATCACATCGTTCGATTTCCTATTTAGATTTCCTACAAATTGAATAGTGTTATAAGCGCTTTAGGAAAGGCTCTCAGAATTAAAAGAAAAAAAACCTACAAAGGGAGTTTTTTAAATTTCGAATGTCAGTGTCTTGGTTTTGTATTTTCAATTATGATATTATTAAAACATCGTTCTGTCTCCGTTACCTACAAACGTTTGACTGAAATAGTTCGTCATTAAGGGGGACCCACGGGTCGTAAGTCCATGGCTCTCTAGCAATCCTCGAGCGTGGGCCTTTGCTAAACCGTCAAAGACAACGGCCCCTACTCTCTAAGCACGAAATCCGTAATCTCGGTCAAAGTTACGGGCGTTTCCTACTCCGTATCACTTACGGACTTATTATATTATTAGTTTCGGGCCCAAACTAAGAACGAAATAACTACACGATTTGACAGTTGTCCGTACTCCCTATATGGTTTACAAAAAGTTAATTGATCAGCTGTACGAGTCACTTCGAAGTTCCGAACTATTTTCGGACAGGCCCGTATTTTCGTTGACGGAGTTACAGATTAACTCCAATGTTTGAGAGCCATACATGAGGTTAGGATGAAAACACATATCGATGAGTCTTCTCTTGAGGGATAAAGAAAGATGACTAACGGTATTTTTGTTTATTTATGCTTAAGTAGAAGCTTCCCATACCAGTCAATATTTACCCAGAATCGCCGAAAGGGTTTTCCTTTTTTACCTGTTAAGGTAAGTTATTTTAATGAGCACAAATACTTTTTTCTCATTATGTCCGTTTTCGTAATACCTCCATGGCTACAAGACCAGAACTTGACCGGTTTTATTATCCCGTCTCTATAAAAATAACAGCATGAATTGCCGTTAATTACCAAGTAATAATTACGTATGTACGAGTAATAATCATTTAAAAAGTAATTGATATTTAAGTTGGTTGACCATTTCGAGCGGGACTGGAATTTATAGCTTTGTTATAGCTTGTAGCGGCACTACAAAAATAAATACTTCGCAACAAATTTCGAAAAACTCAAAAAGAAAAGTGGCGCCATCTACAATGCCACAGGCGAACTATGAGAACTAGGCGGAGGATCCTCCGGTACCAACAAAGGTATGAGTGAACTTTACACCCTCAAAATCAAAATCAAAATCAAAATATTTTTATTTCATATAAGCCTGCATGGGCACTTATGAAACGTCAGAAGCTAGGTGCCCTGTTCCTCATACCTCTATGCTGGTGACCCCGTGAAAGAACGTCAGTGCAGCCTTCGTGCAACACTTCAGCGTGACGTCATTATCATCACATCAAGACAACTTCCTCAAGCATCATAATATGCACTGACTCAGCCCACTATCGACCTCCGGTCTCCGGGGGATGTAGCGGCACTACAAAAATAAATTCTTCGCAACAAATATCGAAAAATAGAGGATGAACGAACTTTACACCCTGTTCCTCATACCTCTAAAAGCTTATAGACGGATATTATATTTATTATGATAAAACTGGGTGCTATAAGATATGGTGTTCTGATTGTGTTCTGCTGCTGTAATATTTATCGTAATAGGCACTTCTATTCATCACCCTTTATTAGATTTGCCTCTATTTCTTTAAAAAATAAAAACATTTTTGTTCAGCAATAAAATTGATTTCACCAGTTTACATCTCTCTGCTGCATATTGATTTATTCATCAATTCTTTTGATGAATATAAATCAACCAAACCAGATTTTCGATTTAAAAACAGAACCTCAATTTTACTTATGCCTCGTAATACTCATAAGACCTCGACCTCCTGTTTTAAGTAAGCAAATTCTCACACCTCTTAAATAAATTGAATACAAAAAACACTTATTTCCAATACAAAACACATTTTCCACTTAATTTATTCCACAACAAACATGAAACGCGGAAACTAGCATATTCCACTTCATATAAATGTGCTTGCCAATACAAATGGCACAATGCGCCAGTTATCCGGATGACCAGCTGTGAGGTCAATGGCCTGGGACCAACTTATCTAATACACCTAGGACCTGTTCTAGAGTTGTTTTCTTGCCAACTTAGGGATGAGTTCAGTAGTTTCAGTCTGAAGTCTTCACGAAATAAAATTAAACTTCTCATCGGGTAATTACTTCTTTTGCTTGTATAGGATTTGGAAACAAACTTTATCAATGAATTAAGAAAAATTTACAAGAAAATCCTTTTAAGAAAATAGTTTTTCTTATTCTAAACTTATCACATCACATTAATAATAACCACTAAGATAGGAACAACCAGGGTGGCTAATCTCTTACTCCGTTAACGAAAATACGGGCCCGTCCGGAAATAGTTCGGTACTTCAAAGTGACTCCTACAGCCGATTAATTAACTTTTTTGGACGGGTGAAATCATATAGGGAGTAGGGACAGTTGTCAAATAGTGTAGTAATTTATTCTTAGTTTGATCCCCAAACTAATCGTACGTCCGTAAGTGATAGTGAGTAGGAAACGCCCGTAACTTCGACCGAGATTGCGGATTACGTGCTTAGAGAGTAGGCCCCCAGATTACACTTCTAGTATCGTTCCCAAAACTACCGTTTTCCATACAGTTGTCTATCAACGGTACTGCCAACAAATGCATCAAATGGCAGCATTATGTTAATTCAGAACCTGATATTTTTGTTTTTGCCAATAATTATTCACTTGCTAACTAGTAGCTGAAGGGCTAAGTCAAAACACACACTGCTTCACCTGCTCAAATAACTGAACAATTGTTAAAGCAGCACGCGTAAGTATATAAATATTAAATTGATGGTTGTTAGATTCCGATATTGATGGCAGAAAATTATTATTTTATAAATGTTATGTTTTAGCTGAAAAAATCACAGTTAATGTCACCTATTTGTGATCTAATAAATCATTAAGAGCAAATTTCACCAATGAAACTACCCCTTCAGCACATTAAATCGTGTTCTTTTGAACGCGATACCCCTTGCTGTCAGTGTCAATATTCCACAACAATTTTGACACTGACAGTTCTTGAACGCGGTTTAGATGTGTTGAAAGCGCTCAGTTGATGAAATTTTCCCTTAGTGTGTGACAATGAAATGTCTGAAATATCACTAAATGTGAGGTTTTTTTTTTAATGTCAATGGCACACTAATATTTCTCAACGCAAGGGTTTCAAATAGCGTTGCCCATATTCGTTGAACCATTCCAAATCTATACTTCAACAAAAACGACGTCACATCACACAAAACACTTTTGCTCACTTAATTCGCACATCGTAATACTTCTGTAGATTACCCACAATATCAATAAAGGCAATATCTCCATTATCTAGAACATTTATAGCATCGCTTGCTGTGTAATGGCTTCCTGAGGTGATCTCGTTCGCGAGATCATACCGCTTTGTGGAATTCCAATAGTTATTGGATCAGGAAGAGCTTCTAAAATCAAGGTCTTTTGGAAGGCCATAGGTTCGCATGCTCTAATTAAAATTATACGTGTTTAGTTTTTGAATCAGGTCTTCGCGAAATAATGAAGATGATTTTGGAACAGGTTTTTTTTTCTGTCTCAATGTTTTATTTCTTAATCGTGCCTAGGGGGTATGATTTTTGAGAACGTCCTCATTGAAGACAATATAATTACTAAATAATTATATTGTGTTTTAAAATTTTTGGATTAATGGACTGAAATAAAGATATTTTATTTCATTTTATAAAAAAACGGACAAAGGTACAGTTTTTGCGTTTAGTTCTCTTCTTTCAGTAATCTCGTGTTGTTTTCTAGCACAGAACAGCTGCGGTTTTGAACACTATAGCGTGATAAAGCGGTTTCTATATTCGATAGACTCGTTTGACCACTATCGATTTATTTGTTTTATTTCAATCGAGGAACTTTTAGTTTCACATGAATTCCACGCTTTGACAACCTGCGTAAAATAGTACACGCTTCAAAACTGGGACAAATTCCTGTTGTTATGAAGAATTTTGAGGATTTCGTTTTTATCACCTGTGGCACCAAACATGATTCCGAGTGTGAGCGAAAATGCAAGAGACAAGAGAATCTGTGCTGGTATTTTTTGAGCTAGAATTTAGGTCATTGTAGTTTTGAAATGCTTTGTCGTCGCACAAAATAGGTTTTGTTTGGGATAGGCGACTAGGTGTACCATTTTATTTTAAATATTTATACTAATAAACTAATGAGAAAGCTGAAGACATTTGGCCATATTCATAAACGATGATTAAAGTTAAATGATGTTTAAACGCCAAAAAAGTATGGTTAAACAGACGCTAATTATTACTTAACTTTAAACAACGTTTATGAATAAGGGGGTTTATTTGTATGTTTGAACGCGCTTATCTTATCTACTTATCTCTGGAACCAACACTCCGATTTGAATATTTCTTTAAGCATTTGAGAGCCCGATTTTTGATAAAACCTATAGCCTACTTAAAGTCAAGCTAGAACATTCAGGAGCCGAGCACAACAAAAAAGTCAGAAAGAACGTTACGGAAAAATGAAGGAATAGTGTGAAAGACTTTGCATATTTGCAATGCGACGCAGTTGGTCAGGGCTACAAGAAAATTCACGCGAACGCAGTCGCGAGCAGAAGCTAGTAAAAAAATATATGTAAAATAATAGAAGTATTCGAAAAAGAATAGAAGTATGTAGGTATTCGAAAAGGTGACATTATGTTATTTTACTAAATAAGTTCTGGCTGTATTTTTTTTAAGTTGAGTTAACTTAAATAGGGATATCAGATTTTAACAGAAATTTAAAGGTAAAACCTTGATTAACGCATGAAAAACCTAGCAGGTTAGGTAAAGCACGGTTTCAACAACTAATCTATTTTAAGCTCAAAAATAATTAACGTAAGTGTCTAATTTTAATTAGTTTACCGTCGCAACTTTAATATAATTTGATTTACCGCCGCCATTATCGTGTGGAAGGATTTATTATCTGGTAATATTAATAAGGAAACACTAATGCTCTGTACGTTTCCTGTTTAATTACTGGTGTCGCAGTTCATGAGTCAGGCGCAGCTGAGATTGAGTTGTGAAGGTCAGGAGGTGAGAATGTGTGAGAATGGTGATTAGATGGCGATTAATCTGAAAGGTAATAAAGGGCTGGAGTCCGCAACTCCACGACAATGTGCGTAATTTGCGTACGGGTTGGAGAATCGGTTATTCGATCCACCCCAGCTCCTCAAGGAAGGCCAGCAACGCCTTGGTGTAACCTTGGTAACCAAGGTATTACCGAAGTACATTGCCCTGTACGTCGCGACCATCGGGCAGTTTAGAAGTACATGAGCTGCTGCCCTGCACATCCGACTATCTATGACTCCTATGACAAAAAGGTGTTTATTGATTGACCTATGGCCTGTTAAAGCTGCTGAAACTATACGCAGCGGTGTTTAGTTAGTTGGAGAAACTGATTGATGGGGTGGTCCTCAATTGTAGGTAAGCTTAATTCTAACCGTTTTATTACAAAACGCGATCTAACTTTAGTTCTAGTCTCTGAGGCAGTTTTTGCAACTTTATTTCGATAAGGGTAAAAGTTCGTGATACAAAAATGGCAACTTAGCACCAGGCTAAGCGGTCATTTTTGTACAGAAAACTCAAAAAAAAAACTCAAAAATAAAAATCATTTATTGTTCATTAATTACCATTAAATAAAATAGTGTAGTGTAATGTCAAATTAACGGGAACATGCTCTTCTAGATGTCGCTTCATAGCCACATACGAAAATAATCATTAACCAAACTTAACTTTTCTGCTAGTGGAACGCAGCACAGCCTATTTGGCTTAGATTTTTCTTCGTAAATATTTGCTCTTTCGCCCACGGAAAGAACAACTTTTAATATCTTGAAAAATATCTTAGTGAAAACTTAAAAGCTAACGAGTTCTTAGCAATAATAACCTAAATAATATGAACGTTTTTTTCGCAACATTTGGTATGCTAAACGGGTCATTCCTTACACGAATCTTTATTAGGTACTGCCTAATATAAACAATCCATAACATAACTCCATCAATAAAGCTTTCCATTCCGTTTATTTTATCGCCGTATTTTGCATAATCTTGTACGTATCTCTGTATTTGTTCCGAATTACTAGGTACTGAGTATTAATGTACAAATCGGTGTCAAATTGCCTATTAGATATGAACATGGGTCCCAGACCAATTACAAATTGAGGTCTAGTTGGGGGAGGTGGCACTGGACGGTTAACTGGCGTTTAAGTTAATCTAAGGAATATACTGGACTGTGGCCGAAGAAAAGTCATACTTTTTAAGCATTCAATTTTTCTAGTTAGTATTGTTATTAGTCATCATCATCTGCCTAGCCTTTTTCTATGTTGGAGTCGGCTTCCAGTCTAAGCGGATGCAGCTGAATACCAGTAGGTAACATGGAGCAACTGCCTATCTGAACTCGACTACCCAGTAGCTGAGTAATACGATACCACTCGGTAAGACTGGTCGTCAGACTTTCGGGTTTTTGACGACCCGTAACGACTGTCAAAGATCTACAAATGACAGCATCGACCAAATGGATATTTAATTTTGATTTATTTGTTTTTTCTTTTCTTTTTAATTTAATTTTTAATTTTCTAATGCTATGGGTGTACGTCTAAAAAACTTGCCTGAAATAAATGAATTTTATTTTTATTTTATTTATTTAATGGCTTAACGGGCTCTCCGATGCACGGACTTGTAATTATGTTTGTGTTAGTTGTTACTATTAAATACAGTTTTGTTGCAATAATCAAAACTATTAACATGTCAAATGAATAACATCCATTATACCTAGCTACTAGCTACAAACTGACACAACTCTTATCTCAAAGTATTCGTATTTAGAGCTCGTTAATATTTGTATTCAAATCTACTTATTCCAATCTTAAACTCCAATTAGCAGATTCAATTCTAATTAATCCATGAATTTACTTTAAAACTTACGCGCTGTTAATTTGTCTTCGTTTGCAGTCCGAAACTCAGATTAACTGCGCGATGTATTAATCTTAGTTTAAACAGTACGGTGCCGACGACCCTCCAAGATGTTTTGAAGGGCGAAGGGTCGTAGATATAGTTAAATTGGCATAATATTTAGAATGGAATCGTCTTGTGATAAATAGGGGGTAAATTGAAGACTGGGTTAAAATCCTTGTCGAGTACTATTTGTCCAGCTGTTGAGTACAATATCTATCTAAGTTAATAATAAAATAACACATAACATCACACCTTGTTTCCCCGAAGGGTTGGGCAGACGGGTACCTATAAAATACCCTAATTTC
Source organism: Polymixis flavicincta (assembly GCA_949987655.1). NCBI lineage: Eukaryota > Metazoa > Arthropoda > Insecta > Lepidoptera > Noctuidae > Polymixis > Polymixis flavicincta. Next base: position 23,975,930 of record OX465177.1, read on the forward strand.
ACCAATTATGTTTAAGTCCCATGTAATAAGGGCGAGCATATTGCCATCACTTACTGATAAATTCGAGATATTAAAAATCAAATATCTGGATGACCGAGCCTTGCTTGTTTTTTTTTTGTTTGACGTTTTATAATAATAAAACCTAGCTTGATCGATTTATCGCCACCGAAACCCCATGCATGCAAAATTTCATGAAAATCGTTGGAGCCGTTTGCCGGACCTGGGAAACGAACCCAGGACCTCATGTTCAGCAGTAATGTTTGCGTCCACTAGACTTACGAGTCAGGAATAATATAAATAAATGATTGAAATCAGGCAACAAAGACCCATATGATAAATTAAATACCTTAGAGGTTATGATACAAAATTTAGAAAAAAAAAACACAAAATATAACACACTAGCTTCTGCCAGCGGCTTCGCCCGCGTGGAAGTCAGAAATTATCCCACGGAAACGTACTACCGGAATAAAAGTATCCTATGTGTTAATCTAGGTTATAATCTATCTGTGTGCCAAATTTCATCTAAATCCATTCAGTAGTTTTTGCGTGAAAGAGTAAAAACATCCATACATCCACACCTACAAACTTTGGCCGATTTCCGGCCACCGTAGGCATGGGCTTGCGGACGGCGAGTAATGGATAGCTCGCTGTCCGGTAAGGACCAAGCCCAAGTCGACAGCGCGTTGTGTTCCACGCGCGCCTCAAAGAGATGTCAGCACAATCTGATGGGGTCCGCAAGGGCCGATACCTGCCAGGGGTGCGGGTTCGTTCGAAAGAGATACCGCAGCCCCTGGCATACGGGCTACAGAGGGAACACGGGTGGGTTTTAGTCAGTAAAAGTCTGACACGCCCTCCTGCTCTACCCAGAGCGGGAGAAGTTATTTGATGAATTCGTCTCTAAGTGGGAAAATTATGACTACATTGTTGTATTGGGTTCACAACCTGTAAAAACAATTGTATGTGTTAATAGTAAATAAATAAATAAATAAATAAATTCCCACCCAAAAAAAAAAAACACCTATAAACTTTCGCGTTTGTAATATTAGTAAGGATTTCACTTGGTAGCTTGGTTTGAAATGCTGTTCGTTGGTAAGCGCGTCATTTAAGAATGGTTTGACCAATTTGGGTATTAAAAAATAAAATTGTAAACACATCGGAAAAATTGGAAACACATAACCTTTTTAGGGAGCACAAAATTGGAAAAGTTTCCTAATTTTTTTATTTTTATCGATGTATCATCTGTTGTCCCGTGTGGTGTCCGGGCGTAAAAGAATAGCACCATCCCATTTCTTCCCGTGGGTGTCGTAGGAAGCGACTAAGGGACTTATTAGAGAATGGGCTGCAGCGTTCTCTATGCATTTTACCACCATACTGCGATCGCCAACCCGCCTGCCAAGCGTGGCGATTATGGCAAACCCCCCCCTTTTGGGGGAGGCCTATGTCCAGCAGTGGACGTCTTTCGGCTGAAATGATGATGATGATGATGATCATCTGTTGCCCTAGTGTGAGTTTCATTTAACTTAGATATCGATCACACGAATCGAGCGCGTTCGGCGTTCCGATTGGCCCTGGATTGGTGACGGACCAATCGGAGCGCCAAACGCGCTCGATGCGTTTGATCGAGATGGTTAAGGTGAAACAAGTCCACATTTTTTCCATACAAACTTCGGGAGGGTTTTACTCCACTGTTCGACAATGTACATGTACATGGTATGGTTTTGTCTCATTATTAAAATTGTCGGTACGGAAACGGAATACTAAAATAAAAAGCCATTAAAAAGTTATGAGCCAACAAAGATTCGTTTTTCTTAATAATTTAACGTAACTTTGGACATGTTTAAGTAATAAAAGCAGTGTAAAATCTCGAAAACAAAGTCAGTACCGACAAAGCTCAATTATCGAAAAGTTCAATAAACTTAATTGGTCATTGATTTAAGTAGTGGTTTATTCAGAAAACCCGATCTTCGAAGGACTTTTCTTACTTTTTAAGCGTCTTTTTTACTATAACTGATCCTGCAGCTCACTGAATAATGTTGTGCGTGTAGACTATCGTCTAACTGCTCATCACTGATACTACCTCTGTCGGACTCGAAGCCTGGTGAGACAGCGTGCTTTGTAGCCAGGCCCACCAGTGAGTTCGAGTCCGCGACTAGTGTACCCTTAAATGAAACTCACACTAGGGCATCAGATGTATGAACGTAAACGAAATAAAATGGGAGTGTAAGGATCGTAGGAGGTGGCGTTCTGTAGTTTCTGCCTACCCCTGTGGGAAAATGTCCTGAGTTTATATTTATGTAGGTACTTTTGGTAATGGGACACGACAACTTACGTATATCGGTCGGGTCAGATTTTTTCTTTAATAAATATTACGAGCAGCAGTCAGATTAGTACGTACTTACGCATTATTTGCTTTCAGTATTGAGCGTGGTTTTATCGCCTGAAACTTTTCAGGTATCAGGTATTGCTTACTTTTATTTTTATTTTACATTCGATTTTAATATGGCAATTTGTAAACATAGGTGGTCAATGTATTTAAATCCCACTGTAAGTCGATTTACAAACGATTTTGCTGACATTTTTCATGAAAATACCTGCAAGGAGCTGATGTTTTGACCGCACATGTTTTTAATCATAACGCCGGGCTTGTAATTTAATTAGTGGATGGATATCTTTCTTTCGTCATAATTGAAATGATGTAGGCGGACTATCCTGCTAATATTATAAATGTGAGTTTGTTTGAATGTTTATAACTCAATTACGCTAAAACGGCTGAACGAATTGGGATGAAATTTGGCACACAGACAGACCATGACCTGCATAAGGGCATATGCTGCTTTTCATCTTGGACTGCAGACGAAGTCGCGGGCAACAGCTAGTTGGGTTATATTTTCAACACCTAAAGGGGCTCTGGTACCTACACATACGTATCACGGAGCACATTCATCATCATCACCATTTCAGCCGAAACACGTCCACTGCTGGACATAGGCCTCCACCAAGTTCCGCAAAAAAAAAAAACACTTTTCACGCGTTAATTTTTGCCTACATACATACTCAGCCTATAACGTTTCCACTGCTGGGACACAGGCCTCCTCTTAGTGAGAGGGAGTGGACCACGCAGGCCCAGTGCGGGTTGGTAGATGTCACATGGCTTCGAATTTTTGGTTCTAGGACATGCCGGTTTCGTCACGATGTTTTCCTTCACCGTTTTGGAGCAGTGGTGATGAAATGATTTACACAAAGTAATGCGCCTGGCTGGGTTCGAACGCACGACCTACAACTCGTAAGTCGCGGCCGTTACCACTGTGCCACCACTGCTCTCGCACGTTAATTTTTATAGTAGGTAATATATATAATATTCAACACGAAATCCTTCAATAAAATGTAAGAAAACGTGCGTTACGTACTGGATCTAGAGCAAGTACTACTAGTTCGTAACTAGAACAATATTAGTTCTAGAAATATGAAATTATACGTTGCGACCTACAAAGCAGGTAGGTACCGTGCTATGGTAATATGGCTATTATTGACTATGTTATCAAATGTACATTAAGTATAAAATTCCTATGTCGTAATTGTGTTAAAATGTATAAAAGCCGGTGTCCGATTGCGTCGGTAAATTATAAGATTGAGGCTTTGAATTTTCATATTAAGTGTCGGTGCCTCGGTACGTACGTACTGTCGATGGGTAAAGCGTTATAAATAAAACCAAGGACTCTTGTAACATCTGTTTTTCAAATATGTAGGGTTACTAGCTTTTGCCAGCGGCTTCATTCGCGTAGAGGTCGGAAGTTATCCCACAGGAACGTACTACTGGGATAAAACGTTTTCTATGTGTTAATCCAGTTTATAAACTGTCTGTGTCCAAAATTTCATCTAAATCTGTTCAGCCGCTTTTACATGATTGAGTTAGGTACCAATATCTGAATTTTAAATTATATTAATTAAAAATAATATTATTAATTTTAATTAATGGTTAATATTATTATTAAAGTAGAATGGTATAAGAGATACTTTAAAATGTTGACTTTTCAATGAAAAACAGTATTTTTGCTGCGCGTCCTTACATTGTTGAAATGTATACGACCACTGTAGATTTGTAAACGGAACAGATACTTGTATAAATGTGCTGATACAACAGTTTTCAGTATAGTTATTGGCATTCCGCTCATTCATTCTCTCATTCCAACCGCTAGATTGTCGAAGTTTCAAAGTTGGAATAGATGAATGAATTTCTCGAGATCTGATACTAGCCTTCAAAATGCCTGTCCAATAAAATAGGAATTTCTTATGTCGTATGGTCCTCGTAAAGGAATGGTATCCGTGTTTTTCAGTTCTTTTCTGAGTCCAATTAAAAAAAAAAAATCGCGAATGTAGCAGGTACTTCACCTATTTCCAGGCACACATTTTTTTTTTTACATATTTTACTAAGAAAATTAACAAAAATCATGGTGCCGTATATTGACATGAACGAATGATCAATCAATGACTCATGATCATCCCATAAAAAAAAAACAGGTCACCTTGGAATTCCATTCGTTGTAATTGCCAAACAAACAAATTACAAGCCTACCGGAACAATATTACACGCACGCAAATTTAAATAAACAATTCGCATTGCGAAACTAGTTCGCACTTACAATTACCACTAAAATTAATATTTATTTTTTTAACGCAAGGGAAATAAAAAATCCATGCGCGATGTAAATTTTTGTGAGTGATTGTACTCGCTCGGTCGGTCTACTTGCAACATATATGCGTGCTTAGATTGTCAGGTCTTTAGCAAACGTGTTTAGTACCTAAGTTTTATGGTTGCCTAGCAACAGTAAATGGTTCACTCGGCTAGACCTGCATGCGAAAAGATTGTAGGTATTGTGTAAGTGAAAGAGATACATTTATAAGGCTTATTTGTCGACTCGCACGAATTCACTCACCCGAATCGGAAGAAACGTCACTTTTAAATAATATAATATTTTGTGTTAATAGATCATTTATTTGTGGGCGAATCGACAATTCTCTAATTACGTATCAGGCAATTGCCATGTTTTTAATTTTATGCGATAAAATTATATTATAACATTAGTTCGATTTTCTCCTATTATCTAGGAGGAAAATTAAATTTTTCGTTTGCATAAAATTTAAAACGTGCCAATTGCCTACTACGAATTTCATTATTTGCCTAACAATAAATTATTTAAATGTCGATTATTTATTTATTTAAGGAAAAACAAACAGTAGCACAAAAAGAGATAGACATAAAATTATCTTCAATATTAAGGTTTAAACAATTATGCTACCCAATCGTTCTCCACAGATTACAATTAAAGTATTTAAAAACTAGCTAGGAACACAGATACAATACCTTTACAAAAGTCATTGTCATATAACTCATATCTGGATTTTAATTTATGAAAGAAAATAAAGGAAAAAGTAAATGAAAAAAAAAAAGTAAATTAAATTTATGCGCGTACATTATTATAGCCCGCTTCAAGCGAGTAAATTCGTGCGAATCAACTAATAAGGAAAACATGTTTGGTACTTAGGTTTTATGGTTGCCTAGCAACAGTAAACGGCTCACTCGTAGATAAAGGTATTAGCCGTTGCTAAGTGTATTAGTAGGGTACGGCTGATATGTGGAATTCCTTCGTCTGTGACTTATAGGAATTTGACCTGTGGGGACTGAGCGCAATTAACCAGCCTTGTTTGGTAGAGCGATATGTCCTTCTGAGGGCTTTCATAGGCCGGCTAGAAAGTTTGTTTTTGCGAGTTATTTATTACTATTGCCTATAGACACACAGCACTAAAAGTGTATTTTGGGTATTCATATTAGGCAGTTGTGTGTGAGTAGTGGTAACGGCTCCGACTTACGAGTTGTAGGTCGTGGGTTCGAACACAGGCAAGCGCTTTGTGTAATTCCCTCACCACTGCTCTCAAAACGGTGAAGGAAAACATCGTAAGGAAACTGGCATGTTCAGAGAACCAGAACATCGAAGACATGTGACATATACCAATCTGTACTGGGCCCGCGTGGCAGGTTATGGTTACAGCTTACAGACCACTCGCTTTATTATACAGGATAAGTTTTTAACCAGTGCGCAAACTGTCAAAATGTATGGAACAGCTGATCTTTTTTTTTCACCGACGAAAAATTTCTGCGCTGGTGGTCTAGAATGATGTGTTGAATTCATGGTTATAGTTTGCGTACTGCTAAAAAACGTATCCTGTAATAGCAGCGCTCCGCGGTTTCACCCGCGTAGTTCCCGTTTCCGTGGGAATACGTAGATAGAATATAGCCTATGTCACCCGGGGATAATGTAGCTTCCCAACAGTGAAATAATTTTTCAAATCGGTTCAGTAGTTTCGGAGCCTATTGAATGCAAACAAACAATCAATTCTTTCCTCTTAAAAAATAGTATACATATTATTCAACCTTTGGCCTGTTCAATAAATTTACAAAAGCATCATATAAGCATTTTATCTTAAAGGCAGCAGTATCATTTAACTATCTTCTTACACCGAGTATTTTTTGACTTAAGGGAGAAGTTCAAGAATAGCCCGTGAAATTCAAATTTTCTTACGTTTCTGCAATTTGTAGATCAGTCGGTGTCAAGCTGTTTGTTAACTAAATACGACGAAAGAATTAAAACCATCAATACAGCCTCTCCCATTGAATGACTACTTCATGAAATATGTATAACTAGCTTTTGCCAGCGGCTTCGCCAGCGCGGAATGTTCATCCCCTATTTAACTCCCTTAGGGGTTGAATTTCAAAAATCCTTCCTTATTCCTTGTCTACATTATAAAAGGAACCTCTGTGCAAATTTTCAGCTTTCTAGGTCCAAGGGTTTGGGGTGGGCGTTGATGAGTCTGTCAGTCAGGACTTATCTTTTTATTAAATAAGGTTGGGGTTATTTTAACTCAAAGGGGGTAGATTTTGATTTTGATTTTTTTGTTGATTTTGATGGTTATAATTTTATAAAGCCACATTTCTTATGGTCTCGAATCATATTTTAATCAACATTCAACTGTCTGAGTGCATAAAAACGTTTTTTTTTTTCGCGGTCTTTCTTAAAGTACGAAGCAATACAGATTTCTATGCTGCATCATTTAATATCACATATAATATAATTTTATATTACATATTTCCACTTTTATAACTTCTAAGATTGATGACTAGAACTTATATCATGGCTACATTCACAAGGGTAACTTCACTACGTATTTAAAACGTGAGGTGACACCTCATGCACGGTCGACGATAATTATTGTGACTTGAACACCAGTCCTATTATTTGTAGGGCTTTGAAAACGGCGAATACCTACTGAATACGCGTGTATAGGTAGAACTCTAACAAAACATTTTAAAAATACGGTTTCCAAGGAGTTAAAGCGCTTCATTTCTGCTCTTGGTGTCTCAAAAGTTATCTCAACAGACACTCATGTCTAGAAAGGAAGGTTAGCTTAACTATTTTGTTCTGTGCATAGGTTTTCTTCCATTTATGTGATTTATTCTGTTACGGAAACTTACACCTAAGTTAAACAGCAATATGAAAGTGAAGGCCACTTACAAGTTTCCAATTAAAAAAAGAAAAACTATGACAAAAAAAAAACTTCTCACGACCCCACCACGTCTTCTTTCTGGTTTAAAGATCCATTTATTTCGTTCCACTCTTATCTTCGTGGTATATTGCGTCTTATTATTAGCCCGTCTTATTGCCCCAGGACACGCACAAAAAACAAAACTCCTACCAAGATCACCCACTTCGCCACCGCTAACATCCCCGCATTTTTCACCGCTACGTATAAAGCTAGTAACTAATTACATACGATATCGATATAAATCCGTATCGTATCGTATTATCGCGAGAGGTTCGCGCCAGCCGCTCGCCTTGGTCTGGACCCCTTTCATTTACTGTATGTTGTGAAGTAATTTAGAGTGTATAGTGTTTTTCAAGGCTTTTTTTCGACTAAATGTGTTCGTATGGGAAAAAGAGAATTGAGTTAGTTTTTTTTTTTTTTTTTTTTGTATGAAAGCATTATTTATCATTCTCAACTAATAGAATCTTTAGTTTTACTGAATTTCGGCCATTTTTAAAGGCATGTCATAAATTTTGTGCATGATAGGTAAGGGTTCCCTCTATCTGGCAGAAATTTGATGCTCCGACAGTTATTTGACATAAGTTACACACTTGGCATAATCTTCTACGAATATTTTTAAAGCATAAAACTTATTTAATATCATTATTGTTTGGCCGAATGTTTATATTTCCAAATTTACAATGGCATACTTTTAAGAGTGCAGTATTTTAATTGTCTTTGGCAAAGTTAACATTCCGTATAATTTCGTTTAGCAAAACTTTTATTTAGAGCTAATCTATAGATTAGGTTAGGTTAGATTAAAACTGCGACTAGCTGCGAACCGAATGCTAACTATTTTACTTATGCCAAAAGATGATTCTGGCTGTGAACTTTCTGCGATATAATTGTTCTACTTTTTGAATATTATGGATATGTAATTTATGCCTAAAGATTGTTCTGACTTACATAATTATGAGTTTTGAATTTTTGCAATTGAGTGTGTGCCAAAATATTTTCTGCGAAATGAAGTTTATGCCATTCGCTGTTATGCAAAATAATATTATGACATAAAAAGTTCTGCTATAAAAGGTAGACCCGATAGGTAAACAGGTAGGAATAGTTAAATAGGACTTTGCAAACGCTATGTTGAAACAAATTCGCGTTACAAATCGATATTGTCAATAAAATTAAGCTTTTCTGTTTCATAACAACATGTCACCTCTTTCGAGTTTATTATTATTTTATTACTACACATTTTCATTATTTTATCACACAAAGATTACTCGGTTACGACAACTGTAGGAAAAGACAAGACGATCAATTCTAAAATGACGATTACACGATAATAATTAAGACAGGGTTTAATAAAATCATAATTTATGAAGTAATTAACTTCATTACTATTCTTCACTAGCGCTGTAACTTGCCGTTAAAACTAAATGCTAGTAAAACTAACAATACATCTTACAGCATAATAAAACGTAATGAATTGTTAGGGTATGTGTGCACTAACACAGTTATATTTCGAGAAAACAACGTCTCTCCTTTGTCTCTCAATTCAGCGAAAAGTTGTCTTCAAAAGATCACATTGAACGATAATACGTCACCGCTTGTAAAGTTTCTATATTTACATCTCTTATTTTATATTATCATCATCATCATCATTTCAGCCGAAAAACGTACACTGCTGTACATAGGCCTCCCCAAGAAGGGGGGTTTTTCCATAATCGCCAAGCTTGGCAGGCGGGTTGGCGATCGCAGTATGGTGGTAATATGCATAGAGAACTCTAGTAAGTCGCTTAGTCGCCTTCTACGACGACCCACGGGAAGAAATGGGATAGGGATAATGGGACCACGAAAATATGATTATCAACGTAACATACATGGCAACTTAATTAACTCGATTCGATGATGAGTTTCAGCGTCACGGAAGCAATGAGACCTTGTTTTATATAATATGGACGTATACAGATTCGCGTGTCCAATGTTTTTAGTACGACTGTTTGTTTTTGTACAAATTCAGTAGGTACAAGCTTTTTTGCAGCAGGTGGAAATATACTATTATGTTATTTAATAGAATCATAATCCAAATTACATAAGACCCCAAAAACGGCTGCCCTTCACCAATCCTAGCGCTTTACCTGGGAAGAAGAAGTGGCGCAACAACCACACAACAACGAGAACGCATAAAGAGTCACAGAAATATGCTGAGCAATGACCTTTATGCGTCGATGTGACGCATATTTTCCCCAACTTTTTCTTTTTTGCGTCAAAGTTCTTCTTCGCGTGTTTACGGAAAATGAATACATTTTTTTTTTAACATTTTTATTTTTCTCGCCCTGTTTGTTTTTTATTTTTTATTAAAAGCTTTGTTGCTTAGATCATTGTCTAAAACGACTCGCAGACTGCAAGGAGAGGTGCGCGTTGCAATCTGTACATACCTTAACAATCATCACCCTTGCGCAAGAGTGAATGTAAGGCACTAATGTTGAGCAAAATTATTTATTTATCGAACATTGTATAGAAGCGAACGCTGAACATTTATGTCGGCCGTCTTTTGAAATACGTACTAGTATGTTAGTAATTAATACATTAACAGCTTTAACAGTTAACAGTTGAGCAAATTAAATAAATGTTCTCACTGAAATCTTTTGGTCAGTAACTTTTTTTTTCTATGAAAATAATTACAGTTCCTAGTTAAAACGTAGCAATCAGTCATTGTTGAATTATAATTATCAGGCATAATATTTTATTAACCTAGAAGATAGTGCACTAGGGCTTAACTTCGCAATACTAATTGGTCGCTAGATAACCTGTATCTAATTTAGGTGTCTCGTTATTATTATGTATAACTTATGATAGTTAGACGGGTAAATGTGTCTTTAATTTCATCACCACTGCTCTCAAAACGGTGAAGGAAAATATCGTGAAGAAACCGGCATGTCCTAGAACCCAAAAAATCGAAGACATGTGACATCCACAAACACGCACTGGGCCCACGTGGAGGATTACAGCCCACTCCTTGTCATAGAGAGGAAACCTGTGTCCCAGCAGTGGGAACATTATGGGCTGATGATGATGAGATAGAAAATACCCTATTTCATGCATGTGTCTAATGTAGCGATTCTATTTATTTCCTGTTGAAAGGTTTCAACTATTGCGCTGCCAACTCGGATTTCTCTAAGATCCTGTTTAGTATGATTCACAGTAAATCTAATTAATTAATAATTAACAAGCACGCACGGCCTTCGTGAACGCAATTCATCTTCTTTTTTTTCTGTCTATGCTTATGTAAATCAAACTATTTGACGATACTTAGCACAAATTAAAAAAAACTAGAGCAAACAAATCATAGACAATTTGTTTGCGTTATAACTGGCTGTTCATAATTATAGTTCAAACGCAAATTGTTAGAAAAAACTCGATTAAAACAAGGATGGTCGCTAGTTATCGAATCAATCGGTACTTATAATTGTAATTAATCTGGTTGACAGTAATTGTTTTCGATTTATTTATTTTCTTGCCTCATAATGAGTGATGGGTTTCATTGTAGTCGTTATCTGTGCTTTTAATCTTAGTTTTTTTTATTAGGTGTCAGTTGTGATTTGATTCAGTTATGGGTTGGGCTGTGTTCTCAGACACAGGCGGTGCGAGCGCGGATTTGACGTCAGTAAATATCCGCTTGCACTTAGAACGAAACCTCAGGAACAGAAGCTGTAACAATACGAGGTTCAGATAATTTATGTGCCACTGTGCCGAGCCACGGGTGCGTTATTTAAACATACATTTTCTCTCGTCTTTGCTAGAGACGCCATACAGATTACCATCAATACCCCTTACTAATACTCGTAGGAACAGTCAGGAAAAATAATTTTTGTTAAGCAAATAAATTCACAACCTACATAAATTTGACGCGTTTATATAGCCAATTCATACAACTGTCTGAGAATGACCGTTGTGTTTTGAAGATATGGACTATTTAAGTTGTTAGTCAATTCCTAGCCTTCATACTACAGCACTTGCATGGTAGTGACAACAGCATTCTGAAAATGATCGCTGCCAGAGCGATTCCTCTTCCCTCACTTCTTTCCCCTTCCTTTGCCTTACAGGGACACTGGGTGGTGACAGTCGTAGGACTGAATTAATAAATAATTTCTGAAAACTTACAATATTTTCTTATTCATCATCATCATCATCATCATATCAGCCGAAAGACGTCCACTGCTGGACATAGGCCTCCCCCAGGCTCCTCCACTTCGACCGGTCTTGTGCTTCCCACATCCAGCGGATACCCGCGGTCTTCGCAAGGTCATCGGTCCACCTTGTGGGAGGCCTTCCTACTCTACGTCTTCCGGTACGCGGTCGCCACTCCAGAACCTTTCGGCCCCATCGGCCATCTGTTCTGCGAGCAATGTGCCCTGCCCACTGCCACTTAAGTTTGGCAATTATTCGGGCTATGTCGGTTACTTTGGTTCTCCTGCGGATCTCTTCATTTCTGATTCGATCGCGTAGGGAAACTCCGAGCATAGCCCTCTCCATTGCCCTTTGGGTGACTTTAAGCCTTCTGATAAGGCCCATTGTGAGCGACCACGTCTCTGTACCATAGGTCATCACTGGCAACACACACTGGTCAAAGACTTTCGTCTTGAGACACTGTGGTATTTGGGACGAGAAGATATTGCGAAGCCTCCCGAACGCTGCCCAGCCGAGTCGGATTCGACGATTGACCTCTTTCTCGAAGTTGGACTTACCTAACTGGACAGTCTGTCCTAGGTAAACGTACTCGGTCACAACTTCGAGTGTAGCGCCTCCGATCGTCATGGGAGTGGGTGTTACATGGGCATTCGACATGACCTTTGTCTTCTCCATGTTCATTTTAAGACCCACTCTTTCGGAAGCTCTACTGAGGTCATCGAGCATTGCACTGAGGTCCTCCATGGTCTCAGCCATGACGACTATGTCATCGGCAAACCGAAGGTGAGTGATGTACTCGCCATTGATGTTGATGCCAGCCCCTTTCCAGTCCAGAACCTTGAAGACATCCTCCAGTGCAGCGGTGAACAGTTTCGGAGAGATAACATCTCCCTGTCTCACACCTCGCTGCAGAAGGATAGGTTTCGAAGTCCGGTCCTGGAGTCGGACTGACATAGTGGCGTTTTCATACAGACACTTCAGCACCTCGATGTACCGATAGTCGATCTGGCACCGTTGAAGAGACTGCAGTACAGCCCATGTCTCGATCGAATCGAAGGCTTTTTCGTAGTCCACAAACGCTAAGCAGAGAGGCAGGTTATACTCTTCGGTCTTCTGTATAACCTGCCGCAGCGTATGTATGTGGTCTACGGTGCTGAAGCCTTTACGGAATCCGGCTTGTTCGGGAGGCTGGAAGTCGTCAAACCTGCGCGCGAGACGGTTCGTGATGACTCTCGAAAACAGCTTGTAGACATGGCTCAGAAGTGAGATGGGCCTATAATTCTTAAGAAGAGTATTATCACCCTTCTTAAAGAAAAGTACCACCACACCTCTGTTCCATGCCTGTGGCGTTTTGCCCTCGAGTATGACGGAATCAAACAGCTTCTGGAGGGCCTTAAGAACGGGTTTTCCGCCGGCCCTTAGGAGTTCGGCCGTGATTCCGTCATCACCCGGCGCCTTGTTGTTTTTTAGCTGCTTCAGAGCCATCCTAATCTCGTACAAGCTAACGTCCGGGATATCTTCGGTATAGTGTCGGGTCAATCTGGCTCTTGGGTCGTTTGCCAGATCCGTAACGGGGTTGCTTGTTGACGTGTATAACTGTCCATAGAAACTCTCGATCTCTCTCAACAGCTCCGGCTTGGAGGAAACGATCCTGCCATCATTGGTCTTCAGTTTCGCAAGCTGACTCTGTCCAATAGACAGATCTCTTGAAAAGACCTTGGAGCCCTTGTTCCGCTCTATCGCGTCCTTTATGCGGTCCGTATTAAAACGGCGAAGGTCGCTTTTCAAGGCCTTAGATATCTGTCTATTGAGCTGTCGGTACTTTAGCGCGTCGTCTGAAGACTGCAGGATCATTTCACGCCTCTCCTCCATTAGCTGCAGAGTAGGATCAGAGAGTTTCTTTTTGCCATTAGTACGGCGGGTCTTGAAGAACTTAGACCCGACCGTATGGACAGTTTCCACGAACCCATCGTTATAATCGTCCACGGAGCTCCCTAGGCATTCGAAACGATTCTGGAGTTCGAGCTGAAAGCTCTCGGGGTTTTGGACCTGGATCGGTGCTGGACGGAGCGTAGACTTCATTAGTCGACATCTTTCTAGCTTGATGTTGATATTCAATGTGCCTCTTACCATGCGGTGATCGCTTCCGGTTTTCACCGCGTTGATCACAGAGACATCATTGAATATTTGCTTCTTCGTCGACATAATGAAGTCAATCTCGTTTTTAGTTGCACCATCAGGGCTCTGCCAGGTCCACTTTCTGTGCTCCCGTTTCCTGAAGAAGGAGTTCATCATAAAGAGGCCTTCCTTCTCCATAAAACTGGCCAGCAAGTGACCCCGGTGGTTCCGTCGTCCAACTCCAAATTGCCCCACTCTCAGCTCATCCTCGTTCTGTTTGCCCAGTTTCGCGTTGAAGTCCCCCATGACAACGGTGAAATGAGTTTTAGAGCCATGCATGGCTTTGGATATATCCTCATACATGGTCTCCACCTCATCGTCGGGGTGTGTCGAGGTCGGGGCGTAGACCTGTATGACCTTCAGCGAATATCTTGCGGATATTCTGAGTATAAGGTACGCCACCCTGGTCGACACACTCTCGATCTTCACCACGTTTGTCACAAGGGACCTATGGACAATAAACCCGACACCACCTTGGGACTGCTGGTCGCCCTCCCGGAAATAGAGCAGGTTACCGGATTTGAGGATTATCGAGTCCTGCCCCTCTCTTCGAACTTCAGATAACCCTACTATACCCCACCGTAACCTGCTCAATTCTTCCTCGAGTTCGGTAATCTTCTCGTCGGTCCGGAGTGTACGCGTGTTGTACGTTGCCAGGTGCAGTTTCCGTTTGTTTTGGTAGCCAGATCTCTTCCGGAGATTCTTAGCACCCCTTGCCTCACCGTTACCTTGGCCGCTACCGTAGCCAAGGGTAGGCGGGCCGCCGGGTACTAGGGGCCGTTTTGTAGGGCTGCTTGTCATTTTTTGGGGGGGTTTTGCCATAATCGCCACGCTTGGCAGGCGGGTTGGCGATCGCAGTATGGTGGTAAAATACATAGAGAACGCTGCTGCCCATTCTCTAGTAAGTCCCTTAGTCGCCTTCTACGACACTGGAAGAAATGGGATGGTGCTATTCTTTTACGCCCGGCAACACATACGGGAATTTTCTTATTGTCTAAGCACTATTGTTACACAGAAATACTAACAAAAATATGGACCAATTAAAGTATAAAATATGAAAATAAAGTTTTGCCTCAACAATTAACCCCTGAATCTATTCACCCTGAATTCTATGGTACTTTTCTCTTCTGTTTTATATTTTCGTACCATTATTCGAGTCCACCCTAGCTTCGTCGATGAATAGCTACAACGCTCATCTTCCCGCTCCGCTTATGTCTCAAGCCGCAGGCTTAAGAATAATCGTGTAGTTGATTGATGATGTATGACAGAATGTCATCTGTCAATCACCACGTAAACTGCTTTATTCCTTTATTGTTCGCAGTTATTAATGTTTTTTTTATAGGAAACTCTTTGAGTTGTAAAGGAAATAATTTACATGTAATGCACTAATTTTAGCTAGTAATGTTAAGCAATGTGTTAATTAAGGACAACAAAGCCTTCGGTCGAATGAGTGTCGACTAACCAGAAATTATTACTGAGAACATCTACGATGAATTGACGAATCCAAATTTTCGGCTTAAAATAGCATTTCGAAGCCATGCATTCAGCAATTAAACAAGCTAGAAACATCAAAGTTTCCTTTTATTTGCAGCTTACGTTCGCATCGGTCGAACCGGATCGGACCCACAGAATCGGTGATTTCAACACCGATTCTACGTGCTAAAAGAAACAAAACATCGGATCCATATTTTCGAAAGCTTGCAATCAATTTAGCTGAAAATCGGCTTCTGAAAATCCACAGTGATTTGACATGTGATAGATAGTAGCTAGGGTTGGTACGTTTGAGAAAACAAGTTCACAAAATCCTGCGATGGTGTTGTCAGAGGTTAGAGAGACACATTATTTTTTAAATGTACAGTCAGTAGTGGAGTAAGTAGTTACCAAACAACCATCATTTAAATCATTGTTTACCTGAGTATGTGTTATGTTATAAAGTTTTAACGCTACAGAAACAATATTGAATCATGCCTACAACTGTCAATTTATTTGGAAAAAGAGATAGAAAACGTAACTTATTTCGACCGTATAAAAGTCCTGTACGAGGCCAAAAGGCCCTATATTCGCAGCTTCTCCCTTTAGTCGTATGCACAAATTATAAAAAAAGAAAAATACAATCATTTCACCTCGAGTGTGGACTGTATTTCTACTTCAAAATTGATTTACCCAGCTTTTCTCATTTAACCGCCAGGTCGCTCCGCAAACAGTACAAACTCAGTTTAATAGGACAAGACAATGCTAGCTTCCTTGACCTATTTACTTGTATAAGAAGTAACGGCTTGTATTGCGGCCGACTCTTGCGTAGTTGGGAAGAGTCTAGGTCACCTGTGGACTGTGAGATTAAGGAATGTGGTGTTTAGTTGCGAATTTATGCACAATCAGGCTAGAAGCGTTTTCTTTTTGTTTTTTACGAAAAAAATACTTCATCTTTGGTAAAACTCAATTTTTGGCTTCATACATACATTCTCAAAAGGGGTTCATCATCATAATAATAATTTCAGCTGAAAGACGTCCACTGCTGGACATAGGCCTCCCCCAGGCTCCTCCACTTCGACCGGTCTTGTGCTTCCCACATAAAAGGGGTTCTGTTATTTTAGGTTTTTATTGTTAATTGTAAAAAAAAACTTCACGGTTTTCAAAGCAGTGGTAATGATATCAAATAAACAAAGTAAAGTGTCTTCCTGAGTTCGAATTCACGATCCACGACTCCTTAGTCGGGCCGACACCACTGGGCCTTCTTTGCTATCGTCACTTATACCGACTCCTAAATATTTCAAATTTGTACCGCAGTGACAACCCTAACACTATGGTACCACTATTTGGGAGTCGTGTCTCAACGGTATCCGATACGAATTTATATTCGTCATTTACAGGGTCCTCGGGATATTTTTCTCTTTTACACGGTTTTTCAAAAACTGTGATACGCATACATTGGTTTTAGAAGTACCTAGAGCCTTTTGCTACATAATGAAGTTTCGAAAAATACATTTATCATTTTTGAACCGACGAAAAAACGGAGGAGGTTACTCAATTCGACGCGTATATTTTTTTTTATATGTATGACCACGCATAACTTTTTCCAGAGTAGTCCGATTTTGATAATTCTTTTTTTATTGGAAAGGATATACCTCTAAGTTGGTCCCATATAAATTTGGAAGAAAAATTCCAACCCTAAGGGTAAGAAAACAGGGGATGATTGATTGTTTACTCACAGATTTTAATACTGAGTTGTGTATTAAATCAAAAATTAAGCATGTAGTAATTAGTAGATTATAGCCACCAAAAATTATAAAATAAAAACTTTTTCATAAAAAAATTAAACCGCCGAAAAACCGAAAAGTAAAAAATAATAAACTAGCTTTGTCCAACCCCAATAACTAAGTCCGGAAGTCGGTGACTTTGGATATGTATTTAATTATATGTCACCGCCTTCCGAACTTAGTTATTGGGGTTGGACAAAGCTAGTTTATTATTTTTTACTTTTCGGTTTTTCGGCGGTTTAATTTTTATGAAAAAGTTTTTTAGTAAGAAGTTTTACAACACAGAATTACCTAAACATAACGGGGTTTATTTATAAACATTAATTAAAGTTATGAGATGTTTATACGTCAAAAATGTATGGTTAAACAGTCGTTAATCGTTGTTTAACTTTAAGCAACGTTTGTAAATTAAGGGGTTAGTCCGTACTTAAAAACTAAGTTAGAAGATGTTCAACAAGAAAAAAAAAACAAGTTTTCACAAAACGTGATTTTCAAGTTTAAAGAAACTTTTCATTCATTTTCAGGCCTTGAAACTTGACTCATGATATCACTGATTCGGTACATCGTTGTAAAAAGTAACAAGTTCCCTTATGTATCTTCACACGCACATCAAACAACAAAACCGAACAATGTTTGCTTTGTAAAAAACATACAATATTATCGTCTAAAGTGATTTATAGTGTTATTTGGAAAACATTTATAGCTCTTTTATAGCCTTTTTTACATAAAGAAATATATCGTGGGAAAATGATTCATATGCCTGTATGGTTTTCTTTAGAAATATAAACATTTATTTTATGTACAATTTCTAATTACTTATTTAATTACGTTTTTGCTTAGTTATTTTAATAGTAAAACCACGTTCGTAAGTGTTCACTTTTACAAACTGCACACTGATTATCTGGTAAAATCAATATCTGAAACGGAAAAAGTAAAGCAATTTCATTAACACCTAGCCCGACCTGGGAATCGAACTCAGAATCACATGTACAACACTAGCGCATACCACCACTAGACCGAAGAGGCAATTTTTAATTCCAATTTTTTCGCTTACCATTTAAGAGACCGTATACGAAATTTTGTCGATGATTACTTTTTATTTACTTTTATAGTTACGAAACTAATATTTGCATAAGTTTTAGTGCACAAAATGAAAAATCATTTTCATAATGATCTAATAAATGAGCTACTTTTTATTTTTATTGTTTAATTTTGATAAATTCAACTAGTAGCGACAGAGATTGTACAGAATTACAGTATTTTAACTGTAAAATCACATTAATCGGAAAAAATGCATAAACAGTCTCTTAACAAAATTTCCAGGTTACAACACTACTCCAATACCGTGTCACTCAAACGTACCTTGTACTGGTATCATTAACCCGTTATCAGTGACAACCGGTCTAATTTCCTACTGATAACAAAGTAATTATCACCTCAGAATAAGGTTGATGGGCCTTTCAATTGCAATGACAGGTGAGGCAATGAAACGGAGGTTTTAATAGTAGGGTTGGGTGCCAATTATAATAATGTTAGTTTTAATAGTAATGGGTTGGGTAATTGGGTTGTTGGTGAGTGATAATAGGAATTAACGCATTTGTAACTGCCCCAAGCCTTCCTGTCTTAATAGATATTGTACCCACTGTAATAGGAGATTGAAGTTTGTGGGTTTTATTTACCGTGAACTCACACAAATTTTCACTATCAAAAAAATGTGTTGTTTGTTCCTTTTATCTGCCTAGCCTTTTCCCAACCATGCTTTCCGAGGCACAGAGGGTTCTTGATATATAAAGATGGTCACATAGCCACGTACCAAACGGGAACGTTGTCTTCTAGCTAGTCCTTAATTTTTTGGGTACATTGAAACCTATACAGTATCAGGTTTAGTTCACCGGAACAGCATCCACCTTTCTGTTTGTAATAGTACATTATGGTACAAGTGTGTAACGTTGGTGATTATCGCTGAGGCGCCATTGAGACCCGAGCCGTCAGGCGAGGGTCTTAAGAGAGCCGAGGACGATAATCATCAATACACACGTGTATCATACGACGTTTTTCAACACACTTGCGAAGAAAATAATACTAAATCATCATCATCCATCATCATCCATCATCATCATCCATCATCATCCATCGTCATCCATCGTCATCCATCATCATCCATCATCATCCATCATCATCATCCATCATCATCCATCATCATCCATCGTCATCCATCATCATTCATCATCACCCATCATCATCCAGCATCATCATCATCATCATCCATCATCATCATCCATCGTCATCCATCGTCATCCATCAGCATCCATCATCATCCATCATCATCATCCATCATCATCCATCGTCATCCATCATCATCCATCATCATCCATCGTCATCCATCGTCATCCATCATCATCTATTATCATCCATCACCACTCATCATCACCCATCATCATCCAGCATCATCCATTATCATCATTCATCATCATCCATCGTCATCCATCATCATCCATCATCATCATCCATCATCATCCAGCATCATCCATCATCATCCATCATCACCCAGCATCATCCATCATCATCGTTTTTAAGAACAAAGCAACTCAAACAAAAAGCAACCTATAACTCACTAAGAACAAAGCAACTCAACCAATTCTATAACTCACTAGTGAATAATAGTAATGAAAAAGTCACAGTTTGATAATAGGTGTCATTATGTGCCTAACTGTAGTGAAATTAGAGCCATTTTATGAGCAAGTGTGTTGAAAAAATATTTCAAGTTTCATTCTTTCCATAAATAATTTTAGATTATGTAAGGTAGATGCTCGGTAGATGTTTGTTTAACTCAAACTTAAATAAGGGATGACAGATGCTTAGATATGAGGGGCAATTCTCGTAAATTTAAGAACGTTCACAGTCTCATCTAAGTCTCAATCTGTAAAAAATACCTCAAGTGTTCATACATTTTTGACATTTCATTGTCGCCGAGATGAGTCTGCGACTAGATTTTGAACGTTTTTAATGAGTAGAATTGGCCTTATGGTTGCGTCTAATGAAAACATATTCAAAACCATTGTTACGCTATCATAACAATTACAAAGTGAAGTATTTTGAATAAATTAAACCAGCATTTAAGTATTAAATCCAGACAATTTATTAGCATAAAGAAACGATATTGATTTTACAATAGTAGCGTTGACGTCTATTCAAGCGCCTCTAGTGGCATATTTCTGTACTAACTTGACATTTCAAACTTTCGTATGTAACGTTCGTATGTTCGTTCTAACACAGTTACTTTCCTTTGTAAATTGTTACACAATGAATTGCGAAGCATTAAAGGCAAAGTAAATTAGGAATGTTTTTTCAAATAACATAGAACAGCACAAACTAATCTGTAGTTTGTCGCACAGAGTTTCGGTATGTTGGGTAACTACAAAATGGAATATGTAAAGTTAGCACATCTTACGTCTACATAGTTTTCAGTGTGTTCAGGCATTACGTAGATACTGAAGCTGGAAGTTCAACATAGATTTGGTAATGTACTCACACACTAGAAGGGCGAAGTGGTGGATATTTGTGTCGGTGTTTTGACATTCTCAAGAAAGAAAACCACTTTTGGAATTTTTCAGAAATAAGGCGTAACCATTTTCTAACTATACTGGGATCGACTTCTGTCTAACCGGATGCAGCTGAATACCAGTATTATACATGGAGTGACTGCCTATCTAACGTCCCCAACCCAGTTACTGGGTCCTCCGGTGAAACTGGCTGTCAGAAATTCGGGCTTCTGTCGACCTGTAACGACTGTCAAAGATCCTCGAATGACAGCCGGTCCCAACCGCTTTACTTGCTTTCCGAGGCACGGAGGGTTTTTGATATGTAAAGATGGTCACCCATCCACGGTCCAACCACAGCAAGCGTAGCTTAACCTGGTGGATCTATCCGTGCATCTGTTGTTACTTAGCCATTAGCCCATCTCCTCTGCGGAACAAAGGCTAAACTAAATAAATAAAACCTAATAATACACAAGTACAAATGTAACTTCCATGGTTCTCTCTTTTTAGAACCTATACCTAATCGTATTATGAAAGTCAAAACTACAATTTCGTTTTTATTTTTTAACTTTGATTTGATCTGCACCCTAATTGCGTAACTTACGATTGATCAAAATTGGTTTCGTCTTCACAGTTAAACAATATTCATTGCGTTATTAATGTTGTCGAACAGACACATTTTTCGAACATATGAAGCAATGGTTTAACAATCCGTTTCAAAACGATACAGATTATGATGAATCGTGAGTTACGCAATTAGGGTGCTGTGACATCGCATCCTGAAATTCACCTATGTGATTCAGATAAAGAGCCCTAAAATGATCTACTTTTCAACCGCTTAGACTTTTGAAGAAGATAATAATACACCATACTTCGTATTTTGCATCACAAAAATACATATTTTGGTGAATTTCAGTGTAAGTGACGACTGAGCCAGTGAAGTGCTGAAACATGAACGACCCACTATGCTGAATTCAAATGGATTCCTTCACAACTAGTTCACATGATATTAAATAACACACATAAATTGACGTCAACAACAATAATAAAATGTGAATTGTAAAGCTAAGGCGAGGACACACGGCATACATAATTCAGTGAAAGATTCATTAAATACCATTACGTGTAAGCCCAGCTTTGTTTCAGTCTGCGCTAATATGGGGCTTAGGGCGGCTACACGACTGCTACTATGCGACATGTTGCCGGGTTTAGTTGCACGTTAAATGTAAAATAGGAGATTGTGTAGTTTGTGGTAATATTTGAGCAAGCTTTCGCTTTCAGGAAAATAGAACTTCATGCATAATAGGTATGACAGCTTTACTTGAATTATTTCGAGTCAGTTACAGTGTAATTATAATTACACTGTAAACAAACTAGCCGTACGTTGACTTATCAAGTGTTGGTATCTTATGTCGTGATATTTACACCTTTTTCAAGTCAAAAGGCAGCCATGCTTATTACCCTGCACAACTTGGGATTTTAGCATTGAAATAATTTATAGTGTATTGCCAAAAAGGACTTGTAATGTACTGTGTTATAATTAATTACATCAAGGTTAAAAACTATATAAAGTTTCGTCTCGATTTACCTTTGGTACTTAGTCACCACGTTTTAAGTGCATCATTTTTCAGATAAACAATTGCGGAAACGCGCATTTGTGCGACAGTCGCTTTTAATTAGGACGCAGAGTACTATTTTGTAAGTCGCAAAGTCGCCACTACATACACCGCCTTAATGACGCGAAGCAAGATCCCTAGAGGCCCTGTATTCCGTTTTTCGTTGTTCTAAAACATTTGCATTTCGCGCTCGCGCCACGAATTGAATCATAATAGTAATAAAGTGAAATCCCTTGTGAAAAGATGGATTCCAACTGGATTAGTTTCATACTGAAATAACATTTCTAAGTCCAAGATTGCTTTGTAAATGCAGATTTTGACGTGGGTTGTTAGAACTGGCTTGCGGTATTTAAATAGAAAAATTGTTTGAGGAAAATCTTGGATGATTTTCGTTTCGAGAATGCGGGTATTTGTTTGTTTTAGTTTTAGAATAATACTAGCTTTTTCCAGCGGCGTACCCCTTGTCATCATCATCATCATCATCATTTCAGCCGAAAGACGTCCACTGCTGGACATATGCCTCCCCCAGGCTCCTCCACTTCGACCGGTCTTGTGCTTCCCACATCCAGCGGATACCCGTACCCCTTGTGGAGGTCGAATATTATCTCGCGGGAACCTTCTTATGGGGGTTAAAAGTATCCTATGTGTTATTCCAGTTTACAAACTATCTGTGTGCCTTTAATCTAAATCCGTTCAGCCGTTTTTGCGAGATAGCAAACATCTAAACATACTAACTTTCAAATTAATAGATAATATTAGTAGGATACGTAGGATTAAACCACAACTGCCTCGTTGGTCTAGTGGTCGCAAGCGCTATTGCTGAGCATGAGGTCCTGGGTTCGATTGCCAGGTCGAGCACAGTGTTATTGGGTTATTCTGTCAGGTCCTGAGTCTGGATTTGTGCCCGGTTGATGGCAATAGGCTCGCCCCCTATTAAATGGGACTTAAACATAACTGGCGAAATATGGGTGTACTATAGGTACACGTCTGCCCATCCCTTCGGGGAAAAAAGCCGTGATATTATGTTAGTAATGCACAAATTCCACGCGCTCTAATAAATACCCACGAAAAATGAACCAAAAGCGCACTACAATTGTACCGAAAGTCACCTAAATGCACTTAGATCGCACTAAAACTGCACTGAAGGTGCACTCAAAATACACTTCAAACGCACTAAATATGCACCGAACACACCGTGCATGATGTGCGCACTTAGTTTTGAGAAAGTGTTTACAGGTGCGCAAACTCTTACACACCATACGCAAAATGTGTAGGTAACTGTAATCTTAGAAGCGTACAGCATCATAATCGTGACTATACACTGTTTTTCTACACGTGTATATACACGTGCGTATGAAGTATGTACATACATTTAAACTTCAATCTACAAATGATAAATCATCGCAGACTTGTTTTTGTAACAAGTTCATCAATTACTGGGGCGATGCAAGAGATGCGTGGTCGCAAATTGTTATTGCAATGTGACGTCATTGAGAGGTGATTTTTGGTACTGAAGAAATATGCAGAAGGTCTAACGGTACATCTGTATGATAGAGAAAAAGGTGAAAATTTACTTAAATTAAAACTTTCCACCACCATACGTGCCCCCGAGTTATATTATCTATGTGACAGTTATCAGAAATTCGTGTCAATTCATACACGTTGTGTATGGGAAGTCAACTGAGTTGAATGATAAGTGACAAGACATACTTCGTAGCGTGTCGGTGGCAAGTTAAATGCACTCGGCCCAAAACTCGACTACATGTTTGGCGCCATCGTTGTGACGTTCATCAGTTCCAGTAACGTGCAGCTGACAGGATACGCAGGACCTGATATTAAGTGTTCCATCGTTTGTGGTACAGCACCACATTTACACTCCAAGGCGGAGTCGTCTATGAATCTCCACCTGAACAGGTTTTCCTTGCTTCGGCCTGAAGGCTGTTTAAAGACTTCCGCGGGTGAAATGAATGCTTTGGGTAACGAAGCCCTGTCTCGCCACAGCTTCAGTCTTTCCTCTGATCGTTCGCCAGTGAGTGGGACCACACACTTAAAAAACTGTTTCGGCTTTTCAGCCTTATGGCACAAGTTGTTGTGCAAAGGGTGTCGTGTGCCAAATACCACTAGACAAGATATTTACCTAACACTTTTTGAGGAAAGAAGATCGGACATGATCTGTGAGGCATGTCACTATAAGACACAGGTTACTTGTAGTAAAAGTACCCTTGTTGTATAGACTGGCCCTTTTGCATCTTATTTCTTAGTGTTTCTTCACACTGCTATGTTTTTCAATGAAGTGTTTAGTGATGGGCCACTGATATCGATAATATTGAGTTAAGACCTACTGCTACATATTAATAATAAAGTTTAGTGATGTTATTAACGTTACAGTTTTTATGCAACAGTGAAATGGCTTATTCTAATATAAGCTGTTTTAGAATTTTATTTTAATTAGGATGATAATATTCAAACATCTAATTGTTATTAATCTTTATAAATAAAATAATAACATTATAGAATATCACGCATCTCTGAAAGGTTGAACACAGGTGTACCTATCATTTCAGCAGTTATGTTTAAGTTACATGTAATAGGGGCGAGCCTATTGCCATCAACCGGGCATTAATCCAGAATCCGGGTTGCTACTGAGAAATCCTAAAAGGAAAAACCCAATAACACATTGCCCGACCCGGGAATAGAACCTAGAACCTTATGCAAAAAAGTGGAAAGAGGTCGCCTAAAGAATCGCTTCAACACATTTGGTGTGTTCTAAAAAGGCGCTTTTTAGTATGGTAGTAGATGGACAAATTCATTAATTATTATTTTTTAACCTTGCCCCACACTAGGAGATCGACCTTTTGTAAAAAGTATACCGTTTTCTAACCTTTTTAAAAATAATGTAATAGTGTCTACATTTCTCTACGCTCGCAGTAAAGGTTAATTACTTACTTAACTCTAGCATAGTTTTTTTCTAGCTTCAAATAAGCACTATCTTGGTTTATTCTTCTGTTCTGTATACAATTTCAAGCTGTGTTGTGTAAATTGCATTAAGATAAAAACCACTTGGTGCTCGCCTTTGCGAGGAAAAAAATAATGCTAAAGATAAGTAAAGAAAATTTCTACTTATTAAGTCAAAGTCAAAGTCAAAACGTTTATTGCGAACTAAGTGTGAAATGTATTATCCACCGGAGTTAAAGTAACGAACTATTACAGCTAGCAACCTGCACCTTGGTAACAAAGAACTTAAAATCGCTTTTTAATTCAAATGATATATACTCGTATAATTCATTACTGCTTTCGAGGTTTGGGAGTACCTACATAAACGAAATCGAACATAATTAAGAAGATTGGATTATTCTGGATAAGACGTTGTATAGGTACTAAATTAGGCTTTTTGTTCCACAATCCTCAATTTTGACCAGTATATCACTTAATTGTAAGCGATGATAATGGTTGACAGTGATGCTTGGATACCTGTTCACTCAGAACTAAAAGTTTATACTGGCTGTTTATGTAGTATTTAAGACTTTTTTAGTAATTAATAATACAACGCTTGAATGGAATTAGGCTGGATACATCTTCAGCATGTCAGACGATCAATGGGTCAAATTTAAAACACATGTCCTGCTTAATGCTAAACGACATCGCTGCAGCATGAGTTGAATTCCTTTAAAAAAGATTTGTCCTTGGCAGCTTTGGAAAAATAAAGGTGCAAAGAAAGGTGTAGTGTTGCGTTTGCCCACCAGTGAGACTATAATGTCTAATAATAAAGTCACTGGAGACTAATTAAAGAAAATGTTTTCATTTTCAGGACAAAACTAAAACTATTTCTAAAAGACCTAAAACCCACGTGAAAGAAAAACGTGTTAAGCTTACAGATTATTATTATCAGAGGCGTGATAAAAAGAAAACATTTTCCTAATTATATTCTCGCCGTCGCCATTCAGTCTCATAATTGCATTTTGCGTAATACCTACCGAGTAATAAATTAAATTATTGTACGTAGATGAAAGACGCTGATTAACTAACTTACTAAGTAAGTTAAGTAAGCTGCATTAAATAGTGGGATACACTTAGTTGAAATATTGGATTAAATCTTGGATCCTTTGGAATGAAGACTTGTGAGTTGTGATCCGTTAAGTGTAATAATTAGTCTTGCCTTTTGGGTTATATAGGGTGGAAATTTGAAAGGGCAATAGTTACCTAAAATGTTATTATACTAACCCACTACAGAGCATTTAGAGGAGGTTTTCGTGAGAAGATTTTCGTCTTCTCATTATTTGTATTGTAGTTATTTTTAAATCATGATATGAAAAAGGAATAATGGCGATTTTCTTTATTTGTGAATGTTTCATTCTCTCTTTAACTGATTAGATATTTATAAGGCAGATGTGATTGGAAATGCTGGGAGGAGACGCCCTAGGAGGACATATAGTGACGTTATTGGTGATGGTATAAAGAAAGGTTAGGTGTGTAGTACTCGCAACCGGCGTGCGTGTATAACCAGTGGCCCTAGTGTGAGTTTTATTTAACCATCTCGATCAAACGCTTCGAGCGCGTTCGGCACTCCGATTGATCCGTCACCTATCCAGGGCCAGTCGGTCAAAAGTCTAGAGCAAGAAAACAAGTGGAGCCCAAAAAAGGTTCTTATAAACTATTTGAGAAAATTATGTGACGAACAGTATTCATTTCAACCGAAAGACGTCCACTGCTGGACATAGGCCTCCCCCAAAAAGTGAATTTTGCCAAAATCGCCACGCTTGGCAGGCGGGTTGGCGATCGCAGTATGGTGGTAAAATGCATAGAGAACGCTGCTGCCCATTCTCTAGTAAGTCCCTTAGTCGCCTTCTACGACACCCACGGGAAGAAATGGGATGGTGCTATTCTTTTACGTCCGGCACCACACCGAACAAGGAGTGCAGAAAGCTAATTTCTAACATCATAATGTATTTCTATTTAAATGGATCATGGACGAATTTCGACCATTGGGCGAACACTGGTATATTTAATTAGTTCTATATGTTACGGCTAATAACCGAAGTGCGGCTACACCTAGTTTTAGCCTGCTACAAGTAGGTGCAGCCGGCCACCTGCGGTTAAACTTAGATGTATCCTACTTATGTCACCGTAAAATTGTAAATACCGTTAGATTATAATCTATCTAATAATATATATATATTATAAACTGTCGATAAATTGTGAACTGCACCATAGTGCTTACTGACTGAATAGATAAGGTTAGAATTACGACCAACCGCGCGCGAGCCGAGCGAGCGAAGCGAGCGGTGCCGCGCTAGCGGCCGGCGAGCACTAGGCCGGCTGCACCTAGTTGTAGCCGACTAAAACTAGGTATAGCCGAACTTAGGTTATTAGTCGTAACATATACGAATACAAGAAGCCCGTCCTGCGTCAAAGACAGTTAATTATTAAACATAAGTTCTGTTTAGTGGTTGAAATTAAGCAAAGCGCATCCGACCTTAATTAGTAAGAGGTAATATTTTAAGTTTTTGTGATGTTGACTTGGTTACGAATTGTATGCATTTTGAGTACCTACCCTTTGGCTTAAGTTTATTCATTAACGTTATGAGACGTGAACGTTTATTAATAGTCTATGGAGAGGACAAGTTATGAATGTTTTTCGAACTGGATTTAGAATATTAGCATTTTTTTTTTTGTTCTCTTTTAATTGCAATAGGCTTGCCCCCTATTACATGGGACTTAATAAAATTTAAAAACACTACATCTATTGTCAATGTCGGTACTGTGTCACCTAATATTGTTATTTTCTTCTCAAAAATAAGGCGAAAACCTTGTTGACGACAACACAGATGACGACCAAATGTAATTAATTATCGATAAAACGGTTTTCTATCGACTAATATCCCCATCACTACGCTCCGGGAGGTTATTACCGCCCGCATATCCGGTCAACGAACTCAATGTGTTGGTGCGAATTAAGCAACATTTGTGCCAAAAATGTTCATCCAACGTATAAACAAGTTGAACTGATGAGACATTTTACTATGTCGGGTCAGCTTCCAGTCCAACTGGATGCCGCTGAGTACCAGTATTTTAGATGGAGCGAATGCCTATCTGACCTTCACAACCCAGTAACTGGGTGGTACGATGCTCCTTGGTAAAACTGGTTGTCAGACTTTCGGGATCTGTCGACCCATAACGGCTATCAAAGACCTACGAATAACACTCAGGACTAAGGGCTTAACGTGCTTTCCGAGTCACGGAGTCTTGGTACGTAAAGACGATCACCCATCCACGGACCAACCGCGGCAAGTGTAGCTTAACCTGATCAATCCACACGTGCGGCTGTTATAACTTCGCCACAAGCCTCTGACTGATGAGCCTATTGGCCCAAATATTGGCTCTTGGAAATTATACGACGTAACGCGAATCCACCCACATACTCAATTTACCTACATTGCACGCACACTACGAAAATATAAGCCAACTTAAGAAAATCCCCGAAGGTTCGATGAACCGCCCTCGTCTCCGTAATATTCTGTAGTGAGGCGCAGGGTCGATCGATGTTATTAATCTGGATATTGATTGGAATAATATTGCAACTGGTTTTTGTTTATTGCGGTAATAAAGTTGCAGCTTTGTGTTGGAGCAGGTTTCTGATTGTATACCAACTGATATGTCTTCAGGTAATTTTTATGGCTGTGTTATCGCATTTAGCTCAGTCCTTTTTTAACGTTATCTTTCATCATCAATAAAAAAATAAAGGGTGAATTTCACCAATGAAACTGAACGTGCTCAACACCTAAACTACGTTTAAGAGCTGTCAGTGTCATTATTTTCTGTGTAATATTGACACTGACAGCTATTGAACGCGGTTTAGTTTAATTTGTGAAATTGGCGCTAAGTTAAACCTGTAATCACTGTAATGTATTAAGCGATCATTTTTAGTTTATTTTTAGTACCGGTCGTCTAGCTTCTTTTACGATCCCAAAATCTTTATAAAATTACCAACGACTTTTCATCCTCTCTCGTTTACAGCTTTCAGAGTGATGAAAAGACTAACAAAAGGTGGGCTAGACCCTAGATGAAAAGCGGACTAGACGTACTAACCTAATAATAGTTCCTGATGGATACTATATTAAGCACTACTCTTTTAGAATTGCTTAGCCATTCGCATAGGCGTAGATGGCGAGACGAGATACACGCCTACAAGAACATCTCGATCCTAAACTTGTCGGAAGTTTGTCGAATTTGCACCGAGTACGCCCGAAGTTTTCGTCCTAAAAATCCTTATTCGCCTCACGTTAAATGTTTTTCCGGTTTCGTCACACAATTAATTTGTTTCTAAAATTCGTAAGTCACAGATAATCCGTAAAATGTGTTATAAACCTTAGCATTCATGTCGCATTCGAAACATTGCTGTACCATCGGATCAGTTTTAAAACCTCCTCCTGAAACATTAGTTTTATACTTGCTTTTGCTTTTGTTCGAACCGTGTGACCGGGGTTAAATGTGGCTATGTATCAATCCAAGCTATAAACGATAAATGTGACGAACTTCATCCAAATCGGTTCAGCCGTTTTGGATGAAGAAACCGGAACACACATTCAGACAAAAGGACAAAAAGCAAAAAAAAAAATATTTTCGACAGCAGATAATTCGATGTCGCAATTTTTTTTTTTAATACAGTTTGTCAGGGACTTCCATGCGAAAACTGAATGAATTCAGCATATGATTCTATAAGCGTAGAAATTATTCGTGGTTTAAAAAAAAATTGCTCTGCCATCAATTTCGTAGGTTTGTTTTTTTTTAATGTCTGTCGTAAAATTTCAGAATCATGAAGTGAAAGGATGGTAACAGTATATTCAATTCGGCTTTATATTATTTTGTATAGATATTCCTACCAACACCAGTTTTCTCAACCGTCAATATCACGTGAAGCTCACTAGCACGCGGCGCCCCGCTGCGATCCGGCCCCACAGCCAGACACGTTTCAGATCTATTTCATCGGTTGTGTAGCGTGCCCTTTCTATTTTACGTAGACGATTGTTACGTTGACGTTTTCAGGTTTATTTATAGACTTGGATTATAATAGATAAGACTACATTTTTGTAGTTATAAAAGGTCAATAGAAAGGCAGAGAAAATTGGATAAATATTTTTTTGTTTATCACTGAAAAGACGAACATCGTGATCCATAAA
The DNA here is from genome assembly GCA_949987655.1 of Polymixis flavicincta. Taxonomy (NCBI): domain Eukaryota; kingdom Metazoa; phylum Arthropoda; class Insecta; order Lepidoptera; family Noctuidae; genus Polymixis; species Polymixis flavicincta. The sequence goes on from OX465177.1 coordinate 24,006,469, forward strand.
GCTCATTTCGGACGCTTGAGTAACTTGTTGCATGTTCACACGATGTTAACAAAAATACATAGAACGGAACGTTCATCTGCTCAATTCATTTTTCAATCATTCGATACGCAAGAGAATAATAAATAAATAAATAATAAATTGAATGCCGAAATCAGACTCCGTTGAATTGGTTTACTATCACATCTGAATCATAAATGAAAAAAAAAAAAAAAAAAACATTTTCACTTGTCTTATTTTTGATTTCAAAAGTTTAACTAAGTTATAAGATTAAAAATTTAAGAAAAAGTGAAGCGGCTGATACTAATTTTAGTGCTAATAACACTTTGAACTCAGATTGTAAAACAAAGGCAGACCGTGCGGAACACCAAAGTGAAGCCAAAAAACCAAATACTAAAGCGTCGCATTGTTTATAATGCGAAGCTTTAGTATTTGTTTTTTTTTAGTCTTGGGTGTTCCGCGCGATCTATCTGCCTTTGTTTTATAATCTAAACCAAAAAAAAAACATACTAAAGCGTCGCATTGTATGTTACATAAAATGCGACGCTTTAGTATTTGGTTGTTTGGCCTCACTCTTGGTGTTCCGCGCGGTCTATCTGCCTTTGTTTTATAATCTGAGACTTTGAACATCATCTCATCTGCCTAGCCTTTTAGGGTAGGCTTCCAGTCTAACCAGATGCAGCTGAATATCTGTATTTTGCATGGAGCGACTGCCTATCTGAGCTCCACAACCCAGTTACTGGTTAACACGACTTACTCCTTGGTAAGACTGGTTGTCAGACATTCGGGCTTTTGACGACCGTCAACGTCAAAGATCCGCAAAAGACAGCCGGGACCAACGGCTTAACGTGCTTTCCGAGGCACGGAGGGGTCTTGGTATGTAAAGACGGTTACCCATCCACGGATCAATCGCGGCAAGCGTAACTTAATCTGATGGCTGGAGCGGTGCGGCTGTTATTACTTAGCCACAGTAGCGCTTTGAACGAGATTCCGAAATAAAAATTCTTGCTTAACTTATTATCGAAAAATCACGAAGCTCGTCAAGCGCGAATATAGGTAAAAAACGAAACATTTCAAACGGCTAGCGATAAAAAAAATAGAAAAATAAACCTCTTTAGAGACAGGGGAATGAGTTTTTAATAGCCAGCCGGCTCTGTGGATATAACTAGATTATATACGTGAGGTTGATCTGAAAGCTTTCAATATTTTTGCGTTTTAGAGTGTTTTAATATAACATAGGTATGTACAGAGGCCAGCACATCAAGCTACCCCAATCTGTCAAATTTCTTTGATAGTTTTTCAACTTAATTACAAAGGAATAAGGTTCATGTTCAATTGGGAAAATTTGACAGTTTGGGATAGCTTGACCTGCTGGCGACTGTACAATAAGGACTTCAAATGGCACACGCCCCTAATCTCCAAAGGCAGGCAGAAGGCAGAGTTTATAAAAAAAAATTGTCAATTATAAATTTCCAAGTACTGGTGGTGAGTCTATAAACATTCGCTCTTTTGGGAACTCATTATGAGAGATTTTTTTTTTGTCCTAGAACTATTAATTCGAAGACATGTGACATTTACCAACCTGCACCGGCCCTGCGTGGTAGATTACGTCCACTCGTTCTCGAAGACCTGTGTCCCAGCTGTGACCACATTATAGCCTGATTATGCTATGCTATTTATCAAATCTGGTATTCAGTTAATGCAAGGTCCCATACATAAGTTTACCAGTCTAAGCAGTTTATGCAAGGTTCATCGACTGTGCAAGATAATCTATAGCGTCCACATCGTAACAGATATTTTACAAAACCATGCATATGTATGGCATATAGCTGAAACTTGGCAAAACATAGAAGGTTGTATCGTTGCCATGCAATATGAAATGCTAATCGTTCTTTCGAAACACAATAAATACTGTGTTTAGAGGACAATCTAAGACTTAGTGTGGCGCCAATTTTGATAGACACTAATTTTAAGCACTGAATCGATTGTGTACCGAAGTAAGCCGCTGCAAATATAAATCCGTCGAAATGTGGTATTAAAGACACATCCAACTCCCAGTGTCATTGCGGTGTTCCTGAACAGAGTTTAACCCATCTGCTGGAGTATCCCAAATGTCCGGTCATCTACAATTACAAAGTTCTGATCGTCAACGATGCAGATGGCATCATTGATGATCAGAACTAACAGCCTTCGACACTGCACTCAACGTGGCAACCTAGTAGGCCCAATTTTTTTACTATAGATCATAACATAACGCCAATATTCCTCTACGCGATAGGGACAGGTGCATCTATAGTAGGTAAACCCACATTTCGTCAGTTATGTTTAAGTTCCATGTAGCAAGGGGCCAGCCTATTGCCATTAACAGGACACAAATCCAGAGTATGGGACACTGAGAATTTCCTAATTCCTAGGTAAAAACCAATAACACTTTTCCCGACCCCTGGAAGCGAAACTCGTCGATTCAGAGATTTCCATATGTCCCACGGCAGTTGGCCTGCTGGAAGCCTTTCTGTTGGCTCAAGATAGTCAGCTGGTAGAAGGGGATGTTCGAGAAACCAGTTTCAATAGAGCTACCGTCATATAGCGGGATGGATGACTTTAGAAAGCTGTTATGGCTGAAAAGCCGGAACAGCTTTCTGACTGTCTTTCAGCTGCCTGATTTTCAGACTGAAGAGTCTGCGTCTCAGCTTCGTTAGGTTGTTGTTGGTAACTAAATGCCGTTTGTCTTTCTTCAGGTTTTCAGTGACACACGCAATTTGTTTTCGAACAGAATATAATAAATCGGCTACTATAGGTTACAGTCCTAGTTTTCTACCAAAGTAAAATAGTCCAAAACGAAAATACTTTTCCTATTTTGTTACCTAAATTTTCGCCGTTTTAAGTTCAGCACACGTTCCGCCCGGTTCACGATAACATCGTAATGCGGGCGCCGAAAACGTTTCTATACAGATGTCCACTTAACATAACAAACACCTCAATTTTTGATCGAAACCGAGGTATTTGAGAACGTGGGGCTTATTCCCTGATGGAGACTGATGTACTAGTGTGTGGCGTGAATCGATTACTGGCTAGGAATATAACTTAACTAGCTTTTAACCACGGATTTGCCCGCGTGGATTTCGGGAAATATCCTACGGGACCCTACTAACAGGATAGTCTATCCTATGTATTAGTATCTGGTTATAAACTATCTGTGAGCCAAATTTCATCCAAATTCGTCCAATCGTTTTTGCGTGATTGAATAGCAAACATTTAAACATACAAACTATCACAATTCAATATTAGTAATATAGTAGGGATAGTATGACAATTAAATTGAAATTTAAAATAATGATGCCTATGAATGTTTCGGCGGCTTGTCAAAGGGGAGTACCGTGCTGTGTAAAATTTCTAGTCACAATCTCATCTCAGCGACAATCAACGTCAAAAACATAATCAAAACAGATCGGGATTTAGATTAGTATGCGAACGTTCTTCAGTACACGAGAGTCAACTGTCTGGTATGAATATGTTGTATTGTATGTTTGTGGAGTTTCTTGCCGGCTCTTATCCATAGGAAACAACAATTTGGAACCGTGCACCTAGCTTCTGACGTTTCTTAAGTGCCCATGCAGGTTTATATGAAATAAAATATTTTGATTTGATTTGATTTGAATACCCATAGACAATTTATCAACAACCTAATTGGTATCTGATTAATAATGCACCGACACAAACATAATTATCCTAGAAAAAAAAACACGAATTTAAAACATTTCAATTTTCAGCTCAATTACTTCCATACGCCTCGTTATTTTACACGAGCCGTACAATATACTTTTTCAAGCACAATTCAGTAAATACATTGAGAACAAACAGTGAACAGTATTTTCACAGAAAGCTCACCTAGAGAAGGTCAGCTTTGTACAACGAGCTTAAACGCACATTCACATAGAGACGCTGCACGTCTAGCGGATGCACCGTGCCTGGCATTCGTTTGAGATATCATCAAAATGATCTGTTGCTTATGTAAATAAATATATCCAAAATGTACCCGCTTAATTTTTTTTTTTGGGTGGGATGTCATCAAATAACTTCTCCCGCTCTGGGTGGAGCAGGAGGGCGTGTCAGACTTTTACTAACTAAAACCCACCCGTGTTTCCTCAGTAGCCTGTGTGCCAGGGGCGGCGGTATCTCTTTCGAAAAACCCGCTCCCCTGAAACGCGTGCATAAAATGTTTGTCATTCTCGTCGATGATATTTTGACAATTAAGTATAATTTAATAATGTTATACATTCAATAACGGTTGGTGGAAAAAGTGGGGAGATATAAAGTTGAAGTCTTTCATATATAAATGTGTTACGAATTCCCATTGCCCTTTGTGAAAGATTGCGTAAGAGCTCAACCTGTACAGGGTCTGTTTACACTATCATTCGATCATTTTGGAACAGACATTAGTTTGAGATATCCATACGGACGGTTCTATGTGTCTGTTGCTTATTCCTTTACACCTAAGTTAATTAAATATATATTTAGATGCATTTATTTGTTAAGAAGAAAATTCCATTACTCGCCTCGGAAATCTTGCCGACCAATTGCATGTATTTGTATGTGGCGCCTATGTTTTAATCTTGTAAGACAAAGGAAAACAGTCTCCACGATACAGAATCGTAATGTGGAGGCTAGTGCTATTTAAATTTGGAAGGCTCTCTTGAACAATAAAGCTTTTATTTGTTATTTACCTATTTACGCTCCTTAAATGGCCTTAAACCTTCTGTACTCAACTTTTTTAGTGGTATTGTGACGTAAATCGTGCCTGCTTCATAGACCGCAGTGTTACTATCGGCGATTATCGTCCGTTTTGTTACTCTATTTGTAACGGTTCGATATCCGAGGATTATTTTGTGCCTAATTTACCTATTTTTGGAGGGGTTTATTTTAGATATTTGACTGTGAGCAGTGGGTAGTAGCTAAAAGTAAGCCAAGAAACCTAAATGATCAAAAGCAAATAATGAGTATTATTTCAAAAGCTAATATACTTACTGATATTTGGTGTGAAACATGGAAGTGACTACATATTCTGTGTCATTTTTAGAAAATATGCCAAACTCTCAGGTTAATTCTTCAGATAAAATTTAACCGACTACTGAAAAATCAGCCCGTGGTTAAATTTTCAATAGTTATAAAAAGTTATTTCATTTCGATTGACGATTTTTTTGCTACTAAATTACCTACTCACTGTCAATATCGATTATTATCTAAGGTAGGCAAGCAAAGAAAAACCAGTCAGGTGAAGATTCACAGATAACTCCGCCTTGGAGAGTAAATGTGGTTCTGTCCCACAAACAATGATAAGATAAGATAAGATAAGATTTATTTATTTGTCTAAACATTGTATACATACAAGAGCATGCAAGATATTAGAAAACATCGTTTGAGTCCATTCATGTTTAGCCGTTAGTATCGGCGTACAAATATTTCCTTAACATTAAAGAATTAACCAATCAGAAAAGATCAAAAAAAAAAAAAAAATACAAAAAAAAAATTGGTACCTGCAATAGGCATTTACATAGTTTTTAATATAGAAACTTATAAATTAGAAATTATTTTATGTTAATATGTCAAAAATCCATATTCAAATAAATTTAAAATTTGTGTCAGGAAAAGATAAAATTATTTAATATCAAACAATAAGTTTTTCGTTTTTTAATGGGGCACTTAATATTTTGTCCAGTGTGTCCTGTTCTCTGCACGCTACAGGAGTTGATGGACGCTGCTGAAAGTGTGTTTGTTAAGTTAGAGCACACAAATTATCACGAATGCTCAGAAACTGCACATAAAATCACAATATATATCGCAAGGTGCACTGTGATACTTAGGCATAGTGTCCTAAGGTGCATTATTCATTGACATTACTTTCGAATTATTAAGTAGGTTTACACATACATATTTGTTTCAAATACATAATTTTAATGTTATTATTAATTTGTTGCAGGTAATAATTTATATATTGCGTCGCCGTCGCCGCTTGACATTATGGAAATGTCAAAAGCACATAAAATGAGGTAAATTTTATTGAATCTAATTATAGTATTTTATTGTTCTAGTATTATTCTATTCGGAAATAGTGATGAGCAGTATTCTGCCATGGAGTCTTTGTCTTTGACTTCTAATAGGAGTTTTAGCTTTGTATCAGTTTTTAACGGACTTTTCTAATTAAGTTGTATGCGCTAAGGTACATTTTGCGCTAATGCGTTAAGGAGGTACAAAATTTCTTACGTTTTTTGCAATTTGTAGGTCAGTGTAGTGTCAGCGAATCGTATTTTAATCTACATAGGTATGGGTAACCTGAGTTATGCTAGATTCAAATACGATTCACGACCCTCAAAGGTAATTAAATAATATGACTATTCCAAATGAGCAGTGTAGTTGTAGGTCGTGAGTTCGAACCCAGACAGGCGCTTTACTTTGTGTAAATTATTTCATCACCATTGCTATCAAGACGGTGAAGGAAAACATCGTGAGGAAACCGGCATGTCCTAGAACCAAAAATTTGAAGACATGTGACATCTACCAACCCGCACTGGGCCCGCGTGGTGGATTACGGCCAAATCCCTCTCACCGAGAGGAGGTCTGTGTCCCAGCAGTGGGAACATTATAGGCTGATGATGATGATTCCAAATGAAAAAGACATTCAATTGGATTAAATGGAAGGGCTCTTTCTGTTGTAACTTATTTGAACCTGGTACTTTCCTTTTCGTCGTTTATTTTCTGTAACGGTCTTCTTATAATAATAGCAATAACTTTCAAAACCGTGTTCTATTAAGTAGGTATAACAAATCGAATTCCAAATAAGTGATATTTTATTGAAAAGATTTATCAATTAAATTAATTTTATTAACATGACGTTCTAATTTTGACAGCAGCCTGTGTGATATCACTCACTGAGTGATGTTGGGAGCAATTTATAACTGATAGGTTGCAGTTTCTCAATAATATGACTAAGTGGTACCTACTAGCTCTTAACTACTTATGAGTCCCATAAATAACGGATGTTTCCTAGCTTAGCATCATAACTACTATCCATAACTTGTGGCAAAAGGTTATTTACACAGTAATAACATGCTGTGTTCCGTTGATTTATAATTAGTGTTCAGGCATTAGCTGGAATGCTTAGGTATCATAAAAGTATTAATAAGCATTGCCTGTGGCTCCCATAAACGAGTTCTTAGTATTTATAGATGTGCTAACCCTCTCTCTTCCCGTGAGTGTCGTGAAAAATAACAGAGATTGTTGACAGCAACAGGTGGACGTTAAACCATTAACAAAGTTAGGAGCCAACAAAGATTCGTTTTTCTTGCTAATTTAACCTAACTTTGGGCGTGTTTAAGTAATAAAAGAAGGGTAAAATCTTCAAATCTAAGTGGGTGCCATCAAAGCTCAATTATCGAAAAGTTCAATAAACTTTATTGGTCATTGATTTATGCAGTGGTTTTGTCATAAAACCCAATCTTCCGAAGGACTATTCTTAAAATTTTACGCGCCTGTTTTACTATAACTGATCCTGCAACTCACTCAATAATGTTGTGCGTGTAGACTAGCGTCTAACTACTCATCACGGGTACTACCTCTGTCGGACACGAAGCCTGGTGAGACAGCGTGCTTTTCAGCCAGGCCCACCAGTGAGTTTGAGCTCGCGACTAGGTTCCCCTTAATTTATTTGAAGGCGAATCGACAACTCCATAAACACGTTTTAGGCACGTTTTGGATTATTAGATACTTGCAGTAACCTTTTGTCATACAATTCAAAACGTAAAAAATAATACACGATAGACCCCCTACCACAGAAATTTTTCGCCAGTTATACAAAAAAAAATCAGCTGTTCCATACATTTTGACCGCGTAGGTAATTGCACTTTTCTATGAAATAGCAGTTTTTTTTTTGTATAACCGACAAACATTTCTGCGCTAGGGGCTCTAGAATGATATACTGAATTCGTGGTAAAAATTTGCGCACTTGATAAAAACTTTTCCTGGGACTATTTAAAAGTGTAAATTCGCCGCAGTGTCGATTCGACCGATTAAATTAGAACGAATCGACTGATAAGTTGAACTGATAGTTTCCGTGTCAATGATTATGGTGATAATTCATGTTATTAAGCGCCATTATTTTGAGTTAAAAGACTGTCCATGGAGTTTCTTTCCCATTTTTCTCCTTCGTCCTTACTTCATTTAGTGGGTAATGGGCTTCATATTTTTCTAACTGACCGACCACTTGATCATTCAATCCTTGACTATTATTGTCGAGACATAAATCTTGCACAACAAAATAATACAAAATATTTACATAGAAACAAACTGTCTAGGTGAACTCCCCGAGAAAGGCCATCTGTCTAAATGATCATTGTCATTAATACCCCAGTTTAAGGTCCCGTGGAGGCAATAAACATGTACGAATGGTCGTAATCTCAGCGAATGTTCTATTACGGCGCTGTCAAATACGAGGTCCGAGCTCTGACTGCCAACGGACCCCCCGCACTGAGTAGACAAATGCAAAAGGTCCATTTCTGTTGAAAATGCACGAAACCTACCGAAACTATCATCATCATCCTTCTGCGAGGCAGTAAGCGAAGAGGGAGGGAGGCGGCGCACGTGACGGAGGGTAGTATATGCGCCCTCACGGCCCTAGTCGCTGCAGGAGACGTCCTGGGTGTCGGGAATCCCATGTTGATTCCCGGCAACCGTAGGCGCGGGTTTGCGGATGGCTAATGGCTAGTAATGGGTAGCTCGCTGCCCGGTAAGGAACAAGCCCGGGTCGACGACGCGTTGTGTTCCACGCGCGCCTCAAAGAGATTTCAGCACCAACTGGTGGGGTCCGCAAGGGTCTATGCCTGCCAGGGGTGCGGGTTGTTTGAAAGAGATACCGTGGCCCCTGGCACACAGGCAACTGAGGGAACACGGGTGGGTTTTAGTCAGTAAAAGTATGACTTGCCCTCCTGCTCCACCCAGAGCGGGAGAAGTTATTTGATGATTACACACACTAAAAAAAAATCTATCATCATCGGCTTAAAGCAGTCCATAGCATAACCAGCCTGTAATGTTCCCACTGCTGGGACACAGGCCTCTTCGAGAGAGAGTCCGGAGTACCTGAACTGTGCCCGCGTGGTGGCCCACTCATTCCCACAGAGTTTGAATTGGTTGTGAATACTTTGTTAAGATGCTGTTATTGCTGGCCTTAATTTCGTAGGCCTGGAATTGGAAGACTTAATGTTTCTTTGCTGTAGCTCATGCCGCTGTGTACAGATTAGCCTCTATAGCAGACCTTAAAGTCGAGGACGTTATCTGAATATACTGTCACTCGATAGCAAGTTTGAAGGCGGTTATATTTCCTTTCCGCACGTTCATATTGTGATCATTTTACCTTTGTTGCGTGGAGTATGTTGTCATATATAGCATTTTGTTTGCAATTTCCCTTCTGTGTCTCCTTGTCTCGACGTCCGCGACACGTCACGTTCACGTCATGATTTCCCCCCGGCTCTGAATTGTGAATCCAATGTCGTAATGTTTGTAACTTGTTCCAACGTGTTGATTATTCGTTTAGTTGTTATTGTATTGTTTTCTTTTTTGTTACTCTGTTATTTTGTAAATTAATTGGTTTGTTTGTGTCCGGTGTTATTGGAATTTTCCAGTAGATACCAATTTTTAGTTTCCCATAGTCTAGTTTCGTAAGGTAGGTAGAGATTGTATAATTTAAAACTGCACGCAGGTCCACTAAAATGTATATTCAAACATTTGAAATGTGTATGCAACCAGCAATGGAGGGGCGTGCAGTTTTGAACTAGACAATTTCTACCTACTTAAGTTTTCGATTCCATAATAATCGACATAACATTAAGCTAAGTTTATTGTTACTAACACCTGTTGATATTATTTTTTAATCCGAAATAAATTGATTTGATTTGATTTGATTATGACACTACCCACTTAGTAAAACAGTGAAACTACTTGACAATTTTCAAAAAATAAATCCTTCAACGAGAACTTACCTATTGTCAAAACACATCAAGCACTAGCACTATCTGTCTAATTTTAAACAAGTACTCGTATTTCGCTAGTAAAATGTTCGACAAAAATGCCGTTACGCCGCAGCTAACGTCTCATTTTTACGTAAACCAGCAACTATGAAACACAAACCCACCGGACCCAATAATTAAATTTAACAAATCATTCATTGTTCCGCTCCAACACTTGACTTTAGGAAGCTTACAACACGACCGTTTTATAATCGCTGTTGTGAGATGTTCTGGAATCCGAAGGTCGGACGTTAGCAACAGACGAGACGCTCTCTTAAAATCGCAGGCAAGGCTGGATGTAAATGCCCAGCACTATAGCCTCGTCGATTGTACTGAACGATCACCTTTCTTTGGTAAGATCGCGCACACTCGCACAGTCGAACCAGGTATTTGGCATACAGCCAGCTGACGTGCAACTACTTCAAATATTTAATGTCATTGCTTTACATTAATGTCATAAATATTTTTTCCCGTATACCAAATAGTTTGTTAGACTACAGTATAACAAAGTATTTGGTATCGTATACCAAATAGTTTGTTAGACTACAGTTTAACAAAGTATTTGGTATACAGGCATTTTATGTACACATAGAATGCGCTGCAGAAGATAATTTATTCTCCCGTAGATTGTCTATTGAGTTCCTCATTCGGTATTAATTTGAAATTCATTAGATTATCGTTAAATTTTATGGTAGGGTTGTAAAATATAAATGTTAGTTGGATATAAATTGTGGAAATGCCAGCTTCACAGCGAGTGGTCGAAGCCAACACTTCTTTAGCCGAACTGTCAGGAGAGGTGACTTAGGGTTAAGTCAGCTAAATGGTCAGCACCTTCTTGTATGCTGATAACATCTTAATGTCAATCGTTACTTTCCGCCTGCGTAATGAAGTAAATACCTATGAGAAAGTTATTTCGCTTTGTTAATCAATTAAACAACTTGCTCCATTCTTACTTATTTACTAAATGTGAATATTTATGTTTGTTACATTGGCCTAATTACCTTTGATCTGATGTAATTAACTATGTAAAGAGTAAACGAGGGACAGAAGAAAAATGAGGAAGTTTTAGTTTGCGAGCAACCCTGAAATAGGTAGGAAAAAAATTGGTTCTCTCTACAAACTGCAACGTAGAGAACGAATTAATTTTTCATTAGAAGATGTCCTGTTATTTTTAACCGAAGAAAAAACGGAGGAGGTTCTCAAGTCTACGCGTATTTTTTTTTATGTATGACCACGCATAACTTTTTTCAGAGTAGTCCGATTTTGATAATTCTTTTTTTTTTAATAATTCTTTTTTTTTTACCCCGAAGTTCCATATAAATTTCAAAAAAAAAAACAACCCTAAGGGTAGGAAAACAGGGGATGATTGATTGTTTACCCACAAATTTTAATACTGAGTTGTGTATTACAAAAAGTAATCAAAAATTAAGCATGTAATAATTAGTAGCCACAAAAAATTATAAATTAAAAACTTTTAACAAATAAATGAAACCGCCGAAAAAACTGAAAAGAAAAAATAATAAACCTGCTTTGTTTAACCTTAATAACTTGGTTCGGAAGTCGGTGAATTTGGATATGCATTTAAATTTTATGTATCTGGCGTCTGTACTTCATCATCAAAAACCGCTTAGCACATCACCTCTACCAAACAAGCCTAAACACAGTGGGTGCGCATTTTTTCCACAATTTGCAACGGTTTTCTTGTTTCCTAAACCGAAAATTCGTCACAGCGAGACGTTTTGACCTACCATAATAACCATGACAGACCACAATTTTATGACAATGAATGTGCTGACAATGAGTTTCGTTGGAACTGATGACTTAGAAAGCAGTGGGTTGTGAAAGGTATTTCGAAGATGTAATGTTTGACATGATTTGGTCATAGGTGGTAATGAGGTGCTGGAAAAGATAAAACTGGCGGCCCTGCAGGGAATTTTCATTTTCTGGGCGATATGCCTTCATCCTACTGTATGTTTGGACGTTTTGTTACTCAATCACGCAAAAATGGCTGAGCGTATTTGGATGACATTTGGCACACAGATAGTTTATAACCTGGATTAGCACATGTGTCTTTTTAACCCAGTAGTAGTTTCCTGTGAGATAATTTATCAGTAATCATGCGGCTCAACTCAAAACTTGAGGAGCTCAACGTTTTGACTAAAGAAAGGTCATCTTGGAAGGTCACATAAACTACTCAAACTGCCATAAACGATGCACCTGAGTTTAAACCCCCGTGGACAGCTAAGCTTCCTTGCAAGGCTTTCAAATGAAAGGATAAATTTAGAAACCAGTCAATAAAATCCATGATTGGACCTAAACTTGTTGCATATTAAGAAATAGCCAAGTTTAATAAAGACTAGCATGCAATACCGATAGGCGAGCCGTCACTCTGACATGATATAGCGGCGCAACATGCCACCTAACTATTCGCCACGCTGACTGACCCTAGTTTAAATGTCTCTACGTACCCAGGTTATGTTAGAGGTGAATCTAGAAGATTTGTGTCTGATTGAGTAGGAATGGTTATAAAACATTTTTATCTTCGTTGAACCTTTCATTTGGGACGTTTTTCTTCACCGTGTGTGTGTGTGTTTCGTAATAGCCTGGTTGGTAAAAGTTGATACAATGGCTAAGCCCTGTCTGGATTTAAGAGTTGTGCTATGAATGGCCAGAGGGGTAATTGTGTATCATACTAACAGCAGGAATAGCTGTCATTTTGACAGTTTAACAACATTCATTACGTAATTAACGCAGTTGAGCACACACATTTTACGAACACATGAAGCAATGGATCAATATAGCAATATGTTTCAAAATAGTTCAGATTCTGATTCATAGTGTGTCACGTAATTTGGGTGCGAGTATTTCTATACGCGGTACAGTTACAAATCCCTTCTTTGGTTAATAGTATGCTTACCCTGGGGGGTAGCTCGCTGTCTGGTAAGGACCTGAGTCGAATCCACGTTGTGTTCCACGCGCGCCTCAAAGAGATATCAGCACCAACTGATGAGGTTCGTAAGGGCCGATGCCTGCAAGGCGTGCGGTTGTTTGAAAGAGATACCGTGGCCCCTGGTACACAGGCAACTGAAGGATCACGGGTCGGTTTTAGTCAGTAAAAGTCTGACACGCCCTCCTGCTCCACCCAGAGCGGGAGAAGTTATTTGATAATTTCCTACCCAAAAAAAAACCATTGCCGTTGACACGCTAACAAGTAGAAGAAGAATACCTACAAGTCGACAAAAGTTCCCTATCTGTACTTTAATCTCTTTTGTTATATATACTTGACGTGGTCATGCTAAAGACGATGTTAATTTTAACTCTACACACAAGACAAAACACACGACAAATGAGCCTCTTACGGCTCATATTGGTGAGCTGTAGTTCTAGTAGCTGTCGTTCTCCAGTCACACCTCTCTATTGATCCTAGACTCAGACATTACTATAGACGCCGTATGTCTTCAAAGCCGATCTCTTTACATAATTTACATAAACTTCGTCTATAAATTCTATTAGACCTTTTCAACAATGCTATTCCCTTTATCACCTCAATCTGGTTGCGTCTCGCTTAAATATTATACCTACTGCAGAAATACCAATCCGAATCCATTGTGTAGCCTTAAATATCAGGACGCATGCAAAAATTGTTACTTGCGCAACTGAACCAGGTCCGTATGCGCAGGAATGGCGCAGGATTTTGCGCAGAAGTAACAATGCGATTCCAATTGTTAATTATGACAGCGTTCGGTTATTCCAGTTTCATCCAAAAATCGGATAAAACACTAATTTTATTATGATCCAGTGTAGGTATCAGATTTAAGCTCCAAGTCCACGTTCTCTCTTCGTCGATGGACCTAAGAGGGTCATCATCATTATTACCCGTGATAATTCAGCCGAACGACGATTGCTGCGTGTCATAAGCTTCTCCTAAGAGTCGCCACAAATCTACAGTGAACGGTTCTGTGCCCTGTATTCGGGTATCAGAATAACTCTCTGCATTTTCTTCTAGTGTTTTCTTTAGCATTATGTCAGCAGGGGAAGAATATAGTGCGATTTCAACCATTATAACTCCAATTCCGATCGATCTATTCCTATTTTACTTTTGGTGTCGCTCCGATTAAAGATCACAGTGCGATTACAACCATTGTAGCTCTGATTCCTATCGATCTGTTCTTATTTTTGTTTTGCTGACTTTCCTATAACTAATGCTTTCAACTTCGTTCGTTTTCGATTGTTGTGTAATATTGTTCTTCTGCATCTATTCTGCGATACTAGCGCCATTGTGGTTGCAGTGGTGATTTATTGACATTTCGGTTCAGTCGGCGAGACAGTGTAATTACGGACACGATTGAATACGATCGGTCTATTGGCCGGTCGAAGAGCACAAAATATCAGTGCATTTAGTGCTCTGCTAGTTTTAGGCTGTGGGTATATAGGTACCTAGGTATTGTTTGGTACTTGTTTGGGTGCTTTTGGAAGTCTGACAACCATCGTTATCGTCTTACTTAGTAATTTGGTTGTGGAGGTTAAATAAGTAATCGCTACATGTGAAATACTAGTAATCAGCTGCATCCGGTTAGACTGGAAGCCGACCCCAGCATAGTTAGGAAAAGTCTAGGCAGATTGAGACCTACTGAAACTATACTTCAACAACAGTACTGAGTGCCGGTTTAAAATTATTGATGCATTGTCTATCCTTTTTTTACAAGATAGATTTTGTCTTAGCAAGCTTCGGCGCCTTTATGGGCTCTTAGATCAGTATACTCGTCATCTTTAATAAACTATTAGATACCTACTCTTCTACTTTATCTTACTGATCTTTTGAGAGTTCCGTGCCAAAAAGGTGTCAACGGAACCCTAGTAGTAAGCCACCGCTTTCCGTCCGTTTGTATATCAGCGGGGTTCATCTCATGAACCGTAAGAGGCAGACAGTTGAAATTTTCACAGAGTTTTAAAATACAAACTATTGTCGCTGAAACAACTTATAATAAAATAAGTTCAAATTCACAACAATTGCAAAAAATAAGATGACGCTGGTTGTTCCACCATTTTCAAAGAAATTCTGTGATTGCAAAAGATTAAGCACAAAACCGGTCGAGGTATATGTCCAATAGTGGATTTCGTTCGACTAAATAAAATGATGTTGATGATAAAGAAAACAATTGAGATTGATAGAGTTATCAATAGGAGACGATCACAGATGTATCTCCTGAAAATAAAGAGACCTAACCTAATCTTGTTTAAGCATATTACTCTTCCCTGTAATTAGTTTTATCTAAACGCAGAACGCTCGACTGCCTATTTCACTTCGCGTTGCTAATGTGCTAGCAACGAGTACTTGATATCTAGGCATCGTAAAAGTTAACTACTCGTTAAACACAACTAGGTTACAGCAATGGTTGAAAGCATTTTATTATGATGATGTTCTATTTCGTCACTTCATATTCTGCTCCGAATTGATTGTTAACTCAAGCCTTGTTGCCGTTTATTGCTATCTAAAGGCTGTTAATGTCTGGCAAATTAGGCTACGTCTTGGAATTGTTGTAAGTAAAAGAAAAGTATTGTGAACAAGTTTTGCTCTTCAACATTGTCCTGCCCGTATTTCAATCAATTGAAAAAACTGTAAAAGCCAATTATTAAAAAAAAAGTAACTGTGGAGTTTATTGTTTATTGTTTTTCGTTTATTGTTTATTTTAAAAAAAAAAATTGCCGGCTGTTCTCCATAGGAAAGCACCAATTGGAATTGTTCTCCTAACCCATAAAGGTTGATAAAATATTTTGATTTTCAGTTTAGGCGCAACATATCTTTTTTGGAAGTGAAGGAGCCTGGTGGAGGCCTATGTCCAGCAGTTGACGTCTTTCGGCTGAAATGTTAATAATGATGATGTCTTTTTCTTCCGTACCTCTCTATTAATCATCATCTCGATAGTCACCCCTTTCTAGCCATAATATTATCTTTCACACAGTCTATCCATCGTTACTTTTGTCTTCCCTTTCTGTTAAAGCCACATTTATACTCAACACTTTCCATACCCCCCCGAGTGCGTTCCCGCATTGTCGTTGCGGGGGGGCTTAGTAACCGTGGTCTCCCATCCACGGTGAAGCCAAGAGGAACCCAACGGTGGGGCCGCTCGTCAGGGCTTTTGCCTTCAAGCCATTGACGTAGCGGCCAAAAAGTAGGTTGCGGTGAGGTGCACCGCAACTGAGGTGGGCCGCGATGTCGAATGGGAGGCATCGCGGCTGAGGGTTACAGGCTGCGGTAGAGGAGGAGTGCCGGTGCTTCTGAGCAGCGCTCTTCCCTTCCGTGGCCTGGACGGGGCCGCCACCGTTTGATGGCGGACGCGGTGGGGCCGCAGGGGAAGAGGAGTGTCGGTATAGCGTCAGCCGCTCTCCCTATCCTCTGCGGCCGAAAAGTGGTAGACGGGACGGCGCGTTGTGTTCCTCACGCGCGCCGTCAAAGATGTCAGCAACCACTGGTGGGGTCCGCAAGGGCCGATGCCTGCCAGGGGTGCGGGTTTGTTCGAAAGAGATACCACGGCCCCTGGCATACGGGCTACTGAGGGAACACGGGTGGGTTTTAGTCAGTAAAAGTCTGACACGCCCTCCTGCTCTACTCAGCAGGAGAAGTCATTTGATGATTTCCCACCCAAAAAAAAAAAAAAAAACACTTTCCATACAAAATATTTTTCCAGATCAAATAGGGAATAAATCAGCTTTTCCAAACATTTGCGATTATTTTGTTGGTCCCATTGGAAAGGTTCTTCATAAAAATTAGTAACAAAGACCTCTTTTTGGGTTAAGGACAAATAAAAACTACTTAATTGTCGGTCCAAATCTCAACTTGATTTACCTTTCCTATTATTATTATTTTCCAGATTAAATCATCAAGGAAAACTGACGTTATCAATTAGCAATCTCTAACGCAGTTCGACATTTCTGCGAAAATACTAAAAGTAAATGAGTACCATTTTCCTTCAAAGTTTTAAAGACTGACAAGATGGTAATTTAACTGAGATGAATGAACACTGACGGTAAACAGAAATTATTTAAGCCTAGATAGTTAGTTATCAGTTAAAAGTTAAATTATGATGATATAAAACTGAACTACAATTAAAATGTAAGTATTTATGCTTTTGGCAAGACGGGTTTCCTAAGAACACGGTGAACACAATAATGGCTGTCCTAAGAGCAGTGGTGGGCATGTGATAAGGGCCCTTTTTCTTTTTGAGGGTGTGAAAACATGAAATAACTTCTCCCACTCTGGGTGGAGGAGGAGAGCATGTCAGCCTTTACTGACTAAAACCCACCCGTATTCCCTCAGTTGCCTGTGTGCCAGAGGCGACGGTATCTCTTTCAAACAACCCGCACCGAGGAGGCCTGTCCCAGCAGTGGGTACATTATAGGCATTATGCAAAATACACAGCGTTTTTACACGTTTACAGCGTTTTTACATGTCAAATTCTGATGAAAATGACAGAATTTTTTGACGGCCGTACGTATAACGGAACCGCTTTTCTAGGAAAACAATGCTTTTGAAGTAATTCTTTTATGGAAATCTTCGTTTACTTTTGTAACAATCACAGCCACTTAAAGATTACTAGGAATCATACCATTTGGTTTAATATGTTAACATTTTCCTCACTCACCGATTCTGAGTATCGACTGAAATTCTATTGAATACTTACTTGCCAATATTTAGTATGCAGCTGTTAAGAAATCTTAATATCGTCAGGTCAAAATTACAAAGCAGTTGAGGTGATTACCCATTGATTGCCGCTTATGGTAACAGACAGGACACTTGCTTTATGATCAGATCACGACTCAACTGTTATTGCTTTTTCGAATTAACCTTAAATTCAATGGCTTTCTGAATAACCTTTGGCTTTCGTGCCTTCAGAAATGGTCATAGCATTTCAATAAAAATTACATAAATTCAGTTATTTTTCTAAGTAATTGTAGCGACACATCTCGGTGAGATGTAAATTGATTACTCATAATTATCTCTGCTCTCTGCAACTCTTAAAGATCAGAAGTCTTTATTTGAAATTATTTCTTTAATTAATCATATCTCCCACCCAGGGTTTAGATTTGACCCGGTTGATGGCAATAGGCTCGCCCTCTATAGCATGAAACTTAAACCTAACTAATAGGTTAACCTCAGCCTAAAGCTTCGGATAGTATAATCGTTATGTTATGCTGATCAAATCTCTAGCACATTAATATACTAATACAAAAAAAAATACATTCATTAACATTCAACAGACCAAATAAATTCTCATTAAAAATAAACTGCCGCAACATGATCCAGGATTTCACAACATCCCAATCACGATCACCCAATCAAATTCTCGTATTCCTAAGTACGACGCACTTACGTCATATAAATCTTCTCTAATCGCTGCTATAGTAATAAGTTGCGACTGCGCATAATAAGACGAGTCTCGCTGTATTGAGTCTGCCGCTGTACATCGCGTGATCGGAATAGAGCTGTAGGGGCGCCGCCTTAAGCTATGCAAGAATTTGTTTGTTAGACTATGAGGCTAGACTGACGAGAATTTCTTTATTTACTGGAGGCTGTAATTCTTGCATACTGGAACACATTAAGAGAATCCTTTCCTATACCCATTCTTAAATCAGGTAGAGATCAAAAACTGGTGTTTAATGCTTGTGTAGTACATAAATGACAAATCTTTCTCTGAAGTATACAGTAAGTTTTAATCATCAACAAGCCGTGTGTCCGATATAATTTCTCATCGGCAAAAATGAAGTTCTTCCATGTAAACTGTCATCCCCTATCTAACCCGTTTAGGGAATTAATTTTCAAAAATACTTAACATTCTTCTAGACTCGGAAATTGAGATCATATTTGTTGCGTGTGTACTTAAGTGAATTTTATGAAAACTTTCGAACAAACTCTTTTCAATACATAGATAATGATCTAAACAACTTTCTTAGTGAGGAATGCCAATAGTTTATGGCACAACCCTAAACTTATGCGGCACTTTGTTTAATGTTTACGGCTTTAAGGAAACGCCTGCGCTGAATATTTTTAGATGAACTGACATTCTGAAAGCGGTACTTTTGTCTGATGAAATTGTATTGGTTTAGTCAACTAAGAGGGCTTAGTAAAGAAAACAAAGGCATGGTCGTAAAAGAATACGGTACAATTTAAGTAACTTACGGATGATACAGTAAATGGATGACCAAATACATTGTCAATTTGGCGTAGATATTACCTTAGAATTTGGGGCAGTGTTGCCTTCTTGCTAAGGAACATGAAACAAAATTGGGCCTTACATTGTACCATGGGGAACACCCACTTTAAAAATCTAGTTGTGGTTTTCACAGGCTGATTTTTGGCTTGGATTGCTTCACAATATGATTTATGTTGATGGTCGCCTAGTGCTAATATCCATAAACTTTCAGTTTTATGTCTTTAAGATCAAAGGGTCGACTGCGCTAATCTATGAAATGCTAAATGTAAGTCGATAAGGCAACTTTGTAGATACACAGTCAAACACTTCAACTACTTCCAACGTAACCTTATAATACCTAACAACTTACAAATCTCGACAGTATTTCTAATTTGTATCCAATAAACGCCTGAATATAGCACCCAGAAACCAATTACATGGTTCTAAATGACCCGAAGACTCATCTCCACAAATATTCTATGTCCTAACCAGTCAGGGGTCAAAATGTTTATTCCAACTGTGATTAGAAAGTTGCTCAGTATTAATTTGAATATTACCTATATGGTATCTATAAGGTTTTAGATTATTTAAACATGCCACGAATGAAGTGTTTGTATATAAACGTTTCATATAAATTGTAAATGAATGGCGTTTGGTAACTGTTAGCTCTTTAATTAACTAAATTGATTGATTTACTCGTATGTTTGGACGTACAGACATAATTACTACCTACAATTGAAACTGTTTGGATAATATTTGATGAGCCTACAGGTCTGTGTACTAAGGATTTTGGCATGAAGGGATTACGTATTTTTATATGATTGAAATAACGATTTGTTAACTTTAGGAAAGTGAACCATAAGTAATTTCTTACATCTTGCTTTATGCATATTGTTTTGAGGTTTAAAAATGTTTTTTAATAAGAGAACAGTCAATAAATTATTCGTTTCACCCTTCGATTCATCTTTTCCATATCGTTGGATGCAATATGTCAGTTACAAAGTAAAGAAAACACAACCACATTTAATACTGAAAATAACTGTATATGAAATAAAGATATACGCAAGCACTTACATTTATCGGGGCACGTGACTGGACGTACAATTCCGCGACACTATAATAGTTTATAATTACGTTTTTTGCAACAATTGTGTCGCCTTTGTTTTATTACCCGGGACATGCAATGCTGTGCATTTGCGTATGTAAGGACATACAGAAGCTAGTTATGTAAGAATTCAAGGAATGTCTATGATGGAAATGATAGATCCTTATCTAAAATACAGCGGAATGACACACACACACACTGAACACAGAACACTTTAAAAATACACGCACGCACGACAAAAAGAATGCAAAAGTCAAAATTGCAATTTTATAAGATACCTTGAAAAGTAACCTGAGCAAGAGAGACAAGATAAATTGGTATAGAAGAGAAGACAATTGGAGTATAAGACATACTAATTAGGAAGTTCAAATTAGGCTGAGATTCATGTCAGGAAAACCTCAAGATTCCAATATTAATTAGGGACATAAATCTAGGTTTACTTTAAACAGAGTTGGTACGTCAGTCTTGCCAGCCTTCGCTTTCCCATCCTGCCGAACCACCGATACAATAATATATCAATTTGCATTATTGACGGGCTAATAAAATTAGGAATCAACAGCTTCTACGATGGAGTAGATGATTAGAACTGTGAAGATGATACAGATAATTATGACAATGTTTTGAAAAAGTTAACTAAAATAAAGAAAATAAATTATCCAAAACACCTGTTTGTACAAGTTTTTCTCAGAGGCATTTCTAGGCTTTGATTCACATTGTCAAACTCATAAAATTCTGGATTAAAAAAGACTTCGCTGAGTTTTAAAACATTTCTTAATAGACATCATGGGATGGAAAACGAGAACGCAACAAACAAGCACAAAAAAAAAAACAGAAAACTTGTTCAAGTGTCTTTTAAAAATGTATAGAGGCCAGCACATCAAGAAATTTCTTTGTTAGTTTTTCAACTTTATCACAAAGGAATAAGGTTTATGTTCAATTGGGAAAATTTGACAGTTTGGGATAGCTTGACCTGCTCGCGACTATATGTACTTACCTATTTTATAGCAATACATAAATATTTAACTATTTTACTTATTAAGCCCGTTCTAGGTGACGTGTGAAACATTTTTCTAAGTACTTAGCGAAAACATTAAACAACAATTTTCTAAGTACTTAACGAGAGGCTACGAGAAGACTACTCAAGGAAAATAGTTTTTCTGAACATGAACAATTGACTAGAGCAGGTCACGTTTTATGCAAAATGTATGATTCTAGAATAAAATTATGAGTACTCCTCCTGCCATAATGTCATGTTGATTATAAGTAACTACCGTCACGTTATTAATGACAAGGAATTATCATACGAACATCGCGATGACTATTTCCTATATCTTACCTATCTTCTTGTTTTATCTCAGTGAGCTTTGCGTCATTGTATCCGTAACCAACCATCCGTCCGTAGAATTGTGTTTATCATGACTAGCTATCGCCGCGTAGATGTCGGAAGTTATCTCACGGTACGTGCTACTGGGACTAACAGACATACAGGCAGACAGACAGACAAAATTTTTAAACATGGATTTTTTGTCATATGTACAGTCTAATGCATTTAGTTAGAAGCTCTTATTTTGACACTACAAACATACAATTTAATTTTATTATTTGTTTAAGTAGATAAGTTTAAGGTCTTAATATACAACGTGTTGATTTGCATCCTTGTCAAATTTCAGGAGGCTGTTATGAAAGACATAAATAATCAAATAAAATTACGATCCTTGCTCACTAATGAATACATACTTTTTTTTTCGTTATTTAAGTTTAACAGTATTTCAGAAAACACCTCTTTCAAAGAACAGAATCGCCCCGTTCCGTGTGCGGTAGGCAGTGTCGTACGACTATATCGCTGTGTGTTACAGTGCGGTATCACACAGGTCGCGTTTTAGCATGGGAGTCCGAAAAAAAAAAATGCCTTTAAAAATAACTTATTTTATTATTGATTCGTGTCGAGAATCATTAGCATAGTTACCTCCTTGAATTTAACGAGGATGCAAAACAACACGTTATATAATTATGGTCATTGCTAGAGACCATTGTTTTACAAATAAACGAGCTTATAGAAAACCAAAAGGGAGGAGCCTATATTTTCAGCAGTGGGTGGAAGAAAGCTTCAAATGGTGATGATGATGATGATAGAAAAGCCGAATCCGAATATTTTTTATTTAATAGGTATATGGCATAAATGCATACTGCCAGAAATCCTTTCCCGTCCTTATCATGTATCTAAGATGGTTTTAATCGATTTCATATCACGTCCGCCGTTTGTGGCAAAAGGATTAGATCTCGGCTTTGAAGTTCGTGATTAAAGCGCTATTTTGGAATTGAGGAAATGATAAGGGGTTTTCGTGCATGCAGTGATTTTGATTAAAAATAATTTTGTACCGTAGTTCTGTGAGTATGTGTATTTTGCCACATGTTAGCAGTAAATTGAAAATATGTATGATACTAGCTGTGGCCAATGACATCGTCTAGGATCCAGGATGAAAATTAATCTATGTCCATATCCACTTCAAGGCTTATCTGTGTGCCAAATTTCATTCAAATCCGTTCAGCCGGTTTGGCGTAATAAACAAACTCACTTTCGCACACACAATTTTAGTTTGAATTTTAAAAGGTTACTCCCTGTGTCTACTTTTCTTCGTCGTTTCCTCAATGTTCAATTATTACGAGCACATACTACGCGCCTCCAAATTATACGGTCTTTTGAAGACCGCTTGGTAAATGCTGTCTCCAACAGCCTTCCTTCCGACTTATTACTACAACAATTACAATTTTCCTCATTGTGTCTATGAAAAGGAGAATGCAGAAGTATTCTTCGACTTATCACCAAGATTCTTGAAATCAAGTGTTTTATAATCTTGGAGTAGGTACTCCGGAAAGTGTAAGAGAGTGTGATTTAACACTCGAAAGTAAGTGTTTATCAAAGATAATAATCATTATAATAGATTTGTCTGATAAACAGTTTCTAAGGAAAGGTGTGGAGTTTCTCTTTATCACGTGTAAAATGGAACTGATTTCGTTGTTATGATTCATGGACATTAAGTGTGTCATCAGCCTGTGAGTCAATCAACTTAGCCTATCGCAGTCCGCTGTTGGACACAGGCCTCTCCCAAACTGCGTCACAACACTCGATAGAGTGTACGGTTGAGGATACTCAACCGTCCGCATCCAGTCAGTCCCAGCCGTCTATTATGTCGTCGGTCCATGTAGTTGGTCACATCAACCTCTAGTTATGTTTAATTGTTTATGTAGTACTTTAGAATTGAACAATTTTCTGTACCTCTTTCTGAATGGATTTAACTTTCATCCCTTGTTTCTTCTTTCAATCCTTCGGTTTCAGCCGTTATCTCAAAGTTTACTTCTTTCTTAGCTATGTCATGTTTCTTTTCACTTACTGGCTCGGCTTATTTTTAATTTTATATTTTGATTTGTGTCTTCATTAAATTTTTCTTTTTACATCGTTCTCACATATAGGCAACAAGAATTATGTACCCAGAATTTTGTAATATTTTGATTTAAAAGAGTGTTCTTGGAGTTTCTTGCCCATTCTTCTCCATAGAGATCTACGTTTTGGAATGGGCTACTAGATTCAACTCTCCGACTGACCGACTCTTTGACAATTCCAAAGTGCCTGTAAATAGTTTTATTGGAATAAATGTTTTGAGTTCGAGTTTTGAATTTACTTATTCGTGTGTTTTAATCTGTTACGTCTCCGATTTATATTTGCTATAATGCTGTATTATTTTTAATTAAGTGAAATTGTTATTTATGGTTTCGTAGCTTGAAGACGATTCACACATTTATTTTGCTGCAATCTATTTCTAGTTGAAGAGACAAATACAGACAATCAACCACATCTATTCAGAACATTCCCACTAAACTGCCTATAAATCAGTGAGCAGGCGCCAAACACTAAGTTATGGATTATTCAAACGCGGGCGGTACGCAAATTAGCAAATGTAATCACTTAATTTTCTATTCATCGCGGTATAACTACGTCCTGGCGAATGATTAACAAACTGTTTCCATGTATAGCGGTGATTATGGGCGTGAAGTTTTGAGGGTGGCTGGTGAAATTGAGAACTGTTCACAGAATTTAGGAATATTGAGCATTAATTAACTTTAGGTTGACGTGGTAATTACAGATTTTACCTCATTTTCTTCCACTGGAGAGCAAAAGCTTGTGGAGCTCTGATAGGAGGAAAACGAAGTGCTTTGGATAGGAGTAATAACTCCAGTCTTGTATGGTGACTACAGGTTTTCAGTCCGATCCAGTGTGTCCTTTGCTGTGTTCTACCAGCGATGCCCTAATCCAAGGTCCGTATCCCACAGGGCGTGCCCTTAGCGAGCAGTGACTCTAGTTTTAAGTTTTTATGCCTTAGCTGGTAGCCTTAATTTATTAAGGTTATCACAGGCAAGTCCGGTTAAGCAGCCGAAAACCTCAAAGGTTTGACCTACGAGATGCCATTAAAAAAAAAGAAAGGTGGCTACAGAATGTATCTCCTTTTTGTCCACGGCAATATATAATAAAGTGGAGTCATCTTCAGCCACATACCTTTACACAACAATTTTCCAAAATTGAAGGTACGAGGTCCATGTTTTTCTACACTACCATACTTGATGACTAGGCACTTATCACATTATCGGACACAAGTTCTTCGAAGTAGATAGTGCCGCCATGCTGCGTAAAACTTATGTCCGAACGAATGAACGTAACGTAAATTCGAACGATTTTTGTATCGAAAAAATTATGCTACAAGCGCAGTATCACCCTTTCAATAGTGCTATAAATACGTACTGTTTGCGAAATAAGTTTTTTCACTTTATAAAAACAGTTACAATTTACGTAAGCATTTACTCCGCGCGTACGTGCTAAGCCCACGGTCTAAGTATACCAATGTATGTATGTATCTCTTCTAAGAAGTATTTGCCTCTACAATGTCTAAAATTGCTTTTCAATAAATAGTCTGTTGATAAAACCTTTTTGTACTGGAGGATAAGTGGAATAAGTACGTTTGCTAAATCGATTTGTTTCCAGTTTCAACACCTGCGCCGTTCAAACTATTATTTCCCTTTAGTCTGTTTGTTCTAGTTGTTCTGGCGTTCTAGCTAAGTTTGGCGATATAATGTTATAACGTAGGTAATATTACGCCTGAATTTCACGAAAGTATAGGTGTCTCGTGGCTAAGTAATAACAATAGCATGGGTCAATCGATCAGGTTAAGCTACACTCGCCGCGGTCGGTCCATGGATGGGTGACCATCTTTACTTACCGAGACACCTCCGTACCTCGGAAAGCCGTTAATCCCAGCTGTCATTTGTGGATTTTTGACTATCATTACGGTACGGGTCTTCAGAATCAGTCTGATAGTCTGACAACCAGTCTTACCAACCAGACTTCCCAAGGGGTATAGTGTGACCTAGGTCGGATAGGCAGCCGCTCCATTTAAAAGGTATTCAGCTGCATCCGGTGCCAACCCCAAAAATTGTTTGGAAAAGGCATTTGCCTAGATGATAATTTTCCGAAGGTGTTTTTTCAAAAGGCTCTTCGTTTTTAACTTAGGTAGATAGCAATATTCAACGTAGAAGCCTCAATGTTTTGACATGTAGCCACATCAGTAGATTGCACCCGCGCGAAGAACCATAGGTGGGTTGCGAAAAGATGAAACAATTTTTTTTTTTACAAATGCTTCATTTCTGGGGGTAATTAATTGAAAATCTTTTTGGTTTAAACCTAGATCTAAAATCGAAATTAAAACTTTGTTTTGTAATAGGGGGGCTTATGGTTACAATAGGCCTAACAAATAAAACAAAACACTGTACGCACAGTAATTAAGAATGCTCGTCGCCTGGTGTTGAAACGTAAGTTTTTGCGTCGTTACGATGCGCCTATTAATGTAGTTGGCTCATTATTACTGGAATTACTGGTGCGTAAACCACTTGCTTGTGATTATGTTGATTTTCCAACGTTCATCCATGATTAGGGTTTGGACACTGTGATAATAATCGATGAAGAAAATTAATTATTTCTCATTTAAATTTCTGAATAATCATTTCGTAGCAGTGAGTGCAATAATTGCCAAACTTAAGTGGCAGTGGGCAGGGCACATTGCTCGCAGAACAGATGGCCGATGGGGCCGAAAGGTTCTGGAGTGGCGACCGCGTACCGGAAGACGTAGAGTGGGAAGGCCTCCCACAAGGTGGACCGATGACCTTATGAAGGCCGCGGGTATCCGCTGAATGTGGGAAGCACAAGACCGATCCATGTGGAGGAGCCTGGGGGAGGCCTGTGTCCAGCAGTGGACGTCTTTCGGCTGAAATGATGAGTGCAATAGTGTCCCAGTGGTAACGGCCACGTCTTACGAGCTGTAGGTTGTAAATTCGAACCCACAGGGGTGCTTTTTATTGTGTAAATTATTTCATCACCACTGCTTTCAAAATGGTGAAGGAAAACATCGTGAGGAAATTGGTCTTTCCTAGAACCAAAAATTCGAAGATTATGTGACATCTACCAACCCACACTGGGCCCGCGTGGTGGATTAGGTACAGCCTAGCCCACTCCCTTTCACTGAGGCCTGTGTCCCAGCAGTGGGAACGTTATAGACTGAGTATGTATATTTTGTAGTCTCAATGCTTTCGTTTTAAGCCATTAGGATATTTAATTTTGAGGAAAGACAGTTTAAGGTTTGCCATTCACTGAAATAGTTTAGAATAACGATTGCTCTTGCATTACTAATGGACATTTCTTGGAAAGTTTCTGACGTATTCTGATGAGTACCAATCTAAAGTTATCTTTAATTGTTATATGCCTAGCCTTTTTCCAACTATGATGCGGTCGGATTCCAATCTGCCAAAACCTCCACAATTCAGATAACGGGTACCAATACCCCTAGGCAGTTGTCAGATTTTCGGGCTTGTTTCTAGCGACTGTTGAAGATCCACGAATCACAGCCACAAACGGCTTAACGTGCTTTTCAAGGTATTGAGGGGCCTTGGTATGTAATGAAGGTAGCCCATCCTCGGACCAACCGCGGCCAACAGCCGCACACTGTCAATACTTATCGACGCTCCTTTCATTCTATTTAAAGTCCTTCTGTTTGCAGGAATTATGTAAAAAAAACCTCAATTGATAATACAAATAAATAAAATTAAAGACAATTGTGAACAACACTTTAGTTAGTAATTTCACGGCAACAATTAGGCGCCTGTATGATTGAATTAGCGAACGATTTCGATTGCAGATGCTTCCCGACAGGGATATAATGTAATTATTGGCTTCAGCACTAATCACGTCATAATTTTTGAAGTCTTTAAGAATTATTAACGTAAATTTAACGGCTTAGTAATTATGGAATTGTCTAAATTATTACTATCGTTTACGTGAGCTGCCTAATCTGAAAATAATATGGTACGTAGCTGCCTGATGAGCAAGTTTATTTGACGTACAAAAGTCCTGTTGATATTACCTTTTAGGTTGATGAATTTATAACACAAAGTATAATCGATTACTCTATTAATTTAGAGCATTTTATCTTGGTAGTCATCCCCTTTCTAGACATATCATCTGTCACACAGTCCATCCATCGTTCTTCTGTTCTTCGTCCGCAGTCATGTCCATCCACATTCACACTCAAGCTAAACTTAAACGAATCAATTAGATGGACAGTTTCACTGGACTTACTATAAAAAACCCACTACGTCTTCACTCAAACAAACAGACATTTTAAAAAACTCAACGTCGTTACAATGTCCGCGTGCATCACTTGATGATTCTGCGCAGTTTGGTACCTCAATGCCACATACAAATTCTTTAATACAAATATGTAATATAGTGAGTAAGGCCTGACCTAGGAAAATAAAATGATGTGTACACAAAAAGAGTTAATCAAAATCAAAAGTCATTTTTTCAAACTATGCTGAGAGTCAGCACATTTTGAACGCCAAAATTACATAAGACAGTCCCCCAAAACGCCCGCCCTTCACCACTCCATACTTTAGCTGGGAAGAAGAAGTGGCGCAACAAACTCCCCAGCAGCACAGCTGTTTGTTAAGTTGCCAGAACTTGATTTTATACAATAATAGGATTGCTTATTAAATTATATTCATTTAGTTAGGTAACATGTTACAGTTTAACGCGTTATTTTATGTTGAGACTAGATGAGGCCACTGATTCGTATCTGGCTGTCGGTCAGTACCTACAGTTTATTGTGTTAGTACTTAGTTATTCTTGTTAAAATATTTATTCCATATCATCAATACGTGGGTTTGTGGTTGGTCGCTCGATCAGGTTAAGCTAGTCCGTGAATGGGTGACCATCTTTAGATATCTAAACCCCATGCTTCGGAAAGCACGTTAAGCTGTTGTCTCCGGCTGTCATTCGCGGATATTTGGAAGTCGTTTCGGGTCGTCAAAAATTTGAAAGACTGATAACCTTTCTTACCAAAGGGTATCGTATTAGCTACCCAGTAAATGGGTTCTGGTGGTCAGATAGGATATACCAATTCTACCGAGAAAACTGCTTTTCCAACTACCATATTATAGTGTTCATCCTCATCATTAGCCTATAGCAGTCCTCTGGTAGACATAGGTCAAGTAGAATTACAGTGTCTAATCTGAAGAGCTATAAAATTTTGAAATCGCTTCTCTGAATTTATTTCGTTCATTGAATTTATTCACATCCAGAGGCGAGAACTACCCACTATTCATGGCTGTTGGGCAATCGACCTACATATTTATTAATAACCTAACATAAACAGCTTAGTTTTACGACAACACCACGAAATCAATAACTAGCCAGTCGAGAGCACTATTGGTCAAATGTCACTTACTCGACGGCACTCAGTTCCTAAGCCGCTGCTGAGTGGTTTTATCGCATTTCCGATAAATAGGTACTTCCCTGATTGACGTCATCATTCCTTATGATAGTGGTATGCGTGGGTCATGCTAAGCTATAATATTAGAGTTGCAACATAACATAAAATCACGCCTGTGGTTGGGTACCTTAAGTAACTCCCACATTTCGCCAGTTGTGTCGAAGTCCCATAGAATATGGGGCGACCATATTGCCATCAAGTCAACCGAGCACAAATCCGGACTCGCTATTGTATCATGAGTGTTATTCTCCTTTATTCATTCAATACATATATTAATAAAATAAAACATTTAAAATTATAAATGTTAGTAGCCGACCGTTATTGGGGACAGAGTCCATACTACGAGCGATCAGGGCTCCATAGAGAGGAACCTCCTAAAAATACGAGCTGTGTCCAGGAGTACCACTTTCCGAATCAAACTTTTGATCCAGCTGCCTAACGCGAGCCTCCTCAGGTGTTGGTCGAGGCTCTTGGTTATTAAGCCATTGGCTGTTACGACTATCGGCTTAATGATTGCTGAATCCACATCCGATATGTTGACGACTTTAGTATTATCTATAGACGTAATAAAATAGTAACAAAGTCAGAACTGTACAAAAACATAAAAACGTAAGCTACAAAGTGTGCGCACGAAAATGCAACGTATGTTCTGGATTGGCGCAAAACGACTGAATGGATTTGGATGAAATTTGACACACAGATATTTTATAATCTAGATTAATACTTATGTTACTTTTAATCCTGGTAGGACGTTCTCGTGGGATATGTTTCGAAAGCCACGCGGGATAACTTAGTTATTATTAAAAGTTGTTTCTGATTCAAAATCTTTATTTAGTTATGCCGCAAATATTGATTAAATGTATTGAAAGTTTAATTAGTAGATAGACGCGTAATTTACTTGTCTATTCTAGACTTCTGATTAAAGTTATTTAATTTCATTAGCTGCCTTGTATATGGTTCATTGACTCATACTAAGTGCTTACTTAAGGGTACACTAGTCGTCGGCTCGAACTCACTGGTGGGCCTGGCTAAAAAGCACGCTGTCTCAACAGCAGGCATAGACAAAAAATATTTCTGTTAGCGTTCACGTTAGCGACAAAATGTATGGAAATAAAATTACCTGCGGAAAGAACACGACGTAACCTTTCCGCAGGTAATGTCATTCCCATACATTTTGGCGTAGCGTTTGGCGTGAACGCTAACAGAAATGTATTTTGTCTCTAGGCCCAGGCTTCGTATCCGACAGAGGTAGTATCAGTGATGAGCAGTGAGACGCTAGTCTACACGCACAACATTATTGAGTGAGCAGCAGGATCAGTTATAGTAAAACAGACGCGTAAAAAATTAAGAAAACTCCTTTGGAAGATCGTGTTTTCTGAAAAAAACACTGCATAAATCAATGAACAATTAAGTTTATTGAAATTTTCGATAATTGAGCTTTGTCGGTATCGACTTGGTTTTCGAGATTTTACTCTCCTTTTATTACTTAAACACGCCCAAAGTTTGTTTAAATTAGCAAGAAAAACGAATCTTTGTTAGCTCATAACTTTTTAATGGCTTTTTATTTTAGTATTCTGTTTCCGTACAGACAATAGTAATAATGAGCCACAACCATACCATGTTTAATTTTTGATGTACAAAGTCAAACAGTGGAGTAAAACCCTCCTGAAGTTTGGATGGAAAAAATGTGGACATGTGTCACCTTTTTTTTTAAGATTCAAATATTTAATTAATCGTAAAAGGTTGTGTTTCCAATAAAATAAAGATTAATACCAGCCTATTACAATCCCACTTCAGGGCAAAAGCAATACAGAGAAGGCACAACCATTGATCACCATGCTTGCTCAAGAAAGGTGGCGATTTCAGACGTGAACTAACTAAAAGTCCAGGTTTCCTCACGATGTTATCCCTTTACCGATGTCAGTAATACTGTGGCGGCATCTACAACGCCACATGCGAACTACGTATCAAAGACTTGACGTTACACAAATCCTACATCGCGCAAGCAGAGTTTACCGCCCGACTCGTATATACATCCCGACATCAACCGTAGGGCAGTTGCCCACCAGACACAATACTCGTCTGGTCAGAGGATCCTCCCTTTTCCGTAGAGTTTGAGTGAACTTTAAACTCTGTTCCTCATACCTCTGTTATACATCATCATCATTTCAGCCGAAAGACGTCCACTGCTGGACACAGGCCTCCTCCAAAAGGGGGGTTTTGCCATAATCGCCACGCTGGGCAGGCGGGTTGGCGATCGCAGTATGGTGGTAAAATGCATAGAGAACGCTGCTGCCCATTCTCTAGTAAGCCCCTTAGTCGCCTTCTACGACACCCACGGGAAGAAATGGGATGGTGCTATTCTTTACGTCCGGCACCTCACGGTACTCCATAATACAATAAAATTTAAATAGTACCTGCAATAGAAAATGGAAAGACACATTGCACTTGCCTGGATTAAAACCCAAAACCTCGTGCATGAGAGGCAAGGCCACTAGATCATCATGATACAATAAAGATGGGGAGGCCTATGGACATAGGCGACTTTTATCTTAAGACGCTGATGCAGGATACTTTGACGATAGGTTCGTCCGAAGTCACAGCATTTTGCTTAGCAACGACATGTTCTTGTTTTAAAAGTAGTTATCTGTTTCCACTCTAGCTCAGCTTGTTGTAGTTTCAATTGTTTGTTTATTTATTGCTATTTGCCGGTTTCGTAATATTAACGCAATGTATATTGTCTTTGGACCCTGGCGTTGCCATCAAGCAATGGACAAAATTGTCGAACTTTAGTTGATTGAACACGAGGCTTTTGGCTACTTTTTATGTGTGTATTTGTGCAGAATAAACAAACTTTCTTTCTTTTTCTTCTTAAGATAAGCCACATTTTTGCCGGATCTGTCGCTTACAGTGGGTTTAAAATCGCCACCGCGTAACATATCTGCTAGAGACACTAACATAAACGTGTACCTACTACTAGTCAATCTACCTTAGTACTTCGAAGAAACATTTTTTTCAAGTTCTAAGAAGAAAATTGTTTGTGTACTTAACTCATTTGAATATCATCTTCAGTTCTGATTTACTGGTAACATTGTATTGAATGTCGGAAATACCAATGTGGTTTGTTGTTGTGGGATTTTTTGATTTCGTGCAATACGATTATTGTTTAATGTGGTTTTAAGTCCGTGTGATGAGGAAAGTAATTTTTATAAATTGTTATGAAAACATTTTGATTCGTTTTTCATTCAAAATCTGTTTCATTTTCGTTACTAGGTATATCTAGGGGATATTAGTAGTAGTGAATACTCTCGTTTTTCGTATATTTGTATAGAATATAAAAATACCTGCCGAAACGTGAGTGTACTATTACCAGCTAAGTAATTCGGCCTAACCTTTCGGGAAATACGTAAAATACAATTATTATTTCTTTTTTCAATATATATATATAAATTATATATTTTTAAATATTAGAATATAATTATTTTTTTTAAGTAAAAAAATTGTAGCCCACCGGTATCGGGAACAGGGTCCAAGCTACCGGCGGTCAGGGCTCCAGACAGAGGAACCTCTTAACAATGCGAGCCGTGTCCAGGAGTACCGCTTTCTGGATCAAGCCTTTGATCCAGCTGCCCAACGAGGCTCTCCTTAGGTTGTTGGTCGAGGATCTTTGCTGTCAAACTATTGGCTGTTAAGACATCGGTACAGTGATCGCTGAGTCCACATCCCACTATCGACAACTTCGCGAGCCATGTCAAGATACTTGATTACATATATAATAATAATTATTATTATATCATATTATTATACCTACATAAGGTGCTATCTATCCACAGAATAATCTTTATTAAAAATGGTCCTCGTCATTCAATGAACCTCAAGACAAAATATCCCATAACTACAATATAATGCTTCTTACCTAACACACCCACGTTATTTAACTAAATAAAACCTAACATATTCACGTCACGTAGTCAGTTCATGCAGAACAGAAGCCAACTTACACCACATCATTCTCAAAAGAGCCGCTAGACGCTAGATGTTATCAGTAAATGTGTGGGCTTATCATTTATGTTCAAGTTGCTACCTTAATCGGAGGGGACAGGTTTTACTTTACTGTATCAAGGCTCATTTAAGAAAATACAAATTAAACCCAAGGTTTCAGTGAGCGTTTTTTTTTTTTGTTTGTAAACGAACCTTACATAGTGCAGCTTTGGTTATACTAAAGCGTTGAACAGTACACAATGACGGTTGTTCAAAAACAGAGCGTTTCTTGACACTTTAATGTCAAGCACTGGTCATGACGACCACAATATGACGTGACCGCTTCCATATGAAACCGTAGTATATAATGATGAAAGATTGTACTACTATAAGTAGGTTTGAGAGCAGTGGTGGCCAAGTAGTAACGGCCGCGACTTACGAGTTGTAGGTCGTGATGTCGAACCCAGTCAGGCGCTTTAATTTGTGTAAATTATTTCATCACCACTGCTCTCAAAACGGTGAAGGAAAATATCGTGAGGAAACCGGCATGTCCTAGAACCAAAAATTCGAAGACATGTGACATCTACCGACCCGCACTGGGCCCGCGTGGTGGATTATAGCCCAATCCCTCTCACCGTGAGGAGGCCTGTGTCCGTCCTAGCAGTGGGAACATTATAGGCTGATGATGAAGTAGGTTTGTACGAACATTTTTGCAGCTTATTTAAAAAAAAAAAACGATTTTATATGAGGACGGCTTTTCCTATCTGACTAATCT
Organism: Polymixis flavicincta; assembly: GCA_949987655.1. Classification (NCBI taxonomy): domain Eukaryota; kingdom Metazoa; phylum Arthropoda; class Insecta; order Lepidoptera; family Noctuidae; genus Polymixis; species Polymixis flavicincta. Next base: position 24,040,443 of record OX465177.1, read on the forward strand.
TAGAAGAAATGCCGATACAAACTCCGAGGTCACAATATCTTTTATAGTCTAATTTTGGTCAGATCATGAAGATTGGTGTCTAAAATGGTCTTTAGAGGAAGGTACCACACAGATTAAGTGAACCTGTCCAGACAGTGCACGCATCTGTCAGTGATCATGCAGCTCAACTCAGAACTTAAGGAGCTATAAGTAATTGACAAATCTATCTAGTTAGATATTTACACGCAAACTTTGTACTCCTATGTTGTTAAATATTTACTTAAAGCTAAGTATACAAATAAATACAAAAACGAAAGGACACTTAGGCGTCGAAGTATTCGTCCGCATTGCTGTCATCTGTATAGTTTCATTGCCTATTCAGATCTTCAATCGGGTTCTTATAAAAATTAAGAAACCGTATAAACACATCCCCAACATCCCCATTTCATATCCAGACCAATCGTTGTCCATGCCAAGGTTGCCTGGAAGAGATCGCGGAAAGCGATAAGGCCACCCATTGTATAGTTTGTTGTGTACCTTGTTTTTTGTTATGTTATCTTTTGTGGTGTACAATAAAGTATATCTATATACATAAATAAAGCTTATTTGAATTTATTATTTTCGTAAAGGTCCGTTTCCATCTTAAATATGTAATAATAAACTTAGGTTCCTACAAACAATTTAGATATTCACTAACAAAATAAACTCTAACTCCCAACAATACGTTTTATTATCTAAACCGAAATGAACCTTCATTTTTACAACACAATCCATGTGCCATATTACCCGTACGTTGTAATAAAGAAGCACATATACCGTACATGACTGTCGACATGATTGCTGGCGATATTACCCGGGCCCCGAGAAACACGATAATCTACCGAAAAATTGGTAACGTTATAACATATTTGTTATACGTAACAAATATCCTAAAAAATGCTAAAAAATGTTCCCATTATCTACGGATAATGGGAACATTTTTTAGCTTCTCGAATGATTATTTAGTTTCTTTTGAGATCATTATCGTAACATCAGAAATGATCTGCCAGGGGTGCGGGTTGTTCGATAGATTTACCGTGGCCCCTGGCACACAGGCTACTGAAGAAACACCCTCAAAAAAGAACATCCGAAATGAAGATAAGTATTATTTCTTAACATACCTGTTCATCATTCTCTTGCTTTTTACGGGTTTTTATTTAACTTGCAACGTTCGTATGTCAGTTGTCCTCTTCAATCAAGATTTGCAAGTTTTTGACCCACTTCCAGCAATGGAAGTCTTTCGACTGAAATGATGTGTGTAAAGTCGGTGACAATGCAATATTTTTTTACCAACCAGCTGATTTGATGATAAAGCCTATAGGAACTCTAATTAACGTAACCCTGCAGAGTTTGGGGTCGTTTGAATTGTCTTGACAAGTACTCTAGTGGTAGATAATGTCCAGGATCTGATGATGAAGCCGGAAGGTGGCCACAATAACTCTGCAATATGGTAAATATTTGGATAGTCTTGCTTTTTTATATTTTTTTGTGGTCGGTGCATCATGTCTTCGTCCATATTTTTATATTAGTCATCACAGTCCAGTCATCACTTCTTCAGCATTTCCTTAGTCTTAAAACCTCACATACATACTCAAATATTTCCTCACAACACTTTCTTCATTTTCAATACTCACAAACATACCACAAAAATTTTGTAAAAAATTTACCATCATTTAATTTGAAGATGACGAATTTTATCTTTATTGTTTTAAGTTGATTTTTGCCAGACGGTTTTCATATATACTCGTATGTCTAGGACACAAACACATGTATTGTGTAACATTATAATATTTTATATTTTAAAAATTCTCATCAAAAGCAAACCCAGTTCTACCTTAATAAAGAGTGCTTTGAATGTTTACGTCTTACGTGGTTCGCCCCCCCCCCCCCACTTTACATTTGCATCCCTTTGAGTATCTCACTCTCTCACTTAACGTAAGACCTTTATTTAAAGTGAAATAAGTTACGCTTCTGTGAACCCGTGCCTTTAACGTGGATTAGGTGAAACAGGTTCGCGACGGCAATAGATGTCGTGACGTACAATACGCGTCTGGTATTTGTGTCGTGACGTGTGTAAAGGCGGGTTTAGATTGTGCGGTGTGGTGTGGCGCAGAAATCATGAATGATTTCATTTCTGTAAGTAGGTTTGTTTGTACAAACCCTTTTATACGTCAACCATGTTTTCAAAACTAAATGAGGTCGGTGTATCTCAATACTCTGAGAAGAAAGGCCGAAACAAACTCAGAGGTATTTTTATAAAAGTCCAGATGTCGGTGTGATATATTTGTGAATTTCGTTAGTTTATGACAGAACCAAATGACAAATCGAAATTATTTTGTGTGTTAACACAATATTGCTTCTGCATTCCCGAAAAGGCTTAATGCAGGCTATTGGGAAAGGAATAGTGTTCCACTATGTGGTTGAATAGTAAAAAATATTGTAAATGTAAAACAAATACTATAGAGGTATGAGGAACAGGGTGTAAAGTTCTTCCTCCATAGAAAAGGGAGGATCCTCCAGCCAGGCGGGTGTTGTAGATACAACAACTGGGTGAGCAACTGCACTGTGGTAATTTTTTTTTTTCTGTATGGCATCTCGTCGTTGATCTTGAAAGGTCGTGTCTACTTAACCAGACTTGCTGCCGTTGATGCCGTTGTATTTTATGCTAGTTTACCGGTAAACTGTGTTTCCGCGATGCAGGATTTTGCATGACGGCAGTGTGATGCGTAGTTCGCATGTGCCAGTGTAGATGCCGCTACAAGATAAAGAGCCATTCCAAAATAAGTTTAGTCCACCTGAATTAAATAGGTACATAAATCTATAGATTAGATACACATCAGATGACGTTATAGCACGTCACGACACACCAGCGCCACATCACGTTATGTGAACCAGCCTTAACTATCAGGCAGGAGTTATCTTTGTTTGAGTTTTGTATGCAGTACGCCTAAGCGGTGTTGTTGGCAACTTTACGGCGCTCCGTGGTTGTTGAGCATTTTTTTCATTTCGCTGGTGTAGTTACTTTATGATTTATAGACTTTTGGTCGATAAGTAAGGATCACAGAGAGGCACTGCTAACAAGGGCGCATACTGTGGTTTTGATTAGTAGGGGATTTTATAAATAGGTCCTTGGAAGATTACGTAACAGTAACTTTGGAGTTTTCTTGCTTATTCTTCTGCATACGAAAGTACCTTTTAGAAAGAGCAACAAGAATCGATTTTCTTGATTTTCTAAAGTGCTTTGAAGTGAACGATTTGAGTTTGGGCTTTGTTAGATAATTATCTGCCTAGCCTTTTCCCAACCATGTTGGTATTTTACATGGAGCGACTGTATATCTGGCCTCCACAGCCCAGTAACTGGGTAACACGATACTGGGTAATATGATGGTAATACTGGGTGTCAGACTTTCGAATTTCTGAGGGTCCGCTTTTGACTTGACTGCTAAATATTGACTATTATATGTAACTACATCGTTTGACCACTGGTCTTACCTATCTACATTCTTAAACAATTTTCATATTCAGGTGGAGATTTCTTGAAAACGCTCATTATGGTGGTTTTTTAAACCAGTGTATTTCTTTAACCGTAAATAATTTTGAAAGCATAAATATGATATTTTCAAGTCTTTTTTGCATATAGTGATGGTACTCAAAACATAATTAAACATACTTTAATGCATCAAAAAAATCATCAAAGTCACATCTTAATTATCTTTAAAACCAGTTTATCCCTTCAATAACAATTATTATTGTAGTTTAAAATATACCATAAAATTCTAAATGCCAAACTGCATCCAGTGATGGATTATTTACTATCAAATAGTTAATATCTAATTTTATACGATTTCATTTGAATTTTTACGACAATGCTTGCTCATTTATTATTCGAATTTATTACAACAGATTTTAACCCGTATCGGATTGCAGTAAGAACTATTATCGCTCATAACGACAATACGATGAGTACATTCAAAATTACCAGGGCCTTAATAGGTTTCCAAGCACTTAGGTAAGCGTAGTATTTCAAAAACAGTGTTTCAAAATTATCGAACTGTGGAAATGAAAGCTATTTTGACTGTAAATACGTTACGCAATTAGAATTCTCAGTTTCAAAACCCATTCCTGTGTTAGAAATTGAAGCCTAAAACAATATTTGTTGAAACAATTGGTCATTTAACAAACCATGAATTGATCAATTTAATTAATATATTCAAAGGACAGTTCTATCATAGACTTTAGTATTTTATTGGCAACTTGTTGTCAAGTTCAGTTTCTCACAAAAATAAAACGTTTAATATGTATATTAAATTCATGGGATGAGAAAAGATAACAAAAAGCTTCATATTATAAAAAGCAATATTAATATTAATATCTAGATTACGAGCCGATTTCGAGTGGAATTAAAAGATGGATTGCAAGCTTTTCCTACACCTACACTTAGAAAATAATTATTTCGTCAAACTGCAGTGAATCTATTTCGTTTAAAGTTCTACCCTGCCCACTTCTAACAAACTCCCGTCAGTACATATTTCAAAAGTAAATTAGAAAAAGTCTCATGTTTCAACAACAGCGAGGGCGTAGCTTGCCTCATAAACTTTTAGTTCATCAATAACTTCCATATCGAATAAAATCCCTAAAACAAGGAGAATCACAATAAATATACCTTCTTTTTTTCACTAAAACGGACATTTTATGAACGATTCCAAAAATAGAATGGAACGACCTTTAAACGTTCAGGGCTGTCGCGAATTTTTAAAGACCCTTATTTTTAATGTATGGAAGGGCTTGTGGCTAAGTAATAATAGCCGAACAAGTTTATCAATCAGGTTAAATTGCGCTTGCCGCGGTCGGTGTGGCGATGGGTGACCATCTTTACATACCAAGTCCAATCCGTAGCTCGTAGCACAAAAAGCGCGCTAAGCCGTTGCTCTCAGCTGTCATTCTTTAACAGTCGTTACAGGTCATCAGAAGCCCGAAAATCTGACAACCAGTCCTACCAAGGGATATCGTATTACCCAGTAACTGGTTCAAGTCTTCCAGATAGGCAGTCGCTCCGTGTACAATACTGGTACTCATTTGCATCTGGTTAGACTGGAACCCGACTCCAACATAGTTGGCAAAAAAAAGGCTAGGAAGATTGGTAATGAAATGCTGTTGTTTATTGTTATATATACGAAACATAACATCACGCATAAAACCTGCAGGATTAGAGTGTGCTTATGGTAGGTAAACACATTTCACCGGGTATGTTTAAGTCCCATGTAATAGGAGACGAGCCTATCGCCATCAACCGTGCACAAATATAGACTCCGGACTTCTGAGAGATACAAGATAAAAATCCCAATAACACATCCCTTTATATTTTCGTCGTTATATTCAATGTATGGTATTTTAATGCAGTTGTTTTTTGTCATTATTATGCACGTAAATGATAACGGGATTCATTGTCTGATATAAGGGTCTTTAATTTTGCAAGGCATTTTGGTGTACTTACTTAAATGTAATTGAATAAGATGAAGTTAAAGTTCATAGTACTAATTAAATAAGTTATTTCAATGAGAGACAAGTAATAGGTTATATGATAAACACACGATAAGATATAGGAGATACTTATTAATACCCGCTACCATGAATATCTATACTTGATTAAACAAGTAACAAAATTAAAAATGCATAATTACTCAATCGTCGGAAACGGAATCGCTCAAAACAAAAAACGTGTAGGGTCAGAGGGACCCCGTCAGGACCGAAGTTCCTTACGCTTTTTCTTCAACTCCGATTGTAACGTCGTTTACTATATCTTTGAAATACTCAAGTTTTATTTTGACCTCACTTTCGGCCGCAGTACTCTCGAAAACCATGAAAACGACTCCCTAGAGTCAAGATTACTTTTGTAAAGAAGTTTTTTATACTTCATTGCAAATGAAAATGTTACTTTTCGATAGCTGGTGTTGGGGAGGGCAGGACCATACATTTAAAAGCGTTTGACTAAATAAAAAAAAATAACGTTGCAAAACAAAGGAAACTTTGTTGTAGGAACCCTACGTCTAGTTCTACTTTTATATCAGAGTGTTCGGTAGAGATAGTGGCTACGAGCCGTTGTACAGTTTCATACCACATTGAACAATTTTAACATTGTGGTTAGTTCCACATAGATTCTCCTTCCGGCCTTGTAGGAAAATATGTGCCATCTATTATGAGTTCAGACACGTGGCTAACTGTACCGTAAAGTTTAAGAAAAAAATTATGGCTACTGATAAATTATTTATATTTTTGATTAAACTAGTGGTGGCCCAGTGGTCGAAATTCGTCCATAATTCATTTGAAAATAAATATAATTCTAAGATATATTCTAATATAATGCAATATTACACAGGAAAAGTTTTTATCTAGTGCGCAAATTATAACCATCATGAATTCAGCATATCATTCTAGACCCCCTAATTTAGCTGTTCCATACATTTTGACCGCGTAGTTATTGCACTTTTCTATGAAACAACAGATTTTTTTTTTTGTATAACCGGCGAAAAATTTCTGCGCTAGGGGAATGTTATGCTGAATTCATGGTAACAGTTTGCGCACTGGATAAAAGGTAACCCTGGATAAAAAAAAAAACATTGGCTTTCTGCCAGTTTTCTCCAAATCACACTACTCCAACCGCGTAGGTTTCACGTATGAAACCCTTGTTGACATCCCTATATTTGGCAGAATTGGAACGATTTTATTACACAATTCCAAAAATGGCATGCAGTTGCAACCGGAGTTTACTTAATTTTGGAATCGCATTCAGAAACAAAACTTCAAAGTACCTAACGCAATTAGGGTGCAGGTCTTTATGTACAGAATGAAATAAATTCTTCAATACTTAAATTAATTTATACGATACACATTTATGCAGTCGAAAAACATAAAATAGGATAAAAGAGCACAAAAGTTCTGCTTTCAAAAGAACGCTTTCATTCAGTAATCGTTATATATATATTTTTTTAAACCGAACCTTAAAGAAACCCTTGAAAGAACAACGTTTTAAAATTGCCCGTTCAGAATACACGCGCAAGAGGTACATACCAAACGTCGGCCATATTGAAATTACAGCCAATCGGGGTCATATATTCTGACTCGAAACCAATCGGCCGGAATCCCCACATACCCACGGGATATATCTAATATCAGGATCAAATGATATTTATGATACAACGCGATTCTTGATTTATGTTGTACGGGTTTTTTTTACACGTAATTATATTATTTGGATATTTATTTATTTAGATACGTAACGAGAAAGGGGATGCTTATAGTTATAGGCCATTAAATTGGAATTTGAGTCTTGCTCGGTTGAATTTTTAGGCTCTTAGCTTTTTGTTGTAAGGGTGCTCAAGCCAAGTAATGTTCTGATTTTAGTTTTGATTGCTAAGATACGGGGAATACAGAGTGGCAGGGAAATCGAAGCGCAAACTGTAACCATGAATTTAGCACACGATTATAGACGGCGTAAAATAAGCGTAGATTTTTTTCGTCGGTTATCGAAACAAAAATCAGCTGTTTCACAGAAAACTGCAAAACCTATGTGGTTACAGTGGCAGAGCTAATTTCTATTTTAATACCTTCAAGCAAGGATGGTGTAAAATCATGTGCTGAATTCATGGCTACAGTTTGCGTCGATCTCTCTGCCCACCCATTAAATCTTTTGCCAATCGAAAAGTGAGGGACTAAACTTGTTATGGAAAGAGTAAGTAATGCATCTAAATCCGAGATTCTTTGTGTAATCATAATTATTACTTACATCATTCACATGCGTGAATTTTTACTTTCATGCCTAATATACCAAACCGACCAGAAGATAAGATATGATCGTTCCATGGCCCGGTTGTGGAGGTGACAAAGGAATTTGGTCAGTCGCTGATACTAATCTCGTTTGTCGACTTTTGCGCCTCAGAGGACCAAATGAAATGCCTCTCATAATCAGATCAAACCCTTTTCGTGAATGAACACTGATTCATTTGATTTGGTTTAAGTTCAATCTGTTAAATTAATTTCAGTACCAATAATATAAGCCTTGTTGGCAGTTACAGCTGAGCATGAGGTCGTGGGTTCGATTCCCGGGTCGGGCAAAGTGGTTTTTCATCTGGAATTTCTCAGTAGCAGGTTGTGGTAATAGGCTCGCCCCTTGGGACTTAACTGGCGAAATGTTGGGTACTATAGCTACACCTCTGCTTAACCCTTTGGGGAAACAAAGCATGATGTTATGATTAATATAAATCGCAATTCCAAACCAATATAGCAAGTAGGATTCAAGCAGAACTTAATAAGTGAAAAGACAAACTAGTTGCGTTTACAAGGAAGAATTAGCTACAAACATTCGCGCAACTAAACCTACACTGCATGCCATATTACGCTTAGTATTTACAACACCTAGATAAGCTACTAACGACACCATGTTTTGTTTACAGGTACACATCATTGCGGAAAATGGCCCCGATATCAGCGAGGCGGTAATGGAGCACTATCATATAATTTGCACTTATGCGTCTTATCTGACACATTAGTAATACATGCTAGGTGACTGTGACAGCTGTTTGGTAGCCACCTAGCCAGGGATTCGGTATGAGGATTCCCTTTGAAGTTCAGATATTGAAGTAATTATCATAGATAAGCTCCCGTTATATGAACTGGTGATATTACTGTAATTAATTGTGAAAGAGAGTGGGCAAATGGATATTGATAGGAGAGCATAACACGGGACATGGAATATACTTGGTCAGAAGTTAGGCTATGAAGGAGAAATTGATATAAAATGAATAGAAAGAAAGTAATTACTAATGATGTAGAGCAGTGATGGCTCAGTGGCAACGGCAGTCATCAACACTGCTTTCAAAATGGTGACGAAAAACATTGTGTGAAAAACGACATGTCCTAGAACCAAAACTCGAACACATGTGACATCTACCAACCCGCACTGGGCCCGCGTGGTGGATTACGACCCACTACTTGTCATAGACAGGAGGCCTGTGTCCCAGCAGTGGGAACATTGTAGCATGTTTATGTCAAAATAAAAATATTTTATTTCATATAAACCTGCATGGGCACCTAAGAAACGTCAGAAACTAGGTGCACGGTTCCAATTTGTCGCTTCATCCATTTCAGCTGTTCCATACATTTTAACCGCGTAGGTATTGCACTTTTCTATGAAACAGCTGTTTTTTTTTTTTTGTAAAACCGGCGCAAAATTTCTGTGCTAGGGGGTCTAGAATGATATGCTGAATTCATGGTTACAGTTTGCGCACTGGATAAAAACTTATCCTGTTTTTGTTTGTTTATGGGTTTAAGTCGAAGGTCAAACATTGTTGCTTGAAAGATAGAATGACTGAGCCCACGATAAGAAAATTGAGTTAAAACGAGAACTTGATCAAAACTTTCTATTTGTTTTTCGAATTTGTGGCTGTCTAACTCCTACGCACTTTTTGGTGTCCAATGAAACCCCGCAGGTTTCATTAGTAATTCAATACTGTTCGTTGCATATCATATTTATTAATAACCGTTTCTAAAATGGAAATGACAATTTAAATTTGCCTTATCAATATCAGTGTGGGCGAGCACGATCTAGAATACTTAAGGAAGGTACTTAGTTCTTGTAGTACCTAGGAACAATAGCCAAGTGGTTTTGGACTTAAAAGTAACTTAAACATTGTGTTTAAGGAATTATGTCAGATAGAGAAGTAATTAATGTTACATAATAATGAAAGTAGTAAATAAATTAAACTTTGACAGTTTTAACTTAGTCAGTCCGAAATTAGATTCTTTAATTTACTAGACATGGAATTATTTTCAATCATTTTCAAGAACTGATGAAAATAAAGATTATTAGTTTATTTATTTTTGTATAAGGAACACCAACTACATATTTACAATCCATTTTACAAAATTCATTTTATAGCATCTTTCCTTTGTTTTTTTTTTTTTGTTTTAATCTATAAGTTTAAGTTTGATTTCAAAATTGGTCTTTCAGTACGAACACTGTTAATTTAAATAGATTACAAACCAGTCACTAAGAAAGTAAAAAAAACCGGTCAAGTGCGAGTTGGACTCGCGCACCGAGGGTTCCGTACAAACCTGTGGGTATATAAGTAAAAGTTCAAAATTGTCAAAAATATTTTTTTTTATATGACGAAACTAAAAATTTTCGGTTTTCGTAATTTTTCCTATATCTGTACTATAAGACGTGACTTCGTACAAAATTTCAAGATTCTAAGTTCACGGGAAGTACCCTGTAGGTTTTGATTCCCGTGCGAGTTTCGAAAATTTGCGGAATTTTGCGGCCTAAATGGCTGTATCTTTTGATTGCGTTGACTTAGAAGGTTGATTTTTCTACAGCTTCCAGGGACAGTAGAACTAAGTATCATATAGAAATTTCAGTTTGATACCTCCACGCGTTCCTGAGAAAAACGGTCTTGACAGACGGACAGACGGACGGACGGACGGACGGACAACAAAGTGATCTTATAAGGGTTCTGTTTTTTCCTTTAGAGGTACGGAACCCTAAAAACCAGATCTAAAAACTTCCAACATTTTCTCAAACAATATTTATATCATAACTAGTTAAGGCGGGGTACTACCTATAATTATAACGAACGCATTGCACAAGAGGCGCGGCAAGGACGTCGGCCACTCGGCTCACATGCATGCATTATGCAACTGTTACACATTTTAATGTTTTTCACACACGGACACACGTGGGCAGCACTGGAATTTGGTTGAAAACCTTCCTACGCTGTGTCCTTTTAGAAGTATTTAGATTTGCGTATCGATATGAGTGTTGAAGTACACCTATTACTTTTTAATAAAGTTTATATTGCTTTTGTTAGTAAATTAAATGAGAAAATGCTTTGGGTAACTGTTACACGTAAGTAAAATATCTTAACACCTCAACTCAAAGCCTTAGAAATGTGCAACTAAGTATGGATGAGCTCCGTTTTCACATGTGGGTATGTTACGTTTTAAGGCTCACGACAGGCGCGACGAAACGCGATGGAAATTGTTCTAACAGAATCGCGTCGCACCGTCCGCGTCATCGCGTCATCGTCACCGCGTCGCGGGGCGCTGTTTGCATGATCGCCTATACATACATGCCTTTACACAAAAAAATGTGACGAAGATCCGCCATTTGATAAAACGGCAAAAAATATATTATAGAAGAGTACCTATTATTATTCAATGTAGGTCGACTATAAAGTCTACTAGTTCTTGCGTGTAGTTACCTAATTTTCATATCATAAGCAATCAATAGTTGCTTCACCAATATATCAGCAATAATTCCGTCATTTTATGGGGCATCATTAATTATTACATACAGCAAAAACTAATTAAGCATAATAACGCAAATATTACGATAATGCCCGAGAAAGTCACATTTGCATACAATGGATAACCATCAGATTATTGGACTAGAACAAATAAATTATTGGGAGCATTATTTAATAGGGAAAAATTGGTAATGTTTTAATTTTTTCTACACGTGCATACACTACTACATTTTTTTTATAGTTGTACAGTCGCCAGCGGGTCAAGCTATCCCAAACTGTCAAATTTTCCCAATTGAACACAAGCCTTATTTATGCCTTTGTAATAAAGTTGAAAAACTATCAAAGAAATTTGACAGATTGGGGTAGCTTGATGTGCTGGCCTCTGTATCAGCACCCTAATTGCGTAACGCAATTCTGAATAATTTTGAAGATTATTTCTAATCCATTGCTTCTAATGTTCGAAAAATGTGTCTGCTCGACAACGTAGATAACGCAATGAATATTGCTGAACTGTCAAAATTAAAGTGATTCCTACTGATAGTGACTAACGCAATAAGCCCTCAAGTTCTGGATTTGTGCCCAGTTGATGGCAATATACATGTTGATTCTGTAACCACCTCACCGCGTGAAGTGAGCGTGGAGTGAGCCGTCAGTGTCATTTCACCTAATGCTAGGGATGACCAAGCATTACATTTACAATCATAATCAAGATTTAAATAATATTTAAATCAATCATAATCGAGATTTAACTCGATAATGATAGTTAATCAAAACAAATCAAATCAAAATATTTTATTTCACATAAACCTTCATGGGCACTTATGAAACGTCAGAAGTTAGGTGCACGGTTCCAAATCGTCGCTTCCTATGGAGAAGAGCCGGCAAGAAACTCCACGGTTACTCTTTTAAAAATAATTGGCTTTAACAATGTTTTTAAATTAGAGTGATAATAGGTATGGGAGGACAGTGCAGGCCTCTCAATAAGTACCAGGTACTTAGAGGAATGAGAATACAGAATAGAAAATCGTCTACAAATCTAGTCTGTAAATGTAATGCTTGGTCAATCCCTAGTATCGGTGGGATGACACTGACAGCTCACTCGGCGCACTTCACCCGGGGAGATGGTTATTTACAGAATAGCACGGCTTCTTATACGGCAGGACTTAAACTTAATTGACATAAAAACTTTTTTCAAAAAAATAACAACCGACTTCCAAAAAACACTACAAAGTGCAAAATAACTTTAATTTCGGAAGTCGGTGACTTTGAATGTGTATTTTAATTATTCGTCACCGCCTTCCGAAATTAAAGTTATTTTGCACTTTGTAGTGTTTTTTGGAAGTCGGTTGTTATTTTTTTGAAAAAAGTTTTTATTTTTCACTTTTTAGTTACCTACCCCACACCAATTCGAAATTTCATCGTCCTTGGGGTCAAAACAATGCATATTTATGCGATAGCAGCATTCGCGGTTGATTTGCTATAATTTTTTGAAGAGTTCCGTTGTCTGTCTCCGAAACGCATCATCAGATCTATATGAAATTTGAATGGGACCATTTCGGAGTAAACACCGTTCGAACAAAAAAAGAATTTTGCAAATCCGTCCACATATGACGGAGTTATGCCCGAACATACATAAAAAAAAATATATAAACATGTCGAATTGATAACCTCCTTCTTTTTGAAGTCGGTTAAAAATGTGGGTGTATAATAGGATACACCTTTACTTAAGGCTACGGGGATAATAGGCGTGATATTTATGTTTTGTAATGTTGATACAAATTTTCGTGTATCTTAACACAGTTTATGAAATCATTACCGTCAGTCGTCGCATTTCTTGTTCTGACAGACGTGTGTCACTGTTGGTCTAAGGCAGTCGGACATACATTTAGAAATGTCAAAAAATGACAAAAACGATCAATTAACAATAAAAAGATCTCAACGCACGTGACTAGAACTTTTTATACACAAAACCCATTAAATCGAGAGCACGTTTAAATATAAGTAGGTACACCGTTTTTATCGATATTTATTATTTAACATCGATTAGCATACGGCCTTGATATTACACACACATATCTCTATTAACCGCATATACACGCACGCAAATAGACATAACTGTCTGGGTAAAGCTGACTATTCACGCAACGACGGTATAGAGTTGATGGATAGGCACCATGTTAGGGGCCTGTGGCTATGTGATAACAGCTGCACGAGTCAATCGATCAGGTTAAGCTATGCTTGCCGTGGTTGGTCTGTGGATGGGTGACCATCTTTTCATACCAAGAGCCCTTTGTGCCTCGCAATGCACGCTAAGCCGTTAGCACCGGCTGTCATTCCTGGATCTTTTACGGTCGTTACGGGTCGTCAGAAGCCCGAAAGTCTGACAATCAGTCTTAACAAGGGGTATCGTATTACCCAGTAACTGGGTTTTAAAGGTTACATTGTGTGTCGCTCCATATAAAATAGTGGCATTCAGCTACATTCGGTTTGACTGGAATTTGCACCACTGTTCTCAAAACAGTGAACAAAATATCTTGAGGAAACCAACATGTCCGAGAACCAAAAATTCCAAGACATGTGACATCTTCTAACCTACACTGGACCGGCGTGTAAGATTACGACCCATATTCTCTCCCATAATAATATACGAACATTATAAGGTAGCTGATTATGCTAAATACATTAAAAAAAATACAACCGACTTCCGAAAAAACACTACAAAGTGAAAAATTAATTTCGGAAGTCGGTGACTTTGGAATTGCATTTATTAATTTCTTGTGACTGCCTTCCGAAATTAAAAAAACCCCTTCACAACATACCGGCGTGATGTTATGTTATGAACTGGTGTAAACAATAGACAGACATGAGATTTCAGCAATCCCAGTCCATTTGCTTTCATTTATTGAGGAGTTCCGTTGCCTATCTCCGAATTTCTTCATCAGATCTTCACCATATTGAAATGGGAGCACTCCAAGAAAGTACTCTTCCAAAAACTACCCAAATCGCTTCAAGTGTGCCTATAAAATTTGAAGAGATTTCTCTCTATTTCTCCAGGATACCATTATCAGATCCTGACTTGATGATCATGGGACTACCTGGGAAGTATACCCTTTCAAACAAAAAAAGAAAAATCCAAATCGGTCCAGCCATCTTCGAGTAATCAGGGAACATACATTAAAAAAAGGTTCCGACGAATTGAGAACCTTTTTGGAAGTCGGTTAAAAAGTCAAATTGATAGGTACACCAGAATATTTAATAGTCATTTCATGATTGGATGGACAACACGCTAATACAAACATACATCAGTCACAGTAACTTAACAGAATTAGAACACACGGTTTAATTGATCACCGGTATCGCCTGTGTCTAGTAGACCGAGATATTTGCAAAAGCTGTAGCAACATATACCCAAGTCCCACGCTTTGAAAATGTAAAAGATTATTAGAACGACCTTTTGATTGGATGATAAACTTGTAAAATAACCTTTTTAGAACGTCAACGGCAATTTACCATGTATGTGGACGAAACATACCTCTTTTTAATGCAAATAAATGAAATATGTAAGTGATGATAGATAAAGAAACGCATTTTTAAGTGAATAACTTACAAATAATTACAAAAACAATAGGACACTTAGGTGTCAAAGTATTCGTCCGCATCGCTGTCATCAGGAAACGTGCCCAGACTGGCAGCATTGCCACGGTGAATGGCAATGCTAATTCTTTGGCCAAAGAACACAGTTTTGCGTTCTAAACGAATCATGATCTTGTAGTTAATCGTATATATTTTGTGGCTGTCGAGTAGAAAGTTTGGTGTCAGTGTGATTTTGACAGTTTAGGAAGAAATATTCTTCTGAGATAGTCTACATATAAAAGGTCCTAGACAAAGATTGTTAAAAACGAAAGACAAAATGACAGATTGTAGAAGGATATTAACGGTATTTTTTTTTTGGTGGGAAATCATCAAATAACTTCTCCCGCTCTGGGTGGAGCAGGAGGGCGTGTCAGACTTTTACTGACTAAAACCCACCCGTGTTCCTTCATTAGCCCGTATGCCAGGGGCTGTGGTATCTCTTTCAAACGAACCCGCACCCCTGACAGGCATCGGCCCTTGCGGGCCCCATCATTTTTGTGCTGACATCTCTTTGAGGCGCGCGTGGAACACAACGTGCCGTCGACTTGGGCTTGGTCCTTACCGGACAGCGAGCTAACCATTACTCGCCGTCCGCAAGCTCATGCCTACGGTGGCCGGAAATCGGCCTGGGATTCCCGACGCCCAGGGCGTCTCCGTATCCTGCGGCGGCTAGGGTCGCGAGGGCACATATGCTGCCTCTCCCTCACGTGCGCCGCCTCCCTCTTCGCGAGGCATCACTGCTTCGCTGAAGGAGGTGACGGCTCCCCATGCCCTCTCGCTCCTTACCATGGCCTGGACCAGGGCCGGACGCGAGAGATCGCCGCCGCCGTTCGCCTCCACGAGGACACGGCGGTGCTCCACCCAAGCTGAGCAGACCGCCACCGGGTGCTCCACCGTGTCCTCAGGGCGATCTTCGCAGTGGAAACACTCGGGCGTTTCCTCCCGCCCTATCCGAAACAGGAACCTCCCGAAACAACCGTGTCCGGTGAGGACCTGCGTCAGGCGGAAGGTGAGGACGCCATGCCGCCTCTCAAACCACTCCTCAAAGAGGGGACTTACCGCCGCAATCGTGGCGTGCCCAGCACTGGGTTGCGACAATCGCTCTCTCCATGTCACCATGAAGGATATTAACGGTACGTTGACAAAAATGCAGAAACGAAATGTGACGTTGTACAGAAAAAGCACTGTCTATTCTTCGTAGAAATAGAAAACGTCATGCTGAGCCTGCTGGTCACTTGAAGTGAATTATAGATTTTGACAAAAAAAAAAAAAAGATTATGCTTAGTTATTGGTCATGTTGAGAGGTGAATGAAAGGCGACTACCAAAAGGCAGATTTGACGTATTTGGAGGACATACATATACATATTGGTGATGTTCTTCAGAAGGGTCAAGTACATAGTACTCGCAACCGGCGTCCGTGTATGACCAGTGGCCCTAGGGTGAGTTTCATTGAACCATCTCGATCAACCGCATCGAGCGCGTTCGGCACTCCGATTGGTCCGTGACCCAGAGCCAATCGGAGCGCCGAACGCGCTCGATGCGTTTGATCGAAATGGTTAAATGAAACTCACACTAAGGCCTCAGATGTATGAACGTAAACGAAGCAAAAAGAGTATTTATGGATTGTAGAAAGTGTACTGTAATTTCTGTCCTGTTCTTTCCCCATACGAAGAAGGCTTGAGTTTATATATTTATGTGCATGTAATTTTGGTTAAAATGTCTTTCTTGGTTGACGATATAAGTAAATTAAAAATAATAATTTGCATAAATATCTTTAACTTACTTTGCAAAACTGTTTCTTCTAAATTATGAACACGGTCAGTAAAATACCAATACCATTGATAAAGTTAACAAGTAATAATAAATACAAATGTAATAAGTTAGTTCACGTTTGAAGTTAGAATCGTAAGGTTGTGGACACATACAAGTTAAGACATGTAATTAATTGTGTCATTTACTCACGAGTATTAATTAAATTATACTTACCTGTAACCGTACCACTATGGAGCAAAGGTCTGTTACTTATGCTGAGAAGGACTCAGCTTGCTGACTGCATTTTGGCTAATACAAGCAACTGGATAGTGTTCTCTCGACCTCTGAGTTAGTTTCGGCATTTCCGAAGCCGTAGCTTAAATTCATTAATATTATATGTTGTTAAGTTCTGTAATATTAGCTACTCCGATCTTTATTTCTGCCTAAACGGAAACCGAAAAAGTCTTGTTTCATCTACCTTCTATGCTAAGCTACACAAAATGCCTTTTGAAGACTTCCGTTAATTTCTTACACTTCATTTTCTTTTGTGCTTAAAAGCTGATCGGGCGCCGTCAGTTAGGATCGGTCATCTCTTATCTATCTATCTATTCTCAACGAATACTAATATTTTTGTAACAATATATTTTAAAAGAGTGTCCATGGAGTTTCTTGCCTGTTCTTCTCCATAGGGTACCTACTACACTTTGGAATGGGCAACTAGTTTCATATTTCTGTCTACCAGAGTCCGTGGCAATTCAAAAGTGCCTGTAAATGGTTCAATTTAAATAGGTGCTTTAAGTTGAAATACAAGATGAACAAAATAAAAATGATACAAACCTTTATAAGCAAGTCAAACGGGAGGCGGACTAGATTCAATCGTTCTCTGTAGGCTGTAGCTAAGCTCTATCACTCTGGTCACGGTCATACATACAATAATCTCGTTGGCGCCACTTGGAATCAAATAATCAAGACTGAAAAGCGACTATTAAACTTAGATACCTCACGATGGCACTAGTTGTAACTGCGGTTAGGAGGAGTAGGGGAGACCGGGTACAAACGTAACATATTGTGTTTTTACCTTGGTTTCTGGTTAAGTGTTATCTTTTTGACGTAATTATTAAAGCTATAAATAAATTTAGTTCATATTCTACAGATTAGTATGTGATTTACCTAATAATTATGTATTTTATATGAATAACAGAGACTTAAAAAAAAATCAGCAGTTGTTACTTTCGACCCCGCCGTCAGGCCGAAAGTAACATGTTGTGGGGCGAAAGTACCAGGATAAAGGGGTTTGTAATAAATATGATAAAATATTAAATCAACAAATTATTAATTAGAAAACTTTGTATGAATATCAAAAATAAACATTTGCATTTTAAATTGCATTTACAAAACTTACTCACATTATTTTCATTAAAACTCTAGGCCGGAAACAAACTTTTTGACACCGCAAAGAAAGGCTCAGGTGTCGTTTTAAAAAAACCCGTCAACCATTCCTTACCCGCCATTTGAGTGTGATGACACTTTTCAGGAAATGTTTTACCATTTTTAATCGCCAACTCGTTTGCTAGTTTACGGACCTCAGGTGGAGACAGACCGAAGTAAAGTCCAGAGCACGCGATCAAATAGTCCTAAGGATTATTTTCCTCATCAATAGAAAAGACTCGGTTGACGCAACGGTAGCCAACAACTGCGCTTGTATTTCCTGCTTTTATTTTTGTAATGTTTCTATATTATTATAATGTATAATGGCAACCATTATAATTTTTTGGCAGGGCTCAAATTTTTGCTCCATCTTTGAAATGCTCTTCAGCCGATTTTCGGTACACATCCATGTCTGTAGTTCCTTGTGTGGTCTTTCTTATGCGTTGTCGCGGCATTCAGTTAAAATAAACACACACACAATTATTACGTGAGTAATCATTCAATACGGGGACAATAGTAACACGTTACTTGTGTACCCGTAGGACTATGTTACTTTTGTACCCTACCTTATTTTTCTTAAAATATGAAAGATAACCTTGAAACGGAACGCGCTAGACAAAAACGAATTGAATCACTGTGCAATCAATCTAATCAAGAATTAATATGTAAACATTAGTTTTAATATTATTCTTTTAATACTACGTAAACACCAAATAAGTAAACATCAAAAAACTTACTTTTGATTCGTGAAATCACACAGTGTCTTATAACACAACCTAACAGCGCGTGACGTGCGCGGCGAATGAATGCAAGTGAGGGGGGCGCCACTGGCTATCACCTGACGGCAGCGAAGCGGTGTTTCGACTATTGGATAAACCTACAGAGCATTTGTTACTTTCGACCCGCCGTTACTTTTGTACCCGGTCTCCCCTACGTCAAATTCAATACATTTCAATTTAGTTCCAAATTCCACCACGTACCAAGATATATTTGGTCATAGTAGCTGTTTCAATTTATTTTTTTGGCTACCAAGACTGGGCACTGGGCAGGACTTGTAATGATTTATTAATATTGCTGCAATAAAATAACTATATTAAAACCAGACAATAATGTTAATAAACAAGGGCGTGGCGTCTGTCAAATTATTATTTGTAACTACTCCTATCGTATTAATCTTTATTGAGAATGGGTATTGAAAGTACCGATTAAATTATAATGGAGTAAAAAACGTACAGATATTTATTAGTTATATAAGCAACTTTGATTAGATTACAGTTATTATATTCTGTCGGCGACTTTTTTGACACTACGACGACAACTCTGACCAGTACTACGTTTAGTGATTTATGACCCTATTGACGCTTAAAGTTTTGCCAGAACTTCATCTAATACCTTTAAACGAGCAATTCTTGTGTATTTATAATCTGAATCTCGGAAACGGCTCCAACGATTTTCATGAAATTTAGTACGCAGGGGGTTTCGGGGCGATAAATCGATCTAGCTAGGTTTCATTTTTAGAAACGTCAAACCAAAAATTAAACCGAGCAAATCTCTTTCATGAAATTTAGTATGCAATTTTCTTTCACCGCGGTGAAAGAAAACATCATGAGGGAACCGGAATTTACTAGAACCAAAAAAATCGTAGACATACGTCATCGACCAACCCACATTGGGCCCGCATAGTGGCTTATGGCCTTCACACGCAGAGAGGAAGCCTGTGTCCCAACAGTGAGAACATTAAAGGCTGTTTATTCATTATACAGGATGCTATCACAACAAAAACTTTTCCACAATCAAAGCCGCGGGCAAAACCCTGTCTCACATAAAAATGCATGTACCCATACCTACAAATATGGTATGGAAAAATAGTTCGGTAGTAGCCGGGCGCCTTTCAAATCGCTATCAGGGTCGACCGGCCACTCGTTATCACTGCGCTGCCGCCGTTTATCAGTGCAAGCCTTCGTTCGCTTGCGCAAGTCGGCGTGCGCAAACGATAAACGGACTGTCGATGTCATTTAAAAACAGAACACTTTTTTTGTTTTGTTACATTTATAATTCGAAGATGATGGGTCTTAAAAGGTCATTGCTATACATATTACATAATTGAATAAATAATTTACTACTTTATTAATAAATTCATTTTGATGGGGTTTTAATTTTCCGTAATGTGATATAATTGTAACAGGATACCAGTCAATCAATTGTCTTCAAATAAACACGAGGTACTTAGGCTGTCATTTTTAATTATATTTGATTTATTGGTTTGTTAATTGAAACCACTGACCTGTGCTATATGATTGGCGGTTTTAAATTTAATAATGTTATATCTAATATTGTTTTTTTACTTGAAACCATACTTTTAATTGGAGTAGTATTATAACATGGCAATTCTGCATCCGAAAAGCGTCCATTCATGATCAGAATAGATCAGTCAGTTTCAAAGTACATCCGCATTTTTACAAAAAAAGCTGGAAAAGTCAGTTTTTTCTTTCTAATTTTAGTCCATATTATCCCACTTCTGGGCAAAGGCTTCCCTACTCTCTTTCCGCCTCTCTCTGTCGAGAGTTTCAGCTATTGAGAAAGATCGGCAAAACCCAAAACACAATATCTACACAACTTACAGCTGTGACTGAAAACTTCTTCACCAAATGTTGGCCACATAGAACAGTACCCAATCTTTGCACCGACTTCCCATAAATAGGTACTATTACACCAATTACCTAGTTCTCCAGTAACATTTTATGACAACAGCACCGTCGTCGCCGCTTTTGAACTTAAATAAGATCGTAAATATTACGCGTTTGATATCGCCGACGACGTACTAAACTGGTTTAAACTAGACAAGTTATAAAATAAAAACTTATTACTAGTGTTTTATTAATGTGGTAGTAATACCTTGCCTCTTTTTCATCTTTACATAGAAGACCCGTTCGTGCCCCGGAAATCACGTTAAGTAGTTGGTCCCGACTGTCATTCGTGAATCTTTGGCATACGGGTCGTCAGAAGCCCGGAAGTCTGACAACCAGTATTGCCAAGGAGTATCGTATTATTCAGTAATAGGTTGTGGTGTTCCGTGTGGTACCGCAGTTCTGTGTGGTGCCGGACGTAAAAGAATAACACCACCCATTTCTTCCCGTGGTTGTCGTAAAAGGCAACTAAGGGACTTACCAGAGAATGGGCAGCAGCGTTCTCTATGCATTTTACCACCATACTACACATCGCCAACGTGCCATGCTTTTGGGGAGGCCAATGTGCAGCAGTAGACATTTTTCGGCTGAAATGAGGTTGTGGAGGTGGAGATAGGTAGTAGCTCCAAGTGAAATGCTGGTAATCATTCAGTTACTATTAGTCAGTTTAAAAAAAAAAATGGCGCCGCTATTTATTTTGACCGCCTAGGTCATCTGCCAGGGGTGCAGGTTGTTCAAAAGAGATACAGTGGCCCCTGGCACACAGGCAACTGAAGGAAAACGGGTTTTAGTCAGTAGAAGTCTGACACACCCTTCTGCTACACCCAGAGCGGGAGAAAAGCAACACAAACCCTCAGCCCTCAACAAAAAAAAAAATCGCCTAGGTCATTGCACTTTTTATGAAACAGCTTTTTTTTTCTGGCACCGACGAAAAATGTAACTATGGAACGTCTGGAACTATGACTGTGCTGAATTCATGGTTTCAGTTTGCACATAGATGTCCCTGCCCCTATAATAATATGCTTTGATCTCTCAAATGTAATCAGCCCACATTAAGAACCATAATGAGCTCAATAAAAGTAAATAAGGACCATCTCACATGTTGCTTATCTCAGCGAAATATCTCGGCTGCCCCGCCCTGATATATGTACTCATATTAAACGTTATTACATTTTCTGTACAAAGCCTTACATTGCCTCTTATCTTGCGAACTATATCTTTACCTCGGTACAGTCTAATGTGCAATAATTTATCACTAATAAACGCTAAGCAACGCCGACAAATTGTACAGCCCTTGATTGACAAGACTTAACCGACTCGACTGAACTAAACGATTTTTTAGAACACTACTACATACATTACTGTATTTCCATAACATTCTGATTTAGAGTTTAGAATGTAAACGGCGATGGATTGCGAAAATTGTTGTTGTTTAACGTTTCAGTTTAATATTAACATTTTGAGTAATGATAGCAGTTTCATAGAGCCTAGCCTGTGTTCCAACTAATAATATCGGTCTATTTGCATAGTAATAGTTTTGGTATTTAGTTTTATAATAACTTACAACATGATATTATTAAAATATTATATTATGCTCCTATTATTTTATCTTAATAGCCTTCGGGTAAGATTAAAATCTACTTGAAGTTTAATAACACTCACATTTTTTGCTGCAATTAAAATAGTTTTGACATAATCGATGTTGACGTCTAGTAGTTTTATTTTAAAGCTTCTTAATTGAATAATAGCGAGCTCGATAACATGAATCGATTGTGTATTGGTATGTAATACATGATACATATATTATTTATGATGTTTAATAATATCAGCAGTTAAAAATAAAATACTTGACTCGTTGCTTTTTATTTTTTGAATACTGATCATTTCTGGTTTATTTACGAGTTAACATTAAATAACAGCGACATTTTACAA
Organism: Polymixis flavicincta; assembly: GCA_949987655.1. Lineage (NCBI taxonomy): Eukaryota > Metazoa > Arthropoda > Insecta > Lepidoptera > Noctuidae > Polymixis > Polymixis flavicincta. The sequence continues at coordinate 24,063,194 of OX465177.1, forward strand.
ATGATAACTAGTTGTTTTACTCATGAAAATGTTAAATTCGGAATAAAATTGTGGAGAAAAGTGTCTTGACGGGCTTTCCTACCAATAGAATAAGATTTTTGTAGACACCAAAGGACGTAATTAATGTGACATTTAATCAACGATTACAATGGTGGAACAATCAAAATGTCGGATTGTTTAGATACTGAAAAACTTATGTGAGAATCCTGTTATAAGTCTTTCTACAAATTCAGAATACTTTTGAAGCTATTGTCACCTGTCGATGCCCTCTTAAACGAAATCCAACTGACGCAATATACAATAACCTTTTAAATAATTTTGAAGGAATGTTAATCCATTGCTTTATAAGTTAAAAAAAATGCGTCTGCTCAAGAACGTAAACAACGCAATGAATGTTGTTGAACTGTCAAAACGAAAGACTTTCCTACTGTGTGTTATGCAATTACGCTGGTAACTTTTCTGCCGATTTCATCTGGTAAGGCTAAGGTTATTGTGGGGAAGAAGGAGCGATTTTAAGGCATGAATGTACAGAATAAAATTGCTTTTCGCGTATAGCTAATATTTTTTATTATTTATTTTTTATTTTCATATTTTTTTTTTGTAAACAATGTGGCTTAATCTTGTTTGACATAATATTAAGAACCGGTGGTTAGCACGTGTATATAGTCATTATTAACTCATCGGGTAACTAAGAATCCATTCATCTATGTAGTTTCAACAAAATTGAAAACAAAACTATAAATCTAACATAGCCCACACCAAGCTTTTATTACAAAAAAATGCATAAATATGCATGAATTAATGATTAATTTACAGACATTAATAACTATGACATTAATTGATATTTTTGTGAATTGATCAATTAATTGAAAATGGTTGATTTATATCGCAGTTCACAGATTGTCTTAGCCGAGTAGGAAATTACTTGATAATTCATGTTTTTAATTTATTTGATTTTAATTTTGAATGCATAATATGATATAGCAGTAGGTAGGGCACGCCGATGAGCATATTTTTAACACAATATTTTAATATTAAAATTTTATTTTACGATCTCAATAAAATCTATTAATAGTTTACATTTAAATAATAAAATAACGAAAACCAGAAATGTTATGCATTATACATTGCAAAATTAAACCAATTTGACTTTGTTTGGTCTTGTCTCACGTATGATATCATTAATGAAAATGGTGCTGTAGACATATTATTTCATAAATATTATATATATTTTTTTGTATTTATAGGTACACAATTAACCACCATGCTCCCCGCTCCGCCCATCACTAAGCTGTCACCAACAAACAATTAACCATTAGCGACAAACATTCATTTCGCACCCGGCGGCAGCGGCGTCGTAGGTTCTATCTACCCTTGACATTCATTGCCTTCACACACATGGCATAAACATAACGGCTTAACTCACGTAAACTCTACAAAACAATTCTGTACCCTACATCCTTAAAATAGGGTTGAATTTACATGTAATGTTTGTTATGAAAATATCCGGATTCTTGAAGACAAAGCTTGCAACTGTGTGACATTTAGTCGATGGCTAGTTCAGCGTGTAGCATTTATGATTTTGGGGCTACGTCCATATTGAGTGTGATTTAATTATTTAAATTAAATGCTCGGAGATTTTGTTTTTATTTGGAACGGGTTTCCCATTTCAATCTCCGAACAAAAGAATAATACAATAGTTGCTATTGCTTCGTTGGTCTAGTGGTCCCAACCGCTATTGCTGGTCCTGGGTTCGATTCCTAGGTCAGCCAGTTTTTCTATCTGGAATTCCGCAGTAGCAGTTCGGAATCTGGATTTGTACGCGGTTGATGGTAATAGGGTCGCCCCTGTTACATGACTTGCGAAATGTGGATGTACTATAGGTACAACTCTGCCCAACCCTTCAGGCAAACACGGCGTGATGTTTTATTATGTTACAAGAGTTCAATATATAAGCAAATGTGCAATGTTTTACCCCTAAGTTTTTTGTAAACTAGAATAATAGAACAATAAAAGTTTCACTATTTATACTTTAAAAGCTTTAAAAAAACTAAAAGAATAATAAATAAATATTAATTAATTAATGTTTATTATTAAGTATCAGAGAGATACCCAGCATTCCTATAAAATTTAAAAAAGAACAAATACCCTTTTTCTGCACCAAGTAATTGATATATAATCAGAATTACTGGAAATATGCTGTCGAGACCTAAACTACCTCTAGTACCCTTTTCTAGAAATAAATGTTCGTTCACAAAGATTTCAAGGAATTTTAATTAGTCTGCAAAGTTATTAGAGATGAGACTCCTAAGAAAAGAAGCTTGAGTAGTGAAGTAGTGTGAAATAAGGCGTATAACGGACCAGGCTTTATCTGCTTTCCTGGAATTGAATAAACTGTCGTCAGTTTATTTTTAAGTTCATTGGGGTGACTTATTTTTTTCAAAATTATCAGTAATTAAACTTTAATTATATTTATGAATAATCGTACCGTATACCGTGTCGTGCCGGACGTAAAAGAATAGCACCATCCCATTTCTTCCCGTGGGTGTCGTAGAAGGCGACTAAGGGACTTACTAGAGAAGGCAGTAGCGTTCTCTATGCATTTTACCACCATACTGCGATCGCCAACCCGCCTGCCAAGCGTGGCGATTATGGCAATTCCCTCCCCATTTGGCTTATGTCCAACAGTGGACGTCTTTCGGCTGAAATGATGATGATGATGAATAATCGCAGCTTCCATTCATAACATAATCAGCCAAAAACGTTTCAACTGCTGGGAGAGAGGCCCAGTTCGCGGTGGTAGATGTCACAATATGTCTTCACATTTTTGGTTCTAGAACATGTTACATTTCGGTTGTTTCCTTACGATGTTTCTCTTCGCCGTTTTGAGAGCAGCGGGTTTTTTTTGAGGTTGGGAAATCATCAAATAACTTCTCCGGCTCTGGGTGGAGCGAGAGGGCATGTCAGACTATTACTGACTAAAACCCACCCGTGTTCCCTCAGTAGCCTGTGTGCCAGGGGCGGCGGTATCTCTTTCGAATAACCCGCACCTCTGGTAGGCCCTTGCGGACCCCACCAGTTTGTGCTGACATCTCTTTGAGGCGCGCGTGGAACACAACGCGCAGACGACCCGGACAATTTGAAAGTCGGGGCCATTACCACTGGGTCACCATTGCTCGTTTCGTTTTGATACATCCTATTTAATATTATAAATGTTAAAGTTTGTATGTTTCGATGTTTGGAAGTTTGTTACTCAATCACGCAAAAACGGCTGAACGGATTTCGATGAAATTAAACTACTTATTAAACTATAACTACCACTAACTATTAAAGTAATTTTGTGTCTGACTGTGTGATCGCATTGTTCTTCTAAACTGTGCAACAGATTTTGATGCGATTTACACCAGTTCTTATAAAATTTGTTCGGGAAGCTATATGTGCATTATTGATATTATAATAAAATCTTTCGAGTCGTACAACTGTGTTAAGCAGGAATGGGTTACTAGTTTATCATAAAACAACTAATTGCATAGTGTTTATCCAATATGTGCTAAATAAAGTGGGTTCTGCACGATAAACTTACAAAAAAATAATAAATAATCAGCGAGTAATTTTTACAAGTGAATGTTCACAATGTTCTCTGTTCGAAATGTATGAGAGTTTCAAATAACATACGGGTAATCTTCACCCTTACCCACAAAATACACTAAAGAAATCGAAATCGTGCAAGAAACAAAAGAAATAAGCTAAAGAAACCGTCAGCCACCCGGATACGAACAGTATTCCCGGCCAGAGATAAACCGCAAAGCTTTTTAGCTAATTATAAGAGGCAGAATGGGCACCGTGTATTTTTTTCTCTTTGCCAGCCAGTTTCTTTTTATTGTTTCAACCTTTTCCTTTTAAAAGTGAATCATCTTAGTTCGTTGTTTTAGGAGCGGTATTCATTCTGAATTTGAAAACTTTGAGGGAATTTCGGTGCTTTGAAATTGAAAAGACTAGTTTTTGTAGTAATTAGACAATCTTTCTCTATTGAGCACTTACTACCTGGCGAAGAGGGAGGCGGCGCACGTAAGGGAGAGGCAGTATATGCGCCCTCACAGCCCTAACCGCCGCAGGAGACGCCCTGGGTGTCGGGAATCACAGGCTGATTTCCGGCCACCGTAGACGTGGGCTTGCGGACGGCGAGTAATGGGTAGCTCGCTGTCCGGTAAGGACTAAGCCCAGGTCAACGGCGCGTTGTGTTCCACGCGCGCCTCAAAGAGATGTCAACACAAACCGATGGGGCCCGCAAGGGCCGATGCCTGCCAGGGGTGCGGGTTTGTTCGAAAGAGATACCGCAGCCCCTGGCATACCTACAGGCTACTGAGGGAACACGGGTGGGTTTTAGTCAATAAAAGTCTGACACGCCCTCCTACTCCACCCAGAGCGGGAGAAGTTATTTGATGATTTCTCATCCAAAAAAAAAGAACTTACTACCTGTCATAAGTAAAAACAGTAACTATCATCAGCCCAGACTTTTCCCAACTATGTTGGGGACAGCTTCCAGTCTAACCAGATGCAGCTGAATACCAATCATTTCTAAATGGAGCGACTGCCTCTCTGACCTCCACGACCCAGTTACTGGGTGATACGAAACTCCTTGGTAAGAGTGACTGTCACACTTTCGGGTCTCTGACGACCCGTAAGGACTGTCAAAGATCCACGAATAAACAGCCTGAGCTAAGACTAACGGCTTTACGTGCTTTCCGAGGCACAGAGGGGTCTCAGAATGTAAAGGTCACTCATCCACAGAGCGACCTCGGGAAGCCTAGCAAAAACCATCTTTGTAAACGTGTTTTTGTACAATATGGAAATTGGAATTATACAATTTAAAGTTATTGTTAGATTGTCTGGGTTGTATCTTACAGAGCTTTTCTTGATTACAAAAATGAGGCATAATGGTTAATGTCGCTTCAGCAAAATGACTCATTTAAATTCTTGAAGCCTTAGAGCTCTGCCTATTCATCAACAGACAACAATCTTAATAAATGAGAGGACGAATTCTGTCTAAATATAAATATGAAAATATATTTAAATGTTATTTTAGAAGTTTTACAACATGGCGTCTTTTGAGTTTCTATTAATAATTTATGATGCTGTCCGTCATGTATTAATCATGAAAATTATAACATATTTTTATGCGTTAATTTACTTGAAAGAAAGATTTTAAATAGTGCTGGCCTTTAGATCCGCGACTTGGCCTAAGGTGGCACAAGAGTAAAAGTACCCCTTTTTAAATTAAATAATTTACAAAAAACTTAAAAAAAAAACCAGTCACCTAGTGTTCTGTGAACAGATGATGATTGTAGTCTGAGACATCTCAGCATCAGAGATAAAAGACAATAATAGGAAAAACAAACACAATTGAACTAGAACTTAGCAATTAATCTATTTAAAACGTTTAAACGACCTCATAAAAATTACATAAACAACACCGTAGCTAACATATATCAAGCCCTCGATAGATCTCCGTTTCTCCCAAATGAATAGGTACTTGAACGAAACGTATACTGTCCAATAGTTACCAACGGTTTGTCCAAGGAACTCAAGTGTCGGTTCGTTTATTTCGCCGGTTGACACACAAAGTTACAACTCCTCTCGACTTTGTGACTTACTTTAGGATCCTTTATTGTAGACGTCTTCCGAGAAATAAGTTGTTACTTGTACAGATAAACTTCTCTAGGTATAGAACGATTTAAAAATTCTCCTGTAATACTCCCTAATAAGATTATAATAATAGAGTAGTGGTGGCCAAGTGGTAACGGCCGCGACTTACGAGTTGCAGTTCGTGAGTTCGAACCCAGACAGGCATTACTTTGTGTAAATTAGTTAATCACCACTGCTCTCAAAACGGGGAAGAAAAACATCGTGAGGAAAAACGGGTATGTCCTAGAACCAAAAATTCGAAGACATGCGACATCTACCAACCCGCACTGGGCCCGCGTGGTGGATTACGGCCCAATTCCTCTCACAGAGAGGAGGCCTGTGTCCCAGCAGTGGGAACATTATAGGCTGATGATGATGATGAAGTATATAATAAGTATTCACTGAAATAAAATGAAATTCATTTAAAAAAGATATCATTAAAGCTCTTTTCTCTATTGTTCTAATTCCTAATTTAAATTATCATCAATATTATTAATTTTGACCAAATTATTAGTAGAACTCTTCCCAAACACTGACATCAATAACGTTCCTTGAATCACGTGTACTCCTGAACCAGTGACCTTCCACATCTAAAGAACCACTTGTATCCCCGTGGGATCACTTACCCTCTGATACGCATCGAAGGTTCCAGATCAAAACTTTGTTAACTAGGTACTTAATTAAGTTGGTGATCGGTTGTATAACTTTAAATCGAACAAGCGTTGAGACTTCTCTAATGAAAACATTCCAGCCATTTAAGATTCGGAACGTATTTATTAGAATTTGATGTTTTACTATATGACATCAGCGGGCTTAGCATGACGCTTTGTATTTCTACGAAGAATAGACAGTGCTTTTTCAATACAAAGCGACATTTCGTTCCTACATTTTTGTTATCGCACCGTAGATATCCTTCTACAATCTGTCATTTAGTCTTTCGTTTCTAACGATATTTGTCTAGGTCCTTATAAATGTAGACTATTTCAGAAGAATATTTCTTCCCTAACTGTCAAAATCACACTGACAACAAAACTTTCTACTCGACGGCGACAAAGTATATACGATTATCTGCAAAATCATAATTCGTTTAGAACGCTTAACTGTGCTAATGAATAGAAAAACATAGCTATCTTATCCTATTGTACGTCATTTATTTAAAAGTCATGTCTATTCTTCCGCCGACAAATCGGTGCTCGTGCTAAGCCTACAGTAATAGTCTCTCCTACCGTAAATAATCTTTAAAGCGACTACAAAGTTAGGTTAAGATGTGTAACAATGTTTTCTTTTCTTCTTCTTAGTGTGTCGATGGCAAAAATAACACGAAAAAATTAGTAAGTATAGTTTCCTAAATTTGTTTGGGCCAAAATTCAGTGACGCGAGTACCGTTCACTGACTCAGCCAGGTCCTCACGTGTGCGGGTGACAGGGCATGCGGTGCAAGATGGGAGATGAGCCATTGTCTGTGGAGAGACGCCGCATACACACCGGAGATCTGAGCCCTCCATGAACCCCCACTTGTGGAGGTTGTCCTTGCTGTGACCTACTTGGGTACGAAGTCTATTTCAACAACAAACTGCGATGGCACATCCCTCAGCCAAGCCAAGTAACCGCGGCTAAGACCATTTATATATATTCAGCCGGTAATTACCCAAGCTTAACAACTTCGGAAACTAAAACATCTCAGGAGACAAAACTGTTTGCTAATACGGCCTATCCATCAAGCTAACGAGTTTGTGTGAGCTTTAATAAATTTAATTTAGCACTATGTACACCTCTGTTTCGTCTAAGGATTACAATAGAACTAATTAAACTTTGCGCCCTTATAGGTCATAGTTGAGAACTGTTAAACGTTTCGTTGTTATCTTATCGTTTCAGATATGTTTCTTAAAATAGTTCTTCCTTAAGTGTGTATCTATACATACGTATATAAATTCACGCCTTATTCCCATGTTTCTGTGTATGTATCTATCATGATTAAGAACCTATAACAGTCAACAGCTTGCCACACCTTGAACTCACTTATTGCACGCTGCTGATTTCAATATTAATGAAAAGGAAGAATATTTTTTCTCTTTTAAGTATTATTTTTAGGAGGCTTAACGCCGCCGCCGGGGCGTAACTCCGCTGCCGCGAGAAATCGCGGCACAGTGACAGAGCTCCGGCGGGATCTCATGGCGACATGAAGAGTGCGGTTGTCGCAACCCAGTGCTGGGCACGCCACGATTGCGGCGGTAAGTCCCCTCTCTGAGGAGTGGCTTGAGAGGCGTCATGGCGTCCTCACCTTCCGCCTGACGCAGGTCCTCACCAGACACGGCTGTTTCGGGAGGTTGTTGCGCATAAGGCGGGAGGAAACGCCCGGGTGTTTCCACTGAGAAGATCGCTTGGGCGGAGCACCGCCGTGTCCTCGTGGAGGCGATCGGCGGCGCCGATCTCTCGCGGCCGGCCCTGGACCAGGCCATGGTACGAAGCGAGAGTGAATGGGTAGCCGTTACCTCCTTCAGCGTAGCAGTGATGCTCGCGAAGAGGGAGGCAACGAACGTGAGGGAGAGCAGTATATGCGTCCTCACGGCCTTAGTCGCCGCAGATTTCCCACCCAAAAAGTTAAAAAAACACCAGTGTGCCAATTTAAGTCCCGTCAAAATCGGTCCAGCCGATTTGAAGATTAGCAAGAACAAATCAGCCAGACAACAATTTAATAATTGTTTCTTTGTCTATTACCCACCCTAAACCGAATAATGAACAGGAACAGAATTATTTAGTTTAATCGCTTTGATAGATTCGTTGTCCAAAATGATCGTCCTTATTCGCTAACACTCGGCTTCCTCTCGTACGTACAAACGAAATGCAAATAGCATTTGACAGATTTATAATTTTAATTGCACTAAGCGGCAACATAGGTCAAACTAAAAACCTTTCTTACTGCATAGCTCAAGTAAAATTCCTAAAATTAAATTACAAATATCTTCGTAACGAAGCCTTCTTAGGTACTACTTTCTTTGTTAGATTTCATTTGTAAAACATACAGAAGCGTTTGCCAAAGTTTATGGATAACGTGAAGAACGCAGTTTATAATGTTGTTTATGTATGTCATATTAAGATGTATAAAATATATTTTAGTGGGCTATACATCAAATCAGCTAAATGATCTAGGTTTTATATTTTCCAATAAATAGAAAAGCATTTCAAAAGCTATTTGCCGAATGAAACAAAGTTTTTTAACTCGTGTTGTGATGCAAATAAAAATCTCTTTCAATGAACGGTAAATTCTCGAAAGAACTATTTCATGAAATATATTATCTAGGACTAATTTTTCATTTTATTTTAACTAAAACCATTCATAAAACTTGAAATTTACACAAAATTAAATAGCAACAGACTTTAATACCATTTCCATTATCCTACCGTATCAAATTACCATTAAAATGTATAAAAAAAATCATTTTAGGTATATTTTACAGCCATTGCGTCTTTCAATAGACAGTACATACGCACAATGTTCATTCAATGACCGAAAATTCGATTAAATCTCATTGTTTCATCAGCTTTAGCAAACACAGCTGTGTGCGCAACATTCATACGTATTTGTGGACAAAATCAATTCATTTTGTTCAAATCAGTTTTATAAAAAAACTGCTTGCGCAGTTTACTTACGTAAAAGAAGAAAGACTAGAGCTTAAGTAAGAAAACTCTTTCCAAGATTGTTACATAACAAACTACTGAGAATTATCTCTTATCCAAAATTCATCGCGAAAGGAAGCCCGCTCAAGTACCTTCCTAATCCATTACCCCGTGTAGACTCTGTCTGTTTTTGTTTCGGACCCCTATCAGCACTGACCTTATACGTAATCCTGACACCCTAGTACCTTTTTGTACGAGTTGCTAAAGGCAACAGAGGGTATCGGATTGTTTAGGCGTAATTCACGCGCTGTCGCTGACATCGATACGTTTTCAGCTCAAAAGACTCTGAAACTACGACAGAAAAGTTGCCTGACGATTTTCAGTTCACGGCAAAAAGAAGAAAAGCTACAGTTGACTTACTTGTCAAGCAATCTATCATCCATAAATATTACTTAACATTGTCATCCATAAATATTACCTAATATACCGACAGATTTTTTTTATGTGGTACTTTGCTTTACAAAAAAGAGTATTAAAAATCCACTCCAAGCGTTATCATACATAAAATCACACTTATTACCTAGCTGGGCAACTTTCCCCATTAGGCCTACTATGCCCCCGCGCCCCTACCCCAGTCATCCCCAGCTGGGTTACGCCTACATACAACTCGGAATAGAACCCCACACCCCGTCTACGTCACACAACTGCGCCTCAAAAGAGGGAGGCGGGAGGACCGAGCTATTTTTAGAAATTTACTGAAACAAAAAAATTATAATAAGTTCGAATGTTAAAACTAAGATATAAATTGCTTCTTGTCTGTATGTTCGGTTTTTTTTTTCTGGTCCGTTGTGCCGCGGTTTAGACTTTCAAAGATATTATTTAACCTTCACTTTATTAAAACGAATTTCTTAATTGACTGCTTAAACATTTTAGAAAAACGACGTAGATGATGGTAAATGATTTAATAAGCATTACTGGTACAAATACTGTTCAACCAAAAATAGTTCCATAGACGCCTCCCATGGGCATCCGAACAAGTTTGCTAATGTTTGCGTTCCCTTCAACACATTTTCACGAACCCAACTAGGGTTGTCACCCCTTTTATATATGTTGTATCTTTAGAGGCCTAATTATGATATAAAAAAAAAATGGTAGTCAAAACTACAATATTTTCGATTAATTTATTTAATCGAAAATATAGCAGTTTTACCTAAAGTTTTAATTAATTAAAATAAGTGTAAAACTAAACGCAACCGTGATCTGTTTTTGAGATTTGTATTGCGAAATCAGTTTAATAAAATTCTGGCTATTGCTTTTATCAAAAATGTGTTGGTAAAGGAAAACTGGCAGTGATGAATACAAAATTGAGAGATAAGCGCAATAGCACTAGTGTGAATCTCGTAAAAGATAAACGTGTTTGGTTAAAACTATCTTCATTTTTTTTTTTTTTTTTTTAATATGAATACCTAACACATTTGAAAAAATCTGTTAGTAGGCTCAAAGTAGCAAAAACCATTTTTTAAACATGTTACCTACTATATTTTTTTGCCATCTGCTATATTTTTTTACAGGCAATGGCTTCGAAAATACTGTATTTGATATAAGGGATATACGAGAAGTTGGCAACCCTAAACACAATGGTCTTGAAAATTCTATTACTCATATGCCTATTTGAACCTTATTTTCTCACTTTTCATATATTCTCGTGGGCTTTTACACTAGTAAGTCCTATATACACATTTGTCCAAAAAAAAATGTATTCTTTTTGAATAAAAAAGACCCAAATGGCAATTTTTACACATTTCTCCTTGAGTAACATTAAGAGGGCAGTAAATATGGCTGTCAGTGTATTCATGAGGGACTCTCATGAAATTTATTTATTAATAACCAACTTATACTAACAGTTCTGAAATCCGATGTCCTTAGTAGAAAATCTAATAGCATGTTGTAGTGATAGATGTGCTCACAATCTCATAGATACTCGTATTTATTTGTGGGGTCTCAGACGTCAATCGTCTTACATACAAAATAAATTGGAGTAATAAGAACGACATTTTTTTGATGTCTCTCGTAGAGACAATAAAGTAATTGTTTGGTAATGAGTTTATTTTTCTTGTTCTAACTAAGCCAAGGGATCATAAATAATAATATTTTATGTTTTTTTTTTATATTTTTCTGTTATGATATAGTACAAATCTGAATTCTCGTAATTTCCAATATTGGGGCGTAATGTACTTTTAGATCATATTATTATTGCTTCATAGTTCGAATCAAGGAATATGCAAAATAGGCAGAAAGCAGCAACTACAGTATCTGTTTATCAAATTTCCGATTCGCGTAGGTAAGTACCTACATACAACCTCCCTGCCTCATGTTTCGGCACGAGTTCTTAAAACTTTTAATAAGTCGGAAACGAATTTCTGAAAATCCTTTTTTAAATCGTTATAAATAGAACCTTTATTTATCGGATAAAAGTCGGAAACTGGTCGTTTGTTACGGAACCAATTATTATGAGTTCAAAAAAAAAATCGCAAACCCTTCAAAGCGAGGCAATAAAGAAACAAACCTTCAATCGAAAAACATCAGAATCCGGTCAAAAGCCGTTATCCTGAAATAGGAAAACAAGAAATAAAAAATATTAAAATCAATCAACTGAGTCAACTGAAGGTACAAATTGGCAAAGGAAGGTTATGCGTGTAACGTTCCTTTCGACAACTCGAGGGGGGAGGAGGGCCCATTCAAAAGAACCTTTAAATAGAACCTCATACTAGGAGCGTATCAGGGAGGAGGAGGTATCGATGAAAATGAATTTTTAATTACAATTCATGCTGACGTTGGGGATATTTTTCGTAGTACCTACTGGGTTTATTAACGTTGGAAGCATAATGCGTGAGAGTATGTTGGGTTTACAGCTTAACGTTGATGAAAGGATAACACTTTTTGGTAAATAATAAAAACCTTGAAAAGATAATATAATATACAAAAAGCTTTATAACTTTAATAATAAAACGTTACGAAAGCTGAAAAGGCTTTCTTTATAAAAGAATTGACAAAAAAAAAACATAATCGACTCCCATCCCTACGTTTCGTTTCGTTTCCGGGCGCTCGATGAAACGTATCAGTATTTGTTTGTATCGATATTTAACCTCAAGCTTTATTAGCTGCGATACCGTCCCCCCACTAGAACAAAGTCGGTCTCTCTCATTGTCTGTTTGTACAACAGCTTCTGATGGATATGCTTTTGAAATTTATTTGTTATACAACTTTGAGTAGATACTTATTATGAGTTGGGGTTTATTTGACGACGGAAAATAACTGTTGGAGTGATTGTGGAAGAGTTTTAGAAAGGGGAACAAAATAGAGTTTATGAGCAAAAGTTTATTCATTATGTGCATCTTCACATGTTTGATGGTAAATGTTAAAATTATTTCAGTGTTTGTATCTTTATTGATAGATGTCTTACGTGATTCCAATTAGGGGCCTATAGATGCTCTTTGAGGTACTAATTTCATTCAATATTTGAGAGTTTTTTCGCGGAAAGTGCGGGGCTATTGCCAAAAATATTTTAAAGCGCTGTAAGAAACAAACGTTTTGGTATTTGACAATTATAGCAAGCACATCGTGACAACTAATGTGGTTCAAAACAGCGATGCGTTTGATGTTACCTAAATCAATGACTACCTCAAAAAAAGTAATTTTACAGTTTTAATTAAATAAAAAAAAACTGCACGGCTCAGTGGAATAACATTCCCTTAATTACGATAGTCTACGCTAAACAGTTTGAAAATTATATTTATAAATTATTTAATAAATTTTATAATTAATTTATTTTGTTACGTATTTTAAATAAGTCTTTAATTCCAAATTTAAATTTTCACGTTAAAGACTTATTTAAAAATAAATACAATAATAAATACATTTAAAAAAATCTGGCTTATAATATATGTACAGACGCCAGCACATCAAGCTACCCCAATCTGTCAAATTTCTTTAATAGATTTTCAACTTTTTGTTATAAGCATAAGGTTCATGTTCAATCGGGAAACTTTGACAGTTTGGGTAGCTTGATGTGCTGGTGTCTACAGACACCAAAGTGCCAATACGCCAAAGTGTGCGACAGTAAACTTTGAGCAGCGCCTTTACAAACATAAATGCCAAATTTTCAAATGTATCGTTTCCCGTCAAAACTTTCGACTGTTATAATAGGTCTTTACCTATGAAATTGCCGTTTTGTATGAAAAAATTTAAACGAATTTTTTTCATGAATTTTTTATTTGTATTAATCGAAGTAATCACCCATGCAATCAATGCATCTTTGCCATCGCAGTGGCAGTTTATTGATGCCCTTCTTAAAGAAATCAGCTGGACGGGAGGCAACAAATTCTTCAAAGGCATTTTGTACTGCCTCTCGGGTATTAAATTTTTTTCCCGCCAAGAAGTTATCCAAATTCTGGAAAAAGTAGTAGTCTGTAGGCGCAAGGTCTGGTGAGTAGGGCGGATGACGGAGAGCTTCCAACCCCAGTTCTTGCAACTTGGAGACCGTCTGCTGTGCAGTATGAGGTCGCGCGTTGTCGTGCAGGAGCAGCGGAGACGAGCGATTGACCAATGCTGGTTGGAGATGCGCCAGCTTCTCCATCATTGTGTTCAGTTCTTCACAGTACACATCTGCAGTAATGCTCACCCCGTTTGGTAAGAAGCTGTGATGAATCACACCGGCGCTAGACCACCAAACAGTGACCATCACTTTTCTAGGGGTAAGTTTTCGTTTAGGGCATTGTTTAGGTGCTGAACCAGGATCCAACCAACTTGCTGAGCGCTTACTGTTATCAAACAGAATCCATTTTTCATCGCAGGTAACAATGCGGTTCAAAATTCCTTCATTTGTGTGTCTGTTGAGCAGTGCAAGGCACGTCTCGACGCGTACTTCGCGCTGGCGATCATTGAGTTCGTGGGGCACCCATTTGTCAAGCTTTTTTACCTTGCCAATTTGACGCAAATGGACCAATATTGTTTTGACGCTAACGTCGAAAGCTGCTGCTAATTCAGCCGTAGATTGTGTATCATCAGCTTCCACAATCGCCTTTAATTCGTCATTGTCGACCAAAGTCTTCGGACGACCGCGAGGTTCATTTTTCAGGTCGAAATTTCCAGAACGGAAGCGAGCAAACCAATAACGGGTGGTGCGTTGGTTTGTAGTGTTAGCTCCGTAAACGTCGTTGATGTTGCGTGCCGCTTGTGCCGCGTTGCTGCCACGACGGTACTCATATTCCATAATTACTCGAATTTTTTACGTATCCATGATGACGAAAAAGATTGAAATGCGATGAAAATGTAACACTAATCAATAAAGAAATGACTACTTTTAGAAAAAAAAATCCATGTTTTTAAAATAAAATTAATTTGAAATTAGAATTCTTAGCCAAACAAAAATTATTTTGATTTGAAATGGCCAGTACTGCAGAACGGCAATTTCATAGGTAAAGACCTAATATTAATTATTCAAATTCTAACGACACCAATTTAACTTGTTAACAGCTTCAATTTTTTTAACCAAAACAAAACTGTTTACCCATCATCAATCACTCTGATTATTGTTCTTTCAAATAATATTCCAGTCTTGTTCAAGAATCTAAACCGCATTACGTTGAGGGAGGGAAACAATACGGAGGGCTGAGGACCAGTAATTGTGTGAAGCCGGATTGAATATTAAACGTGTCTTATACGTGCCCCGTCTGTAAAGGCACCAAGGAGTTTTGTTACAGAAGGTGGTTTTTTTTTTTGTCTTGAGTTGCGTTTTGCACATAGGAGAAAAGTAAATATCGATTTCAATATTGTTTCTAATTGATACAAAACTATTGGTCCAGTTTCATCAGTCTTACCGAAGTACTTACGAATATGTTACAAAAAGAATTTTCAATCTCTGATATTATTATCAGATTATTTTATGAAAGAGCATATTTTCAAAATCATCGTCAAATTTTCAGAAGAATTTCATAAGCCACTAGCTTTTGCCTTTTGCCAGCGGCTTCGCCCGCGCGGAACTTTCATTCCCTATTTAACTCCCTCAGGGGTTGAATTTCGAAAAATCCTTCCTTATTCCTTGGCTACACTATAAAGGGAACCTCTGTGCAAAATTTCAGCTTTCTAGGTCCAAGGGTTTGGGCTGGGCGTTGATGAGTCAGTCAATCAGTCAGTCAGTCAGGACTTCTCTTTTTATTTATATAGATTACAGGACTCGCCTCTTTTTACTGTCTATGAATGCGTCAATAAATTTCTTGGAAAAAAAACTATATTGTTTTTGTATTTGCATATACTTTTTCCTACTACAATCCGCCACATACTTTACTTTCCTCAGACGTATTCCTTGAACACTTATTGAGTTAGTTCGCCCACTGGTCGTTAGAGTTCGCTACAAGCTGTGCCTCCGCTGATAAACAATTACATCTACACACATCTTGATGATAAGACGTTTATTTGACTTGAGCAAAGTTTGTTTGGTCTAGGTGGGTTTAGTACACAATGTATTGTTTCTTCTAGTTAGGTTATCTTTCTTGATGTTGTCCTTCGTATTGGTCACCATAGTTTTTATGTTTCGCTAAAATAATTCATTAATCGTTTCTAAAAATATACAGAGCGACAGAGTCATCGACGTGCAAACTGTAATCATGAACTTAGCACATTGTTCTAGAAGCGTAGGAGTTTATCTTCAGATATTTATAAAAAATCGGTGTTCCATACATTCTGACCGTGTGTTCATTGCACTTAAAACAGCGGTTTATTTCGTGTTTGTATGTAAATAATCATTATAAATCTAAGTAAACAGTATTAAAAAATAACTTGACCATTGCATTATCTATTACGGGTTACAATCCTGAAATCACCTTCAGCTCCCACGTAAGGAAGTTACCGATAATCTTGTTAGGCTGCAATCGCCGTCAGTCGGTAGTAATAGAAACAAACATACGTACATAAGCAACAACACATGTATGCTAGTCCGTACACGTCTAATAGACGGGTGTATTGCAATCTACAGTGAACCGATGTCCCCCAACCGATTTGTTTCAAACAGCAGGGTGGGGAATAAATGCTAGTTTCTTGGAGGTGTAAAATGTTTTTCACCATACTAATTGTTGCATGAAGAAATATAAGTTTTTAAATTCATTGATATCGGTAAAAAGGTACAATCAAGGTCCAATAGCAGTGGTGGTCCAGTGGTTGCAGCCCGGCTTACGACTTCAAACCATCGTTTTTTTTTTTTTTTTTTTGGGTGGGAAATCATCAAATGACTTCTCCTGCTGAGTAGAGCAGGAGGGCGTGTCAGACTTTTACTGACTAAAACCCACCCGTGTTCCATCAGTAGCCCGTATGCCAGGGGCCGTGGTATCTCTTTCGAACAAACCCGCACCCCTGGCAGGCATCGGCCCTTGCGGACCCCACCGGTGGTTGCTGACATCTTTGACGGCGCGCGTGTGGAACACAACGCGCCGTCCCGTCTACCACTTTTCGGCCGCAGGGGATAGGGAGAGCGGCTGACGCTATACCGACACTCCTCTTCCCCTGCGGCCCCACCGCGTCCGCCATCAAACGGTGGCGGCCCCGTCCAGGCCACGGAACGGAAGAGCGCTGCTCAGAAGCACCGGCACTCCCCCTCTACCGCAGCCCGTAACCCTCAGCCGCGATGCCTCCCATTCGACATCGCGGCCCACCTCAGTTGCGGTGCACCTCACCGCAACCTACTTTTTGGCCGCTAAGTCGTCGGCTTTGAGGCAAAAGCCCTGACGAGCGGCCCCACCTTTGGGTTCCTCTTGGCTTCACCGTGGCCGGAATCCACGGTTACTGAGCCCCCCCGCAACGACAATGCGGGAACCCACTCGGGGGGGACTTCAAACCATCGTGAGGTCAAACCCAGACAGCGGCTTTACTAATAGTTTCATCAACATGACTGCTCTCAAAACGGTGAACGAAAACATCGAGAAGAAAACGACATTTGACCGCCCGCATGGTGCATTACAGCCCACTGCCTCTTGAAGAGAGGAAGCCTGTGCCCCAGCAGTGGGAATTGGCTGATTATGCTTAAAAACACTAATGGCCCTTTTAGAAACTGAATGTTGAATGTTGTTGCTGAATGATACTTTCTACAAGGACCAATAATCTAAGACAGAAGGACCAGCATTTCAAAGGCTCTTCCTTCATGTTGAAACACAAACTGTTTCCAATTTTTGTTTGTCTTTAATTTCTACTTCAGCATACCAATGGCGCTGAGATATTCTAGTTTAAAAATAAATAAGGGTCCGAGTACAGAAACAGCTATTTAATTCTGTGTTGACTGAAATTTCTGGAAACTTCGCTCCCCAAATATTATTTAAAAGTTTTCAGCGGAATTGTGGTCGAATATTTGTTGTTAGTTCTTTTGTACCTAACATGTCGGTTTTGTGGAAGCGCTAAACAAAACTTTGGAATTTTGTATTTTTAAACGTCAATTATCGTTTTTTTTTTTGGGTTCCAAGTTTGTTAAACTTCTTTACTTAATTACGTCATCATTTCTCAGTGCTTTGCTTCTACTATTGTTGGCCTCTGTTTTCATCTTCATTCATCTAAACTATCTCTACAACTGAAACATAAAATAACTTCCAATTTCCATATTAACAATCTTCATGTTTGTCTGAAGAAAATCGCGAAAGTCTCCTGCGAGTGACGCGAGAATGACGTCAGAAGGCTCCGTGCCGTGACGTCACTACCACCACCCAAAGAAGGGGGTGGCAGCTGCGTACTGCGTAAATGCGTCGTTTAAAAGTACCACCACAATCCGTGATAGAATTCACCCCAAGCAATATTGAGCCTTACTTCTTTCACGACAAGTTTTAGTATTGTTTGTCTTGTTAACAGGTTCTAGTATAGTTGGATAGGTTAGGTCGTTCGGTTGTCATCTACACTCGTTAGCAAGATGGCTGTAGGTACAAGAGGTAATAATAGGGGCTATCGAATTAATGTGGAATACAAAGGGTATGAAGGTAAGCCCTGAACAGGTAATAGATGTCCTATAGATACCCCGTAGACCTCTTTATGTTATTCCTGAATAGGATTAACGTCCGATAATTTTCAATTCAATAGAGCAATTAATTAGTTCAGTATTGACATGTTATACGGCAAACTGAGTAAGCTATTGTCTTGTAGATGACGTGGAATTAGCACGAGACATCAAGGCATGTAAGATCAAGTCAGGATTGACAGTAACTTTCATCTTTGACGTCATTCTAATCTATTTGGGCTGTTCTTTTATTTTCCACCATTGATTAAGAACGTAATTTAATTTCCAAAACGAAAAGGTCGCTTTTAACCAGAAAATTTGCTGGAAGAGAATTCATAGCAGGTAACCACGAAAAAACTCAACTCGAATAACCGACAAAATACTCTCCAATTCACCTTTTACCGAATAACACACACATCCTCTAGCTTAACTGCATTTTATTCGCCATTCCCAGCAGTTATATAACCTTCTCCAACTAAGTGCATTACCCTAATTCCGACTTATAGACCACTCCAATTGGGCGAAGTAATACTCACCTTATGGGGCGTCGTAAAACAAATGTAAAACTATAGTATGTCGGAGCTAAATTTCTTTTCACTATTTTCACTATGTTTTTATCAAGCACATATCTCTTAGTGAGGACATAAAAAAAAATCTAAAGTTTTTTGGCCAATATTGAGACATTCATTATCATCATCATCATCATCATCGTTTGAGCCAAAAGACGTCCACTGCTAGACACAGGCCTCCCCCCAGCATGGACACTTCGATCTCGGTTCTGTGCTTCCGTTTCAAGCGGATTTCTGCGGCCTTCACAAGGTCATCGTTCTACCTTGCAGTACGCGCTCGCCACTCCAGACCCACACAATTTATGCAATAAACGACTATATTGGTATGAAAGAAATGGTCCTAAGATCCGCATATACTACAATTAAAAGCTTGGCACATATCAGAATGCGGGTTATGCTAAAATTATGAAATAAGTATGGAAGAAAAAGACATGTCACGCCGACCCCGAATATATTGGCATAAGAACAAGTCTCTAGTCTTGTCTCTAGTCTTGTTCAAGTACTAACCTAACCATATAAAATTGTTAAAATTACTAAAATTGTTAAAACGAATTTTATCAAATATTATATAACCCATACCAATTTAATTTTATTTAATGTTAATGTATTTTAATGTATTTGATTTACTTATTATTTTATTTTATCTTAATATTTTGTTATCAATTTAGCTTTTAATAGCATAATTTTAGTTTTTCAATTTATGTATTTCTTGTTTTAATTAATTTACTGTGTTATTAATTTATTATATCTGCGCATAATGTAGTGCATGCGGTGCTTTTCTGTAAGTAATGAGGCGCTTAGACTTAAGTTTGTAATGTTTAAACTATAAAGTAACAGTGTACTCATTGTTGAGAAGCTTAATAATAAATAAATAAACAAGAAAATTATGATAATTACATACAAAAATTGGCCATTTTTACCTACCCCACAACAATTCGAAATTTCATTATCCTTAGGGTCAAAAAAATGCATAATTATGCGATAGCAGCAATCTCGGTTGATTTGCTGTAATTTTTTGAAGAGTTCCGTTGTATGTATCCGACAAGCATTATCAGATCTTTAAGAAATTTTAATGGGGCTATTTCGTCGAAAACTTTATTATAAAATAAAGTTTTCGACAACCATAGGGCGAGCAGGTTTTAGTATAATAAAGTTTACATCGACCGATAATAAAATTAAAACCAAACAACAAACTCTTACACCTACATTGTCATCCGTGCTATTAAATCAGCTTGATATTTCATTGGATTTACACTTTATTACGAGTATATAT
Organism: Polymixis flavicincta; assembly: GCA_949987655.1. NCBI lineage: Eukaryota > Metazoa > Arthropoda > Insecta > Lepidoptera > Noctuidae > Polymixis > Polymixis flavicincta. Next base: position 24,083,366 of record OX465177.1, read on the forward strand.
GCATTTTCGTGATGACTTTTTTTTTTTTTTTGAGATGGGTGAGGTATATAAAATTACAAACTTCATGAGAATGGAATTTTAAAGTATACGCTACTCGTATTTTCACGATCAATCAACTCAGAATGTCGCAGTCCACTGCTACACATAGATCTGTCTCAAGTTGCACCACAACACACCATTCAACAACACGCCTTCCGCCATATCTCTCACAAAGAAAAGATTGACACTTTTATTATACCTTCCTACTACCATTTCACAGATAGAGGAATAAGTGACTTAGTATTTATCAAGTAGGCTGTACTTCTTATTACCAATTTCTCGATATTAATATGCAAATTGCTCTAATAAACACGTGTCATGCGTTAATTAACCCCAATTAATACAAACTACATTGCTCAAAGGCTACATTACATGCGAACACATACACAACAATAGATTACGTTATCTAATCCTTCTTAATCTTTGGTGTAGAATACTAAATGAGAAATAAATCATACCTATATTCATTACGTATTAATATGGCCTCAATTTGATAGCATTGTTCTGGGAAAATAATTATTTATTATGTAAACTCACGTTTTCTCACTACTGGAATATGCTTTTCTCTACTTCTACCATTTTCTCGACTAGTGTAAGCATAAAAAGTTACCAAATATGGTATCGTAGCAAATGAACACGAAAAACGTAGCACGAGGGCTACGCAGCTACGCCGTAGCCGAAAACCTACTACGTAGTAGCCCGCTACGAGACGGATCGATAAAGGAACTTTTCTTTCATCTGCCATTTTTTGTAACAGTACTTGTGTTATGTAAGTATATTATTATTTAGACAGTTAGCCTCTTTAGTTGTACCACGACCGTAAGGTTCTAGGTGGAATTCCATGATCCTTATATTGTTTCCAACCTGTAAGCTGGAAAACGTACCACATAATTCAAGGTTGGAACATATCTATGAGGTAGGTATAAGGCAATATTTCTCCTATACTAATCAACCAACTGCGCCTCAGAAAATAATAACGTGAAAAGCAGCGAAGCAACAGCTTTGCGTCATCCATTCAGCATAAAGCGTAGGCGGCCACCCGCCACCCTCGCGCCCTCTCAGTCGCACTTGTTTGTCTCCTAAATCGCCATCCCCCTCTGTCTGCCCACGCTTTCATTCACCACCTACGTCCCATTCAAGTATGGTATTGTATGTAGATGGCTCATCGGCTATTTGAATTATGTTGCGAGTTTCCTTCCTCTAATGTATGAAGGGAGATTGTGTCCGTTGGGTACTATTTATTGTACGGATTGTAGGATCAGGTTGTTATAGATTGATCTTGCGTTTGGTAGGAAATGAGGGTAGGCAGTGTATATGGGAACTGCCAAGTTGCGTGCATAGTCTTCTTCCCAGGTGGGTAGGCAGAATCTTCAGAAAGCTGCCTGCTACCGAAATTTTACAAACCTTTTGCTTGGACCACGTGCTACATATGCACCCTGTCCCTATGTAGGAGCCAATGGTTGTAGGCACCGTACATTATTACTTTGTCAATGTTGATGAAGTTATGGAGTACACAAGAAGAACCACAAGTTTAGTTTAAAGTTATATTAAAATGTAGAAAAGGTTTGCAAATTAAAGTGGTACCGTTTCTTTCTTTTGACAGTTATCGTGTGACTCTATGCGCTTTATCTAAAACGTTCTAATATATCTAATAATAGCAGTCTCGGTATATTAATAAAAGATGGTCACCCATCCACGGACCAACCGCGGCAAGCGTAGCTTAACCTGATCGATTTATCCGTGCGGCTAATATTACTTAGCCTCAAGCCCCTTCTAACAAGCAATCATAAAATAATAAATTAATCAGTAACATCCGTCCTTTGTATGTCCTTTATATCACTAGATTATTATTACAATACCAGATAACTACAGATTTGATCGGTTATGTACGATAACGGTAAAACGCAATATCTTACCTACATAAATATTTCACGTATGAAATTTAAATGGTTTGTTCTGCTTATTATTTAAGTTTACAGAAATTGAACTTCGGAATAGTGATGGGAAATGCATAATTATTACTTCGCGTAGGCGATGCAGTGGGCGGTGCGACCACGATAATTATTTATTTAAACAATATTGACCACAAATTGATAAATGAATAGGTACCTATACAAATTTGTTTGGGAACCGTTGGTTTTTTAGTGGTTAAATGTATTGTTGTGATATAATTAATGATTGTTATAAAAATATGTTTGCACTCTAGTTTATAAGAGAGAGTATACAAGATGTTGTTTTGCATCCTCGTCAAATTTCAGGTAGTTGTCATAAAAGACATAAATAATCAATTGAAAGTACAGTACCGGGCAATAACTAATAAGCGCTGCTTTTTTTTGTTCTCGAAATTTAACAGTATTTCAGAATTAAACCCTTAATTCAATACAAATAAAAGAGAATCACCCGACTACGCACACAGCGACAATGCAGCTGTGTGCGTGAGTGTCGACGTCTTACCTACGAACCAAATTCAAGCGTGCGCGACCGAGCGGCGAGCAATGAATGACCTGAGCGACCCTTAGCAATAATTTTACCTAATTTTATTTCGAAAATCACCTACATTATTGTCATAAATTTAGTTTGTTAATTACCTCTTTTTAAGCATCATTAGAATACGGAAATCTTACTAATGACAGTAATACTAGTGCGCCAAAGAAAAGTTCACTGACCTGGTATCAGATGATTAATAAAATGTTCGTTTTGCTCTAATGCTATCGTTCAGCCTAAACTTTTCGTAATGATTTTGTTTTTATTTGTGGATTAAATTGGTTGATTTGAAATTTTCTTTACTACTTAACGGGCTTAGGACCGGCAATAATACCTACCTACCTTAGTTGATGTACCGATCTACAAAGTTTAAAAATGTTTTTTAGGTTGGGTGGAAATGGAAAGATTTGCTAGTTAAGTGTAAGTAGGTGGTGATACTTTCGACTCTTAGGTATTATTGGCGTAGTTAAAAATTTGAAATGAACTTATTTACACTAATAAAAATTGATTAAGCTAACAACGTATTTACAAAATGTACAAATAAATAAATTACCTACTTAAGTTACCCGGAGGAGTTGTTCAAAGTTCCACCATCACACTCTTGGCACAATCGAGCACGACGTAGCTGGTTTTCCTTTAGTTAACGTAACACTAACACATTCGTTTTTAAAATGTCGAAAGCACTAATGATCCTTGCACGTACACTGTGGTGTAGTGCAGTCCAAAGCGTCGACCAGCCTCCCGCGTGCTTGCCCGTGGTTCTCGCTGGAAGTATTCCAGGATGTCTTCCTGCAAGGCGACAGGCAGGCCTACGCTGCCGCGAGCTTGAGCATGCCGGGAACGTCAAACTGCCGATGATCCCGCAGTCTCTGCGTAGCAGCCAGCATGACGCTCTGTGATGGGGGTTCCCGATGGGGAAACATTTCCGTGAACATCTGGATGGCTCCACGTAGGCTATCTCCACTGATGGCATACAGGCGGACCATCTCCACCAACTCGACATTAGTGTAATTGTCCGTCATCTTGCACTTTGTATCAAGTGACGTCTCAACAATTTACCGAGAACTGAGAAGCGCGCACGCACATTTCGGCGACATCAAACACACTGTTGGTTCGGGGGCGGGGGGCCGCGCACGCGGCGCCCGAACGAATGATCGCGCATGCGTTGTGAATGGATGTATTCTTTGCGTTTGTGTGTGAAAGCGCGGTTAGGCTAGTATCAGATGGGCCGCGTTTAAATACGGCTGGTTCACACTTACGGATTTTAGTAAGCAGGAAAAAATATTTAAAAAAATACCTACCCATTTTATTGTTGATTTGGGTCGAGAATCATTAGTATAATTACGTCCTTGAATTTGACTAGGATGCAAATCAACATCTTGTAGAATGAGTTTTTTTTTTACTTTTCTGAAAGTTAAAGAAACCGAATGACAATCCGCTACAAGCTGCTTTGACAGAATTTAAAAAAGTAATGACTTGCGAACTATGCAAGGAGTATGGATAACAGTCTCCTCCTTTGTGTAATAAAACCTTTTTGCCATAACCTAACCATTTACCAAGCTGGGCATGCCACGATTGCATCGGTAAGTCCCCTCTTTGAGGAGTGGTTCGAGAGGCGGCATGGCGTCCTCACCTTCCTCCTGATGCAAATCCGCACCGGACACGGCTGTTTTGGGAGATTCCTGATTCGCATAAGGCTGGAGGAAACGCCCGGGTGTTTCCACTGCTAAGATCGCCCTGAGGATACGATGGAGCAGACGGTGGAGGTCTGCCCAGCTTGGGCGGAGCACCGCCGTGTCCTCGTAGAGGCGATCGGCGGCGGTGATCTCTCGCGTCCGGCCCTCGTTCAGGCCATGTTGCGGAGCGAGAGTGCATGTGTAGCGGTCACCTCCTTCTGCGAAGCAGTGATACTCGCGTAGAGAGAGGCGGCGCACGTGAGGGAGAGGCAGTATATGCGCCCTCACGGCCTTAGTCGCCGCAGGAGACGCTCTAGCCGTCGGGAATCTCAGGCTGATTCCCGGCCACCGTAGGCGTGAGCTTGCCGACGGCGAGTAATAGGTAGCTCGCTGTCCGGTAAGGACCAAGCCCAGGCGGCCGGCGCGTTGTGTTCCACGCGCGCCTCAAAGAGATGTCAGCACAAACTGCTGGGGCCCGCAAGGGCCAATGCCTGCCATGGGTGCGGGTTATTCGAAAGAGATACCGCCGCCCCTGGCACACAGGCTACTGAGGGAACACGGTTGGGTTTTAGTCAGTAAAAGTCTGACACGCCCTCCTGCTCCATCCAGAAGGGGAGAAGTTATTTAATGATTTCCCACCCAAAAAAAACCCTTTACCAAGCTTGGTAATTACCGCAATATTCCCTCACAAACTCCCAACCACACTTTAATAACCGAAAGAAATTAACTAATACATTTTGGTGGTGATTTGAATATGCAAATCTGACGAACTAAATTCGTGGCTTGTACGTAATTATGTAAATAAGGGTTACGTTCGACCGGCTCCTTGTTAACCCTTCTATGTTAGGTTTCAGGAGAATTATTATAAAACTAGCTTTTGCCAGCGACTTCGTCCGCGCTGATGTCGGAAATCATCCCACGGGAACGTACTACCGGGATTAAAAGTATTATATGTGTTAATCCAGGTTATAAACTATCTGTGCGCCAAATTTCATCCATATCCGTTCAGGCACTTTTGCGTGATTGTGTAACAAACTTCCAAACATGTAAACATACAAACTTTCACATTTAAAATTTTAGTAGAATTTGAACATGAGCTGTGGTCATTCTCATTTGTTTGTGAATCGTACGTGGTTTTATTGAGGTTTCGAAATGGAACGGATTTGAAAAGAAAATATTTGTTTTGCCAAATCATTTGATTCGCTTTGAGCCATATTAATAATGTGCTATGTAATTTCAGTTGTATTGTAGTTAGTGATTACCTTTGCCAATTTATCAGTATTTTATTTTTATATACAGTTATCATATTTTTATATAGACAAAAATACACATTGCTTGATAGCTACGATTGGACGGTCATAATGATTTTGATTACGTACGCAAACCATGGGCAATCAGACCCACTCTCTAAGTTCGTTAATAAAGATACGGGCCCGTCCGAAAGTATTTTGAAACTTCCGAGTAAGCCAAACACCCGATGGGCACGCCACGATTGCGGCGGTAAGTCCCCTCTTTGAGGAGTGGCTTGAGAGGCGGCATGGCGTCCTCACCTTCCGCCTGACGCAGGTCCTCACCGGACACGGTTTTTTCGGGAGGTTCCTGTTTCGGATAGGGCGGGAGGAAACACCCGGGTGTTTCCACTGCGAAGATCGCCCTGAGGACACGGTGGAGCACACGGTGGCAGTCTACCCGGCTTGGGCGGAGCACCGCCGTGTCCTCGTGGAGGCGATCGGCGGCGGCGATCTCTCGCGTTCGGCCCTGGTCCAGGCCATGGTACGGAGCGAGAGGACATGGGGAGCCGTCACCTCCTTCAGCGAAGCAGTAATGCTCGCGAAGAGGGAGGCGGCGCACGTGAGGGAGAGGCAGCATATGCGCCCTCGCGACCCTAGTCGCCGCAGGATACGGAGACGCCCTGGGCGTCGGGAATCCCAGGCCGATTTCCGGCCACCGTAGGCATGGGCTTGCGGACGGCGAGTAATGGGTAGCTCGCTGTCCGGTAAAGACCAAGCGCAAGTCGACGGCGCGTTGTGTTCCACGTGCGCCTCAAAGAGATGTCAGCTCAAAAAATGATGGGGCCTGCAAGGGCCGATGCCTGCCAGGGGTGCGGGTTTGTTCGAAAGAGACACCACAGCCCCTGGCATACGGGCTACTGAAGGAACACGGGTGGGTTTTAGTCAGTAAAAGTCTGACACGCCCTCCTGCTCCACCCAGAGCGGGAGAAGTTATTTGATGATTTCCCACCCAAAAAAAAAAAAAAAAAAAAAAACAAAAAAAAAAAAAAAAAAAAAAACAATTATCTTTTTGGACGAGCAATAATAATACACCGGGGGTAGGACACACCGGGGGACAGTAGTGAAATCGTAGTGTCATTTATTTTTAGGTCGGGCCCCAAAATAATCATATGTCTGTATGAATCGCCCGTAACTTTGGCCGAATATATACATTACGTGCTTATTAGATCTCCTTGCTTGGTTACCAATTTGCTGGCTGATTTTCATTCGCATGGGTTGAGCAAAAATGAATCGTTTTGATTTAAAAATGTAGCATTTTCTATTGACAAACAGGGCATTTAAATAGACTCTAGTATCATAAACAATTTGCTGGCTGATTTTCAATCGCTGAGCTGAGCAAAAACGAATCGTTTTGATTAAAATAGGTAGCATTTTCTATTGACAAGCAGAGCATATAAATAGACTCGTAAGCTACCTGTAATAGCTAATTAGCTACTTCCATATGGGAGGATTTACTATGCACAGTTATGAGGTATCAGCTTCATTAATGGTAAATATAGACGAATTTTCATTTTAACCAATTACGGTCCGTATTTTCGTAGGAATATCGGCCATAAGTCGTGCCGATACTGGAAAGAAAATAGAATTTAACAAAACCTTTTATCGCTAATCTATAAAGCTTTAGAAATTAATTACGTGCAAACGGGTCTCGTTAAAATTGTAGCCTCAAAAGACTAACACGTTGACCACAAAAAGGTTTAACAAAATATGATCTTCTATTGTTTGATCACACACATGTTTTGTTTTTGTTATTATAGTATAATGGGTAAAATTGCTTTTTAGGGTCAAGCAGATTAGATTGTAGGAAAAAGTAATTTTAATTATCCGCCCTGTAGGTTTTATTTATTACGGTTCTGAGCAATTTGTTGAACATTTTTGGGTCATTGTGTAAATATGTAAATGAAAACTTCAGGGTTTTATATAATACAATTGAATTGTGGAAGCAAGAAATCTACTATTCATCCCCAGAGTTCAACTGTTTTACTTAATCGAACACTATGTGGCTTACTTCTACATGATCCATTTATACTTCTAGACGAACGCTATCTCGGATGATGAATCTCTAAACAATAATTGCATTATCAGTAGAGATGAAACGGTTATCCGGTAACTATCCAGTATCCGGCCTATCCGGCGGCATAAATACTATCCGGCCGAGTACTGGATATTTTTTTTTATTTATTTAATTGCTTCATTTAGTTAGTATTACTTAGAAATACAATCAGTAATCGTACAACTTAGAAAATGAATTAGTACTGCAGGGCAAATTATGGAGAATGAATACAAATTTCTCTGCATTGAGAGGAAGCAAGCGGTTCCGCTTGTCTTCGTAAATAAACTTCAGAAAAAAGACTTTCGCTGTACACAGTGCTGCACGGTGCTGAAGGATATATTTTGGCAAACTTTGTTAAATTTGGGTATTGTTTAGCATTAGCTGCCCACAAACAAAAAGGAACAACGTTCTGCCGGATATTCGGGGGCCGAATATCCGACTACAGGGTTGGCCGCCAGGGTTGGTTGAATATCCGGTATCCGGTACCCAGCTAAACTGCTATCCGTTTCATCTCTAATTATCAGCCTATAATGTTCCCACTACTAAGCCATAATCCACCAAGCGGGACCAGTGAGGGTTGGTAGATGTCACGTTTTCGAAATTTTTAGGTCTCAGACATTTCGATTTCCTCACGATGTTTTCTTTCACCGTTTTGAGAGCAGTAGTCATGAAATTAAATATACAAAGTAAAGTGCCTGCCTAGTTTCAAAATCACAACCTACAACACATAACTCGGGGCCACCACTGCTCGCGATAATAATTCCCCTTAAAGACAGAACTTCCGTCTTCTATTAAGTTACCTTAAAGCGCTGATGTATAAGTAGAACTCTATCAAATTACGCTTGTAATACGTAATAGGTACTCTTCTACGCTATAAACACACGAAAACGTGAACACAACTCGTAAATTTCCCAGAAACTGCTATTCCATTCACAACGCATAATACAGACCTACTACATTCACAAAACAGTTGTACTGCCGAAATCGATCCATTGCAACCCCCACGCTTATATTGCGCAATTGCAATGACCTTCGACCTTCACCTTGACCCCCGACATTATGCTACTCCACCCACACACCACGAAATACCAAAGTTCGGCACTTCGTCCCGAAACATAAACACAACATACATAGCTGATTTTATGCGGAGGCTTTCCAGAAATTTCCGTTTTGGATCAGAGATGGTTGCGGTTGTTGTGGAAATTGCGCAGTTTGTAAGGGTAGGCGTTTCATTCAGGTTTCGGTATCTGAGTGCAGTAGGTAAATATTGTAACTATTACGGAGTTTGGACAGGGGTAACTTTGTTTGTTTGTGCGCTGAAATTGAAGCTGGGTTCTGAGTAGTGTCAAATTCAAATAGTTTTATTTGTAGAACATAGGTAAAGTACAGATGTCAATATTAATATAAGAATGAACGCTATGTCTTGCCGTCCACGGCGCACAAATATTAGGATTATTATTTAATTCATTAGTAATAAATAGGACAAAACATTAATTTAAAATTACAACGAAATAAATTAATAAAACGAAATTATAACAATAAAATTAATAATTAATTAATAAAACAAATGTCAGTTTGTTTAGGTTGTATCCTGCTACACATACTTTTCAGCTTTTGTTTTGATTTTTTGGTTGTGTTTTATTAATTTTTTGCGATCTCATGTAATCCGGTCAATTTAGACAAAAATAGTGATCAAATAAAGAAAATTCCGACAGAGCCAAATCTTCGTAGAGACCTTAGGTTTACCACAAGGAATAAAGTGTCAAAAGTCCCAATCAATCCCATGTGTGCTAAGGGGCTTATTCGGGGTCCAAGGTCAAAATTTTAGGTTTTTTGGATTTTTCTCGAAAACGGTAAGTTTTATCGAAAAAGTACTTCAGAGCAAAGTTGTAGATCCTAAAATTCTCTATAAAAATGGTCCTCATGATTTTTTTCTCTAAGACCCACTATTTCCCAGATATTGCGCTTGTAAGAATCATGTTCTACATAGTATGCACACATATGCCACGTACTCTAAAAAGACCGCCGGTCCCTTACCGAATCCCCTCTACTTGAATAACATCTGGCCTTGAATAACATCTGCCTATTCTTAGTCCTCCCAGTCTCACTATAATCTTTGATAATTACGATCCTTCAGGTGCAGCAGATACAATTTCGCGAGCTTTCGCAAATAGAGGTTGATCAAAAGTAATTATGCAAACTGTATGGTTGTAACTTTTAGGATCTTCTAAAGCACAAAGTAAAGTTGTGTATATCGTACTGTAATTACTTGCAGGCTGCTGAACAAATGGCAGAAATGAAATTTTTGATTTTGAAAAGTCTACAATATATAGCTCACTTTAGCATTAACAATATTAAAAGAACTAGCTATTGATGATGGTATGGAGGCATTCCACGACTGACCATAACAGTTTCATCTTCAGTCAAAAGTTTATTACAAATAAAGCAAAATTGTGACATTTAAAAAAAAAATATTGATCAGCACTAACTACAATAGTAGACGCTTGTAATAAATACGTATAGTCACTCGAACTGCTCGTTCAACACTAAAAGAAGCAGGTATGCGTGAACGACACCACACGGACAAAAGAATAGGCAGATGTTATTCAAGTAGATGGGATTCGGTAAGGGACCGGCGGTCTTTTTAGAGTATATTTTCTTAGAATAGCATAATGTACACATAAAAGAGGCATTTTTGAGGCTTGAGTACCTAAATATGTATATACGTGGCATATGTGTGCATACTATGTAGAACATGATTCTTACAAGCGCAATATCTGGGAAAAAGTGGGTCTTAGAGAAAAAATCATGAGAACCATTTTTATAGAAAATTTTAAGATCTACAAGTTTGCTCTGAAGTACTTTTTCGATAAAACTTACCGTTTTCGAGAAAAATCCAAAAAACCTAAAATTTTGACTATGGACCCCGAATAAGTCCCTTAGCGCACATGGGACTGATTGGGACTTTTGACACTTTATTCCTTGTGGTAAACCTAAGGTCTCTACGAAAATTTGGCTCTGTCGGAATTTTCTTTATTTCAATTGTTTATATTGACCGGACTAATTGTGAACTTTATGAAGATTGTTGCTTTGATATTTTGATTTCATGTCTAATATTAGTTGTCTGTTTTAGGCTAATACGAAGTGACATGATAATTACACATACAGAAACTCAAGCCTTAGGGATGGCAGAAACTAAAGAACGCCGCTCGCTACAATTAATACATACTTACTCCTGATATGAAAATAAGTTACTATTTAATTATAAGTCGGTCAAAATTGATTTGCAAAACTATTTAGGTAGCTTTTTGATATACAATCAAAAGTATTCTACCTGTCTATCTGAGAAAAAGATCAATATCAATTTAAATCGATTACAGTCTGTCAGACATACCAATTTTCATCTGGCATATTAGATCATGACTCCAATACAAAAAATATGTCCAGTATAATGTCTGTACAGTTCAAAAAGTATTCGTAAAACGAATTCGATTTTCTTTCAGACTAAGTTTAGATACTTTTAAGTAGGACACGATAACTTAAGTCTTACGGAATATTTAAGTCAAGGAATTTAACTTAGCTCTAGACTCCAGGAAATTGGACTTTATTACTAGTCCGAGGCTGGACGTTTTTATGACAATCTTTACCTCAATCCGGGGGGTATATTAAATGGGGCGTACTTTTTGGGATGAAGCACTTCTTTATAAATGAAAATGCGTGTTGAATACGCAATGTTAGTTTATTGTTTTTAAAAAAAAATCTTACTCTTGTCTATTACGCTACTAAAGAGATTATTATTTACAATTGCGGTATCGTGTAATTATATGGCAACCTCCGACCACATTTGGTTGAAATCTATCAGAGCCTCAATACAATTTAGTTACACGATTTTTTCTGCTACGTGTCGTTCCCAAATACTACCCAGAGGGACAATTCTCGTAATTTTAATAACCACAGTGTCTCAATTTGTCAAAAATACCTCGAGTTTCCATACATTTTTGACAAGTTTTCGACATTTTATTGTCGCCGAGATGAGACTGCGTCTAGATTTTGAACGTTTTTAATTACGAAAATTGGCCTTCTGTTCGTCCCGTACCCACACTATTATAATTCCATAACTGGCTGGCAAATCCCCAACCACATCTTTCCGTGAACTTCCTTGTTGAACGCTTTTTATAAAGGGCTTTTTCTCCCTTTAAAAAAAGCGTCCCCAACGACTTTCCTCGCTAACATTATTTACAACGTAAAACGGTACAACTTTGTGCCTCTGTCCTGAAGTTCGTGAACGCCTCGCTACAGCCTTTTGTTTCATTTTACAAAACACTCCGCTTGCCTGCATAATGGATTAATTCCTCAACAAATTGTGGGTACCCAGTACCTACACTAATTACGGTAAAGCGACATTCTAGCGCTATTTTAAAACCAGCCAGCTATTTCTGAATGAAAGAAAATTGCATTTTATAAAAAGAACCTTTTTAATCTCGGAAATTGAAGTGACATTTAAAACTTTTTTCTGTTTTCCTCTGCCATCGTTAAATCCAGAACTGTGGTCGTTTTTTGTGTGGGCGTTAAAAGCTGCTTTGAAAGGAACGCTGAAGATGTTGTAGCAGCAAATCGCCTTTGAAAGAGCGCTATATAAAGGTTCTGCGTTTGATTCCTTGGCTAGACAGTTTTTGACCTTTTCGCTTTGCAGACTTTTAACAAGCCTGTTTCGTCCAATGTTGTCTGGCAATAAATCAATAAACAGCAATAGTGTTTTAAATTAGTGACGAAAATTAGAAATTTGTTTCACAGTAAGTCACACGTCAATGGTAACACTCTGACCTTGAGCTGGTCTAGCGTAGTTACTTACAGAGTTTCAATAGAATACGACGTAGACTCAGCAGCCAGTGAGGGACAACATCGTGAAGAAACCGGCAGGTCATAAAACCAAGCGTTCGTAGACATCTAAAACCCGCACTTGACACGCGTGGTGGATTACGGCCCACTACTTAACGGAGCTTCTTTCTTTTTTATTTGTATTTATTTACATATTGGACGAGGAATTTATTATGAATCTTTTAATTTAAAATATACTTGAATAGTTGGAGTAATTATTTTATTTTTATTAATAGCAACAGCATTCATAGGATATGTTATACCATGAGGTCAAATATCATTTTGAGGAGCAACTGTTATTACAAATCTATTATCTGCTATTCCATACGGTTGTGTTATACAATAACATGTTGGCGATTGCCGCGCTCTCTTTACAATGTAAAGAGTGACATCAGCGGAGCGGCATGGTGGCTTCCAACAGACGAGGTGCTTGTGCTGCAGTATCCCGAGCCAGACGTAAACATCCTCAAGATAGGGTCAAAATTCAGTATGGGAACAAAAACAACAGCAGCGTTCTCAGGAGTTTCATAGAGACTATGAGGGACTTCTTTTAGAGACCGCTGTAAGAGGCAGTCGTTTCATGTGTTAAATATTTCCCTTGTCATTCTGTATCTTTATTATATAGTTCGAAGTTATTATATTGTAAAAAGTACAAAGTGGTTTCAATTAATAGTTGGTGCTCTAAATACCTATAAAGCTAACATCAGAAGTGACACGCGATACCCGCCCACAGCTATGGGTAAATAAAGTAAACAAAACGCATACGTTCAAGCTCAAGTTCTAGCAGCAGCAGTAGTAGTGCCAGGACCCGGCACCTCCGCCAAAACACAGGAAACAGGTATCATGTAAGGCTGATACCTCAACTGTGAGTACAAATCATACTTTGAATATCATTATACCCGAGTTCGATCCGGTGAGAGACGACGTGAACGCTTGGCTTAGTATTATCAGGTCCTAGGCCTAAAATTTAAAAGGACTGATGAAATGACTCGTTATCAAGCTCTTTACAAACTAAAGGGATCGCAAATCTGTGGTATGACTCAATATTACGATCGGACAGATGGATCAGAATGAATGGCCTACGTGGAAGTGGATGGACTGGATACGTAAGTTGGCTTCCAGTTTTCAAATCCGTCGGAATATGTACGATCTCTTAAGTGATATTAAGTAATAATAAAAGCTGTTAGAAAATCAGTCGGTTTACGAGTTCTATTTTGAAGAACACTGTAAAATAGATCGTTTAAAGTGAATCCAGTCGACCTTTTTTCGTACAAACATTGGGAGTGTATTATTAAACAGTTCGACAATTACATCAAAATTAAACAAGATATAGTTTTGTCTCATTATTATTAATATTGTCGGTACGGAAACAGAAAAAATGGTTTTTCTTGCTAATTTAACCAAACTTTGGGCGTATTTATGTAATAAAAGAAGTATAGTATCTTGAAAACCAAGGCGGTAACAAAAAAGCTCAAATATCGAAAGTTCAATAAAATTTATTGGTCATTGATCTATGCAGTGGTTTTCTCAAAAAACCCGATCTTTCGAAGGACTTTTCTAAATTTTTTACGCGACTAGATTTCGTAACAAGATATTTTTTCTATTATTGTCGGCAATAAAGGAGTGGTATAGGCGCATCAATTGAAAAGAACAATTTTGTGACATACCCACGACGGTTTAGCTAGTTTACTGCCTGATCGAACGTTTACATCCAAAATTGCGAAATAGATAGGCGCAAACACACGCGCTGGCCAGATAAAACTGATCTGACTGACCGCTAGCAATAATTAAGACGTGGACCAGGCACATGGTCGGAAACAGATCAAGTGTTAGGTATCTATGCGACGGTAACCATAAACGAAGTCAGTGTGATACAAATAAATGTGATTACTGTGGCAAGCGCGGTCATTTAGATTCGACATATAACATGTAGATTCATACCAGATTAACAAAAAACAAAAAGTGTTTCAACCCCTGACCAGCGAAACAAATTTGTGAAAATATTGTGTAAGATATTCAATAGAAAATATTGTGCTGGCTGCGCCAGTTCCGTTTCAAGGTTTCTCAAAAGAAAGTTCTAAGTTTGTAACCTACAAGATTAACAGCTGATCTCAAAGTTGATTCGGTGTCTGTGTCTAACTCAGGTTGATATGTTGATACTCACGAGTGGGTGACAGATTTTAATTTGACTATGCGAATACATATTCAGAGTTTTGTAACACAATTACTAGTTTCGAGTTCGGTAACAATTCGCATCAAAATGAATTATGAACACTTTTTCAAAAATATGATGACGGTGTGGCGTCGAATATCGAAGAACTAAGAAAGTTAAACAGCCCTAAATGATAGTTAACGTAAATAGTTCTCCAAATCTTTAGGGAAGTCGGGCTTACGTAGAATTTAAAGAAACATTTGTTCAAAATTGAAATCGAATTTATAGGCTTCAAAATCAAACTGGATTATGTGATGCCAAATCAGCGCAAACTGGACGCTGTTCAAAATTACCCCACTCCCTAAACAGTAAACCAACTTCAACAGTTTCTTGGCCTTGTGAGCTACCTACTTTAGAAAATTGATTAAGAGCTGCACCATGATTACTGCTCCACTCTCAAATCTGTTGAAGAACGACTCGGTCTGGGTATGGAGTAAGGTTCATAAAAACGTATTTCAATAATTTATGAATAAATGAACGTCTGAAAGTGTGTGCTAGTAGAGATGGTGTTGCTGGTATACTTATTTAAATCACTGATGAAGGTGAGAAACCAGTCCATTATAATAACAGACAAATTACGGAAGACGAGAAAAAAGTACCGCTCGTTTGAAATGGAGTTATTGACGATTGTTAGTTCGCTTAGGAAGTTCCGATTATACCTATTCGTATCATCCTTTAAAATAGTGACCGATTGCAACGCCGTACGTTACACATTAACAAAAAAGAAGAGATTGATAAATGATAAATGATTTATTTCTGTAAGTAGGTTTGTACAAACACTTTTACACGTCAGTCATATTTTTTTAAACTAGATGAGGTCGGCGTTTCCTATCTGACTACTCTGAGAAGAAAGGCCGAAATAAACTCAGAGGTCGCAGTCTCTTTTAAAGTCCAGACATAATCTTGGTCAGATCGTGTGAAGACCATGTGGATTGGTGTCTGAAATGGTATTTTGAGGAAAGAACCACACAGGTTGAGTGGACCTGTCCATTCAGTGCACGCATGTATCAGTAATCATACGGCTCAACTCATTATTATTATTCCTCGGATCGCGCGTTGGGTTTTATTCGAGAATTCTCGTTTGATATCGTAGATACACATAGACGCTTTGAGTCGACTCGTAAGTCGTAACCCAATGCACTCTGAAAAAAACAAAAAAAACAGACATCGAGATTATTATGTCAATAACGAAGGCGGATTGGTTGCTTTCGGTACAACTACAAGATTCCGAGTCACAAAGTAATAGAATAATTATACATAGAATCAGGAGAGGCCGAAGCTAATCACATCTTTTTTTTTACAATGTGGAATGCAATAAATAAATGAAGATGTTTAAAAACATATATATGCAATCCTCGACGGGAAAGTTTACAAAAGAACAACCCGAGGTCGCCAGTGGGTGGTCCCAAAGAAACGTATTTAGCAAATAATTAAATGTAACCATGACGACCTCGGGCGGTTGATAAAACTGTAAAACGAGTAAGCCATCTGTATTGTATTGTTTTCCTAGAACGCGACAAATCATAAAAAAATACCTTATGTAACGACACTGAAGGAATTGCGCATTTTACGGCGTTATTGAGAGTTGTCGTTAAATGGAGAGAAGAAAAATCTGTATTAGAAAAATAAAAAAGTTATTTCAGACTGGTATTAGTACTTAATTACAATCAAAAGTTTGTGAGTAAGTGTGTGAAGATAACGTATAGATATATAATCCATGACTCCTGCCAACAACAGTTTACACGTGCAAGCAATCCCAATTTGTAAACAAAAGAACGGATTTCTTAGAAAGTTCGGTGTGTATAATACCGACAATCGAGTTTATTACGGGCTAGGATGAAAAGTGACAAAGAACGTACACAGCCATTTAATTGTTGTCGTTATTAAGAGTGGGTGTAATGCTATATAGAGTGTATCATTGTATGTAAGACAAGCTAAACCAACTAAAGCCGAGTGATTTCGACGCTTTAGGGAGTTTGTCGTTAAATCGAGTGACGTTATACGTATATGACGTATGAAGTTTGAACATTGTATAATTAAAATTGAATCTGTTTTAGTAGCCAGGTCGAGCGTTTAAAAAAAAAAAAGAGACTACTCTAGAAATACTAAAAATAGTAGGTGCTAATATACAGCAGATAGTGGTAGTTTGATGTAACTGAATTACGTGAGAGGACAGAGATAAATAATAAGTCCAATGCGAAATCACCCAAAACAGCGATTTGATAGAAACCGTACAAAAGCACGAGTTACGTCTAAGGAGATCTGGTACTCACTAAAATACTAAGCCAGAACAATGACGGCCATTGCCCCTTTCATACGAATAAGGTATTGCGGATTAATAGATATGAGGTGACGAATGTAAAAGGCAGAGGAAGGAGCACTACAAAGTGCACAGGCTTAACCACTGCCGAGAACATGAAACCATTGATACACAATGATTGAGTGACGATTGGGAGATGAATAAACATACGTTCTAACTTAAAGCATTTCTGCCCGTGTTGGCGATGGTAATTTGAAATGTATCGTAGGTCTATGTGCGAGTCAAGATAAAATGTTTTAAGGAATAATAAATGTTCCATATCGTAAATTACACATTAAAGAACGATGCCGAGTGGTAGGGTCAAATGGAAAACGAACGGTCAAGTTGGGAATTCCCTTTGAGTGCAGGTGGTTCTGGGACGAACTTGGTACGCTTAAGTGAGGATATAGGCCCTTTGAGTGCAAGTGGTTCTGGGACGAACTTGGTACGCTTAAGTGAGGATATTATGCCCTTTGACTGCAAGTGGTTCTGGGACGAACTTGGTACACTTAAGTGAGGAAATAGGCCCTTTGAGTGCAAGTGGTCCTGGGACGAACTTGGTAGGCTTAAGTGAGGCTACATGCCCTTTAAGCGCAAGTGACAATAAGACGAACTTGGTACTCTTAAGTGAGGCTAAAAGCCCTTTAAGTGCAAGTGGTCTTATCGATTTTTGAGTTCATTCGAAGCTTACCCTCGGATACACTGATGAAATAATGTGTAATGAAATATGGCAGTTATAATCCTGAACATTCGATAGACAACCAATTCATGCGCAACAGGCAAACTAGTAAATTATTAATAATTTGTGTTTCAGCATTTTATCTGAACTCGTGGGGTACCTGGTGGGACAGGCACCTGGCAGGACAGCCGTGTTGGCGATTGCCGCGCTCTCTTTACAATGTAAAGAGTGACATCAGCGGAGCGGCATGGTGGCTTCCAACAGACGAGGTGCTTGTGCTGCAGTATCCCGAGCCAGACGTAAACATCCTCAAGATAGGGTCAAAATTCAGTATGGGAACAAAAACAACAGCAGCGTTCTCAGGAGTTTCATAGAGACTATGAGGGACTTCTTTTAGAGACCGCTGTAAGAGGCAGTCGTTTCATGTGTTAAATATTTCCCTTGTCATTCTGTATCTTTATTATATAGTTCGAAGTTATTATATTGTAAAAAGTACAAAGTGGTTTCAATTAATAGTTGGTGCTCTAAATACCTATAAAGCTAACAAACATCCTACTAAAATTATAAACGTGAAACTTTGTGAAGATGTTTGGATATTTGTTACTCAATCACGCAAAAACGGCTAAACGAATTTTGATTTCAATTTGGCACATAGATACATTATAACCTAGATTAACACGTAAGATATTTTTGATCCCGGTAGTACGTTCCCGCGGGACGATTTCCGATTTCCACGCGGGTCAAGCCGCGGGCGGTAGCTAGTAATTAATATTACTCATCTAGAACTGCCAATAAAATACAGAAGTAGGAACAATACAACACATAACACACGAACAACTTCATTCAACATTAATTTCCATACATTTGGCGGTCACGTTCAAAAACATGATTTCCTAGTAACGAACCGCTTTGTTAGGTAAAAAGCTTCCAATTATTATTTTTAATAATTACCTTAACATGTTCTCTATTTATGAGTTATTATTAGACTGTTTCGGAAGTCAATTATAAGTGTTTTACGGTTGTATGAAGGCTGTGTCGGATTGTTGTTAGACTGCGAGAGAGATTTGGGATTCGATGTAGTATTTGTTCTTAAGTTAAAACAATCGTTACAGGTTTAAAAATAACACTCGTATTTCGGTATATCTTTATATTCTCAAAAAACGTTTGTCTACTACTGCATGACACAACCAATTGGAACTGTGCACCTATGTAGCTTCTGACGTTTTGTAAATATGAGGGTTATGTGAAATAAAATATTTCAATCTGAATGGAAGTGCATTAAAAAAAGACCAATAAGAAGTTAAGAATTCTATCTAGTTTGCCTAGCCTTGCCTAGTTTGCCTACGACCCGTAACAACTGTCAAAGATCTACGACCAAAGGCTCAACGTGCTTTCCGAGGCATGATGGTGGTCGATATTTAATGGGCCTATCATAGAATCAACCACGTCAAGCCTAGCTTAGCCTTCCGGCCACCAGGCCACGAGTCACGAGCTCCACAAGGAGTTAGCATATATTTTGATAAGAAAAATAATCTATTCTGGACTTTATTTGACAGGCAAAGTAATATATAAAAATGTGTGAGTACCTCCTCTTCGTGTGGATTTCGTAGGCTCTTGTTCTTGATAATTCTGGCGTTAATTTTTAGAACCAATTCCCAGCAATTTGTACAAACATCTCATTCATTCACAACATGTTTTCACGATTACATCTAAGGCTATGGCATGGCATTTATCCAATTCCCTCACTTGATTGTTACGACATACTCGGTCAAGAATTTTCCCTCAAAAATTCCGACCTATCTGCCAGAAACTATCTTTTTGAAGTTAACCACACTACCCAACAAAAGAAGATGAAAAAAAAAAGAGAAAATTCCTGGATTTTCTTCATTATATAAACGTGATTACGTGTTATACGGAGGTATTTGCTGCCGTTCTATTATTAATTAACCTTGGAACTCCAAATTGCTTTAGGTGAGAAATTTAATCTGGCCTCCAGCCTCTGGGGTTTTAACACTCTACATGTATTTTTGGCATAGTTATGAAACGATATTGGCAGTGTGCTTAAACTTAGAACTGAGAAGATAATCGTATGCTGCGTTTGTAGGAATATGAATAAAAGTAGAACGGTAACTAAATAAATTAGGCAGTAGAATGACGATGTTGATGGTAACTAAATAAGCAGGAACTTGGCTGACAAGGCATAGGTACCTCTTGTTAGCCAAGTTTTCAAATACATTCTTTTTCTATAATAAGTAAACAAGTGACGAACGCTTCGGGGGAAATCAGGAGTGCTGTTATCGTTTAGTTACAGGTACTTCATTTAATTTAGATTTCCTTTAACCATATCTTTGTTGTTTTTAATCGGTTGTCATGGTATGGGCATGTGATATGGAAGAACGAAGAAGTATGAATGTCGATGGCTATAAAAGAGTAGAGGAAAACCAAAGAAATGATGGATGGACTGTGTGAATGATGAAAAGGCTAGTAGGGGGGTGAATTCCGAGATGACGACTTATAGGGAAGTGTTGAAGAAAAAGACATGTTACATCTACTCCAAATAAATTGGGATAACGCCAGGAGATGATGGGCTTTTTCTTTAATCCCAGCCTTCCCTGGTCCTTTTATACAAAAACATTATTTTCATCATTATTTAATATCTCAAAGTTTTTACTGTTATGTGTCCCCTAGACCCCACACTAGGATTCTCTGTGTCGTGGGATTTAGTTACTTCGCTACGTTACATTGTAAGACAAAAACTTAATTAACGTTTCGAAGGCTGGTAGGTTATTTAAAGAGTC
Source organism: Polymixis flavicincta (assembly GCA_949987655.1). Lineage (NCBI taxonomy): Eukaryota > Metazoa > Arthropoda > Insecta > Lepidoptera > Noctuidae > Polymixis > Polymixis flavicincta. The sequence continues at coordinate 24,103,776 of OX465177.1, forward strand.
ACAAAATAATTGAGAAAAAGAATGAAAAATTACCAACAACAAAAAAAAAAAAAATACTGAGTGAGTGTATGTGTGGAAGCGTGTGTGTGATGTGTGGATGTGTGCGTGTGTGGGCGTGTGTGTGGGTGTGAGGGAGTGAGCTCTGGGTGTAAGTTCTTATGTGCCTTCATAATCTAACTCCAGTAGTCAATTGATGATAGTTTTTTTTTTTAATTTGTGCTTTATTAAAAAAAAATGTTCTAGTGACTCACTAATTAATCCAACTAATGTTGTTACAGGTAAAAATGAATATTCATCCCCGGATCGTGACATCGTAAAGTATGAACAGTACCTACAGTAAGGTAAACTAATTGTATCAAACTGCTAACTGCCCTTTTACTTACAACAAATTTAAATTAAGTAATTTTTTAATTAAGTTCTGCGCTTCGAAGTTTTACGTAACTGAATTAGGATGGAAGGTGACTTTGGTAGATGTAGTTATATCTTAGTGGCGTGAGGGAAATGTTAATTTTCAAAGGACACACCTTGATTTAGTGGTCGTTAAGCTAAGCTACCTAGTAACCGAGATAGAGGGCATTTTTTCTTGTGGGCTAGTGTGAAATAGCTTATCGGTAACGTAGGTCTTCTTTATCATATTATAACATCACACATTTATTTTCGAAGGGATCAGCAGAGTTGTACAATTATACACCCACACATAACTGGTGAAGTCCATGTGAAACACTTGTATTTATTTGCATCCGGTTAGAATGGAAGCTGACCATAGTAGGGCTAAGCATAGTGATGACAAGAAATACAATAATTATGATTTAAATATTTGTATTGGTAAATTACTCTTGCTAGCTTTTTATTGTCGCGAATATTAAAGTAATAATTGACTTTATCAATCCACAAATTAAGTCACTTTATAACGTTAACTCATACAATAACATCTCCTTTACTATAGGTAAATCTGAAACAACAAACAACAATAAAAAGACTTAGGGCTTCGATAAGTTGAAGATTAACAAAAACAAAGTTAATTAAGAATTAATATTTTATTTACATTAAACGTCATTTGTATCGATTAATGTCAACATGCTTTTTTATCTGTCACGTCAACATGTCTTAAAATTTAAATACTGACCATTTTTAAAATCAAATTAAACAGAGGATTTGTTTGGATGGATAAGAATTTTAGGTTCTTGAGTAAAAAGTCACTAGTTATTGTAAGTCAGCAGCATCCCACAGCTGGGCAAATTCCTCTCCCCGTGACATTAAAAGTACATTAAATACTATACAATCTACCTAGCCTTTTCCCAACTATATTGCGGTCAGCTTCCAGTCCAACCGGATGCAGCTGAATTTCATTATTTAACATGGGACGCCTATCTAACTTCCACAATTTTGTGACACCCAGTAACTGGGTTATGCGGGTCAGATACCCTTTGCTAAGACTGATTGTCACACATTTGGGCTTTTGACTAACCGTAACGACTGTCAAAGATTACGAATGACAGCCGAGACCAACGGCTTTCCGGAGCGTTATAAAAAATAGTTGTACCTACGTTTAAAAAATTAACAAATAACATTTTTATTATGACATAAGGCACACGATGCTGACAATGTGCTATTTATATTAATACTATCCACATGAGGCCTGTTATCAGCTCACGTTTGATAAACAATGTAAAAATAACTATTTAATTGTATGGTTGCTATACAATTAGCGAACTAATTAATACTGTTGTAAATATTAACAGAATAACCAAATTATTTTCTTCTAGTTACAAATTCTTTATTGAGCTTATTCATCTCATTACAACTATTAATTATTTTTGGTACAAAGGTCAGAAATTCCAATGTTCATAGTTTTTGGCACAACTTAATGCTGATTTTCCCATCTAAATGACATGATGATGATCTTTTCTACGATGCTAGTGTGTTACGAAATTCCGTAACACACTCGTAGGGTTGCATATTAACAGTTCAACAAAATTCATTAAGTTATTTACGATGCAGGGCCTAGAGACAAAACACATTTCTGTTAGAGTTCACGCCAAACGCTACGCCAAAATGTATGGGAATGACATTATCTGCGGAAAGGTTACGTCGTGTTCTTTCCGCAGGTAATGTCATTCTTATACATTTTGCCGTAGCGTTTGGCGTGAACGCTAACAGAAATGTGTTTTGACTAGGCCTGCTGAGCAGACAATTTTTCGAACGTTATAAATCAGTGAATGTATGTAATAATGTAATGCAGCTTGCTTCTACGATCTCAATGAATTAAATACATATCAGATCGCGAAGAAGAAAACTGTAATTTTACTCAGTCAACACTTTGACATTAGATAAGACATTTCCAACGATTATAAGTAGGTGCTATATACTGCTTTTACAGTCAATCGTTGAATCCGACTCGGCTGGGCAGCGTTTGCAAGATCTTCTCGTCTCACATACCGCAGTGTCTCAAGACGAAAGTCTTTGGCCAGTGCATGTGGCCTGTGATGACCTATGGCAACGAAACGTGGTCGCTCAAAATGGGCCTCATTAGAAGGCTGAATGTCACTCAAACGGCAATTTAGAGGGCTGTGTTTGAAGTTTCCCTTCGCGATCGAATCAGAAATGAAGAGACCCGTCATCAGAAAATAAGGTAACTGACGAAGCCCAAGGATTTACCAAACTTAAGTGGCAGTGGGCAGGACTGAGGACACATAGCTCGTAGAACAGATGGCCGATGGGGTCGAAAAGTTCTGAAGGCCACTTCACGCGAACACGTACCAGAAGACGTAGAGTTGTAAGGCCTCCCACATGGTGCACCAATGACCTGTTTGCGGCCGCAGGAATCCAATGGATGCAAAAATCACAGAACCGGACGAAGTGGCGGTGCTTAGGGGAGGCCTATGTCCAGTGGACGTCTTTCGGCTGATGTGATGATGATACTGCTGTTTGAACTTTCAACTAAATGGTAATTATAAGAAGCGCGATCTAGTCGTGGACTTAACTTCACTGCTTTTAAGCTTGATGTGGTGCGTTCACCTAAAAATAAATTCGAAAGACTTAGAGCCATAAACACTTTTACTCCAAACTTGTACTAACAACAGTGTACATAATGGCCGGTCCTCGTGATTATACTATTAAAGTAATGCAGTAAATAGGTTGGCTCAGCATCCAGAACTTTGCACTGCACATGCATTCTATAAGTGCTCAACTCACTACTTATAAAGACCATTATAAATTCTATGCTACCTCAAACAGTTCAACGACCAGTTTTCTTTGACCTGCCACCCCTCTTTTACCTCAACCAATTCGGATCCTATAGGGAAAGCTCCACCAAACGCATAAAGACCAAGCTATATTGGTCGTAATTTTTTCTAGGTGTCTGGCAATGCGCCCATTCGATTTCCAAATTAGAACGTCGCATCTTAATTCATATGTTTAATGAAATTGAACTGTTCATTAATGGTGTAAGATTTATTTTAACTTTATTGATTTAAGAAGCGTGTTTTGGATGCAACAGTTGATCACGTGCTTTTGGCGCCAAGTGTACAGCTGGTATTTAGTGTAGTAATAATGTGCAATCATTTTGTGCGGGAAAATTTCGGTCATTAGATCAAAAATAAAGTGCGTTGGACAAATAAATATTAATTATAATTATGTTTATATACCTGTGTGAAGTAGTTATTTATGTGTCGGAGCAAATGCACATAATATTTAGTAGGCGATATTATGTTGAATTGTTATTATAGTGAAAGACGGTGTGAAGCGATTGTGGTGGGTAAGCGAGTGTCTAATCGTAATGGTCCATTATTTTTTTTGTTTTTTCATGCAGAGTTTGTAGTAGTTGTATAGTAGAACGGCTTGTGGTTTTAAAAACCGCATGGATCGATTATTCAGGTTAATCTACGACGCGGTTTTTTTTTTTGGGTGGGAAATTATCAAATAACTTCTCCCGCTCTGGTGGAGCAGAAGGGCGTGTCAGACTTTTACTGACTGAAACTCATCCGTGTTCCCTCAGTAGCCTGTGTGCCAGGAGCGGTAGTATCTCTTTCGAACAACCCGCACCCCTGGCAGGCATCGACCCTTGCGGGCCCGATCAGTTTTGTGCTGACATCTCTTTAAGGCGCGCGTGGAACACAACGCGGCGTAGACCCGGGCTTGGTCCTTACTGGACAGCGAGCTACCCATCACTCGCCGTCCGCAAGCCCATCTACACCGCGGTTGGTCCGGACCATCTTTACATAGGTACCGAGACTCTTCCGTGCCTAGACGGATGTCATTCGGGATCTTTGACAGTCGTTAACGGGTCGTCTGACGCCTGAAAGTCTGACAACTGGCTTGTGGAAGTCAGACAGGCATTCGTTACATGTTAAAGACTGGTATTCAACTGCATCCGTTTAGACTGGAAGCCAACTCCAACATAATTGGGAAAAGGCTAAGTATATTGATTGATTGCATGTAGAACATATCATAACATAACATAAACAGGACTTAATTAACTTCACACCTTTGTTTGAACAATACAATAGAATTAGTAGGTGAAATACATTCACGTACATAAAAAAGGACAATAACAAAAACCGGTACATTTGTCCTTATTTACATAAAATTCCTCTTTCACTCGCAGAAAGATAGAGTTACTTTGACCCTTGAAAAAATTGACGTATAAAATTACCTCCGTCCTTTTGTGACTCTAAAGTAGTTCTTCCATGTCAACTTTCATAGTAACTTAGTACTGTTCTCGAGGTCACTTATATCTTTACAAATTAAACTTTATCGGTGACAAAATAAGAGCGAATTTCTTTTAGTTTAGACAGGTCCTGACCAAGGTTGATATTTAATTATGTTGCTGGTATTTTTCTTTACTGTTTGGAGGCTCGTGTATTTAGTTTTATTTTTATAATAGAGTGCTGACTGGCACATTAAAATCAAATTAATTTAAAGCTCTATTATAATGCAATTTAATTGATTAAACGTTTGCTTACATTCCATTTTGATTTCCTGATTGAACTTTTAACTCTAACGGTTACGGTCTATTATTATTTTTTGTAGCTTTATAAGCTAATAAGTTTTTATTATGAAGTCATTATTGGTCATTATTAACAGCTTTTGTTTCTCTTTCTTAGTGTTTTTTGGCTGAATCCTGAAACAGGTCAATTCAATTCAATGTTTTTTTTATGTATTTTACGTTTACGTAATAAGCTTATTAATTTGTTAAGCTTTGTTTTTTATCATTCTTTTCCGCCAGATAAAGCAAAAAGTGCATCCTCAAATACACTTCTCTCCTCTAAATAGTATAAAGTCGCTGTTTTCGTCTGTCTGTTTCTCCGCTTACTTCTTCTAAACCACGCAACGGATTTAAATACGGTTGTTACTATCACTTAGAGAATTTCTTCCGAGAGGTTTATGTGCATAATATCACAGAAGGTTCCGTGTGGTGCCGGACGTAAAGAATAGCACCATCCCATCTCTTCCCGTGGGCGTCGTAGGAAGCGACTAAGGGACTTTACTAGAGAATGGGTAGCAGCGTTCTCTATGCATTTTACCATCATACTGCGATCACCAACTGCCTGCTAAAACTGCCGATTATGGCAAATCCCTCCAAATCGGGGGAGGCCTATGTCCAGCAGTGGACGTCTTTCGGTTAAAATGATGATGATGGCACAGAAATACCGATGTTTAGAAGTATCGCCACGTTAGTAGACCGCACCCGAGCAAGGCAGGAGTACCCACTCCTGCCTTGCTCGGGTAGTCAATAATATTATTATTAAATAACATTCTACATGCTAGATACTGTAGGTATAAGTCCAATCTAAACAGCCATAGGTGTTTGTATTTTATTAAATCTTTATGTAATTCACATGCATAATAAAGCATTAATTATTACGTATCGTGTAGGCCACTGACCAATATGCAACAGTCTATATTTCTATCACAATGTATTTCTATTTGTTCCTTCGCGTGCAGAACGCAACCTTAAGACCGTTGTGGTGATGTTGGCCTGAATTGATACAATAAGTAAACATAGAAAATTAATCACCACTTCTTCATCAGCAACGCTAAAACCTGTAAAAAAAAATATTTTGTATCTGTATTTCTACATATTATATTCAGCCTTTAATTTTCCCACTGCTGGGACACAGGTGTCCTCTCTGTGAGAGGGAGTGATCTCTCTGTCCAACACGCGTTTAATTATTTCTACCTGTCTGGCTGATAAACCCGACGTCACACATCGTTATCGAATAAAACTTTATTTGAAAGACACAAATTATTCAGTTAGGCCGTTAAACATTTACAAAAAAAAACATAATTAAATAAATAGAGATGCATGTCACGCAATTATTTCGTTTAAAACTCGATAACGTCGACCAATTTGTTTTATTTATCGGCGGCGACATGACCTTGCGATATCTCAGTTGTGCGATGCATTGCGTAAAACATTTGACCTGCAGACTGCAGCGTTTAATGTAAAAACTTACTTTTCTTTATCTTTTAGGCAAATATAGTTTTCGGTGTGTGAAACGTTTTGTTAATAAGCTGCAAAACGTATTTGCAAAGGGACGTACACAAATTATTTTATCTATTATCATATCGTGAAATTCGAATTTTAAACTTCAAAACATACTTTATAAATAAAATACCGAAATTTAAAGATAAAATCATTTTATAACTTTTTTTCTCTACCAAAATAATAAAAAGAAATATAAAATGAATAATTGTTTTTTAAGAATAAGATACAGGGCAAATCCAAAAAAATTATATCATCAAGGAGTTTCTATCTATATTTTTAAATTGAATGCATATGCGGACACGCTAAATACATAGCATTATAAAACTATTTCTTACTCTTTTAACTTTGATCTTTTATTCAGTAGGTTCAATCTCAATGCATGAGAGTAGATAGTGTTTCACTAGCTATTAACAACTGTTTCATAAACTACTATTATTGATTTCCATACTACAAATCAATAATACCACTGGACAAATGAACAAAGAATAAGTGGAAATAAAAAAAAGAGACGTCGTCACTGCAAATAACAAAACGCAACGCGATAAACAGCTGAATCGCTTTCAATATACACTCACCTTTTAACAAACCCTACAATACAGGGTGATTAACTTAAAAAAAGTCCAAATAAATTAAATACACACTCAAAAAGGACGATGTTTTTTTTACACTGGTTCAATAATATGGTCATAACTATGGTCAGGTGTATCAGGTGTGTGGCCTTGCTGTTCAGCCTTCGTGCTGTACCTTTCCATTTCAAAGATTAGTATACCGACACGTTTTAAATAATTAGCAGGTCTTTCTCAAGTGTACCATCTTATTGTGTCTGGCAGAATGGCATTTAAATGATGTACAATAGACTGTAGGTTTATGATAACACTCTGATCTTGAGCTAGCCTAGCGTAGCGAGGCCAGCTTATATTGGTTTTGATACCACTGCAACGCGGTCGGCTGTAGGTACCTATCCTTCTTTTATTTCGAAAGCATATCTGTATTATCTTAATCAAATAATTTTGTGATCATTATCATCATCATTTCAAGCGAAAGTCGTTAGCTGCTGGACTTTGGCCTCCCCAAAGATAGGGTTTGCCATAATCGCTACGCTTGGCAGGCGGATTGGCGATCGAAGTATGGTTTAAAAAATATATAGAGAACGCTGCTTCCCATTCTCTAGTAACTCCCTTAATCCCCTTTTACAACACCGACGGGAAGAAAAGGAATGGTGCTATTCTTTGAGTTCGACACCACACGGACGTTTATGATAAACTGCCAGATTGATTTAAAACTCTTAACTTGAGGTCATTTAAATACAAATTATTCAATAACTTATTAAATAAATGCTACTACTCGACTAATGATTTTATGGATGAAAAGTTGACATAAATATTAGGAAATAATTGTAATTAAAACTATAATATTCTCTCCTTATTATCACTTTGACTTAATTTAATCTTTTTGACATTTATTTAACTAATATTTGACTAATTTCCAAATCGAATATAATTTTATTCAATGTTATATCCAAGACACGTTTGTTTCAAATAAATTTTTGTTCTTTCTTTCTTTAAAACCCTGAAAATGTATTTTATTTGTGCACTGGAAACGACAGCCATGAACTTTAAAACTATGTAACGTCCCTGTAACAATATTATATCAAATAAATGGACTATTACTATTATTAATTGAAGGACCTCAGTGTCTATGCCAGGTCAAATGCATATTACATCATGTTAACCGACACGATTTTTTTTGGCTACATAACCGTTCACAGCATTTTGTATGAGATTTGACCTCAGTTTTTCAGAGTACTTTTCGGTAACTGCAGGCATACCCGTAGGTACTCATACATCTTTTAAGCGGCTTTTGGAAAGAAGGCCGCGATCCATGCGTCACCGTTATACGTGCTGTCTAAAAAGATATCTTTGAAATACCTGAATCAACAACAGATAACGTTTAGAAAAATTCCACCAATTCCGTTTATTTTTAATTTGCAACAGTTTTGTTTACTAAACACAATTTTCCACTCTTTTCATATCAGTTATGTATTCGTTATCAAATCATTTTGTTATCAGTTCACGTTATAAAGTCATGGCCGAATTACATGTAGTTCTCGAATGTTTTGTGTCATTGACTGAAATATACGACATTTTAATGAAATTGTGGTCATAAGGTACTTTTGTGTCCACCATGGCGTAAAATAAAAAGATAAATATATTTCTGAATTGTAAAAAATATGGCTTTTAATGTCTCTCACATTGTATACCTTCAAAAGGAATGATGTTACCAGTTTTTGTAACAATATTTTGATAAAAAAGAGCTTCAGGGCTATTGCCTTCAAGCCGATGACGTAGCGGCCAAAAAGTAGGTTGCGGTGAGGTGCATCGCAACTGAGGTGGGCCGCGATGTCGAATGGGAGGCATCGCGGCTGAGGGTTACGGGCTGCGGCAGAGGAGGAGTGCCGGTGCTTCTGAGCAGCGCTCTTCCCTTCCGTGGCCTGGACGGGGCCGCCACCGTTTGATGGCGGACGCGGTGGGGCCGCAGGGGAAGAGGAGTGTCGGTATAGCGTAGGCCGCTCTCCCTATTCCCACGGTTTGTGAAACGCTTGTCATTTGTAGCCTCTATCTACCTAAATTATGTAATGGTTTTCTTCTCGTTGGTTCATTGATAAGGTACTATCTTAAAGACACGTGTCGTAAGCACGTGCTTTTTTATTTTTATTTTGTTGATTGTCTTGCGAGATATCGGTATCTTTTCTATTGTTGATAAAAAAGTTCTTTTAAAATAGATACTGTTGCCACGTGTGGCTGTGGGCTTGGCAAATTTCCTTAGCACCAAAATAAAACTTGACAAGCCCACAGCCACACTCGCCCCAATGCTGGGCAAAAGTCTCCTCCCATATTTTTCCAATTTTTCTTATGTTGTTCCTTATCTGGCACAGGAACCTGGGTCTGGTTCCATTTCAGGAACTAGACCAAATAGCCACGCAAGCGTTTCTTAGGCCTACCTCGGTGACGATGCGACGCCCGTCTTCAGGCACTCACTGTGTGACCATCCTCGCACATCTGATTTGATGCATCCTATAGGTGTGACCCGCCCAGAAGTCTTCTAACGTACTGATGATTGCTACCGAATGGTTTTAGACAGTGGAAGTCGAACATCGGTTTGACAATTTTCGCGGAGTTGCGGATCAATTAATCCAAATTCCTGTTACCTGTAACTATTTTACGAATCCAAGATAGTTCGTTTAGCTTAGTTATATTAGCTTGTAATTTACTGTGGTGGGCTATAGATATTTATTATCAACAACATATTCTGTTTACGTTTCCTTGAACAAACATAGTGACCATTGACGTTCACAGCCTGATAATACATAAATAATAAGCGATAAAATGGTGTATGTATCACGTTTTGCACACCACCATTTACCACAATGATAGGTTTTCGTCCAAATTGATGCTTTGTTATATTCCACTACCGCTATGTTACCACAGACCGCAACAGTGTGCAAAATAAACAAATACAAATAAATATAACGAAAGTGAGCGGGTTAAAAGATGTGTCAAAATTGAAACTATATGTGTAAAGGATGAATGAAAGGTGACTAACAAAAATTATTTACTCGTACAAGGAAGATGTGAGTGGAAACGCCATACAATGACTTTATTAGTGGCATTCTTCAGAGAGGTCAAGTTTTGTAGTACTCGTAACGGGCGTGCGTGTATGAACGTAAACGAGGCAAAAGGTGTGTGTTCCATAGTTTCTGCCTAGCCCATGGAAAGAAAGCGTGACTTTATGTATGTTATACACCGTGACATTTTAGTTGTCTTACATAGATGGTCCATTATGGTATACGACATAAAATACCTCTAAGTGCAATAAAAACATATTACCATTAATTAAGATAATAAATAGGTGCAATGAATCTATACTAATATTATAAAGAGGAAAGATTTGATTGTTTGTTTGTATGTTTGCATTGAATAGGCTCCGAAACTACTGAACCGATTTGAAAAATTATTTCACTGTTGGGAAGCTACACTATTCCCGGGTGACATAGGCTACAATTTTATCCCCGTATTCCCACGGGAACGGGAACTACGAGGGTGAAACCGCGGAGCAATGCTAGTAATAAAGAATGCTTTAGAATTACCCTATCAATAAAATGTTTACGTGTCAAAGGGTAGAAGATACCTATACCATTACATTCCATCATTCATTCCATCTCCATATCAGGGTGTTTCAAACTGCGTCAGATTTCTTAGTGAATATTTTCTTTTTAATTTATTATTCATATGTGTTTAAAAAAAAAATTAGTCATTGGATACATGAAGTGGGCTGCCGTTGTACTCGTAAGACGACTAAAATGTCACGGTGTATACTTCAAAAATTATATCATAGGCAAAACCGTGACCGTAAACATACTGTCTGTCATACTCACGAAATCTATTAGCCTATCTATAATGTAAGTATGCATAAATCGATAATGAACCAATCATATTAATCTGATAAAGAAATTTTTGGGAAATACCCAAATAATGGCAAACAGTTTAAGTAGATATTGGAAAAAATACAATGTGTATTTTTCCTTAAATGCCCCATTTGGTAAAAAATAAAACTTGCGTTATAAAAATCAGGACATTTCGTTTCGATTTACTCTTTAAATTAGATATGAATGTTTCGATCTTTGTGAGACACGCATAACTACGTTATTAATTTACAACCCATGCTCGAAATATACATTAATTTTCCCAAAATCGATATTTCAGTACGCCATGTTTATTAACAAAATATGACAAGTATCAGTAAGTCTCATATTTATTTGAATTATATTAAGCTGATATTAATGCTATTGATTATGTATATAGATATGATAATGTACATATTGACATTAACAATGATAAGATTAAAAGTAAAACTTAAGGCTTTGTTTAAATGGGCATAATGAAATAATTGAGCTTGACGCGACAGGATTGGTCCATACTAGCTCAAAACAGAGAGGAAGGAAAGGAGATGGAGATTGTGATGGTGGATGGGGGGGTCTGTGCTTTGCAGTGGGAAAACAAAGGTTAAGAATAAAATAAAATAAATAATTCTATTTGTATAAATGTGAAAGTCTGTATTTTTAGATGTTTGTTACACAACCACGCAAAATCCGCTGAATGGATTTAAATAAAATTTGGCACACAGCTAGTTTATAACCATGGAAATTGGACACATAAGAATTTTTTTCATCCCAATAGTACATTCCAGTGGGATAATTTCCGACCTCCGGGCAAAGCCGCTGGCGAAAGCATGTTATTAAATAATTAAATCCAAACATTTTATGGTAGGTGGTTTACAAACAGGGGAAATTCAGCGTAGGTTAACATTTAAAATAACAAATAAAAAAACATTTTCAATATTAAAAGTTGTGTATGACATAACTTTGACTGATAATATTATCAAAGGTAATGTCGCCAAAACAAAACTGGATAACTTTAATCAACTGTTACTTTGTTGCGAATAATATGACGCTACTATGATATAACTACAGTCAGAGTACTATTTATTACAACGACTTATTCTTCTACAGAGAGCAATGGTGGCTCAGGGATGACGGCCACGACTATTAGGTCGTGAGCTAGAACCCAAGGCGGCAGGCGCTTCGCTTTCGAAAATTTTATCACAACTGCTCCCGTGTGATGCCGGACGTAAAAGAATAGCAATCCCATTTCTTCCCGTAGGTGTCGTCGAAGGCGACAAAAGGACTTACTAGAGAATGGACAGCAGTGTTCTCTATGCATTTTACCACTATACTGCGATCTCCAACCCGCCTGCCAAGCGTGGCGATTATGGCAAAATCCACCTTTTGGGGGAGGCCTATGTCCAGAAATGGACGTTTTTCGGCTGAAATGATGATGATGATGATGATGATGATGAACTGCTCCCAAAACGGTGAAGGAAAACATCGAGAGTAAACCGCAACCGCTGAGAGTAATTCGCACTGAGCTCGCGTGGTGGATAATGGCCCACTACCTCTCAAAGAGAGGAGGGCTGTTTTCCAGCAGTGGGAACATTATAGGCTGATTAATACTATGACTTCACTAAAAACATTATGTATTAATAAACTTCGATTTGTTCTACTGCAGGCCTCGCTTCTATTTTTCCATTTATTTTTATCTTGAGTCACTAAAACTAGACTTTTCTAGGAAAGAGATTTCGTCGTATTAAAAAAAAACAACATTCACGAAAATCAGTAACTTTCACCATTACTTTTAATCTGTCAAAAAACTTGGTACAAATATAGATATTTGTCCAGCCATTATTGTGGGACCGTCGTCCGCTTTCATAGGAAACCAACGCTTTAGGCCCAGTAAAACTCGAACTCAAAGCATTCTACGAAACCGATTTGAAAAATTATTTTACTAATGGGAAGCTACACTATTCCCGAGTGACACAGGTTATATTTTATCCCCGTATTCCCACAAGAACGAGAACTACGCGGGTAAAACCGCGGCGAGTTGCTAGTTTCCCATAAACCTTTTGAATTGTCAAGAGATCGGTCAGTCAGAAAGATAAAGCTGGTTTCCTATTCCAAAGCGTAGTAGGTACCTATGAAGAAGAACGGCCAAGAAACACCACGGACACTCTTTTTACACGCTTTTATTATAAAAATATTCTTACAACTAAATATTCTTACTTCTTTGGTTCCGTCATTCAAGTTGAAATTGTACAAGTGAGGACGATATAAAAAGACGTTAAAAGCGTCCGTAATAAAAAAAAAAGCCGTAGCAGTTAAGAAATGACCAGTCCCTACTGATGTCGTCCGTTCACGAACATAACGTATGAATCAACTCATTCAGTCCTTATCAAATGAGTCCAGCTCACACCACCATATTTGTTTATAGTTTCAGCCACTTGCTATGTTGACTTGGTTTACAATACAATACCTAGGATATGATAGGATGCTATGACCCGTTTAGGTAGCATTTGGAAGAAGAGAGGAATTGGTATCAAAACCAAGAGCAGATTGATACGAGCCCTAGTATTCCCAATCTTCCTGTATGGAGTAGAAACGTGGACGATTTTGGCCCGAGAAAGGCAAAGGATTGATGCATTTGAGATGTGGTGCTGGAGACGAATGTTGAGAATACCATGGACTGCCAAACGCACCAATGCATCGATCTTAACCCAGCTTCGAATAAAAACCCGCTTGCCAACCACATGTCAACAACGCATTCTCTCCCTATTTCGGCCACATAGTACGCAGAGGTGATGAAAGTTTGGAACACCGAAGGCAAACGATCGCGTGGTCGTTCACCAACACGATGGACCGATCAGGTGAAGGAATCATCGTCCTCTAAATTCTACACGGTGGTGAGGGATGCGCTGGACAGACACCGGTGGAGGCAGATCATCCGCTCCAGATGCAACTCTGAAGCTGACCACGATCCTCAGATATGAGGGACCAACTACAGAGAGAGAGACCTAGGATATTGTTGGAAATCATTCGTCTCTATATTTACTCCAAAAACCTTTCCAGCAGCATAATTACGTTGATTGTCGTCATCACATCTGTATTCAGGTCATCAATTAATTTCACATTGTTCACAGCAATCGAATTGTATCCATGACACAACTGTGCATTACTATTCATGGGAAATTATTATTTAACTGTCATAACAGGATTAAGAACTTTAATTATGAAACTTTAGAGTATGAAATACACTTTGCTTTGGTGTGATTTCATAATGATGTCGTCGTATACAAATTTGACGATAAAGCATTAATTATGTTTTAGTAACAAAAATGAAATATATACTTTTGCAATCGATGAAGCCAAAAATATAGTAAATGTAGGACAAAAAGTAATTTTACACACAAAACTACCCGCAAAAATATGTTAAAACCCAGGCAGTGGGAATTATCCGTATATACCAAAAATTATACACGTAGACTTGAGAACCTAGTCCTTTGTTTTCGTCGGCTAAGAGTGACTAACGAACAAACAGGCAAATATAAAGCTAGCCATTACAATTGTACTGAACTGAACTCTTCCATCGCTATCAAACCACTCGCAAACACTCGGATCGCACTTGAATCGTCCTCGCTAACTTCAAACACGCTCTCGATATCGTTCACTCGGACTTAATGTGTGATTCGAACCCGGTTTGTGAATACTCTGTATTTGAGAACATTGCATACAATGGAAACTACATAGTTAGCTGAATTCAAATGAAAGTGAATTTATGGTGGAACAGTAGAAAGAAAGTTAAGAATCTGAATCAATGAAAGGAAATTAATGTTTCTGAAAATTCTTAAAGTAGCGTAAAAATAGTGAGGTAAGGTTAAAGAAAGATTAAATACAATGATTATAACTCAATAAATAAATTCAGTGATACTATTGATACAAAAACTTTAAAAAAAAATTAAACCGCCGAAAAACCGAAAAGTTAAAAATAATAAACTTGCTTTGTCCAACCCCAATAACTAAGTTCGGAAGGCGGTGACATATAATTAAATACATATCCAAAGTCACCGACTTCCGAACTTAGTTATTGGGGTTGGACAAAGCAAGTTTATTATTTTTAACTTTTCGGTTTTTCGGCGGTTTAATTTTTTTATTAAAAAGTTTTTATTTTATAATTTTTTGTGGCTATAATCTACTAATTACCACATGCTTAATTTTTTGATTACTTTTTGTAATACACAACTCAGTATTAAAATCTGTGAGTTAACAATCAATCATCCCCTGTTTTCTTACCCTCGAAATTTATATGGGACCAACTTCGGGGTATACCCTTTCCAATAAAAAAAGAATTATCAAAATCGGACTACTCTGGAAAAAGTTATGCGTGGTCATACATAAAAAAAAAAAAAAAATACGCGTCGAATTGAGTAACCTCCTCCGTTTTTTCGTCGGTTAAAAAGATCAATCAATTGCCTGAACTATAACAGATAATAAGTAGTATAAAAAATCGCTATTCGTGTCTGTCTATGTGACCGCTTACATCTAAGCTACACAATGGGTTTTGATTCAGTTTCTACCATCATTTAGAGATTTTTTTCCCAAAATTGTATCTGTACAATAAATTAATAATAAACTAAGATAGAGCCATTGATATACAAGAAGCCCAAGATACGCAGTCAACGTCTCGAAAACGTCCGCATAAATCAGCGCAATATGCGCTGGTGTCAATAGTATTGTCAGTCATCTTTCAGGCAGTCGTTTTGGACATTACTGTGTAAAAACCACTTTAAATCATGCGTGTAAGGTTGAATTTGCAAAAAAAAAATGTTTTATCATAACCTCAAACTCAAAGCATTTATTTCATTAAACTTTTTACAGGCACTTTTGAATTGTCAAAAAGCCGATGTATAATTGGGGACAGTTTTTTTCGAGACTGTATATCTTGGGTGTTTTGAATATCAAAGGATAGATCACAAAAAGTCTCAATGTTTTGGCAAATTTCCATCGCAGCCGTGCGGGTCGCTAAAGTGTCAGATAAACAAGAAATAAAACAGCTACAGATAAAAAACAAATGATTAAGATACAAGATCGAAACCATATAATAACAAGTACTCTGAAAGTTGTCACCTTATAGTTCACTGCCAGGGCCAACACTTTTCTTAAAGGCTAAAACTATTTATGTTATTTATAAAGTCGATCGTAATTTGTAAGCTATGGCATATAGCATATCCCATTAAACCTGATTGGAGGCATTTAACTTCACTCTTTATTGCTACTTGTACTGAAAAGGCATTAAGTCATTTTGTTTTATGGGAGCGTCTCTTAACAAACACTTCCTTGAATCTTTACTTCTATGACTCAAGTTATTGTTTGATTTCCCAAGGTTTTTTCAAATGAATAAATTAAGTACAACACGGAATCCAAAATAATCATACTTATGCAAAAACAATGGGTCCCAATATTGATCCCTGTGGGACACCCTTATAAAAAACCGCAACACACATTATTTCATCTTTTTTTTTCTATCTGATTTACAAGCCGGGTAAATAGTATTTATCAGTTACAAATATAGCTTCATAGCAACCAAAGTCAATGGCACTAAGTTTACGCAATCTTCTAGTAAACAAACGATAGCGACGCATCAATCGATACTTTTTTATTACTGTGTTATTGTTTCAAGATCATTAAAGTGCATGATTTTATGAGATTTAAAACCTTTGGCCTGTTTGCAAAATGCTAACTTACATTCAATAGGATCTACGAATAGCTAAATCTAGAAGCTTTAAATTCAAAAACATGCACCTATAGAAACGCTTGAAGATAATTAATTTCGATTTGCCATTTATGTCACGTTTCGTTATATTGTCAAACACTACTGCTGTGCATAAGGTCCTAGGTTCGATTCCCGGGTTGGGTAGAGTGTTATTGGGTTTTTTCATTTGGAATTTCTTAGAATCAGCATTTGTCAAAGTCAAAGCATTTATTTCAAATAGGCACTTAAAAGGCACTTTTAAACGTCAACATTTACATTTTGATCCTAGTCGCTCCTTCCAAAATGTAGTTTCATATGGAGAAGAATGGGCAAGAAACTCCACCGTTACTCATTTAAAATGTTTTAAGTACAATATTTAACATACATTCACTATATAATTATGTGTGAAAACGATGCACCCAGAATAAAATTATCATAACAAAATAGGTAAAAGAATGAAAGTGAAGCAATTACAGATAAATTAATTTTATGATAGATACATGGTGCCCACATATTTACAAACATTGTCAAAATAAAAATATAAATAAAATACGATTTTCCTTCCGGGTGAGATGGTAATAGGCTCGCCCCCTATTATATGGGAATCAAACGTTACTGGCGATCTGTAGATGTAATATAGGTACGCCTCTAATCCAAACCCTTCGGAGAAAACAAAATTTATGTTATGTTTTAGAAATAGACGTCATAATAGATGGAATAAATAAAATCATTTTACCCTTGAAATTAAATTCAAAAGAGATTTATAAGTCTCTTCATTTAAATGGATTTAAACAAGATCTTGAACATGACACGGCAAAACTTAAAAGGCTTACACGAACAACTAAGTAGTCCTTTGCCCTCAATTTATGAGCCAGAAGTGATCGCCATTTACTTACGTTTTTCGATTCAAAAACCCATGAATATTAAAAAGTCTTCCGGAAAACTGCACTATGTTTATGGCCTTTCAGCGCAAAATAAAGTCCGTGACATGAAAAGAATAAAAGGTAAGAGTAAGATCATAAAAATAATAAAACACTCGTTGTCTGCAATCGGTTTAACGAAAGAATTTAAATCGGTTTAACGATGTAACCGTAGTTGCAGATTTATTTTTATGGCTTTATCAATATTTTCATTTGCTTTTAAAACGTCTACGTGAGCTAGCTCTCGTAGCACAGAGATGGCGGACTTATGGCACGCTTGCCACGGTTGGCACGCGACAAATAATGTTGGTCACGACAATGATTGAAGACCGACATTTAAATACAATAAAATTCGATTTATTTTAATACGACAGATTTACAGTTTATCTTCGTCAGTGAATGCTTAAAGCAGGTGACAAAAAGTTATCCAGAAATGTTGTAGACCTTCTGTATAATTTCATGTTTCTACTTTCCCTTCTCGTCCCCACCAACAGAGCTGATATAAAAACGTCTTCCTTAACTGCAATATACGATCTCAACCAACAAAATAAAGGCACTGGGTATTACCGCAAGATATTAAGTGGTCTATTTATAAAATGTATGTAGGCAGCGCTGGCCGCTCACGGATGTGGGCCGTCCTTGAAGCAGGGCCGGCCACCGAACTACTTCGATAAGGTACATGTAATAGACACGGATTGCTTAACAAAATACTTGACACCCTTGCTATACATTCACACACATACACGAAACACTCCTTTACTTGGAATTTGGAGCGGACTCGAAGCCAGTCCCTTTAGTTCCCAGTTGAATTCTTTTGAATTTATTGTTTTATTCGACACATATAGGAATCAATTGTCTTTGGCAGCGGTGCCCTGTCCAGTCACGGATGTGTTTCGTTCTGTCCCAGAGCCGGAAAATTACTACGAGTTATTAAAACTAGTATTAGATGACAGCAAAGCGTCCGCATTCTGTTGGTTACAGACTTGATTGGGATTAATCGTCTATCTTTTCAGGCATAGGGGCTCAATTACATGTACAGGAGTTTTGGTAGTTGGGCTAGTAATTTTGATTTATGATCTCCCATCCGTGTAATAGCTTATATATATCGAATGTCAAACTTAGAGCGAAAACAAAACTTCCTAGTCAATCGTCACTGCTTCACTCAAGTTAGTCAGTGATATGAATTTGACCCTTCAACCACTTTCTTAACGAGCCGATTTGGTCGTCCAGCGACCCGACATTCAGTCGCGTACTCCAATCGTACACGTCGTTCATACTTATGTATACTCCGTTACGAATCTCAAGTAATTGGCCACATGGCAACGGATACATTATTTTTTGTTTAATAAACATACGTACCAATCAATTTTTACATATATGGCGGCAAGCCTGTCAAACTTCTACTGGAATTGGTGCATTCAGTTTTTGTATAAGGAGATTTTTTGTAGGCGTAAATTTTTGATACCTAGATAAAATTAGGCTCATTACAAACACCAACGTATTTGGGAAAAAGGCAAGGACGAAGCTGATTTCGAAATAGCGTTAAGAGAGCGAGAGAGACTGAAGTCTGAATCAATGTTATCAGATTCAACAACTGACTGAGGGCCAAATGCGTAAGTGAGTGAAAATACTTCTACATAATTGTAAAGATAGTGATCAAATATTTAATTACTCACGTCTAGAATACACGATTAACCGCAGCAATTATTTTGCATTTAAAATCAGCAAAAATTTCGCACACTACGTATTCAAAAACTATTTCGCACATACTACATACACGCAGCCGGTTAAAATACCGATATGGAGGCAATAGATAATGATCGCGATGATTTAGAGGAAGCTATAAATATTGAAATATTAATTATAGCTAAGATTTTTCGAATTAAACCTGTTGTACAGTCTAAGCAAGTTACGGCAATAATTATATTGAAGTGTTTCGTCAATCGTAGAACTTTCGTAATAAATGCCTACGTTTATTATTAAAATTAGTGATACTGCTAGGATTCTTGAACGATTTATTGCGAAAGAGTATAAATCAATATGAAATTGTATCGATCAATGAGACTTAAGTTACTACGCGAAGTGTTTTTTGTCTGTACAGTTAACGATTATTGTAAATCTAGTAAAGAGCTACATTTCAGAATGATAAGCCATATGAAGCGAAAAAGACGATTGAACAACGCTTCTCTTGATGAATTTGAAATCCCTACTGATGTTTCTGTCTCATCGATATACTCTCATATTTCATAGCCAACTTTTTCTTCTTGCATTGAAAAGCTTACCAGCTAAATTTTCATTTTTATACCACTCAGAAATCACACATCCTGCTGCCACAAGATCTATTATATCAAATGGCTACAAGGATATTATAAATATTACTTACTCTAAATTCTACAACATTGCATCGATACATCGGAATATTGGGTGACGTCATCCACCAACCGGTCCTCGACCAAATCCGTATGAGCACAAAGACCCAATGACCTTGTGGCCAACTAGGCTACAGAAAGAAAGGATACCAACACTGATCCACTATGCGCAGACGATGAAAAAAAATGGGAATTCTGGTCTTAGTTTTGGAAACCTGTCATTAAAGATCCGGGATATAAAATTCAGTGTTTTGT
Source organism: Polymixis flavicincta (assembly GCA_949987655.1). Classification (NCBI taxonomy): domain Eukaryota; kingdom Metazoa; phylum Arthropoda; class Insecta; order Lepidoptera; family Noctuidae; genus Polymixis; species Polymixis flavicincta. The sequence continues at coordinate 24,124,009 of OX465177.1, forward strand.
AGGTCCGGGAATTAGAATATACTAAGTCATGTCTTGAATGTATGTAGCTCGTTTGGATAATGGCTTACGCTATCCATATTGAAACGCCTTATCTGCTTTCAGAATACATATGCTGTTTTTGATTGTATCACCTTTGAGGATTAGCGTCTTTATCAAAGACTTAGCTAATCCAATATTATTAAGTGCTCAATCTGTATTATGATTAATTAAATCAGATGTCATAACTTTATCCTATTCCATGGCTAGTTTAGGAACAAAGGGAACATCTTTTGTATCATTATATTTTTTATTCTTACTGATCTTCTTCAACTAGTAATGTTAGTAACCTTCTGAAGTCTATATTCTGTGGTGTCAATTTATCAAACTAGTCTACAAAGTTACCTTCCTGGTGACTTTTAAGCTCAATATAGGAAATTGACAGAATTTATTAGCTATTTATCTTCATCATCTCCATATTCATACAAAAATCTGATTTAAGTTGGATTTTGAATTTGTACCTACACGTAACGAATAGGAACTTTTACCGTCCACCCTATGTCCATTTCGACTTTAACGTAGCCTTTATTTCGTTGTGAATAAGGGCGGTTTTTATACTTCAAGCGGTATTTTTGTGCAATTGTATGAAACACCTTTAATGAGTATTAAGACCGTCTGTTATAATATTCTAAAAATATAACTGTTATGCTTACAAAAAACGGACTTCAAATATAACTAATATAATTAAGTATTGGAAATAACATTTTTACTGCGCGATTAATTTAAATTGCATTTGATGCCAATAATTTGTTATTTATGACATTTCAAGTTTTTACATGAAACCATCTAAAAGGGCAAGCCAAAAAGTGTATAATAAATATTGCTGGCAACCTTAAATTATACATATTTGCAAAGCAACATTGAATATTATAGAAGCCTTCAAAAAAAACCACTAATCCTTGTTAATATATTAAATGCGTCAATATTTTATAGCTGACTAGCTTTTGCCAGTGACTTCGCTCACGTTGTATTATCTATATCTATATCTTCTATACTAATAATAAAGAGGAAAGATTTGATTGTTTGTTTGTTTGCATTGAATAGGCTCCGTAACTACTGAACCGATTTAATAAATTCTTTCACTGTTGGGAAGCTACACTATCCCCGGGTGACATAGGCTATATTTTATCCCCGTATTCCCATGGAAACGGGAACTACGCGGGTTAAACCGCGGAGCGCTGCTAGTACATTATAAACCTTCCTCTTGAATCACTCTGTCTACTGATGAAGACCGCATCAAAATCCGTTCAGTAGTTTAATAGATCTAAGCGTTTACACACAGTAATAATAGCAGTAGCAGTAGTAGTATTATATTGTAGTGTTCGAAAACGTTTTCACGTGTCAAAATGTCAACCTGCACTGAACAAATTGCATGCTTGTATGTACTTTTCGCGCGATTTTTCCGGAATTCGGCACTCACACTCTGCAGGTGTTCAATTTATATCTTGGTCGCTGCTGGACTCGCTCATATTTTATGATTAAAATAAGGAAAGCGAATTGAATATATAGACGATATTTTTTAAAGTTTCGTTTTTTATTCATGGAATCGTCGTGCTGGCCAGTACGATTATTCTAAAAATGGGGTTGGCGCACTGATATGAAATAAGTATTTAATGCATTTTCAGTGAACTGGCGGTATATAAAACTGTTGATTATAAAGGTTCGAATTTCAAAAACTTTTCCCACGTTAGAAGGTAAAATTGACTTTTGCACGCAGATTTCGAATGACAAACCGAACCTTTCCGAGGTGATGAGGTGAAAAAAATATTTGACGCTTATTGGTAGGTAAACCTAGGTTTTGATTGATCACACGAGATCAATTAATCTTCCTAGCCTTTTCCCAACCATGTTGGGATCAACTTCCAGTCCAACCGGATGCAGCTGAATACCAGTATTTTACATGGAGCGACTGCATATCTGACCTCCACAACCCAGTTCTGGGTTACACGAATCCCTTTGATAAGACTTTCAGGCTTCTGACGATCCGTAACGACTGTCATAGATTCAACAATGGAAGTACGACCCAACGGGTCCGCGTCGTGGCACGGGTCTCAGTATGTAAAGATAAGTAAAGGTTACCATTCTACGGACCGACCGCGGCAAGTGTAGCGTATCCTGATCGATCGACCCGGGGGCTGTGATTCCTTAGCCACGGATCTCTCTACACTATTTGCACTATCAGCATAAACACACTACTAGCATATATCCATCTTGAACGTATAAAATACAGCTGAACTTTATTTGAATGACCTCAATAAATCACAAAAATAAAAACACGATCGTTCTAATGTTGTTATTTAATAGTCACCTGCATCGACCCGGGGGCTGTGATTCCTTAGCCACGAATCTCTCTACACTATTTGCACTATCAGCATAAACACACTACTAGCATATATCCATCTTGAACGAATAAAATACAGCTGAACTTTATTAGAATGACCTCAATAAATCACAAAAATAAAAACACGATCGTTCTAATGTTGTTATTTAATAGTCATCTGCGTCTTCCAAAATATCAAGCGTGTCACGAAGATCACGACGATGTGTGTATGTATTATACTTTCAGGGTTGGCAGCAGAGCCCAATTTCTTCGGCATTTTTTTGTAGGCTTGCTTTTGTCTATGTTTTAATTGGTAAGGAAAGAAAATACCAAGCATCATTAATTGCGTATCACATTTTCAATAATAACCCAAAGGATTTTTAATTTAGGAAATTCGTAATCCACTGTTGCATATGTTTGAAAAATTCGTCTGCTCAACAACGTAAATAACACAATGAACTGTCAAAATAAAAGACATCAGAAATGTAAATGTGTTTCAAAATGGCAGCGCAGACTTTTTAATAATTGTATTCAAGAAACAGACCACCTCTAAAATTATTTATATGTAAGTTTAATATCAGTGGGTTGTACTAATAAATTCTCTAAATGATTGTGAAAACGGCGTGAAAATCCGCTGCTTAGTTTAGAAGAACATTACGGTCACACAGACATACATTAATGGTGACTTTAACTCATTAGGTATGGATATTATGCCAGCCCTACAAGTAAACGCACTGAATGAACGTAAATTATCAACACAACATATCTCACCTTGACTCGGCACTGACCCAGATTAATAGATAGTACTTTCGATTTCGGTCGATAATCCCTCTCGTTTTGACGTTAAGGCACATTTTAGACGTTGAACTGAAACATTTTCTTCTTTTTCTTTACGTTTTTCTTTTAAAGGGAATTCAGAATGATGGTTTGTAATTTATTTAAAGAAGACGGATTTGTGATCAGTGGCAGTGGGCAGGGCACATTGCTCGCAGAACAGATGTTCGATGGGGCCGAAAAGTTCTGGAGTGGCGACCGCGTACCGGAAGACGTAAAGTTGGAAGGCCTCCCACAAGGTGGACCGATGACCTTGTGAGGCCGCAGGAGTCGACTGGATGCGGGAAGCACAGAACCGGTCGAAGTGGCGGAGCTTGGGGGAGGCCTATGTCCAGCAGTGGACGTCATTCAGCCGAAATGATGATGATAATGATTTGTGATCACATGTAGATTTTTGGATAAGAAACTATACGTTAAAATGTAAGATGGCATGGATATTTTGAACTAAAATGATCTAGTAATTAATTATAGAATTACTTTTTTTGTTAATTGTTGTTAAAACAATACAGTTTACTCGTATTGAAATGCCACGAAATAGTCAGTTGAGTGTATATTTATTTGATGCTCAGCTTTCCATTTCTATTTTGAAAGCCAAATAATCAAATAAGTAAATCGACTGTGATTGATGAAGGTGATAAATAATTGATTAAACTTTCTATACAGGATAAGTTTTTATCCAGTGCGCAAATTGTAACCATGAATTCAGCATATCATTCTAGAATGATGTACTGAATTCATAGTCAAAATTTGCGCACTGGATAAAAACTTTTCCTGTATAATGATGAAATCAATACTATGTTCGGGTTTTCCAATGCCGCAATTTGTATTTCCCTTTCGTTCTATGATAAGCGAGTTAAACTTATAAGGTTTTTTTTTTATTATCAAACAAAATGAAGCACATTTGGATTCATGTTAAGACCTGACCTAAGAAACCTAGTGCGGTCTAGACTACAAGGCATTTAATTTATTACCTACCTAGCATAGTACCTATGCTAACATTTTAAATGTACTATCTTTCCCACGGCATCACCTTGAACGATAGATTTATCGACCAAATATTTTATGTGGAGAATTTTAATGATCTAACTTGTTGTGAAATGTATTTTTGAAAATGCTGCAATAAAAATAAGTTGAAAATATTGTAAAGTTTGAATAGTTTATTTATTTATTTAAACTTCTCGCACACAAAAAGGTACAAAGGCGGGTTTAATGCCTTAGGCATTCTCTACCAGTCAACCATGGGTGGTGAAGAGATTAGATGGCAGGTGCTTAGGTTGAGAGGAACAATGATAAAAAATACTATTAAATTTATCATTATTAATTATAAATAAGATTGGTACAGTCGCCAGCAGGTCAATCTATCCCAAACTGTCAAATTTTCCCAATTGAACATAAACCTTATTCCTTTGGAATAAAGTTGAAAAACTATCAAAGAAATTTGACAGATTGGGTTAGCTTGATGTGCTGACCTCTTTACATAAATAAGTTATAAACATATACTCGTAATACATACATGCATACATATCAACTATAAATATACTTATCCTTTCTTTATTCTTGCTTAGTGTCTCAGGCGATCTACAAACGTCTCTTCTCTTCGTCTTAGCACCTGCATTGGCTTAGGCATATTCCCGACCCTATCTTGTCCTTGTAGTGTGACAGTTGTGCTAAGTAAAGCTTATAGATCTCGGCTTTAGAACTCAAAGCACTTTTGAAGAGTAGTGCGGAAATCAGTCTTCAGATTTTTAAATTAAGGAGCATCTGTAAAGGCAGTCCGTGAAATTCAAATTTTCTTTGTTTTTTTTGCTATTTGCAGGTCAGTGTGTAAGGTTGCATGTTGACTGAACGAAAACGGGTGGATTTTAGTCAGTAAAAGTCTGACACACCCTCCCACGCCGCCTAAAGTCATTTGATGATTTTCCATACAAAAAAAGGTAATATGTTGATTAAAATATTATCCGCGAACGTAACAAATTTACATTATTATTCTACTATATAAAAATAAGTCGGGTTTTCCTTCCTGACGCTATAACTCCAGAACGCACGAACCGATTTTCACGGTTTTGCATTCGTTGGAAAGGTCTCGGGCTCCGTGAGGTTTATGGCGTAGGTAGGGTAGGTAGCGTAGGGATTCTGTATGAATTACTATTGGACGGACAGGACAACGTCTGTCAGGTCAGCTAGTAATATTTAAAATGAACCATACAACTCTCTAAGTACATATACATAATCCCAATGAATGATTTTTTTATAAAATAGAGATTCAATTCCAGTAGCAATATCAGTCTGACACTGAATGGGCTAACCTTAAGAAGTTATAGGATCTATAGATTTTTGAAGTGAAAATTTCTTTAGGCGCGTTTGAAATTTTTTGAGATGGGAAAAACAATTGAACTCGCGAATCTGTTACCGTCACGACTGACAACACGAACGAATAACGTTGAATGTTGTTTAATCTGACGATTCAAATAATATGTCCTGACGATTCAAAAAATACACACGTACTTGTTCAAGTTTTCACTTCTGTCGGCACTCCCTGGGTGGCACTGGTTTTATACCTTCTTTTTTCATCGTTTCCTACTATTTCATCAGGAAACAGGCTAATAATGTCATGATGAAAAACATTTAAACCGAAATTATTTTATCGAGCGTACGATATTGGTATTTTTGATACGTGACTACTCGGAAAACATGACACACAGCGATAAACAGTATTTCAGTTCGGTGTTTATAAGGGCATTTGGGATATTTTGCATAGATAATATTCAGCAGGTGGTGTAGATAATATTGAAAAATCAATGCTCAATAAATTTGAAGTGAAAACTTCTTTTACGGCGTTGTACACTTTTTTTCTAATGGGTAAAAAATGTTAAACTCGCGTCAGGACACATGACCTGATCGAAAATTCGTAAGATGAGGCGGCGCAGGGCGCTTGCGCGAATGTTCGTACACACGAACATTCGCGCAAGCGCCCTGCGCCGCCGCTGTAACATAAACACACGTTTATGTTACAGCGTTCCACGCGCATCCATGGATGGTGACAGCTGATGGCTTGATTTTTCTGAGAGATAAACTTTTTAATGTAAAATAAATTTGCATGTTTGTGTACGATAGCGCAATAAATAAATATTGTATGCTACCACATACATGATAGTACTTTTATACTGATAATTAAAGCAATTCGTGCAAAATTATTCCCTATCCATTCCAAAATATCAAAAATGCACAACGTTAATACTCAAGTTTTCACTTCTGCCGGCACTCCCAGAGTGCAACCCGTCATTTTTTTTACTTCTTCGACTTAGATGACTAGAGGGCCCAGGCATGTGGCAATCGCGTTCAAGACGTTTCGTATTTCTTCAACGACTTTTAACATGCGTTTGGGTAGCTTGTTAGTTCCATGTATCTATGTGTTTTCCAACATGATCTATGATAAAGTGACACTTTTTCTAGGCATAGGTCTTAGGTCTTTTCTATATTAGGAAGGTTAAAGTATAAAAGCTATGTTTGTAAGCAAAACATGTTAGTTTATTCAGTGCGCAATCAATGTTTTTGTTCAATTAATCAACTCAGCCTATCGCAGTCCACTGCTGGACATTGGCCTATCCCAGGCTGCGCCACAACACTCTATCCTCCGCCTCCCGCATCCAGTCTGTGGGAAGGATACGTGGTTTCTACTCCAGGACTCGTCTGCTCCACCGGCCATCGGGCCTTCAAAAAACATGGCCAGCCCACTGCCACTTCAGTTAGCTTACTCTCATTGGTAGTTATGTTATTTATCAAGCCCGGCGCCAACCCTATAAGGCACGTTACAATAGAAAATCAATTGTGTCTCGTTAGCCGGACTTAATAGGTTGTAGGTAACAGTTCAACTACATTATTTTAGTAACAAATTCTCCACTGTTTTCAATACTTGCCTACAGCAAAAAGGAAGAACTTGAAATGGATTTTCCGTGTTTCATATGCAACAAATTAATTAATGACAATAAATAAATTAATTAATTTCACAATAATTATCCTGGAACTACGTAATATTAAACAAACCTACGTCCGTTTAATTCATTATGCCCTGTTTGTGCCCTTTTGCAACTAGGATGCATATTGGCAAAAAATACTTTTATCAAGGAAAAAGTCGACAGATGACAGCAAAGATGCACTAATAAAAACTATGGGTATAACTTTAAAAACATAAAATTAATAGAAAGTTTTTTCGTTTCTCAGGCACAAGCCAATTATATGATGGAATATCTAGAAAAGCGTAACTACGTGATACGTGAAACGTCTGAACACAAATTGATAACAATATTAAATCAAATGACAAATGAATTCACTAGTGAACCGATTCAACGACTTTGGATATCGGTAATTGACATCATTCAATCGCATACCGAATAAATTTCGTATAGTTAGGTGTCGCGTGAACGTGGAGTGAAACAAAAATAAACATTCACTCGACTGAATCATTCACTTGAGTGAAGCGTCCGAGTTCTGGTTCACGAAGTTCCAAGTCAACCAATAAACAAATGAAAGTGATGCATTTCGAAGAGCGTAGTTCTTTTATTCTTAAAATAACTTCACGCGAGTTTTTAAACGGTTTTGTAGAAGTGTACATTCGTACATTAACATTTATTGTAAGTATCAAAAGCCTTAATTACGCTGAAACTTTGATGAATGTGCCTGAACGATGTCGCAACAACGTTTTGTAAAAACATCAAGTACTTAATACCTATTGAAATGCCGTTACAAGAATTAACCTTTACATCAGCCTTGCGGTCGGTAAGTATGACATAAAAATATTATTTAAAGGCAAGTAGGTACATGCCTACATGACACACCTTTGCCTACATTTGATACTCTGAATTTAATTAATAGTATGCAGGTACTCGATGTCTTGATTCAAGTATTCAAATTGTGGTTTATATTGATGCTAACAAATTGTAAATTGTCATACGTAAGTCTATTTTTATTTTTGTTGTTTGGGCTGACAATGAAGAGCTATTAAGAACTGTCTCGTTAGTCTTGTGGTTAAAACGCTACTGTTGAGCATGAGGACTTAGGTTCGATTCCCGGATCGTGCAAAGTGTAACTGGTTTTTACATCTAAAATTTCTCAGCAGCCCGGAAGTCTGGATTTGTGCTCATTTGATGGCAATAGGCTCGCCCCCTATGACATAGAACTTAAACATAACTGGCGAAATTAGGGTATACTATACTATAAGTACAGCTCTACCTAATCCTGCCGGGAATACAGGCGTGATATTATGTTATTTAAGAACCCATTTAACTGTTCTAAAGTTCAACAGAATTAACACAGTATTAATTAAGTATTTTAGAAGCTTCTGACTTTTTAGAAGTCGCTTGTACTAAACAAAAGACCCACCATTCTATGTGCTACGTGCAGACGCTTTAATTAATTGGATGCCCCAAGCATTCCGAAAACAAAGGAACTTATACAATGCACTTAGCTAACCTAACATAAATATCAAACTGAACTTATGACCCCGATCAAAAGAAAATAAAACTGGTTGAAACACGTTTGTAACAAAAAGATAATCATTAAACTAAAGATGTCCCCCATTTAGCAATTCGCATTCTTAGATAAGTTTTATCGCACGTTTTTTATCATCAGCTTGATTTGCCCGATGATCAGACATTCGGACTGAATAATATAAATAATTAAATTCATGTGTAGCCTATCACGTTATCAAAATTCCGAGAGTTCGCGAAAATTCACGAAATGGTGTGAAGCGACGGTTAATTAAAATAACAGGAACTTTTAATTGACTGTTAGGCTAATTTAAAAATAAAAAATTGTCGTTGGTACGTTTAGGTATAATATACAAGGTGAAGTTTTAGTCACCGTTTACCCGTGAAATTGAATAACTTTCTCCAAGGAACAAGGGTCGAAACATAAAAAAAAATTGGATCTCCCATACAAAATCGATCAGCTGACTATTGATTTTGTATGGGAGGTCCGATTGAAAAAACATATGAATCATAAATAAACCTTACTTAATTAATGGGCTTCCAAAAGCCAAGATTCTTCATGGCCAAGACTATTTAAAAGACTCACTTACAAATTAAGTTTTAATAATAAACGAACTAATTTCAACCAAAGTATGAACCCTAGTATGAACTTGTTTAATACAACTACAATTTTTAAGTGTCTGTGTGACTTTTCCGACACGACGCACCTATTATGAGCGTGTGGGAGTGAGCATATGTTCGTGTGTGTGTGCGTTTATGAGTCTGTGTGTGTCAGCTGGCGCGTACCGTCGATAAGGTCAGGGTCACACGAATTGCTCTTTCATTATCTTTCGATGGAATGACACTGGTTTTTGTTATACTTTTTAGGACTCGTTTAATTTTATCTATTTCACGCTATCTCGGTTCGCAATCGTTTTCTATTTGTATTGTGTTTTGCCTTTTTTATTTGAATGCATATTTTTCTTTTATTTGGTAGAAAATAGCTTTACAATTAATGCTTTGTAATAGAAATCGTTTATGTAAATAGTCTGTTTTATTATGAATACTAAAACAATTGAATACTTAATCATCAATAGAATGGCGATAAAAACAGAAGAACTGAAGACCATAATCACTCAAAGGTATTTTTAGATGGAATTGCAAAATATTTATTGAACCACATCGGCCCCTACGTACCCACGTAATTAAGAATGAGACGCTTTTTTAACCGACGAAAAAACGGAGGAGGTTACTCGGAAAGGGTATACCCCGAAGTTGGTCCCATATAAATTTGGAAAAGAAATCTAACCCTAAGGGTAGGAAAACAGGGATGATTTATTGTTCAGTCACTGATTGTAATGTAAAACCACGCATAACTGCTTACAGAGTAGTCCGATTTTGATAAAAAAATTATTATTGGAAAGGCTATACCTGAAAGTTGGTCCCATATAAATTTCGAAAAAAAAAACCAACCCTAAGGGTAGGAAAACAGGAGATAATTGATTGTTTAGTCACAGATTTTAGTACTTAGTAGACTATAGCCACAAAAAATTGTAAAATAAAAACTTTTAACAATTTTTTTTTTTTTTTCATTGAACCATTTTCACGCGATACAGAATAAGTTATTTTTTATTGCAGAATTTGGCCTATTTTTGACCTCGATTACGCCTGATGGAAAGCGATGGATGGAATCTATTGTGGATTGAACAAACCCAGAAGATACGACTTCCAACAACGAAGTTTTATAAAAGTCCTTCACATTTATTTACGTTCTCCTCTTAATAATACCAACCCGGGAGGCTTTTACCAAACATTCATCATGATAATTTCAGTCAAAAACGTCCACTGCTGGGCATAGGCATCCCCCCAGCACCGCCACATCGACTGGTTCTGTGCTTCCCATATCCAGCGGATTCCTGCGGCCTTCACAAGGTCATCGATCCACCTTGTGGGAGGCCTTCCAACTGTACGTCTTCCGATACGTCGCCACTCCAGAACCTTTCGGCCCCATCTGTTCTGTAAGCAATGTTCCCTGCTCACTGCCACTTAAGTTTGGCAATTCTTCGGACTATATCGGTTATCTTGGTTCTCCTACGGAGGTCTACAGTTTTTATTCAATCGCGTAAGGAAACTCCAAGCATAGCCCTCTCCACTGTCCTTTAGATGAATTTTAGCCTTCTAATGTTTCTCAAATCTTTACCAAACATTAAAACTCCGTAATCTGTTTCATACAACAATCAAATAACGGTAAAATTAATTTTATTTATTTATTTACACTTTAAGCACACAAATGTACAGAGGCGGACTTAATGCCATAGGCATTTTCTACCAGTCAACCTTTGGGTGATGAGAAAAACAGTGGTAGGTGCAATAAATTTGAGGAATATTTAACTTAAACGCATAAACCTAACTTAAACTATAAATACCTAACCATATATAAATATAAGCACAAATATAAATTTTAAATAAATTTAAATTTTTTATATAAATTTTCGCCGAAATGTACCCATTGTATTTGCGACACAATACGAAAACAACAGTCGCGGCATCAAATAAACCTACCAACCGGTTTACTTTAGTTGAATATTCTAAAGAGCCAGCGAGAGAAAAGACAGAACATTTTTTTAAAAAAAGCTCTTATTTTTCGCCACTTATTTTTACCCCTCGCCTTTATTATTCTGACCTCGTAATATATTAAATTTACTTTGGTTTTCAATATTCCCATCGCTCCTTTTTATTAATATTATGAATTTATAATAATTTGTTTGACAACATTATAACGAAGATCATTATAAGGTTTTCAAACAAACTGTACTGTAACTTATAAAGCATCCAATCTATATTCAGAGGGTGGTTTTAAGTGCTACGAGTCCTCTACGCCCGTAGTCGCCTACGCTCGTAGCGGGTCCCACGCGCAACGCCTACGCGAAACGTAGCGCTCTACGAGTGTTTGTTTGTTCTGACGTCATAGTAACTACTGGCAACATTGAAGCCCTACTACGTAAACAAATAATACTCATTTATCTAGTTTCTCATACAAGTGCATAGGTGTAAAAATAACACTGCTTAAAACACTTAACGGAGTGTTAAGGTCGTTTGCATACCACTTACTTCTTTGTTCGAAATTAATAATAAAATCGCAGCGCAGAACATGTTACATACAAAACGATATAACAAACCGCGCGTATTCTGGAGGCACGAATATGTTTAATCAAACGGCTAGGTGTCATGTCATTAGTGAGTGAAGCAGACAGACGTATATGTTAGCGAGTGTGAGTAAGACAAGAAGTGTAGCAACAAGTCGCGGCGCGAGGCGCGGGGGCGCGTTATCGTGTCCATGCCGTCACGACCCTTTCACTGTCCGAAGTTGTGTTCTGGCGTCGGGGACTTCAGTCCGCGCGGCTCGGTCACAGCGTGAGTACGTCTCGCGCTTAGTGTTCCTAAACTTCACCGACTCACGCGTCACTCGCTAAAAGAATACGTAAAAAATATCGAAGCCAACTTTCGTCAGGAAAATAGTTCACACGCAAACGGCCCGCTCGGTCCTCCGTGTGTTACCGCTCCTGTTGACTTCGGATCTCCACTCCTGACTGATACCAGCAGCAACATGGGCGTTATTAAAGTGAGCCCGGACGCCTTGGCCCTCTACTCCGCCTGCGACATGCTCGACGACATGAAGGTAAGTGTTACGAGAGAAAATCATGTGATGTCCAAAAGCGACTACGATGGCGTCGTTCCAATCGGGTAGTTCTGTTTTAGTGAAAAAAATAATAGTGAATCGATGCGTGGGCGCAGACATTTGTCTCGTCGTCTCGTGGCTTTACGCGACGTTTCGCGTAATTCTAAATGTTATGCGCTTTTACGCGATGGCATTCAGCGCATCGCACACGCCGGGCGACTTAATGCAGATCGCGCGCGTTTTCTAGCCGCGGTGAAAACTCGTGTCGTTCGGTCAACGGAAGCGGGTGCCCTTATCAGTTGTTTGTGACATGATTGCTATAACTAGAATTGCTACGTGAGAACATTCACACAGTTCTTAACCTACGATTTAGTACGTAAAACGTGAGGTTCTAGCGATGTAAATTATTTTAGACATACCCACAATATTCATCAAATAAAACTAGGTTTTTTTTTAAAGTATCGTTTGATTTAGAACGATTGATATTCATGTTGATAGTTCCCCTGCACATATTATAACAAATGATTCATGGTAATAAAACCACTGGAGCTTGTGGTAGACTACACGGAGATCTGAAGATTGACGCAGTGACGTAATGTCGTTAAAAATTGTTTTGATTATGCTAGCTTGGACGAGGCATGCCGTGTGACGATAATGTAATCTCGTGATAGCAAATGCGTGAAAAGTTTCTATTGTGAAATGGCAACAATATGTAAAATGACGAAATGTAAAAATCAATAAAGAATTAAAAGAACAATTTGAGGTAGAAGGAGCGGAATAGAAAGAAGATCGTATCGTCCACAGCAACAATGTTACAATATGCGTAAATCGTAGGAATTCGTGTCTAGCCGAGTGTGTTGTCTTGCACGCAATGCTTAGCAACAGTGCACGCTTCGTGCGCATGCGCGAGGATTCCTTGTGTTTAATTTTCTTTAAAGTTTCAACAACTCGGATTTATTGCATTTTCATGGTCAAAATGAGAACGTATTTAGAAATATCGTTTCGAATAAAAATATGGAAACGTAACGCTCGCTCATTAAATTTATCATACAATAGGTAGGTGCGGACTCGAAATTAATATCATTTACATAATATCGTAATAAAAATACATTGGTATCGAAAGATTAATTTTGTTTTTGTGTGCGTTTAAACATATTGATATTGGTGGAGCGAACTGGCTTAGTTACCTACATTGACGTTTTTAGCCTTTCCAGATTTTTTTTTGTCTGTAACCTGACTTGATCTACTAGACTTGACTAGTTTTATTTGCTTTTTTATATTTTTATGGCAGACCTTCGAAATTAATTTAGTTTTATGTCATCCGGATTTTTATTTAATTATTATGTATATTTAATTTTAGTGTGACAAAAAGTGATTAGATTGTATTCTGCGAATTCTAAAGAGTGAATTCTTATCAAATGAATTTAATTTTTCCGGTCCTATGATTTCATGCGGTGCTTATTAAACATTCAATGCTCACAAATATTCTTACTTTTCCTCGTTTTTACGAGTTGGACTTCGATTTATTTCCATTGGTATTTCGTTACATTTTCCAATACATCTACCAGTACCTAACATGTTGGTATTTCGCATTGCCACTCATGGAAATCATAGTTGAATGGAGAAAAATTAACATGTGAGCACAACACGTGAGTGCGTGGGATTATTTCAATGTCGTTTATTAGACACTCTTTTTAAATATCACATCTACAGATATTAAAATTTTGCATTATTTTTCTTTGACATCTGACTATTGGTCTATTATCATAATCTATTCGAGCATCATTAAATTACAATTTGTTTTTCGTCTATATAAACAACAGGATCTGATTTAAGTCGTAAAATTTCAAATTTAAATGATTTAGATTAAGTAATTACCAACCTACATGCTCCTGTATTTACTTTATTAGTATGTACAAAAAACGGATGCATCCAATTAGATGAAGCTAGAAACGCGTGTTCAACGAAATTTACATCAGCTCTTTAGAAAACGTACTGACATTGCACAAAAAAATTGTGAAACGTTGGAGAAAAACTTCAGGCTAGTTGATTTGGTTATAAATTGTTTTAATTAATTATGACAGTGGTGATACTTGTAGCATTTATTTCATTAAAGATGGGTTCGGCGACTGCCAGAAAACTGTCTAGCTTGATACAAATGAAGTCAATAGCCTACCTACAGATAAACTTATTTCTATAAACAATAATTATTGATTATTATAATGTATTGCTTTCAGCAACGAATTCAATGATTTTATTCGTGTATATTTATATTTATGTATTTTATACATTTATATAAATATTTTATTCGTGATGCGAGAAGCGCAGAATCGGTGAAAGTGCAGGAGTTTGGGGGAGACCTTTGTCCAGCAGTGGACGTCTTTCGGCTGAAATGATGATGATGTTGATTCGTGTATAATCAACAATTTTTAATTTTATTTAAAAGCCGATTTTATTAAAATAGTCGTCTATCGTGTCATCATGTTCAATAGCATGTTTTCCTTCAATAAGTGCTTCTTCTGATTGATAATGTACAATGTTTAAGTATTCACCCTAACCCCTGGCCTCATTCGTCCTAATCGGGTCAGTCGTTCACATTGTACTGAAACATTTACATATGTATAAGTCAGAACATAGCCCAGACAATATTACTTATACCTAGTCCTTTCAGTTGAGCCATATATGGCTTTCCTTGTATTCAGACTAATGATGCGTGTTCATAACCGTTCGTTTTGGTTCTAAGGCGATATCATTTGTTACAAGTTCATTCAAAATTGAATTCCTTTTCTTTGCTCGTTATCAGGAAATAATTTTTAAGACGATTCGAAGGTTGACCCACCTTTGAAGCAGATATCATTGTTTATATTAAAATGTCATAATTTTTCGATATAATGTTAGCAAAAGATCTTAAAAAGCCCACTAATTTGTCAAAATCTAATTCCACACTCGCACAGACGTTACGCCATATTGAATCTTCCAGTCAAAATCACTTATCAACAAAACGTGTTCTAACTACGTCGCACACAGCCGCTCGCACGCGCTCACTCGTGTACTTACCATCCTTGATATTAACAACTGAAGCATTTTCTATATTGCCCGTACTCACGGATGCAGCGAGAATGTGGGTCGCGATGAGTTTTGAAACAACTCAATGTCACAGCGTTTATCGCGACCTCGTGTGCCTTGCTGGTAAAAGTGCACGTTTTGGATTTATTGTTTTTTTTACTATAAAGAATGTCCTACGTAATTAGGGATTTTGAGACGGTCAAAGCTTTATGACAAACGACATCGCGGCAGACTCAGATAGAGACGGCGGGATGAACATGACTGCTTTAATAAAGATTGGTTCTTGGCAGCTCTGCAGGCCTAGACAAAACACATTTCTGTTAGCGTTCACGCCAAACGCTACGCCAAAATGTATGGGAATGACATTACCTGCGGAAAGGTTACGTCGTGTCTTCGTCGTGTATTTTGTCTCTAGGCCCTGGGCAGAGAGGTGGGTGTATAGTAGGAAGGCCTTTTGCGCAATAGGACATTAATAGCTAAAAAAAAATGTTTTGTTTCTAAACCAAAAGTGAAATAAGTTAAAGTAAAATCTATCGAGTAGGTAACAGGTTACTGGTCGAATAACTGTAATTATTATATTACATTTTAATAAGACGAGTTATAATAATTACCTTGCCGTTTATGTCTGCATTTATTTCAAGTCTAACCATAAAATATCGGTATTTATTATTATTTATAAATATTATGTAGTTGCAAGTTTACTTTACTATCAGTAAATTCCTAGAAATCTTTATCAATCATTTATAATATTATAACGTATCCAGCAAGGCGTATGATTAAATTTTGACATTTTTAGACTCCCTGGGGCGCGATTTCGAGAATAAATTCGCTAATTTTTTCGCCCCTTGAAATGTAAAAATATATTACAGAAAACAGAGAATCTATCCATATTAACGCGTGAAGCAAAAACTTTGTACCCATTACTAAGAAAATTACACGGACGGTGGAGTATGTATGGCGAACGAGTGCAGAAAGATATATTTTTTTTTACATCATAATGCATTAGAAATACATGAAGTTTTAATTAAATATGGTCGAATTCCGGTGACAACTAATGTTTAGTAAGTGGGTAATCGGTCGGCAACCCGTTTCTTTTGACCTATTCCTACCAGTATGCGCAGTATGTCACTCTACCCAATCATTGTAGGTACATACACAGTTTTATGTACAAAAGTAAAAGTTGAATTCAACCTAGGCCTTGACATAATATGTAGAAAAACTACATTATCTTATCTTCTGAGATAAAATGATCACATTGAGCGCAGTTTCTACGCTAGCAATTTTTTTTTCTGTAGTTTTGATATTTTACAACGAAAATTATCTTACCGTTTGACAATGTAAGATGCCTTATCGCTTTTATCTTCTCCTATACAACAAAGGTGTGGCTCTCGCCTAATAATAGACAACCCCATTCTTGCGTTTCGTCTATCAATGTGTGTTAGTATCCACAAAGATACTTGGACCCTCGCTACGGGATTTCATCGCGCGCCAGATTTTCAACTCACTGTGTTAAACTGAACATTGACAATCCAAAAGAGTGCATCCCAGCACATCGAAAAAACACATTGTTCGATTTTCAACTACAGAGTGAATCCCAGCACGTCGAAAAAACACATTGTTCGATTTTCAACTACAAAGTGCATGCCAGCACGTTGAAAAAACACATTGTTCGATTTTCAACTACAGAGTGTATCCCAGCACGTCGAAAAAACACACTATTCGATTTTGAACTCTCAGCGTTAATCAGAGTGTTGAAGATTCAATGCGCGTAAAAATCCCGTCACGCTATTTGTACGATTGTTCGAACGTGGAATTAAGCTTCTGGCCTTAGATTATTCGAATGGATATTGATACCATGCTTATCGATACCAATCAAGATAGTTCACTCTTAGGTACGTACAATGTATGATACCTAAAGCTATATAATTTAAAGGTGCCTAGTCTAATATCATACTCACAAATTGTTATGTATCTGGGACAAATTGTATGCATGTTGATACATTATACATGACAGTTTTAAAGTTAAAGTGATACCTACTTGTATAATTGCGCGTGAACCTACATACATATTTTAATATAGGTGGCCATATAGGTACTCACATTCCTAGGTTCATTTTGATTTGTTTTGTGTTTAATTGTTTATAGATACTGAACTAATCATATGTATTTTAATGGAACAATCGATTGATGCATACTTACCTTTATTTGCTCTCGCTAAGTCATCATTACATTTATTTTCTATTGATCACTCAATTCAGAAATGACACGATTAACTTTATTTTTTAGTCACTGTCAGAGTAAGTTTACAATAAAATATGCGTAACTAAACTAAACTTACCTTTATTTACTCTCGCTAAGTCATCATTACATTTATTTTCTATTGATCATTCAATTCAGAAATGACATGATTAACTTTGCTTTTTAGTTACTGTCCGAGTAATTTTACAACAAAATATGCGTCACTAAACGTATTTAGATCAATCTGCCTAACATTTCTCCAACTATGTTGGGGTAGTACCAGTATTTAATATAAAGCAGCTGCCTATCTGACGTCCACAACCCAGTTACTGGGTTCTGAGGACGATACGCCTTGGTAAAACTGTTTGTCAGACTTTTGGGCTTCTGACGACTGTCAAAGATCCACGAATGACAGCCGGGACCAACGGCTTAACGTGCTTTTCCGATGCACGGTGGGGATTTGGTATGTATAGATAGTCACTCATCCATGGACCAACCGCGGCAAGGGTAGCTGAACCTGATCGATCAACCCGTTTAGCTGTTATTACTTTATCCCAAGCCCCTTAAACTAGTACTTAGATATGTACAATTACTTAAGTCTTATTACAGTCCGTCTTTGGAGAAGTTCACTGTAATCTTGAATCTTTAAACTTTAGCCATAAAGTTCAGCTACTTCCCAAAGTACAAAGGAAATTAAATCATTAAGACGAAAGTTTTACAGTATCCCAGGTAGGAAGTAGCCATTTAACTTGTTTTCATTTTGTCGCCTTAATCTTAGCTCTCTTTGATTCTGGTAATGTAGACGCAACTCAATGTATTGTACATTTGTACGCCAAATAGCAAAACATAGAGAATCTGTAATCTATATAAATAAAATAAAAGCTGACTGACTGACTCATCAACGCCCAGCCCAAAAACTTGGACCTAGAAAGCTGAAATTTTGCACAGAGGTTACCTTTATAATGTAGACAAGGAATAAGGAAGGATTTTTCGAAATTCGACCCCTAAGAGAGTTAAATAGGAGATGAAAGTTCCGCGCGGTTGAAGCCGCTGGCAAAACCTAGTATAACAATATTGTAACATCTTGCACGTTGTTGTAGCCTATGTTCACGAATAAAGACTAAAGATTGTAAAATCAAAAATCATCGATTCAAACTTGGTTGAGAGTCAGCTCTTTTTTAACGTCAAAATTACACTAGACAGTTCCCCAAAAACGCCCGCCCTTCTCCACTTCCTCGTGTTTAGGCCAGGAAGAAGAAGTGGCGCAACAAACTCTCCAGCAGCAAAAGCAATAATTGATTCTGTCAATATCCGTCGGTGTCATAAAAGCCTTTAAAGAATATCTGAATTATGTTGAGAAAATAAACATCATCTTTCTCTAGTCCGCGAATACTGCCAATGTAAACAAAATGCAATCCTCCATTGCTAAGCATGGTAATTCGTGAATGCACTTCTATAATTCGCTATCGCAGGCGCAGGTTGTAAAAGATATGACCCATCCCTCATAAGTCATCATAACACACATCACCCAAACATCTGATCCTGATGATTATGGAACTATATCGATCATTTTTATTGCCCACAGCTGACCCGACAGACGTTGTTGTCCTATCTCATCATCAGCATCATTTCAACCGAAAATCGTCCACTGCTGGACCTAGGGCTCCCTCACGGTCCTCAACTTTGACCGGTTCTGCGCTTCTCGCATCCAGCGGATTCCTGCGGCCTTCACAAGATCATCGGTCTATCTTGTGGGAGGTCTTCCAACGCTACGTCTTCTGGTACGCGGTCGCCACTCTAGAATCTTCCGGCCCCATCGGCCATCTGTTCTGTGTGCAATATGCCCTGCCCACTTCCACTTAAGTTTGGCAAATGTTCGGGCTATATCGGTTGCGTTGGTTCTCCTGCTTATCTCTTCATTCCTGATTCGATCACGTAGAGAAACTCCGAGCATAGCCCTCTCTTGTCATATCTGAACCTTGAATATTGAATCCACATTGTATATATAAATAAGTTGCAACGCGCAACTTTCTTAATTTTTTCTTTCATTAAAGCCTTTTCCTGGAAATAACAAACACAACAAAAAATGAATTAGCAAAATTGGTCCAGCCGTTCACGGGTGATCCCGTGACCAAGGGAAATAGGGATATTTTTTTATATATATAAGATTAGTAACCATTTTGGCCCTGCCGTTAAAGCTTCAATTTAATTAATCAAATATCGTCAACATTTGCCTAGCCCTTTAGCCAACTATGTTGGTGTCGGCCTCCAGTCTAACCGGATGCAGCTGAATATCAGTATTTTACATGGAGCATTTGCCTATCTGACCTCCACAACCCAGTGACTGGGTAATGCGATTCCCTTTTATAAGACTAGTTTGACTGACTTTCGGGCTTCTGAGGACCCGTAACGGCTGCTAAAAATCTACGAATGACAGACGAGACTAACAGCTTAAAGCGACGATAGATGACAGCTACCTACAGCGTGTACTGCCGCACGTCGCGCGCAAGTTTTTCGAAAAACAACCCATGTTGATTTATCAAACACAATTCAAAGAAAAACCGTATACTAAATTTTGGGTGATTAAATTGCCTTTTAGATGGTGAAAGTTTCATGGAAATACACCCGATAGTTTTTGCGTGATTATCATTTTTATGTCCGCGATAGACATTACTTAACAATTAATTACATTATGTTATAAAAATATTATTTAAAATATTCACATATCAAATGACGAAGAAAATTGTCTTTGTTTCACATTTATTTTTTTCAAATACATAAGACTAGCCGTTTAGACGTGATCCTCAATAAAAAGTCCTTAAAAGTCGGCTGTCTGCGCCTTAACGTGCTTTCCGGGGCACGGAGCGATCTAAGTGTAAGATGGTCACCAATCCAAGGACCAACCGTAGCTTAACTCGATGCATCGACTGTTATTGCTTCGCCGCAAGCCCCTAATTCATAAATATGTAACACTATTATTATATCTAGGTATTATTATTAATAATATAACCTTATCAGCTATTTTATCGCCGTGCGATAATAAATTACTTTCACTTGATAAAATCGTGAACTGGTTTTGTATAAATTCAAGGTTATTAACACGAATTGCGGCGTTTTAACAAAATTCCACTTATCTTTGTTTGCACCTAGGAGTAGGTATGTTCAAACCTATCGTGACGCAGAGAAGAGTTAATTTTACGAGATAAAATTAGTTGTAGAGCCTAAATGAGTGAACGACTTAGTTATATATACTTAATATTATAAAGAGGTAAAGTTTGTGAAGTTGCAGGGGGTAATATCTGGACCTACTTACCGATTTTGAAAATTATTTTACCAATGGAAAGCCACGTTATTTGTGACTGTCATCTATACTAATAATAAACGGGAAGGATTTGATTGTTATTTTGTTTGCATTGAATATGCTCCGAAACTTCTGAACCGATTTGAAAAATTCTTTCACTGTTGGGAAGCTACACTATCCCCCGGTGACATAGGCTATATTTTATACCCGTATTCCCACGGGAACGGGAACTACGTGGGTGAAACCGCGGAGCGCTGCTAGTGGGCTATATATTAACTCGAAAAATTAAAAGACTTTTTCGTGGTAGTCGGATAAGCCGGAGAAAAAACGGTCGAACGAAAAAAAATTGAGATCCCACCCGTGAAAAGCCAGGATGGGCATCTAAAAAGTAATTATAACCACCCTTTCAGTTACTTGCGCTGTACCCTACTAATATAAATTTGAAAGTTTGTATGTTTGGGTGCTGAGCCTAAGATGATTGGACGTTTGTTATTCAATGATGCAAAAAAGACTGGACGTTCATAATCTGAATTAACACAGCATAATTTTTATCCCGGTAGTTGTTCCCGTGGGATAATTTCCGATCTTCACGCCAACGACGCCGCTGGCAAAAACTAGTCTGTGATAATCTTCTGCCCGAAGATATTTTTCTATCAATATTGTTTTCTCGTTCTGCTTTCACTAACAACATCATCTGCCTAGCCTTTTCCCAATTATGTTGGGGTCGGCTTCCAGTCTAACTGGATGCAGCTGAGTACCAGTATTTTACATGGAGCGAGAGCGACTGCCTATCTGACCTCCACAACCCAGTTACTGGGTAATACTATACCCTTGGTAAGACTGGTTGTCAGACTTTCGGGCTTCTGACGACCCGTAACGACTGTCAAAAATCCACAAATGACAGCCGGGACCAACGGCTTAACGTGCTTTCCGAGGCACGGAGGGGTCTTGGTATGTAAAGAAGGTCACCCATCCACGGACCAACCGCGGCAAGCGTAGCTTAACCTGGCCGATCGAACCGTGCAGCCATTGTCATTCAGCCACAAGCCCCTAACAACATGATGACAAAAAAAATTGTTACTATCATGAGTTTATCTGTTGCTTCTTCAAGATAATATTATGCGTTGCTGTTCGGCTACCCATCACTATGATACCAAACATTAATGTCTATTCTCACGACACCGGTTTCCCCATAGAATAGATCGCCAGAACAACCGTTGTGGCATTAATGTTGTCTAAATATATAAAAGCGAAAAGACATTCAGTCAATCACTGATAAATCGCGAAATCCCAAAACTTCTGGACCAACTAAAATGAAATTTGACACAGAGGTAGATTACTGGTAGGAGACGTCAGCTAAGAAAGGATTTTAGGAAACTCACCCCGTAAAGGGGTGAAATAAGGGGTGGAAGATTATATGTTTTTTTTTATTCCTTCGAAGCAGGTGGAGCCGCGGCCTGCAGCTAGTTCATAATATAAGCAGTGGGAACAATGATCAAGATCATTATTATATGACATTATCAATACACAACTTTCAAACTCCACATAACAACGCCCATCAAGGTTGCATTGTAATTATAAATTTAAATTGTGACATTTCATTGATTTCATTCATAAAAGAAAAATAAGACGCCTGGTCTTATTATTACAATATTGCATCAAAAGATAATTAAAATCAATATGATACAGTATGATGTGCGAGGTTTTTCCCTTGATGTGTTGAAAATTACTGAGTAATCACCGGCTATTATAAGTAATACCCAATTGATTACTTTGATCAATAGGTAGCTTACTTAGTTATTCATATCTTATTAATCCTGGGAAACTCATCATTGTGTGTTGTTAATGCGCATATACATATATGTGAAATTATCATCATCACCATCATTTCAGCCGAAAGACGTCCACTGCTGGACATATGCCTCCCCCAGGCTCCTCCACTTCGACCGGTCTTGTGCTTCCCACATCCAGCGGATGCCCGCTGCCTTATTTTACTTAAATTAATTATTATACCGTTATTACACCTACTATGTAATACAATTTATACAGGATAAGTTTTTGACCAGTGCGCAAACTGTAACCATGAATTCAGCATATCATGCTAGACTCCAGAGCAGACATTTTTCGTCGGTTATACAAAATAAAATCAGCTGTTTCATAGAAAAGTGCAATACCTACGCGGTCAAAATTTATGGAACAGCTGTTTTCTTCCTGCGCTGGGGCGTCTAGATTTCTAGAATGATATGCTAGGTTCATGGTTACAGTTTGCGCACTGGTTAAAAACTTATCCTGTATGTGATAAACTAAAACAATAATAACGTAACATGTAGTTAAAGCAATAGCAGTGTAGTAACAAAACTCTCAGACGGCAGAATATATTGAATTGCAAATGTCTAAAAAACGTTTGTTTTTTTGTTGTTACATAAATGGCAGATACCTGTATCACCCTTTATTGATACACACTCACACAATACTTACTTCAGAACATAATAATCACACATAAGTTTTCTTTTGTAGTTAGGAAGGGAAGGAATAGGAAGCTGATAGGATAGTAGAATTTTACTAAAAACGTGTTTATTCAGTTACCAAGCAAGTGACACAGATCATAATCACTTAACCAATTCCCACCAAAATAGACCACAGCATGATAAACGGTGGTCAGAGCAGATAACGTCAAAGTGACCGGTCAAACAGGACGGTGCGTGGGAATTATTGACATTCGCTGTGATGTGGAGATTGACGCTACGTGGGCGCGGAACTTAATGTTGCCATAGTGATGTAGTTTTGTTGGTGTTGTGGTTATTTGTGTTGTTATGCCCATTATGTTTATAAAGCACATGTGGGAGTATTGTATTTTGAATTGGTTCCCTGTTTATATGTTTATCTTTACCTACTATAACGAATACTTATTCGTAGGTACATGTAGTATGATTTTTTTAAGCAAGTTATAAATTTAATTTGTCGCATACCTAAATAGTAGCAACTAGGTATGGCGAAAAAAACTACAAATCAATTTAACTACATTAGCAGGAGGATTTTCTCTGTGAGACTTATAATATTATGTATTATCACCTATTTCTTTTGCAGGTTTACTTGTAATTGGCGACTGTCTAAATCCTAGGCCATTATTGTTGTACTCAAAATACATTACACAGAAGCTGTTGGTGTACACCTCTATAAATAAATAAATGACATCCGTATGTTATCAAGTTTAACCGACACCTGTATTTCAGCTAATTTTGGGAAAACCCTGAATTCAAAAGCCGACAACAACACTTTAGTGTTTACCTCTGCCTCAGATTGTTATTATTGTCACGTTTTTGATATGACAGATAAGTTTGTATCGACGCTATTTGGGTTATCTAGCTCTAATTAATTAGTCCATATCGTGTGATTACGTGAAGCTTCGCTGGAACACGTGAATTTGGATTAGAAGCGTCATCGTTAGGCATCGGCTTTCCAAATTTTACTAGAATGACCGGTCAAAGAAACAATCATAAATATCATAAGTAATAGTAGTAGACAAATGCTTAGCTATAAGTAGCATTTGCTGGGATGGGAACCACATTAATTGAATTAATGTTTGAGATACCTTATGATAGTACCTTTTGATCTATAAGAATTTTATTTCACTTCAGTAGGTACAGTCGCCAGCAGGTCAAGCTATCCCAAACTGTCAAATTTTCCCAATTGAACATAAACCTTATTCCTTTGTAATGAAGTTGAAAAACTATCAAAGAAATTTGACAGATTGGGGTAGCTTGATGTGCTGGCCTCTGTACATGAGTCATTTAGACTATTTGGACAAAAGTTACGTACCTAACTACATTACTTAAAAAATGAAATTTTCGAATAGTGTAGAGTAGTTAATCCTTTTTTATTCAGGCCGTCGCTCCATGTAAAATACTGGTATTCAGCTGCATCCGGTTAGACTGTAAGCTGACCCCAACATAGTTGGGAAAAGGCTAGGCAGATGATTGTTTTGTAGTCATCAACTCAAACGTGTTGAGAACCTCATTACAGATTGGACTTATTTGTGATATGATTTTCCCTACTTAATACGTCTTATGAATTAGTTAGTAATTTATAAAATAATTAATTACTTTTATACCTAATTATTACTATTTTGTCACCAAAATTAATTAAAGCATTCCAAATTTTCATTTCAAAATATAAAAGTGCCTAAAAATCAAACCTATCTATGTGCCTACTAATTCAAAAAAAGAACAAGGTCTAGTTTTTTAAATATATCATGTACTCGTAACTATGAGGAAGAGTACTGGAACAAAAATTCTAAACCAAAATCTTGTAACCTCTGAACTCAAAATATTAGATAAATATCTGATGTTTTCTAAATTTAAGGTACTTCATTTTTAGTTTTACTAATTAAACTCTTGGTTATCATTTTAGGAATTAAAAACATGTTTATTAAGGCCGTAGTACCTACCTACTGGCCTTAATAAACATGTTTCTTTTTATTACTTGGGGTAAAGTTTGTTCACACCAATCGTATCGGTTCAGGAGTTAACAAACAAAAATAATACATAATCGATTAAGTACCTAAGGACTACAGTACTAAGTCGATTATTTGGCCGAGAGTAGCGTTAGACGCTTAGTCAGAGTCACACTTAAATATTTAAGTGTATTCGCACTAAAATACATCAAAATGCATGTAAAACATATACAAAAAAAGCTACTGTTTTTAATTAAAATACTACAAAAAAAGTTGTCTCATCGACCAATCAAACTTGAACTTATACAAGCGAATGAATTATTAAACCACGCCCACAAAAATAATGTAATGTATGTACATTACACACAATAAATTTAACCACGCTTACACACGTCTTATTCTAAATCTAAACTCATTAATATTAACAGCGATTATCCTCCGATCAAGATTGAAGGCTTGCATAAATCGACTAAAACGCCACAGAACTAACAAGCATTAAATACTAGAAGCGTCACGTCGTAACCACAGAGAATTTATTAAAACACGTATTATGCGCTGCCAACGGTTGCTTCACAAGGGAATGTCGGAGGACGTAGTTTGTATGCGACGTTGCGCGCACTGACTGACTGACGTACTAATGTTAATAATTACTGTGCTCGATACTCGAGCCTTCTCCTTGATAAGCCCTTGATCTAGTAACTGTACTATAGTCGATTAAGATAATCGATTTATTTTTCTCTCGAGTGTGTGTGGTCGGAAACAATGAGTACCATTTTGTATTTTATTAAGACAGTCAGTTGTGTTGTGAAACAAGGGCCAACGTTTTAAAGGTATCGTTTAGTAATTTTTACGATTTAATAACCATAAAAGGTCATAAAATTAGATTTACGTTCACAATGTGGTGAACTAAAAGTCATTGGACGTAAAGTATTGTTTAACAATCGGCCAAATCTTTAATCGTCGGATGTTATCTGCAAACGTAACATGGCGACCGTTTTATGTTCTGTTTTTGAAAATTAATTAAAATTCAAAAAGTTCATTGACATTTTTTGGATAACATACGCGCAAATGTAAATCTAAATTTTTTTGTGTTCACTTTGAAAAGAAAAGTGTTTGTTATTGATATTATTGTGAAATTCCAGTTTGGAAACATTTAGTAGACTGGTAGGTTTAAAAAATTTGAACAACCACTTTAGCATACTAGGAACAGCAAACACACACACACATATTATTATGTAGATAATGTTTATTTAAAATTTGTTAGGTATTAACTGTTCAGCGGTGTTAAGAACAGCTGAGACGCGACGGGCCTCCGGTTGAACATTTTCCATAAAGTTTTCATAGAAATTGTGCGACGAAAGCGGCTCATCATGCTAATGTCACACCTGTCTGCGAGCCTTTAAAAGTGTGACTAGTGACAAAAC
The DNA here is from genome assembly GCA_949987655.1 of Polymixis flavicincta. Lineage (NCBI taxonomy): Eukaryota > Metazoa > Arthropoda > Insecta > Lepidoptera > Noctuidae > Polymixis > Polymixis flavicincta. The sequence continues at coordinate 24,150,825 of OX465177.1, forward strand.
CTACAAACTGGCTAGGTAACAGAACTCGCATAAAACACCGCAAAGTACGAACGTATTCCAAAAAAATAAAACACCAACGCCCCATTTCTCGTAGACACTGGCCAGAAAAATCGTCAAGTGAATGTGCGGCCTTAAGCAAGGAGGTAAATTACAAAGTAACGATAAATAAATCTGCAAAAAATTGAACAACGCAATTAAAATCGCACTTATTGATAGAAATAAATGTCAACAAGACGACAAACGAAGATATAAAAAAACTTGTTTTCTGTCTCTGGTTTTAATCTGTGAATTATGACCGCGCCCATAATTATTGTCTTTGGTTGCCAACTGACTGAGTCTAAAATCATTTTGCACAATAAAAGTAGTTAGGTATTACCGATTTTATCATTTAATCGTATTGAAACTCAACTCATAAAATACTTAAAGTGTTGGTACCTAACGTTGGCACTTACCATTAGATGAATTAATAGTTTTGAACTAACTTACGCAAAAAACTCGTAAGTATAATTAGGTATTTATTTATAATTCGGTATTATATTAGGTCGTAGATGAACAACACTTACTACATAGAAAATAGTTGGTGAAAATTCATATTTAAAAGTTGGTTAAGGCCAGAAAAGCCTTCTGGTAATACAACGTATTTTATTATTATTAAATCATTTATAAATCAACCAACTTAGCCTACTGCGATAAGCTGAGGTAATTGATTTAATCAGCCTATACTTATGTAAGTTGTAATGCTAATAAAAATAATTAGCACTTTAATTCAGCCGGATACTGCATTTAGTATCTTGAATTATATGCATTGTGAGGATAGATTTTATTTTTACTGCATCATTGGTCTAGTGGTCGCAAGCGTACTGCTAAACATGAAGTCCTGGATTCGATGCCCGGGTCGGACAAAGCCCGTGGTCTTTTTTTTGTGTCCGGTTGATGGCGAATGGCTCGCACCTTAGTAATGTTGTGTTATTTCATTCGAGCTACTACCCGCAATTTCGTCTGAAATTATCGCCTACCTTTGCCATTTATTTTTTATCCTTTTGTTCGGTTCCTAGGTATGTTAGCGTGGTTTGAAGTAGGATTATAACCTTTTCCGAAAATTGGGCTATCAAATTAAAAAAGTATTTTTCAAATCCGACTGGAAGTTCCCGAGATTAGTGCGTACAAACAAACAAAAAGCTAGCAAACTCTTTATAAGTATAACTCTTTATAATAGATAGATTGATTCGCTGGACTTTACATTTTTCTAGATAGAATACAGACCGTTTTTGGGTAAGTATTCACTAATCCTACGAATGGTAAGTGTTCTCTAATATACTAATCTGTAAAAATAGTTAGCAGCATCTCAGTAACACCATGATTACCGCCAAGCGTCCTTTGACGTTAAATACATAATTGATGAATTTCCATCAACAAATAATGAAACTTTTTCCAATAATTAATTAAATGAGGCAAAGGTATCTCGTCGCGCGGCCTAACCTTTCGTAATTAACAAACAATTCGCTTCATAAATTCCAATGCGACATAGATTACCGCTAAACGGAGGATTTCATCACTCTTAACGACTTTAGCCTTAAATTCTCTATTCCCAGATGGTTTTTAAAAAACAAAGAATTCGCAGACAACTGTCACTTTTAGACTTTCAAATGAAGGTAGTCGTAAAATACAATCTTTGTTACAAAACGTTTTCGTAACTCTTCAAAGTTAAAATGTACAAGGGTTACTTTTAATTTCGTTTGTATAGGCAAGTGACGCAAGCAAGACGTCGTCTGCAATATTAATGAATCGATTGGAATAATAAAACGTTGATATAATTTAAAAAGAAAGTGAAAATGGCTTCCTTCCCGCGCCATGACGGATCCCGCGCGCCGCGAGCTAGTTCCGTTCCATATTACGCAGCACACGTATGCCGAGGCCATGCTAATTACTAGCCTCACGAAATCGAAAGTCACTCGATTGTCTAGATGTAGGACGCGATCGTATAAAGAAACGTAACATCATATCCTACTTTGAAATATTCCGATCGAGTATTGTTCTCTTTAGTCGCAAATAAAACATAAAACAAGATTTAAATACCACTTGTCTTAATAAACAAAGCAGGCTTTTTTTTCTCGTCTGTTACAATAACATGAGTGCAATGTTTTGTAATTCAATTGACCTTTCACTCGCTACATGTTGTAAGCGATCGATGGAGATCTAAAACAGAGATCAAATCGAAATTGTTTCAATTTCGAACGTCAGTCTTTAATTGCGGATTTCCGATATAATTTGTTGTGCTGCGATGTTTTTTGTCTGCTCACGATCACGCTATCCGTTGCAAGGTCCACTGCTGACTTTTGACAGGCGAGTGTCGCCGCCATATTGGCATTTCCTAAGGAATGCCTACAACAATCTAACCTATGCTTTGTTTGACTTGAATATTTTATCCAAAAAAAATATTCTGTTATGATAATGACCAAGAAATGCTATGAACGTAGGTACATACGTACGGTAGATGCGTGTCTCATTGTGAGACCACTTGTTCAATGTTAGTCCAGTTTGTATTGTACCTATTGTGCTCGTTGTGCCGCGTGATGTTATGAACCTGTGTGTCGCGCACGGTGACGCGGACGGTTACGTCTCACATTCTTCTTCAGCTGATAACAATCGTTTAACGTTAACACAGATTAGGTTGAACAAAGATCTGATAACGCTGCGAACATTGTTTAACACTTTTCCGGTAAACATCCGTTCTGAATCAATTATAAGTTACGTTAAATTAAATTTTATTTTGCTTAGCTGTTTTGTAAACGTATTATAAATGTAACTGCATCTTAAATTTTGATACCAGATCGTATTAAATCGTATCCAATGAATAACTAATGCGTTGGAAAAACGCATAAAGTGAAAATAGAAATTGTTTTTGACATCAAGGCAGCTAATATGACGATTACAAAACGAACTTTCTCGTTGTAAGGAATTCGATTGAGCAGTTCGAAAATATAAATTCATAATTTCACATTCCCGTTCCGTATCGCGCATTCGCGAGCTCGTTCTGTTTCGCACGCAAAACCTGGCAAGTTCACGATCGTGTGACACGGCATGCGGCTTTAGTCACGGGTTTTCTCGCTACTGTTTATGATTTTTATATAATACATGTTATTTTTGTGACTATTTCTATATTACTCTTGTTATACAACGTCTTTTGTTCGCTAAGATTGGCTACTAATTTTATATTTTCTGGCATTACATATCATTTAAAACAGTCGTCTTTTTCAAATTGCTGTCTGTAAACTTTAATTTCCTGTTTCATTTAAATATATATTCATGTTTAAACTTATAGCTCAAGTACATAAAAGCAACAAAAATGTTAAAACGTCGGTATTACGGAACAATGAAACATTATTTAATGGTTGCGTGACGAATGCATGTCAAACAGTCAGACACAGTGGGTACAGTCTATTGGCCTCTGAAATACACATTATAAACCATTATTATCGTGTACGAATGCCGTGACTTGGCCAAATATTTGATTTATGTATTGACTCAAACGTGTCTGGTAAAACTAAACGTTTTCACACTTTAAAAGTGATTTAACTTCGCATAACTTAATTGTGATTTACATTTTTCTAAATGTTATTTAAATAGTATAAGTGATTACATATAAGTATTTAGCAAAATCAAAAAGGGCACACAGGTGTTAAATGAAAAACTTAAATTGATTTACGTACTGCGAAAAGTCTAAATTACGATTACAGATCATCATCATCATTTCAAACGAAGTACACTGCTGGACATAGGCTCCTAGGTTAGAGATCACATCATTATTATTCTCTAGAGTAGTCTGGACAGCTGGCAACAAAAATATTAATCCTGAAATATTAAACTAGCTTTTTCCAGCGGGTTCACCCGCGTGGAGGTCGGAAATTATCCCACGAGAACGTAGGTACTACCGAGATAAAAATAATCCTGTGTCAATCCAGGTTACCAACTGTGTGTCAAATGTCATCCAAATCCTTTCGGCCGTTTTTGGGTGATTAAGTAACAAACATCCAAATATACAAACTTTCACATTTATAATATTATTAATGAACATTAATATTTAATACTAAGTTAAAAAATTAAATAGTGAAACATGGTGACGACAACCTTCAAAGTCCAATCAATAAGCTAAACGGCCTAACCTCGGATTTGTTTTTAAATCCTATTTCAATTTGCGCTCACCAGTCTCTCTTTTGTTCTCTCTGCAAATAATATAACATATCATTCCTCAGTTTACACACGTATTGTTCTAGTTGAGACAGTGGTTATACATAATTCACTGTTAGACAAAATAACTCCACGCAACATTCGACCTTGGGAAGCAGCTGATTTCTACCTCTCAATAAAAAAGTTAGAGTATTTTTATTCAAGTTTATAGAGAACACGGCTCGTGTCCGATACGATTTGTTACGATTGCGCATTTGACCTCAACGAGCAACCGACTGATTTCAAATCGACGAGGAAAAACAATACAAAATTTCGTATTTTAATCGGGCCCCGTAACGAGGTCACTTCACATAGTTCATGAGAGCGGCCGCGCGCCCCGCCGTGACAATGACAATGACACTTTTACAGGTTTTTTGAATTCACGATGATAGATCGGCGAAGGCTTCCGATTGGTGTGAAACAAGATAAACACCTGGCAGTCTATTAAAATATACTCTTGACATTTGTTTTGAAGGTTTAATAAAGAGTCTATATTAGCTTGCGTTTGGGATGAGAATTCTATGTGATTATCGCCGAAATAGTATTACCAATTGCATCAGCTATGAAGACATAGTTCTCCAAAGTTTTCTAAAAGCACCGATTGTCTTGTCTTACGTAACGCTTAGGTGTTTCGAAATATTTTGTTGCAATGGGCCATGAGACATGAGCAATGCACTTGATGACTAAATTGCATTCCAGTGTTTTCAAAGTTATATTGGCTAGAACATCAGCTGAACAAATAGACGAATGGAATACAAACAATAAAATATTATTTCCGTGTAAAATGAATGAAGTAGTTAGGTATGGACTTGAACACATAATACCTCATGACAATGAAAAATAAACCTAATGTTATAGACGGTAAACTCGAACTGAAACGGACATTATTAATACACATAATCACATCGCACAAACTTGACTTTAGAAATTCTAGTTCACGAATCCTGTTGCATTTATTATCAATAATGACACCAATAAAATGGGAAGTGGCGCAGCAGGACATAATTATCTAGTGTGACAAGGATTAAATTACGATAGACTAAACGAAGCGGATAGAATTGATAAAGCAAGCGAGCTGGCGTGGGCAGTTCATGATAGATTGGTATTGTGAGCGGGCGATACTTTGTCCAGATAAAGTTAAAAGTAATTTGAACAGGTGGCTCGAATATGTATGCTGTATATTTTGTAATTGTGTTTTGATGTCTGCGTTTTTGAAGTTGTATTGTTTCGAAATTGTTTTTACCTGCCTCTATTTCATTAGTAATTGTCGAGTCTGATGTCGCATAATTGTTGTCAAAATTTAATTGATTGATTATTTTAAAATTATCTTCACCTTGTTTAGGTTATTTTACATCTAAAGTATTACTTACAGCACTTTTTTGAACGTTTAGAAGAGCAGCTCAGGATTATAAAAATAAAATTAACATCAAAATTCTAATCCAATTCATTTTAAAACAAAATATAACTACTAAAGATGCACATACAAATAATTTAACCTCTTTATGGAAAGAAGAAAAATATCGGACACTTGTTTTTTCTATGCAATTTGTCGTGTCTCGGGCTAACGCATAATTTAGGAATGAGTTGTCAATAGGTACCATTACGCAGTCAACTCATTATCTTATTTACAAGTATTTCCTCAGAGATGTAATTTTCTGGCTTGTTTGGGTACTGCTAATGTGTTGACTAGAGTTGCCGCGAATACTCGCTATTATTCGGTATTCGGCATTACTCGTCATTTTTTTGATATTCGTCGAATACCGAATAATAGCTAGTATTATTCGGCATTCGGCGAATAGTCGTCGAAAATAAACTTTTAACGAACAAAAGAACTAATGAGTAAAAAATAATCATTTTTTAAATTATTTTACTTAATAAAACAATACACAATATCAATTATTATCTGTAATATGTGCCTGTGCCTATCATATTCATGAAATTAAATTAGTAAGGCTTTTTAATTAATATTTAAAATCCAACAGAGACAGATTGTGGTGCAAAAAAACAATTTTTTCTGCACGTTCTGGAGCAAGTCGGTTTCGTTTTTCCTCGTAAATTAAACCTGCCTCGGAAAATAGTCTTTCTGAATAAACAGAGCTTGCTGGTGTGATTAAGTATCGTTTAGCAAGCTTACTTAAAATAGGAAATCTATTCTTATTGGTACTCAAAGCCCACCATTCATATGGGTTTATTTTTCTGTCAGCCTTTGCTAATGCGATGTAGTTGGCGATTTCTTCAGCAGTGGCATTCTTGGGTTGCTCTTCAGTAGGTTGCTCTATAGGTGATTCTTCAAAACATGCCCAAAATAGTTTATGAGTTTCCGAATCATGCTCATTTACATTGTCTAAACGAGACCTTTTGGATGCCGTTTCTGGATCCGAATCATCATTTTCGTCATCTAAAGAAAGCCTAAGACCTTCTCTGAGCGCAGCTCTACGGATCCGTTCAACTTGGGTAGCGTCAAAGTAAAAGTTCTTGTAGCGGGGGTCTAAAAATGTCGACAAGTAATATGTCTTCGTAAAGCATAGATCATCCAAGTTAAAACGGGCTTCCATATTTTCTATCAACGCCTTTCTAAAATCATCAACGTGTGCAGTTTGTTGAATCAGCGCATCTTTCATTAGGTATCTGATTAATGAAACAGTGCTAGGTATCACATCTGATATGGGTGCATATGTGGAACTCGTGATTTTTGTTATCTCTTCGAAAGGTTTTAAGAGCTTTAACAGATGTTCTATAACCTCCCACTGATCACTGGTCAAATTTTCAAAATTCACGCTCCTTGATTCTGAAATATACACCGAAATTGCTGTTTTTTGTTCAGATAGACGCTCCAGTAAGTAATATGTTGAGTTCCAGCGAGTTTGAATATCTTGAATCAGTTTATGGTTAGGAAGTCCGAGCTCAGATTGAATACTTTCAAGTTTTGTATATCCTGAATGATTAAAATGTGTCACTATGCGGCGGGCACTAGTAAGAATTTCTTTTATTGGAGAACTGTTATCTAATGCATTATTTATCACCAGCTGGAGAGTATGTATGAAGCAACGCTGTGAAGGAAGTAGACTTTCCTTAACTCCTTTAACCATATTCGCCCCATTATCGTGAACAATCGCTTGAATTTTAGTGATGGGTATGTCCCATTTCGTTACACACTGTAACAGTTCTCTTTTGATATTTTCTGATGTGTGTGATTCAGGAAAACGCGCCATGTTTAGAACGGCATGATTCAGTTTAAAGTTTTCTGATATCCAGTGTCCGGTGAAACTCAGAAATGCAGCATTATTTACAGAAGAAGTCCAAAGATCGCTAGTGAATGCTATAGCTACAGCCTTTTCTAACTCGTTTTTTAGTTTGCTAACCACTCTCTCATACATGTCTGGAATTATTTTCTCGGTAAAATATGTCCTGCCAGGAATGGTGTATTGCGGCAAAGCATTATTAAGAAGACGTTTAAAGCCTACATGATGATCGACGATGGAAAGTGGCTCGTTGTCAACAGCGATCATTTCACCAATCAAGTAGTGATATCTTTTTGCTCGGCTATCGTTGATGTCCCAAAGCTTTTTTTTTTCAAGTAGTTGTTGCAGTGACTGTTGCACCAAAGGCTGACTGGGCAACTGGGTGGATGAGGAGGTACTTGAAGATGCTCCTGCGGGAGCATTATGTTGAGCATGACTACTTGAGCTTCCATACATTTTACAGTACTCATCTGCGAACAAAGAAAAGAACCTTTAATCAGGAACTTAGGTAGCGGCAATTATTTAAATAATGTGCTACAAAACTCACAATAGTACAATTATATACTTCATAAATGAAAATAACTTTTGAAACAAATATTATATTAAATAACGTTCTTATTTTATTATTACTTAGTAACGGTAAAATAAATAATATAGGTAAAAAAAACTAACCTGGGTGTTTGAATTTCAAATGATTCTGCAAAGCCGTTGTTCCTGCTTTTTTTGCTGCTCTACTTATTTTTACACCACACAAAACACATTTTGCACTGTTCTCTTCCTCTTCAAAATGTAGCCAAACATGAGATTTTTTTCCTGGGTTTGGCATGATTGTTCTTTTTTATTAAGTAACACTTTAACTAATTAAGTATTCATCAAGTCTTTAATTCAATAGCAATTTTTAAATAAGTATAGAAATAAAAAATAAAAAAACGTCAACCGATGTCGAAAATCAATTAACAAATGCGTGCCGCCTATCCTAAACACAAGCGTATTGATTGAGCGGGAAATCCCCTACAATAATAATCGCTGGGTTATACAAAACGGGGTATTCCCCGTAACGTAAACTAAACTTAGAACGTAAAGAAAGACTTGTACAAGAAAAGGGTTGCCAGCATTTAAAAATGGAAAATTAAATTTACTACATATATGTAGGTATGTATAACATGAAACAGATTTCTTTAACTTTATTGTTTTCTTTTCTCACAACCTTAGAAGAAATTAGAAATATTTTTAATGTGTTTAATGTTTTTTTTTATGTCGAATAGTAATGTCGAGTTATTCGACTATTCGCCAAAGTGAATGGCGATTAATCGGTATTCGATTATTCGCTATAAACACTATTCGCGGCAACTCTAGTTGACCTGTGACACTTAGGCAGATTCATGTCAAGAATGAGCTGAATGAGATAACCTGGTAGATTTAGGCCTAAATTGTGAATTCTAGTTAGAGGTGAAAGATCTAATATAACATATTCATGCTACGAAGCGTGTGCCCTTAAAACTGTCGTGATGACTATGAGTTATTCATATTTTTTTACCTATCAATGTACCTATCAATGTTATGTTTTATGACTGTAAAACATTTACAGGCATGCAACATAACATTGATACGTGTGTGTGTACGGTGTGTTGTTATTAAGACAGTTATTCTGAGTAAATTGATGCAATGTTATTGTTCCTCTTAGATCAGTACAAATCGTTGGCAAATCTTTAAGAAAATATAAGCTTATATTTACAGCCCTAACTTCAGCTGTGGGAACGTTATAGTCCGATTAATTCTGATTTTTAGATGGTAAAAAAGTTAAGATATTATAAGAATCTTATTCAGAATGATCATGGAAGAATAATACACAACAATACACGTGACATAAACAAAATCAATCGAAACCAAACAGACACATTGATAGACGTAGAAGCAGACAAGACAATTTTTGTTCAAAGACCATTGAACTCCAACAATGGACCACTTAAATAGAATCGCTTTACAACGTCTAATGAACTGAGATTTATTACTAACTCATTGGTCTCAATGCTGCCATATTTAGATACAATAAACCATTTAGACTACATAAAAAGCGTGGTCATTGAACAAATCTGTGAGTTTTTATTGGACTATGTGGGTAGTCTTGCATTTCGGGACATGGCAACGTAAATTCTTGAAGGCATTCAAGTTGCAAAAATAAGCACAAAGTGTTTGAAAACTCGAAAATGCTTTGGCTGAATTGCCAATTTTCCTGCCAAAATCACATTATTATGAAGCTACAAAAAACGGTGGTAAAATCATTCTGCGTAATAAAACTACGTGTATCGTCAATCACTGTGCATCAAATAAAAAAATCGTTTGTACAAACAACGCACCCAAATCCTATTTGCTTATTGCTAACCTTGATAGCATTGCTAAGTAATGAATAGGTACGCAAAAAATTTTATCAGCCATCAATTCAATAGTTCTCAGAAATTCCTCAATTATGTCATTCATTTGTCTACGATCTTCATTTATTTTTAGGTTTTCATTAGCACTGTTCGTATACTCATAATCATTCATTAACAACGTTTTGTAACATTCTAAAGGAGTAACAAAACATCGTACGTATTTACGAGACGATGAGAATTATGTAAGCCAGACACCCAAGGTGGCCAATGATAGATAAAATAAGCAAGCAATATTGCTTTCTATCCTCAATAGGTAATCTAGAGTCATTACATTGTGTTTCATGTACTGTGTTCACAAACATATACCTATTACTAGAGATAAGATCATCTGTCGTAATCGTACACTCACCAGCTGTTTTGCGCGTATTTTTTTATGCAACGCGTCCATTGTAATTTGTAATGTAACCAAAACATTTCGTTTTCGTTCTCGGTGTTATTACTATCTTCATACTACTCACTTTTTGTACGGTTAACATTGCTGTTATATTAAACTTTACCTTGAGACGACGAATCTGAGTCATTAGTACTGTTGACATGCCAAACTACTCCAAAATTCCTCTTAGTTGTGAAGAATTAAAGATATTAACAAGATATTTGTTTATTTTTGTTGCAGAGCGAGTCGAGCTATACTTCATCAGAAGAAGGCTGCGGTGGAGGCGAGCGACACGCCGTGCTCAGCTACGAGCAAGTGAAGCGGCTCGGTGACGTCATGGACGAGGTGGTCGCTATCCACGGCCGCGGCAACTTCCCCACATTGCACGTGCGCCTGCGCGATCTGGTGGCGGGAGTGCGCGCGCGCCTGGAAGCGCCGCAGAGCGCGGGCGGCGCCGGCGTCAACGTGCGTGACGTGCGCCTCAACGGCGGCGCTGCCAGCCACGTGCTGGCCGACAGGGCCCAGCCCTACTCGGACATTGACCTTATCTTCACGGCCGAGCTGCCCACCGCGCGTCACTGCGACCGCGTCAAGAACGCCGTGCTCGGACATCTGTCTACTCTCATGCCTCCTGCCACCCCGCGCCGCCGTGCTTCCCCGGCCGGTCTCAAGGAGGCCTACGTCTCCAAGATGGTCCGCGTGAACTCAGATGGTGACCGCTGGTCCCTGATATCGCTCGGCCACTCACGCGGACACAAATCCGTCGAGCTCAAGTTCGTGGACAACATGCGTCGCCAGTTCGAGTTTTCCGTGGACTCGTTCCAGATCGCTCTCGATTCGCTTCTAGCGTTCCACGAGTGCACTCAGCTGCCCATCGGCGAAAACTTCTACCCTACCGTTGTTGGCGAATCCGTGTACGGAGACTTCAATGAAGCTCTGAGTCACCTCGCCGAGAAACTGATCGCGACGCGGCAGCCTGAAGAGATTCGAGGCGGCGGTCTGCTCAAATACTGCGCCCTCCTTGCAAAGGGCTACAGGCCGGCACGGCCAGACAAAATCAAAACCCTCGAGCGGTACATGTGCTCGAGGTTTTTCATCGACTTCCCCGAGCTCGGGCAGCAGCGCGCTAAGCTCGAGGCCTACCTGCGGAACCACTTCGTTGGTAGAGAGGAGGAAGCTCTAAAGCATAGGTAACTGCAACTTGGATTCTATTACTTTTATTTCTGTCAATTACCTTTTCTGAAACTTGACGTCAGATAAACTTGTCTTTGCGAATTATTTTTCTCCATTATGCCTGTTAAAAGTTACGAGGCGTTCTGCATAAATATTAAATTACAATGCTTTAACATTAGTAGAGATCGTCGAATCATTCTGCAATTAACCTGTCTTCTAGCAACTGGTTTAAGGCTAACTTTGGATTCCTTAGTGTTTACTGACTACGACCTGAATGCCGTGCTTTATTAACTATCTTGTCCATATTTGCAGATACTGTATAACACAGTTGACGTTAACTGGCGGTGTCGCTCGGTGCAGGTACCTGACCTTGCTGCACGGAGTCGTGCGCGAGTCCACGGTGTGCCTCATGGGGCACGAACGGCGGCAGACGCTGGCACTGATCGAGGCGCTGGCGTGCCGCGAGCTGTGCGCGCGCCCGCCCGTCATGATGGCGCCGCAGTACTACGTGTGCGTGTGCCCGGCATGCGCCGGCTGCCCGGGCTGCGCCGCGTGCGCGCAGTGCGTCACGTGTGCGCAGTGCGCTCAGCCCGCGCCGCCCGTACCCTACTGCGAGTGCTGCCACGTCGCGTCGTGCCCGGCGTGACCGGACCTCCTGTTCGACCGACGATGAATTTAGTGCCAAATGTATATAATACGGATAAAAAAATGTATGTACGCGTAGGAGCGGGCGGCGGCGCCCCGCGTGTCAAGTTGCTCACTGTCCGCCGATCAATTCGCTCGTCAATTGTTCCCCGCGGCCGCTCGTCCCGCCGCGACGTGAAGTAATTTCTAGTCGTACTCCTTTCGTGTTGATAAGTTAATATGCTAGCAGTACGAAAATTATCGTTCACGTGGATTGTGACGGACGCGCCGCTAGATAGTGAGTCCGAGTCGATGGTCTGCCTATATAAAAAGACTAGTTAGTTATTTTTAAGCTTTTATGTATAGAAGTCGTCTCCATAAAAGTAGTGGCATGTCTCTCACCGTCGAAATATCACGGAGAAGCGGACGGTCGGATGCGAGTTTTATTGCTAATTAAGTGAGAAAATTTGTTACGAGTAATGTTAACTGGTTCACTTGAACGTCGGATGTCAACGGAGGAGCGCGCATTCTTTTTGCAGGAACAAATTGTAAAGTAACAAGTCTGGCCTTGTCAGACGGCCTTAAACGCGAGAAAATCCGTTGAGTAGTATGTACCTAGTAGATCACGAACGTTAGCCAGCGCGGTCGCCTCCGCTCCTCACTCTCAAACACGTAAACAACTATTTTACTATGTATTTATCAATCTGAAAGGATGTATGTATACACTTACACGTTTCGTGATCGCTCTAGTATTGTATACGGCTTGGCGAACGAGTAACAAATTAAGATACACCTAGAAAAATACATATAAAATGATTTAAAAAAAAACTTTAAAAAACCCAAAAAAAAAATATTACTAAGGTGTGTACAATATTAAAGTTCACGCTTTTTTTAAATAATATAAAAATACCATTATGAAAATATTTTAAGAACATTTACAAGTAGTGAAGTCACGTTTAGTAAAAGAGTACTTATGAACATTTTTTTTTTACTTTTAACTTGTCATCAATTACAGTTAAAGCTGTAGATGTATGGAAAATGTGATTTAATTGTTGTATTAATTAACCATGTTGTCGATGATTATAATATCTACTTATATAACATTATGTAGATTAAATCCAATAGAGAGATATATTATTATTGTTGTATTTTAATGAGATAGAGATTATATGAACGATGGTGTAAACAGTGTCCGGCCAATACGTGAATGTGTTAGATATTTTGCCAAATGCATATTCAGAGTTAATACTATATTTATACACATTGCATGAACTTTGTAGGGCTTTTACTAAGCAGTTTGTTATGTAGTATATTTTGAATAGCGGAAGATATATCCGAAGTAATCAAGTACAATCATCTTATAGAGTTAACCTTTATAGTTAACTTCGGAACAATTTATCGAGTTTATGAACGAATTTTCCCGACTTGCTCACTGTCGAACCAAAATTTAAGATCTCATTTTTTAAACTCTTCAAAAAATCTTTTGGGATTGTGTAGTGTTGTATTGTAAACACTTTAACTGTTATCATATGCTAGTTATCTTCGCTTTTCGTCATATTATGACTGGAGGTGATACAACATTTGATGCAAGTTAAACATGTTCAATGATCCGTTACACTTGTGCGTCAGTCTAGTGCAGCTCGTCTTGTGTATGTTTTCTTGGAATTATATTGGAATGGTATAGTAACAGCACTAGAGAGAACATTTTGGAATATTAACGTTACGAAGCAAATCACCATTAGTGCAACGGATCACGGTAATCGTCAAACGGTAGCCCTAAAATTAGAAATAGTACGCAGTCGTCAGTACTTAGAAATAAATGAAGTACATAAACATAGTTAACTGAATCTAAACTTTATTCCATATGTAATAAGAGTGAATGTAAGTTAATTATCACTAGTGTTACTTGCTATATCGAGACAGGCGTCTAAGTTGTGATTTGTAGTCTTTTCGACAGGTATTTTAAATGTCATTCTATTGTCACTATATTTATTATAATAACTGTGATTATTATATCTATATTGTAAATCAGCTATTGGCATAATCCGTTAAGAACTACCTCCTCGCGTGAAATAAAATAAAAACGATATTCGATGGTATATTTTTTGTGATTTTTCTCTCTACTACTATGGAGATAATTATGTAGGTATTTTAGCCGTAGGGTACCATACCAGTAATTTACCAGTTCGTGTGTAAGTTCTTAAAGACGTAGTTTAAAACGTTGGTAGAAATTTTAATCGCGACCTCTAAATGGCATGCTTTCTACTCAGAAACTTGGCTCATCTACATAATTGTTTCTTCGGTCTGGGCCGAGTTCACTATTCCGAATTTCGAAAAGACTCAGCTCTAAGAACATTCGTAACGATTGGGTTCAATTCGAGAACAGTGGAAACGTACCGACAGATTCTTGTTAGCTCATAAAGCTCTTCCATATACACGTCTAAACGCTTCGAAAATAACGGTCTAAATATTTTAAATTCTTTGCAAAGAGAGACATTGCAATATAGTTTAGGGTTTTATAAATGTTTTCTAAAGTTACCATCAGTTTTCAGCTAGCCTTATTTTATAATTAATTTTTAATTCTAATGAGCACTGGTCAAAGGCGTTCACGTGCAGCAGTTGTCTGTTATATATGTATATATCGTTGGAGAATGGTTCTGTGAATTTGAGATAATTTTCTGGAATATTGATTTCTTAAAGACTGTACTTAACTTTATTTGTTTCAAACCAAACTAAAGGCAAGGTATCACAAAGAACTCAGAAGAAAATCAGAATAAGCATCTTAAAATTTTGTGAGATTTAGCTTGGAGTTTGTTTCAGAATTTGAAAGTACCAAGTTTTGTAATAAATATCGTTACTTCACTTGATGATTATATAAACAGTATTATCAGCTTGCAATACTGGGTACACAACGTTTCTGAAAATACTTTTCATTATTATGTGGCATCATTACCATAAAAACCGGTTGAGTGTGACATTCTGGCACACAAGATGTAAACAAATACACGTGACATTTTGTCTCGACTCGATCTTATAACAAAATTAATTTGAATAACTTCGTTGATGCAATTAACGTACCATGTGTCAAAAATAAAGTTCTAATGATGTTTTTTAATGATTGTCCTTATGTTGAGCATCCAAATGATACTAGCCTGAAGTACTTAAAAAAGTTCTATCAAAATAATTTAAAATTGAAATGAATTTATTCGTTACGATTCCATAATATCTGCATCAGTCAATACAATACATTTTAATTATATCAAGAGATGGCCAACATATTGACTACTTTTATAATATTATCGAGTTTTATTGTTTTGTTTACTTCGATGGCAATTTAATTAAACAGAAACATCAAAATGCAAAATTAATTATAATTTAAATACAACAAAATAGAAGCATTTACTTATCTATTTATAAACTGTTGGTACTAAGATTGAGTTGTTTGTTCAACGAAACGAAAACATTGATAAAGTTTTCATTGATAAAGCTGACGCCAAGTAGATACATGATTTTCTGAGTTTTGGTTTCAGTGATCAAGATAGAACTTGATGTTAAATATGTGTAATAAGAGTTGATTCTTGTGGAAGTTTAGCACGTGAACGCCGTAATTAAAAGCGTGTTTTCGCAGAACTGGAGGCGTCGGCAATTAGCAGCGGTGTGGCATTTAGTATACTGTTTTACAATCTATCAGTACAAATGTTTACGGCTGTAATTACTTTGTGGGTGTGACAATACTTATAGAAGCTACTGTTTATGTTGGAATCCATTTTGTTAATTCATATGTGATTTTCCATGAGTACATCCCGAGTTCTAAATTCATTATATTCATTTCAAAGCATTTTTCTCCAGTTTCCCTTTTTATTTTTTACTTCAACTTGGATAAAAATTAAAAGGATTAGTCCGAATCGAATTAAATGTCGCAAATACCCTTTTAAATTTAGCAAAACTTCATCATAAGTCATAAAAATATCAGCAGGTCCAACCCACATTCACACAGACATTCAAAAAGTCGTGACAACAACGCCACCGCCTCCCCGCAGCGCTGCTTCTTGTCCACCCTCCAACTTCTCCGAAACACGCGTGTCGCAGCCCTCGCTCATATGTTAAAAGCGAATGTTCGACACACCGACTCTCTAGTTTAGGGGTTGCTAGGCCTTACGTTATATAAGCTTATATTAGGTTATTATCAAGTATATTTACATTATAGTTATTATTTTTTCTTTCTCCCCCAAGTTGCCTGTTTCGTGTTACACGAATCGCGACGATGTGTTGTTACGATACATAATTACTATTATATTTGTGAGGAGTTTTAAGCTATTGTAAATTTTACAGAAATAAAAAATGTTGTGAAAATAAATTATAAAAAAGTGATATAAACAGTGAATCTGTGTCTTTTATTTGATGATGAGGGGATCCTTTTGGATAAGATTTTAAAACTATTGAACGATACGGTAATGATGGCTAATGAGTAGTTAATTCTACTGCTGCCGAGTACTGCAAACTTAGCACGAGAACCATAGATAAGCGTTTTTTTGTCGGAAGAGTAGACAAAACTGACGTTTCCGTATAAACAGTTGACAGTTTTTCTATTTCTACAGTAGAGAAGAAATAGAAAGCATTATGCTAAGCCTGCTGGTAAATAACTGTGCTGATAAGCGGAATAATGATCGCAATGTGATGTTACAAAACCTATAGGAGTCAATTAACGAGAAGCAATTTTTACTACACAGGTTTAATACACCACGTAATAAAACAGTGTAGTACAAAAATCTGCTGTTTCATATACAAGTGTGATAGCTACCCGTTAAAAATATATAGAACAGCAATTTCTTTACAATTATCGACGAAAACTTTAACTTTTGTGTACTGAATCCATGGTTGTGCGTCGATGTCCCTGCTAGTCTTGCTACCTCATATAGCTGCTTATCCTGCTTATGGGCAGAAGAAAGAAGATTCAGTTGATCAAAAATGTGACGACAACGAAAGTATTAAAACTGGCAAAGTAATCAATTTTGATCAAGTAAATACAATCTTCAATGACGCACAATCTTTGCATTTACTCATAAGGGATGTCCCTAATCATAAAATCAATACCTAGTTTGATATTACAATCAGGGACTACCCCAACGGAAAAGACGAAATTGGTTGTGCACACAGTAATCAAATTGTAATCGAAGGTTTCAAGATTACAGACCTAAATATTAATTAATAGGTATAAAGGATTTAAAACCCCCCTTTTGGAACAGGGGTTATGTCCAGCAGTGGACGTATTTCGGCTGAAATGATGATGATGATGATTGAAATGATGATGGTCAAAGGTGGGTCAAAGTGAACGAAATTCAAACGTCAAATTCACTTTGACCTGACCGCAGAAGCAGAATGCATCCAGCGTGACAAACCCGAAATCTGAGATTTATTGAAGTAGGTAATGATTTCAGTGCCGTGTTGATACAGTCCGAAAAGTTATTTTTTAAGGAATTTGACACCCCACTTATCCTATTGTCGGCAAATTACAGGATCTGATGGACGCTGCTGAAAGTGCCAAGCTCGCAGCCAAATTTTGTGGGCTAACTGTGTTTAGATTGCTATCGACACACCCACGTCAATTAACCGTGGTACTTAAAGCCATTTAATAAAATCGCAAAAACAATAATGAATTAAATATACCTACGGACAGTTCTTAATTTCCCTAGCTTAAGGGGAACCTATTCGCGGGCTCGAACTCACTGGTGGGCCTTGCTGAAACGCACGTTGTCTCACCAGGCTTCGTATCCGACAGAGGTAGTACCCGTGATTAGCATTTTGACGCTAGTCTACACGCACAACATTATTGAGTGAGCTGCAGGATCAGTTTTAGTAACACAGGCGTGTAAAAATTAAGAAAAGTCCTTCGGAAGATCGGGTTTTCTGAAAAAACCACTGCATAAATCAATGACCGATGAGCCAACAAAGATTAGTTTTTTTTGATAATTTATATAAAAAAAAAACTAATCTTTGTTGGCTCATTACTTTTTAATGGTTTATAATTTTAGTATTGTGTTTCCGTACAGACAATATTAATAATAAGACAAAACCTTACCATGTTTAATTTTTGATGTACAGTCACGAGCAATAATATGTATACGCTTACCAACTTTTAAAAGTGTTTTTCTCCACTTTTACTCATTGTAATCTTATTTTATTATGAAAATAATATTTTGGAACCCACACTAAAATGAAATACCCAAGTTATCTCAAGGTTGCAATCGCTATTTATAAGAAAATCGCTTTTGAATTTGGCGATGTGTATACATATTAATGCTCGTGACTGTACATTGTCAAACAGTGGAGTAATACAATCCCGAAGTTTGTATGGGAAAAATGTGGACTAGATTCACCTTAATGCAGCGCATCACAAACAAACCAGTAGAAGGGAAGCAAAAGTAACATATACATGATAATCATCTGCCTAACCTTTTCCTGAATACCAGTATTTTACATGAAGCGACTGCCTATCTGACCTCCACAACCCAGTAACTGGGTAACACGATACTCCGAAGCCCGAAAGTTCGTTAACCAGTCGTAACTGGTTATCAAACTTTCGGGCTTCTGACAACCCTTAAAGACTGTCAAAGTTCCACCCACGACAGCCGGGCCCAACGGCTTAACGTGTTTTCCGAGGTAAGGAGGGGTTTTTGTATACAAAGATGGTCACCCATCCACGGACCAACCGCGGCAAGCGTAGCTTAACCTGATCGATCAACCCGTGCTGCTGTTATAACGCCACAAACCCCTCACATAGCCTAACATAAACATGATAATAAATTACATTATTAACAAAGAAAACTACGAACTGTTCAATTACGACGAAACTGAATTAATTACGAGTAGCTACCGAGATCCTTTTGAGACACCTATTACTCAGTTACATAAAGTAAAGAAATGTAATTCTGTTAATCAATTTATCCCACGCCTTGGTAAAGATCATCACGCAGACTATTGTCTAGAATTAACTAAAGTTTAATCATGAATCTTTCGACTGTATTCATTTAATTAATGGAAAGTTTTGTGAGAGTAACAAAGAGATCGTTTTCCTAAATTTTTACTTAGCAAATGCCGATGGCATTAATTTTTCTTTTTCATAAAGTGAAGTTTTAATTTTATTGAAACATTTTTTATTAACACGTCTTAGAATGAGTAGGTAATCGTGTTTATTCATCAAATTAGTCATATAAGATTATCAGATGGATTATATTCATTGCATTCACTGATATGTAAATTAAATGGTACTCGTACAAAGATATTCTTAAGTATAATTATGATGTCATGAATGTGATATATGAATAACAAAAAGGAAAAACACACCTCTTCAATGTGAACTAGAAGAATCGGGTTACATCAATCAAGACGACTGAATAAATAAACAACCTTTATTCTAAGAATATATGCCAAAATGGAAGGATATCTAACATAGGTTTCCACGATAAAATTAGCAGTTTCTGATGTTTTCGTAGAACTAAAGAAAACTTGGTGCGTGTGTGTATTGAAGGTATTTTTTCCACCATCAAGGTATTGTTTTTTGGCAATTTTTGGATTGTTAATCGTAAATATGAGAATAAGAAACAAGCTGACAATCTTAAATTATTTGCCTCATCTGCCTAGTCTTTTCTCAAGTATTTTGGGATTGCCTTCCAGTCTATCAGAATTCAGCTGAATATCAGTATTTTAAAATCAGCGACTGCAAATCTGACTTTCACAACCCAGTAACTGGGTAACGATACTTGTTTGTAAGACTGGTTTTCAGAGTTTTTGGTTACCCATCCTCGACCCGATCGCAGCAAGCGCTCTGGCTGCTACCGTGTAGCCACAAGCCCCACTCTGCAGACACTTTACATCTGTAAAAACTTTGATCACAGATCTGAAATACATTACATTAGGTAAGTACATTGACTAATTAAAAAACAAACATGACACAAAAATAGCACCTGATATTAGATAATCAAAAATATGAAGGATCGTAATGTTTTTGATATCAGTTTATTTCATTGGAATTACAATTTTATTGAAATCCAATAACGGGAAATCTACTGATGTAACGGTACTGTGGCCTAAATACAATCATGCAATGGATTCAAAATAGAAGTTGACACTTCTCGACACGCGTCTCGATAGAGCATCGATGAATCGATATAGATTGTAAGAAAGATGATATCTATCAACATTGAGATACGATTGCGTCATTATCATTAGAGAGGCACATTACTTTCATAATCGATTGGACCTTGGTTTTTGAGAATGACATTGAACATGCAATGGACTACGAAAATAATGTAAAGTAAGTGGACGAATATAATGTCAAGTATAAAATACTTCGTAGTGTAATTCATTCATAAAATACTCTTAATATTTCACAACTGCCTAGGATGACGCCGCCTGTTTCAATCTGAATTAATGAAAGTAACAATCACAACATTTGCTTATTTGAAAACCTAAAGGTGCGCTTACACGAGCTACTAAAACGACAGCTCCATTCAGCACCTTAATTGCGAAACTCACGATTAATCATAATCTGTTTCAATTTGACAGTTCAACAATATTCATTGAGTTATTTAGTTTTTGAGCAAACACATGTTTCGAACATATGAAGCAATGGTTTAACAATTTCTTTCAAAACTAAACAGATTATGATTAATCGCAACTACGCAATTACGGTGATGGTCAATTCTCGTCAACTATGACGTCACGACTACATCCAGCAATTCAGAGCAATGACAACATGTAGCAACCTGATGCCAGAGATACGGCCACACAATACCATGCATTATGGAGCAACTTAAAAAACTAGGCAATAAGCCCCCTGCAACGCCGCCTCCGCCGCCGGCCCGTTCCTCTCGCAAAAACGAGATAGAAAGAAAATTTACAAAAAAAATCCAAATCGATTGGTTATTCGGCAACTCATATTGGCGACATTGAGATATGTGAAAATGGAGCAATTAGAAGCAATATTCCCGAAACAATTTCAGCATTTTATTGTTGTTGTTCCAGATTGCTCGACCAGTAATTACTCAAATAAATGTCCGTGTAAGAGCACCTTAAAAGTCACCGTCTTGATTTGAATTTGGTTTCCATAAAGCTACTCGAAAATGAAGGGCTTGTGGCTAAGTAGTCACAATAACAGCTGCACGGGTCGATTCATATTACCGCGGTTGGCGCGTGGTTTTTTTTTTTTTTTTTTTGGGACAATGACATGTTACAGGGCAACCTAGGAAGTTGTCGGCTGCTTAATCGGAATTGCCTGTGGCTGCTGCGATAAATTAAGGCCTCCAGCCAGGGCTTAGAAATTAAAACCAAGTGTCTACATACTAAAGGCGCAAAGATACACCCTACACACATACACACATACATACATTCACACATACATACATACACAATTGTCACTTTAGAGAACTGGAAGATCGTATCCTAATTTATTCATGATTAATTATTCATAATTCTATAATTAATCATAATATCATTATTTAATTTAAAAAAATTCATAATTCAAAATAATAGGAACTAAATGCAGTTATTAATATTTCAGTTAAATAGTTAATGTACTTACTTACTTTTACTTTAGATTCTTTTATAACTTTTTAATTTTATTTTATTGCTTTAATTATCAATGTTGGAACTCCAACGTCTCCTCTCTCGGAGGTGGGCGCTAATGGCTGCAACACAGTTTTTTAAACTATCGTAGCTGTTAACGAAAACTACAAAATTTGTAAACCTCTTTCTAGTTCCAATAAATATAATATAATATAAATATAATATAATTTATATAACATACTAAAGGCACTTCCCGTGGGGACGGACGGACCTCGGCTTACGGCGTCGCTGAAAGCAGCCCCGGATCTACGGTACTTTTTGAACCGGGGGCAGAAACTTGATAGTGGCGCCCCTCTCTCCAGCGTTTGAGATAAATTAATTAGGTGTCCGTCCTGTATTGTACCTTTTTCTTACAAGTCGACGGCGAGCCAACCAGGCTTCCGTATGCTAGGCGCTTTGGGAAGCAAGTTTTTTATTTTTAATCATACTATATTACGATTTTGGCGTCCCCTGAAACTGCCGACCAGGGCGGGTGCCTCAGATTCGGGGCTGGCTTGAAGAAGGAAGTAAGGGACGGCCCGGATCGGTATTATGGATTGACCCGTAGTATGTGACCATCTTTACATACAAAGTCTATGCCTCGGGAAGCACGTTAAGCCATTCATCCCGACTGCCATTCGTAGATCTTTGACAGTCGTTACGGGTCTTTAGAAGTCTGAAAGTCTGGAATACCAGTATTATAAAAGAGTATCGTATTACTCAGTAACTGGGTTGTGGAGGTCAGATAGGCAGTCGTAAAATACTGACATTGAGCTGCATTCGGGAAGACTGGAAGTCAACCTCTGCATAAGTAGTTGGGAAAAGACTAGGCTACTGATGATAATAATTTATGAATTAAATTGAAGCTTTAACGGACCCTCCATTACCGCCCTCCGCTACGGGACTAGAATGGTTACTAGTGAACAATAAAAACGATCAGTATAGTTCTATAAGCATCATCATCGTCATTTCAGCCGAAAAACGTCCACTGCTGGACATAGGCCTAGCCTATTATCATCAAGATTATCAAATGTTTTGGTGATTTTTACTCGAAAATCCTTGATTTAAGTCGTGCAAGTACCAATGCCTTATATCGGGTAAACATGGCGGCCCAGATTTCCAAAGTCATGTTTCGATAGTTAAGCCCTCGGAGCATACGTGAGGCGCACAGCAAATCATGGATTTTGACCTAAATCTGTTGTTATGCCATTAACGTTTTGATTGGTTCTTTGAGTCACTTCGAGGTACACGTGGTTGTTAACAGCTGAGAATTTAGTTCTGGGATCGATTTTCAGGACGGGTAAAGTATTTTTGGGATTTTTTTGTTTTTGCATACTAATCCTATTATCCCTATTTAATATTATATAACCAAGAAAGTAACGCTGTTTGCCTGTTACGCTTTCACGCCTAAACTGCTGAACCGATCGTCATGAAATTTGGCAGAGATATAGCATGGGATATGGAGAAGGACATAGAGTACTTTTTACACGATAACCAACATCCACGCGAGCGGAGCCACGGGCAAAAGCTAGTTCTATAATATAATATTAGAAATGTGTATGTTTGTTTCTCAATCACGCAAAAACGGCTGGACTTACTGATTTGGATGAAACTTAGCACACAGATAGTATATAACCGGAATTAACAGAAATAATACTTTTTATCCCGGTAGGACGGTCCCGTGGAATAATTTTTGAATTTTCGACTCCGAAACGGGTGAAGCCACGGGAAAAAGCTAGTTGGGAATAAGCCCGCCTTCTATAATACGTGATTTTTTTGTTAAAAATACACAAAGAATGTTACTAATGATATGAGTTAGTCTATTAAGAATTTTGATGAAGGCAAAGAAAGCCAGGACTCATTATCAACCGCCAAGTTGGAGAAACTTCCAAAGTTCAAAGTTCCTTCCTGTGAAGTGTTGGCGCTTTAACTTCGACGTTATTATTATTCAAGCGTAAGTTATTAAATTGCGATACGATACTTTTAATTTGTTAAAGAACATGTTGTTAATGAAAACATTATGCGTGTTTTGTTTTACGGATAATTATTTATCGGTTTTACCGTTTGTCACTTTACCATTTATCATTTAATTCGCTAAACCACCAAGCAACACCAAGCCAGCCAAGCTAGCCAGACCATTTCTACGTTACTCGTCCTGATTTTTGTTATCTACGCGATCTATATACCTATATTATTGTCTCCGAACACAGTAAGGAATCTTAAATCTATTGGCACCTTTAGAATTCGACTGCGGCAGCTTCTTATCGCTTCGCAGACAAAGCTGGGTATGGCGATTTCGAATACGTCCATAATATTACTGGCCGTCGTGTTCTTCTCAATTCGTGCTGTTTTCTTGGCGCAACTTATCGGCACAATCATGTAAAAATAAGATTTTTTTTTTTATAACTTATGGTCTACTGTTACCTACATACTTGTTAAGATGTGCCCATTTTTATTTATTGCAAACATTATTTTATTCCCACGTACGTCTATCATATAGTCATATTATGATTATTAATTTACTTATACATTATACATTTATATATTTATAAACAATCAAGTAATCAAATACACAATCATCATCGAACAAGAACGCTTCCAAATGCTAAACTTTATTGTAGACTACTTAAACATTGCGGGTACTTAGGTACTTACATAATTTTACTCCGCACATTCCATTTTTCACAACACCAGTAATAATTTTTCGCGTATCGGCGCAGAACCTACCGTTACAATAGAAAATTAACTGTGTCTCATTAGCCGGAATTAACAGATTAATCTCGTCTGCTCGACGTCCGATGGTCACTGTTGGGATCCAGCAGAATATCAGCGTCAGGTATATTTGCCTGTAACATGTTGAGCTGGACTCCTATTTGTTGTAATTTTGAGACTGCCAGTATATTATTGTAATTTTTGTTTGAGACGCACATCGCACTTCACCGCACGAACCCAAAGGTGGGGCCGCTCGTCAGGGCTTTTGCCTTCAAGCCATTGACGTAGCGCCTTCCTGCTCTACTCAGCAGGAGAAGTCATTTGATGATTTCCCACCCAAAAAAAAAAAAAACCGCACGTTATTTCATTTTAATGTAAAATTGTGTCATAGCCTAAAGTGTCGTCACTATACTTATGTCATCTTTTCTCCATTTTTTAAATAGTATACTTGTCTGCGCCATTCGCATTATTTTATCTATACTTATTGCAATTATTAATATATCTAATTATCTGTTGAAATCATAAACGCGTGCTTGCAACACTACATTACACCTCACTCATTAATTCACTCGAGAAGGATCTTCCATTCAAAATCGATTCCTTTCAATCCTTTCCTACTCTCACTCTTCCGGTTCCGTTCATTCGGACAACCCCCTCCCTCACTCCATCTCTAATAACCGCCCCGCTTACCGGCGACACGTATGTCCGTGCGCCCGCGCTTCCGCAAAAACTCTAATATAAGTGATAAAAATATTGGTGTTGTGTGGTGAATTCTCAAACTTTCTCCTCTCGTGACGCTTGGTGGAAATATTGCCTGAACCGGTGTGCTGGAGGCTGCTATCGAAGGGACGCATCATTTTACATCCTCCTGTAAGTTCCTTTTCCAACCAAGATTCTGGTCCTTCGAACCCAATAAAAAACGCATATCTACTACGCATCTACGCTACACTCATCACACGCATCATATTTATCGCGTTTATCTATTTATTCGCATAAAAACGCTCAATAACGCATCCGCCATTACCCGTCTACGTGATAATACACGAGACGCGCCCACGAGGGCACAGTTCCCGCTCAATTTCTCATCAACGCTAAGTTGTTTTTATAAAAACGCATCTTATTTCAAAATAAGCACTCTTTATCTAAAATATTATAACTATACTTTATTCATCTCACGCATATTTTCGTATATTTCTCAAAACATAACGCACACGGACAAGTCCATTTTGTTCACGTAAGTTCGCATACCTACATTCACTCGTTCATCTATTTTATTACACGGTTAAAAACTCGAATAGGTATTTTTCAACGCATAAAAATGACTTCCACGCGTAGTAAGGCTAAGGAATCTGATAAAGAATCCTATACTTCTATCGAGGAAGATCCTAAAGTTCTTTTATTTGAGTCTAAAAAAGAAAATTTATTCCAAATTTTGCAATCCATTTACGATCTCGGCCTACAAGTTTCCGTAAATAATTCATTGAAATCTCAATTTCTAACTCGAATTAGCTCCCTTGAGCAAATTAGAACAAACTTTATGGAAAGTCTTGATGCTTATAATTTAGCTTTATTAGAAACTGGTTCGACAAAACCGAACTACGCTCAGTTATCCGCATTTGATGAAATCTATTGTCAAATTAAAGCAATAGAATCTAACATTCATAGATCTCAAACGAGTAATGATAACACTAATAAATTCGAGTTTTTAAATCGTAAACTACCGCCTTTAAAACTTGTTTCATTTGATGGCATGCCCAGCAAATGGACAACTTTTCATGAAAACTTCAAAAGTCTTATTCATGATAATTCGCATCTAACTGACGCCGAAAAGGTTCAGTATTTAATAGGTTGTCTCTCGGGCAAAGCATTAACTGTTTGCTCAGGTATCATACCTACCGCTAATAATTACCTACTCATTTGGAATGCTCTAATAGAAAAATATCAAGATACGCGCATACAAGCTTCCATGTACTTACATCAAATGGTTCAATTTAAACCTTATCAATCTATTGATACATTTCTTGAGCAGTTTCATTCGGCACAAGCCGCTATACGTCGCTTAAATATAAAAGATTTGTCAGATTTTATAATAACTGATATTGCACTTAGTAAGCTCGATAAAGAGGTCGTTAACCTTTTCGAACAATCGCATAATCATATTGCAATACCTACTTTCGATCATCTTTCGCAATTTTTAAAAGAACAAAGTAAAATAATAACGCTTCGTAATCACTCTAATCCCGCTAAAGTTCGTAATAATAATAACGAAAATAATAAATCCTCATTTAGATCAAAAAATAGCCAAGCCTTTGCGAGTACACAGGACACCCCAGTGCGTTCCTGCAAGGTATGTGGATCCCCTGATTCACATCCACTTTATAGATGCTCTCAATTTATGAACCAAAAAGCTAAAGATAGATTAGATCTTGTAAATAAACATAAGTTTTGTCGTAATTGTTTAGGATTTCATGATATTAAAATGTGCAAGTCAACAAATACATGTTCGATTTGTCACCGTAAACATCATTCGCTAATACATTTAGACAACTTTTATAATTCAAACAATCGAGTAGTTGAACATGAGACCGCGCGGCCCGTGCTTTGCGCACCGCCGCCGATGGCTGCGAACAGCGCGCCCCGAGCGCCCGCACCCGCGCCCCCGTTGTCTGCCGCTTCTGCGACACTCGATTCGTCGCACGTACCGGCAGGTGATAACGTTGCGCGCGAAAACTCAAACGCTCCTTATTTATCAATGACTTCGGCTACCTCGTGCGTTGAAAATAATACAACTGTTTTGTTGCCTACCGCTTCCGTATACGCTTATAATAATAATACACCCTATACTCTCCGCGTTTTTCTTGATACAGGCTCAATGAGTCATTTTATTACAAAGGCTTGCTGTAAACGCTTAAACTTAAAAATTATTCCTGACAAATCTTCTATTTTCGGTATAGGTCACGCAAAAATACCTTCGTTTGGTACTACAACATTTAAAATATTTTCCCGCTTTGATCACCGCTGTTATTATACAATTCACGCTCGGGTTTTAGATCGTATTACTGACGACTTGCCCAACATATCCATAGATATCACAAATCTCGCTCCATTACGTGATTTACCTATGGCTGATGACGCGTTCCACGTTCCCGGTGAGATAGATTGCCTTCTCGGTAATGAACTTTTCCCGCTTTTGTTGGGAAGTGGAAAGGTAACTTTACCTGGCTCTTCGGTCGTCGCCGTAGAAACCACCCTTGGCTACATAGCCATGGGTCGGGCTGATTGCCAACTTCGCATAACTTCGAGCGCTCTCCCCGCTCAAATAAATAAAAAGAAAAGCGAGCAAACTTTTCTGTGCGCTACTAGCACGCTTAGCTTAGATACGCTCACGCAACGCTTTTGGGAGCTGGAAAGCGTCCCTAATAAGATTCACATGAGTCCTGATGATCAGGCGTGTGAACAAATATTTAATTCAACTTTCTCTCGCGATGAAACAGGTAGATACACAGTGCAGCTACCATTTAAGGCTCCGTGTACAGACTTAGGAAATTCGCACTCAACGGCGATGCGCCGCCTCGTTAACTTAGAAAAAAAGTTAGATTCAGATCCCGAGATCAGAACTAATTACAACGCTACGCTTCAAGATTATCTTGACAAAGGTTATTTGACCAAGGTCAAAGATCCCTCTCTCAATATCCCGCATTATTATATTCCGCATCGTGCTGTTTATCGCCCGGATAAACAGTCCAGTAAAACTCGCATCGTGCTTGACGCTAGCTGTAAAACTAGCTCAGGTAAATCGCTAAATGATCTCCTTTATGTAGGTCCGAATCTACAAAGTAACATTTTCGATTTATTAATTAATCTTCGCATGTTTTTCGTTGCTATAGTTGCAGACATCGAAAAAATGTATTTTCAACTTAATCTTTCCGCTGATCATCACGCATTTCAACGCATTTTATACAGATTCAATAAAGATTCTGAGATTTCAACTTTTGAATTTAACCGCGTTTCTTTCGGTGTCTCAAGCTCGCCTTATTTAGCTATGAGAGTAGTTCGCCAACTCGCATCTGATAGTCGGGATAAATACCCGCTCGCGGCTTACGAGGCTGAAAACCATATGTATATGGATGACTACATATGTTCGCTAGATGGCGTTGAGAAAGCTGAGCAGACATTTCAAGAAATGGTCGCCATGTTCAAGTCAGGCGGTTTCAATCTTGTAAAATGGATCTCTAATAGTTCCGAACTCTTAAATAAAATTCCTTCAACTCATTTAAATCAGCAAAATATTGAATTTGACGCTGACGCTAATAATAATACAAAAATTGTAGGTATGCAGTGGAATCCTGTAGAAGACTCTTTTCAATTTAAAATAAATGGTAATTCTCTTAAGTGTACGAAACGTACCATTTTATCCGCAACCGCACGGCTGTTTGACCCCTTAGGTCTTATAGGTCCAGTTACCGCATTCATGAAAGTTCTAGTTCAGGAATGCTGGAAGCATGACCTTGATTGGGATGATCCTGTACCCGCTCACATTGAAAATAAATTTAATCAATTTCACAAAGAACTTTCCTATCTCGAACAAATAAAATTCCCGCGACATGTAGGTATCACCTCTGGTTCTCATGTCACTGTCCTCGGGTTCGCAGACGCCAGTGAGCGCTGTTATGGTGCCGCTGTTTACATAAGGGTTAGTTCTAACAATGAAGAAAACGGATCAGCTCTCTTATTAACTTCTAAATCTCGCATCGCTCCGCTTAAAAATACGCCACTAGCTCGCCTCGAGCTATGTGCTGCTCTTCTCTTAGCAAACCTTATCAACTCAGTTGTAGAAGTTTTAAGTAAACGCTGTAAAATTAATAATATTTTTGCTTTTTCTGATTCAACAGTCACGCTCACCTGGATCCACTCGCCCTCGCATAGATTTCATACATTTATCGCAAATCGCATTGTCGAAATTAATTCAAAATTACCTGCTAAACATTGGTTTCACATTGATGGAACTGAAAATCCCGCTGATATAATTTCTCGTCCCGTAACGCCTAAACAATTATTAGATTTAACTCTTTGGTTTAACGCTCCGCATTGGTTTTCATTCCCCTTAAACCAGTGGCCAATCAAGCCATTTAAGGTCAATTTAAATAATAATAATTCTAAAGTAATGGAAAATAAAAATATCGCTCTCTTAGTTAAATTAACGCAAGAAGGTCCTCAACCTATTCAATCTTTAATTGACCGCATCTCTAAATATTCTATTTTACTACGTAGTTTGGTTTTGATATTACGTTTCTGCAAGTTACTAAACTCGCGTGGTTTTATCACCGTTTCGGATTTGGATACCGCGGAAATATACCTCATACGTTACGTACAAAGTAGATATTTCTCTGAAGAAATTAACGCTTTAAAATCGAATAAAAAATTAAATAAAAGTCTCGCTAAACTCAACCCCTTTCTGGATTCGAATAATATTCTCAGAGTAGGTGGAAGATTAACTCATTCTCAACTTGATTATGGTCAAAAGCACCCCGTTTTAATTCCAACTAAATCACGTTTTACTCAACTCGTAATTGACTTTTATCATGTAACTAATTTACATACGGGTCCCGCTCTTTTATTATCTATAATTAGACAAAAATTTTGGATTTTATCTGCTCGTAATATTGTAAGACAACGTGTGCATAGTTGTAATAAATGTTTTAAACTTAAACCTCAAAATACTTACCCTCCTATGGGTGATCTACCCGACTTTCGCGTTTCACAAGCGAAAGCGTTCGTTAATACCGCTGTGGACTACTGTGGTCCTTTCTACATTACTCATATTCGAAAACGCGGAATTAAGAGCCACAAAGCTTACATTTGTGTGTTCGTCTGTCTAACAACTAAGGCAGTACACTTAGAGTTAGTCTCTGACCTTAGTTCAGATTTATTTCTCGCCGCTTTTAAGCGTTTTATTTCTCGTAGAGGTCCTGTTGCTATGATTTATAGTGATGGAGGCACAAACTTTATTGGCGCAAAGCGCAAATTGAACGAAATTTACGCCTTAATTCAATCCAAATCTCATATAAATTACATAGGTGAACAGCTAGCTGAACATCGTGTACGATTTAAACATAGTCCGCCTTACGGTCCTCATTTTAATGGACTCAGCGAAGTTAATGTTCGTTGCGTCAAAACTCATTTTTTTAAAGTCATTGGTTCTCAAATATTAACATACGAGGAGTTTAGTACCGTACTTGTTCAAATTGAATGTCTTTTAAATAATCGACCTCTAAGTATTTTAAGCTCTGACCCGTCTGATATTAGTGCTTTAACGCCTAATCATTTTTTAAACGTAACTCCGCTTAAATTGTTACCTGCTGAAGATGTCACAGACATTTCAGACAATCGCTTATCGCGTTATCAACTTCTTAATAAAATAACTCATTCCTTCTGGCATCGTTGGAGTCAGGAGTACCTCACTTCCTTGCAACAGCGGGAAAAGTGGAACACACCGTCAAAGCCTATTGAAATAGGTACGATTGTTGTTATCAAAGACAACAACGCTCACCCGCTTTGTTGGCCTTTAGGTGTCATAGATGCGACTTATCCTGGCAAAGATAATATAGTTAGGACTGTGAAGGTTAGAACTGCTTCCGGTTCCTACATACGCCCAGTAGTGCGGCTTTGTCCTCTACCTACGCAATAATTACTTTCCAAATTTATCTTAACTCTATTTTTAATTAAATTCATTTATTTAAATTCTCATAAAGTTTTAATTTAGAGGAAAACCTCTAGGCCGGGGGAGTTGTCTGCGCCATTCGCATTATTTTATCTATACTTATTGCAATTATTAATATATCTAATTATCTGTTGAAATCATAAACGCGTGCTTGCAACACTACATTACACCTCACTCATTAATTCACTCGAGAAGGATCTTCCATTCAAAATCGATTCCTTTCAATCCTTTCCTACTCTCACTCTTCCGGTTCCGTTCATTCGGACAACCCCCTCCCTCACTCCATCTCTAATAACCGCCCCGCTTACCGGCGACACGTATGTCCGTGCGCCCGCGCTTCCGCAAAAACTCTAATATAAGTGATAAAAATATTGGTGTTGTGTGGTGAATTCTCAAACTTTCTCCTCTCGTGACGCTTGGTGGAAATATTGCCTGAACCGGTGTGCTGGAGGCTGCTATCGAAGGGACGCATCATTTTACATCCTCCTGTAAGTTCCTTTTCCAACCAATACTGGCACCGTGTTCTTTTCATGTAATTAGTTTTTGCCTTCCGTGTCGTTCCGTGTGGTGTCGGACGTAAAATATTTTTTCCCGTTGGTGTCGTAGAAGGCGACTAAGGGACTTACCAGAGAATGGGCAGTAGCATTCTCTATGGATTTTACCACCATATTGCGATCACCAACTCGCCTGCCCAAGCAGGGCGATTATGGCAAAAACCCCTTTTGGGAGAGGCTTATGTCTAGCAGTGGATGTCTTTCGGCTGAAATGATGATGATGATGAGTTTTCACCTGATCGTGTTTTTTTTTTAAGTTGTGCTGTATTTTGTTTGCACCAAATAAACGATTTATCATAATTATTATCTATCTATCAATAATTGACGATTTGCATTTCAATAACTGACCCAAATCCAATTCAGAAACATAGGAAAACGTATTCGTCGACAAACTTTGATCCTATTCATGCTATTGGGAATGTTCAGTATCAGTCTGTACTCGTTTTCGATTAATCAGAGCCCTAATTTACTAATTCCTCACTTCGAAACCACGTCAATTCGTTAGATCACACACGACATCTGCTAATATCGTATTTATTTCGAAGCGTGGCGTATTGATATTCGCAATTCGCTCTCGTACGAGATCAGAAGTAGCTACTATTGGGCGTGGTAACGCGACGTTAATGAAGGAAAAGATAGTTGTAAATGTTCTACAATTATAATTGTCCATAAAGTTCACACAACGACACAAGTACACAACTTAAATCTTATAACCAAAATACGATATTAGCAGATGTCGTGTGTGATCTAACGAATTGAATTGAATTTGGATATTTGTCGATATTATTATATCGACTTTTCTTAGAACATTCAGAATATGACATTTCGAATCCTTACAGTTACATTGGTTTCTAAAAGAAACGATATTGACGTGGTTTGAACGTTACTAGATTCCGAGGGGAATCATTGTAACCATACAGAATTGGGGCCTTGATTGTTGGCAATAAACTCGCGTCCTAGTGTAGGTACTATTGGACTTAGAATATGGGTGAAAAGCAGATGTTAATGACAACAGAAGTGCACTACTACTTTCTTCTCCAGGGATAACTAGAATAATACTACCTATGTTATGAGTATTTTTGGTAATAAATTCTAGAGAGATCTAGTTTTGTGTCAAGCTGTTTATAGTCGGACTACAACTTTGTATCAATCAAACTGGCTAGCCTTTAGCCAACTACATTGAATTCGACTTCCAGTCTTACTGGAAGCAGCTGAATACTAGTATTTTACATGGAGCGACTACCTAAATAACCTCCACAACCCAGTTACTGGGTAACACTGGTTGTCAGATTTTCGAGCTTCTGATGACCCATAACGACTGTCAAAGATCCTCGAATGACAGCCGGGACCGACGCCTTAACGTGCTTTAACGAGTAGGTCTTAGTAAGAACAAATGGCCCCCTATCCACTGGCGAACCGCGACATGATCGATCCGTGCAGCTACTATTAGGTCTTTACCTATGAAATTGCCGTTCTGCAGTACTGGCCATTTCAAATCAAAACAATTTTTGTTTGGCTAAGAATTCTAATTTCAAATTAATTTTATTTTAAAAACATGGTTTTTTTTTTTCTAAAAGTAGTCATTTCTTTATTGATTAGTGTTACATTTTCATCGCATTTCAATCTTTTTCGTCATCATGGATACGTTAAAAATTCGAGTAATTATGGAATATGAGTACCGTCGTGGCAGCAACGCGGCACAAGCGGCACGCAACATCAACGACGTTTACGGAGCTAACACTACAAACCAACGCACCACCTGTTATTGGTTTGCTCGCTTCCGTTCTGGAAATTTCGACCTGAAAAATGAACCTCGCGGTCGTCCGAAGACTTTGGTCGACAATGACGAATTAAAGGCGATTGTGGAAGCTGATGATACACAATCTACGGCTGAATTAGCAGCAGCTTTCGACGTTAGCGTCAAAACAATATTGGTCCATTTGCGTCAAATTGGCAAGGTAAAAAAGCTTGACAAATGGGTGCCCCACGAACTCAATGATCGCCAGCGCGAAGTACGCGTCGAGACGTGCCTTGCACTGCTCAACAGACACACAAATGAAGGAATTTTGAACCGCATTGTTACCTGCGATGAAAAATGGATTCTGTTTGATAACCGTAAGCGCTCAGCAAGTTGGTTGGATCCTGGTTCAGCACCTAAACAATGCCCTAAACGAAAACTTACCCCTAGAAAAGTGATGGTCACTGTTTGGTGGTCTAGCGCCGGTGTGATTCATCACAGCTTCTTACCAAACGGGGTGAGCATTACTGCAGATGTGTACTGTGAAGAACTGAACACAATGATGGAGAAGCTGGCGCATCTCCAACCAGCATTGGTCAATCGCTCGTCTCCGCTGCTCCTGCACGACAACGCGCGACCTCATACTGCACAGCAGACGGTCTCCAAGTTGCAAGAACTGGGGTTGGAAGCTCTCCGTCATCCGCCCTACTCACCAGACCTTGCGCCTACAGACTACTACTTTTTCCAGTATTTGGATAACTTCTTGGCGGGAAAAAAATTTAATACCCGAGAGGCAGTACAAAATGCCTTTGAAGAATTTGTTGCCTCCCGTCCAGCTGATTTCTTTAAGAAGGGCATCAATAAACTGCCACTGCGATGGCAAAGATGCATTGATTGCATGGGTGATTACTTCGATTAATACAAATAAAAAATTCATGAAAAAAATTCGTTTAAATTTTTTCATACAAAACGGCAATTTCATAGGTAAAGACCTATTATTACCTAGCCACAAGGCCTTCCCGAATCTAGACTAGACTGCTGCTAAGAATTTCTAAAAACATGAATAGAATCAAAACATCGTATACGTGAGATTAATTACGCAATAACACACACGCCACACCTTCGCCACTCCTTTCAAGTCCTAACCGTAAACCCCTTATATTCAGGATATTTATGGCATACATTATTGTTAAACAGTTCAGGTTCAACGGTCGGTTCAGGCAATTCCTTATTTATCTAGGCCGCTTTAGCATAATGGGATGCGGTTTGTACCGTACGAGATCTTAATATTCCGAATGTGTGATTCCTTATTCGGGGCAGGAGGAAGAAAATAGAAGGATATTAAGGGCTTATGTTTTGTAAACCTATTCTAGGAATAGTGAAGTGTCGTGGTAAATGAAAGACATCTGCACTGGATTATTGTGTGATCATATCGATTGAGCATACACGATCTTAATAAATGAGAGCAGCCAAGCTTGTTAATAGCTTTCCAGAGCATTGTAAGAGCTGGACATGGGCTGTAAAATAGCTTAGACAGCTGTCAACAGGCCACTATCTAGCTCCTTTAATTCTCTTAGACAGCCCAAAGATTGTCTATGGCTTCATTACGGCGATTGTTAAATCTACAAAGAAAAAGCAACAAACGACTATTTGTGCAGTGCCAAACTATAAACTGTATAGGCAAATATAATTAATTTCCAATGTAAGGTAAGTATTTTTCACGTTTATTTGCATCTCCATCGGTAAATTGTACTGCGGATGCCACTTTACTGTTAATATATATAGTGATATTATCAAATATTACACGCGCCATCGAAATAATAGAGTTTACTAAAATAAATACACAAAATAAATACGGTGTAGAATCATTTATGGATTTTTACAAATAAAAAAACAATTTTATGAGCATTATCATATATTTGTAGCAATAAAATAGTCTATTTTTACTTTAATAACTCTGAAATATCATACAATTTAACAGATATCATATAACAAAACATGGTGTAAGGGGAACGCTTCCCCCCCGAGTGGGTTCCCGCATTGTCGTTGCGGGGGGGCTCAGTAACCGTGGATTCCGGCCACGGTGAAGCCAAGAGGAACCCAAGGGTGGGGCTCGCTCGTCAGGGCTTTTGCCTCAAAGCCGACGACGTAGCGGCCAAAAAGTAGGTTGCGGTGAGGTGCACCGCAACTGAGGTGGGCCGCGATGTCGAATGGGAGGCATCGCGGCTGAGGGTTACGGGCTGCGGTAGAGGAGGAGTGCCGGTGCTTCTGAGCAGCGCTCTTCCCTTCCGTGGCCTGGACGGGGCCGCCACCGTTTGATGGCGGACGCGGTGGGGCCGCAGGGGAAGAGGAGTGTCGGTATAGCGTCAGCCGCTCTCCCTATCCCCTGCGGCCGAAAAGTGGTAGACGGGACGGCGCGTTGTGTTCCACACGCGCGCCGTCAAAGATGTCAGCAACCACCGGTGGGGTCCGCAAGGGCCGATGCCTGCCAGGGGTGCGGGTTTGTTCGAAAGAGATACCACGGCCCCTGGCATACGGGCTACTGAGGGAACACGGGTGGGTTTTAGTCAGTAAAAGTCTGACACGCCCTCCTGCTCTACTAAGCCGAAGCCAGAACGTAGGTTATACAGGAAAAGTTTTATCCAGTACGCAAATTGTAACCATGAACTCGGCATATCATTCTAGGCCCCTAGCGCAGACATTTTTCGCCGGTTGTATGTACAAAAAAAACAGCTGTTCCATACATTTTGACCGCGTAGGTATTGTACTTTTCTATGAAACAGCAGATTTTTATTTTTATAACCGGCGAAAAATTTCTGCGGTAGGGGGTCTAGAATAATAGGCTGCATTCATGGTTACAGTTTGCGCACTGGATAAAAACTTACCCTGTATACAACCTAAATGCAAACGGATACCAACCTTTGGCCTTTAAATTGGTTATTTTTCATCAATTTAAAACGTTTGACACTCCTGTAATGTTTCTACTTATTTTATTTTGGCAGCGCTATACAAAGGATGACTAAACCTAAAGTGCTCACCCAGACTTGGAGTCGTTTTTAAATGTATTTAATCTCAAATAATGGTTCATTTAACTGTTCTCACATCGCAGTGTACAAAACATGTTAAAAAATTAAGTTTATTTTTATTTTTTAAACTAGATTTTTTAATGGTACTGTATCGAGAATCACTAGTCCTATCACCTATCTTCGTTTCCCGAAGCATTTCCCTTACATCCTGTATACCTCCCTGAAAAACAGGACGGCAAAATTAGACTATTCTGAAAAAAAAAACACCATCATTTTCTGACAACTATACATAGTGTTCATTATTGACAGGCCTTCCAGCGGGGCCATTGTGGTACACACTAGGAATGGCTTTCATTTTCATAGTTATACAAAATTAATTGCGTTATTTACGTTATTGAGCTGACAATATTTTGGAACCTAATAGGTTCTAAAGGTACGCAATTAGGGTGCAGTTGTGTAGTAACGTCAAAATAATATTCCCTAGCAATCGGTTCAACAGCTTTGACTGTTCCAATGCCACCTTTAGACTAGGATTCTTGTATTAAAAATTAAGAAGAATTTAGTAATAGGTACAGAAATACGTCAGCCTTACAATGCATCCAAGGAACAAGGGTAACTCAATCGCCGGTGAAAGCCACACGCGTAGGAACACTGCTAGTTTATTGACCCCCCACGTGATGATTCCCCACATATTATTATCATTAGATAAAGAAGTGACATATGTTGTCTTAAAAAAACATCAACATGCTGCGTTATGTCGATCGCGCGTGGTTCCATAGATAAACACACATAAGTATGCATTCTATGATGACACTTAAAAACTAGAACTTAAAGTCCACATCTCGATAACCCTTGCTACTTTTGATAACCCTATTCACAATGAAGTAGAATCTTCAGGAAGAAAAGAGATGCGGATAGGCAAGTTGTATAGCACTGTCCCTGTCTGTGACCAGGAATTGTGTTGATTGCTTTGTAGTTCAAATGCAATTAGTTTCAGTTGCTTTATTGTGCTACAATTAATGTGGCATTAATGGATCTAAATATATCTGTAAGGCATGGAGAAGTTGGGCACGCCACGATTGCGGCGGTAAGTCTCCTATTTTAGGAGTGGATAGCGAGGCGCCACGGCGTCCTCACCTTCCGCCTGACGCAGGTCCGGACACGATTGTTTCGGAAGGTTCCTTTTTCATAAAAGGCGGGAGAAAACGCTCAGGTTTTTCCACTGCGTAGATCGCCCTGAGTAAATGGTGGAGCATACGGTGGAGGTCTGCCCGGCTTGGGCGGAGCTCTGCCGTGACCTTGTGGAGGTGATTGGTGGTGGCAACCTCTCGCGTCCAGCCCTGGTCCAGGCTATGGTATGGAGCGAGAGTGCATGAGTAGCCGTCACCTCCTTCTGAGAAGCAGTGATGCTTGCGAAGAAGGAGGCGGCGCACGTGAGGGAGAGGCAGTATATGAGCCCTCACGGCCCTAGTCACCGCAGGCGACGTCCTGGGCGTCGGGAAACCCAGGCTGATTCCCAGCCACCGCAGGCGCGGGCTTGCGGATGGCGAGTAATGGGTTGCTCGCTGTCTGGTAAGGACCAAGCCCGGGTCGACGGCGCGTTGTGATCCAAGTGCGCCTCAAAGAGATGTCAGCACCAACTGGTGGGATCCGTAAGGGCCGATGCCTGCCACGGACGCGGGTTGTTCGAAAGAGATACCGTGGCCCCTGGTACACAGGCAACTTAAGGAACACGGGTGGGTTTTAGTCAGTAAAAGTCTGACACGCCCTTGCGCTCAAGTTATTTGATGATTCCCACCCTCAAAAAAAAAGGCATAGACAAGTGTGTGGTCTCGTATCTATATTGTTCAGTTAGGGAAATTACGAATTACTTTTATAAAGCGGTAGGTGTTGGCACACTTCGTTCAGTATTAAATTAAATAAGTCTCTACGGTCGTGCAGACGACAAATTATCGCGGTGGAGTTTCTTCAAGCACTGGATGTTCCAGGACCTGTTTAGTGCCGAGAGTTGACAATCGAATAGTTTTTTTTTTTTTTTTTTTAAGTGCTGGGACGCAGTGTGTTGGATTCCTAATGCTCGATCATATTCCGCCGCGATATTTTTACGTCCATGCAAACGCAACCAATACAATTGGTGGCAGCTACACTGCGTATACAGGCTTTAACCAGTGCGCAAACTGTAACCACAGTTTAAAAATCATACTGTAACCATGAATTCAGCATATCATTCTAGCAATACCTGCGTGGTTAAAATGTAGGGGACAGCAGTTTTTTTTTGTGTGTTACTGACGAAAAATTTCGGTCTGTCTGAAAAGTTTGGTCGGTCTGCAGAATTTTAGTTACAGTTTGCGCACTGGTTAAAAACTTATCCTGTATAAACCATATTTTCAAAGTCATACTTTATTCAAGCTACACATTTTCT
This sequence comes from Polymixis flavicincta, assembly GCA_949987655.1. Lineage (NCBI taxonomy): Eukaryota > Metazoa > Arthropoda > Insecta > Lepidoptera > Noctuidae > Polymixis > Polymixis flavicincta. Next base: position 24,189,672 of record OX465177.1, read on the forward strand.
TTCAGGAGTTGCTATGTATATACTAAAGCATACCTACTTATGTAGCGTCGTAAATTATTAATTTGAAATTGCATTATATTTTCAACTTCTTATGAAAAAGCAGCTGTTTCAATATCCTATAACTACTGGAAGTTTCTTTACACATTTAAAAAATAAACAACATTTTCTTGTTGATAAGACGACACTGCTGAATAATTACAACTTCAAGCACATTTAACAAAAAATAATTATTTTAAATAGGTACCTACTAAGAAGTATATACTCCTGGCTAAGCGGCGGTCTATGGATGGGTGACCGACACGCACGTTAAGGCATTGTTCACGGCTGTCATTTGTCGATTTTTAATCGTCCTTACGGGTCATCAGAACCAGTCTTACCCTGGGTATCTTGATACCCAGTAATTGGGTTAAGATAAACAGTTGCTCCATGTAAAATGCTGGTATTCAGGTTCATCCGGTAAGACTGGATGCCGACCGAAAAGCGTAGGCAGATGATGATGGAAAGCATAAAATGCACACACAATGCGCACACATAGTTTGTGTGACAACTGCATTCACTAAATACACATCGTTAAATATTATAATTACTATCACTAAAAGAAATAAGTACATAAGTGGAAGTCTGAAAGTGGCACTGGTAACTGAAAAGTTGTGCGAATAACGCTTGTATGTGATAGGTACTGATACGGTATGGGCATGTGATGCGACTATAAGAGTAGAAGAAGACCAAATGAACAATAGATGGACCGTGGCTAGAAAGGGGGTGATCACCGGGATGATGACTGATTGTTATGTATGGAAGAAAAAAAATATTATGCCGACCCCAAATAAATTTGAATAAGGACAAGATAACGATGATGACTTAAAATTTTAAATTTACGTATTAGTTAATTTATACCTACCATGTAATTATTTGGCAGAATTAATTACCCTTTAGTCCGCCTTTGCATCCACAAACAAACTGTGATACTTGTTACAACAAGCCTTTTAAATCTTATATTAGACTTGTCAAAAACATGTCGTGTTTTCAACATGTAGGTATCACACATGGTTCTTTCTGTATTCTGAGCACACATGTATGTAAACACGGCTACACATCAAGCTGATCTCACATTGTAGGGGACTTCGGTACAGAGCGAGATCAACGTAAAATGGAAATGTATAGCATGATGTGTGTACGTTGTTGTTGACAGGCGTCTAGTTGACATTGTTGTTGTCCCTTTTGGCAAGAAAAAACATCTAATCCGACATTTTTTTTTTAACGCAACAAGGCTTCAGAATCATGTACATAGTTACACCTCGATGTCACCCTTTTTTATGTAACTTAACATCACGCGTTTATTCCCTGAATGGTCACGATTGTGACTATCCATTCTATGTAACCAAATTCCAATGAAAGATTTAAGAAATAATTTTAGTCTTAAGTAAAATCTTACCAAATTCTCGGTAGCACTAAGGCCGTATTAATTTAATGATGAAGAATTTGCAATTCATTACAATTATGTTTTTAAAACTAATTCAATGCCAGCCTTACTTTCAAATTATCTTAAAATATGCTGTAATTGCGTTGTTGAAAAAACATTCTTCTTTTTATTTTGTCCAGCTTTCTGTATCATGGCAATCAATTGCGTAGTCTTTTCCCGACTTTGTTGGAGTTGCTTTCGATCGTCTACCACCTCCACACATTGAACTGGATGTAGCTGAATACCAGTAGGTATGTTGCAGGGAGTGACTGCCTATTAGGCTTCTGCCTAATAGGCAGTCACTCCCTGCGGCGGCTGCGCGGGCAACGCAGACATTGTCTCCATATGTAAATCGAGAGTTACCGTGTTGTAAGGGTAAAAATACGGTGTTTCTAGACAAAATACGGTGAATCTGCTTAAAAGTGTACTGTGTAAATTAAAAGTGTACCGTGTAATTTTTCAAAGGAAAAAAACAAAATTTTGAACCAAATCAAGTCTGCAGACCCGTTCTCGAAACCAGCTGGCAGTTCGCGCGGCACTATAGCAGCGTAGTGTTGTGTTCCTGGCTGTGCCGTTGAGATATTTATTTTTATTCGCGAACGAAATGTCTGAACAACGGCGATAACATCTTTTTGATTCAAATTTATTCCTATCGCTCGATTTATTATGGGCAAAAAAAAAGAATCCCACGCGGGCAGTCACCGCTTGACTGGAGTGCACCGCTCGTTGCCCGTCCCCGCGCCGCTGCCGCGCCCCTGTTTTTGAGGGCCCGTCCATTTAATTTTATGCATAAGATCCTGCCGCTCCCGCGCCGCCGCCGCTGCCGCTCGTCTGACTGCAAGATTCGAGGCAGAGGCCTTACACATCTACAACCCAGGCACTGACTAAGCCTGGTTGTCAAACTTTTACGCTTCTGACTACCATCCACAAACCGTGTGGTTGTTATCACATAGCCACCAGCAGTCTTTACCAAGAAAAACATCAAATACTGCTGCACACAGACAGTTGTTGAGGTACAGTCCCTAGCACATCAAGTTACCCCAATCTGTAAAATTTATTTGATAGAGTTTCAACTTTAATTCAAAACCATAAGGTTCATGTTCAGTTGGGAAAATTTGACTGGGGTAAGTTGATGTGATGGCGTCTGTACATTATTTAGACAACTTGGCTTTTGAGCAACTACTCTTTTAAGAAACCGTGCTAGTTATGCAAATCTTCATCCTACTATCCTACTAATATTATAAATGTGAAAGTTTGTATGTTTAGATGTTTCAATTTTTGTTACTCAATCACCCCAAAACAGCTGTGGAGGAAATTTGGCACACATATAGGATACTTTTTTTCCCATTTGTATGTTCCCGTGGGATAACTTTCAACCTCCATGCGGCCGAAGCCGCTAGCAAAAGCTAGTATTAGATAAAGAAAACCATATCGAAATCTAGCAAGTCATTCTTAAGATAATTAATTGAAACGTTCAAGGCAATTCGCTCTCGCAATCAAATCGAGATTGCATCTAAGGCATTTTTTTTTTTCATAGAACTGCTGAATGTACAATGCCTGATGGGCTTGTGACTAAGTAATAACAGCCACACGGATCGATCGATCAAGTTAAGCTACGCTTGTCGCGGTTTTTCTGTCGATAGGTGATCATCTTTACATACCAAGACCCCTCCGTGCCTAAGCACGTTATGCCATTGGTCCCGGCTGTCATTTGTGGACCTTTGACAGTGATTACGGGTCGTTAGAAGCCCGAAAGTCTAACAACCAGTCTTACCAAGGGATATCGTGTTACTCAGTAACTGTGTTGTGGAGGTCAGATAGGCAGTCACTCTATGTAAAATACTGGTATTCAGCTACATCCGGTTAGGCTAGAAGCCGACCCCAACATAGTGGGAAATAATGATTGAATGTACAATGACGTCATCGAATGACGTAGGTAAAGGAACATGTCGAAAATATTGTCATACAAAACTTTGTTATTTGCACAAGTTATTATAAAGTTTGGTCCAAACGTAGGAATTGTAAGTGAAAATTGTGTAACACGACCTCCAAGGAGTAACATTCGTTTTTGCGATGAACAAAACAAATTCCGTCGGTTTCAACAATATACTAGGTTGAATGAAACTTGCTGACATTGTAACATTTTCTCTTCTTATTGTCCCGATTAATAGGTTTTATTTGTATTTCTTTTATAAAAAAATGTTAAATACCTACTTCCTTAGAAACAGAGTGGTTGGAAAATCTCTGCTGTCTTGCACACTTTGCATGTTGTTGCATCTAATGGTGCACATTAAGCAGTTCAGCGGTTGGTCTTTCAGGGTCCTTTCTCTTTAATGTATATGTATAGCCCTTATCACCTTATTGGTGCTCAACTATTTATCATAATCTTACTAATTCTCTTGCCCTAAACGCTTATATAAATACCTATGAAGTTTAAAATCGAAATCACTACTTTAGTATATGTCGTCGATTCCAGAGATCGAGGTTGATTATGTACAGTCGGCAGCAGGTCAAGCTATCCCAAACTGTCAAATTTTCCCAATTGAACATAATCCTTATTCCTTTGCAATAAAGTTGAAAAACTATCAAAGAAATTTGACAGATTGGGGTAGCTTAATGTGCTGGCCTCTGTACAACAAATAACGAAAGAAAAAAGGTTACATTATGTATAAAGTTTTTTTTGTTTTGTTTGAAGGGCTTTGTCGCTTAGCGACCACACCGCCCAGTGCAATACGAGTGTGGGAGTGCAGAAAAACAGATGACTTTACATAAATCTATCAATGTATTAATATATGAAGCAAAAACTTTGTTCACCCTTTTTAAGAAAATTACGCAGACGGAGGAGTATGAAATTTAGCACAGTAAAAATGTGCACACCACAGAAGGTGTGCAGAAAAGTAATATTTTTATATGACTTAAAAAAAACCTGGGTAACCAGTAATTTATATAAATGCCTACATAAACTGCTACTCCAAACAATAGTAGAAACATAATAATATTGTGCGACCAGCGTAAAACACCAGATTGCGATGTAGATGATGTATGTAGATGCTATGAATCTCAAATCGGACCGAAATGCGAAATCATCTGATCCGTACAACAACACGAGTAGCTGATAGCTGCATTAATGACGTTTTCATTGCAATTTGTACCTTAGGATAAACATGATAGAGCACACAGGTTGTTGATCATCTTTATTACAATAACATGTTGCAGATCATTGACTGAAACCTGCCCCTATTGATATGAAATTATGTTTTAATTAGTTTATCTTCAGGGGCTACGTATCTTCCTATTTGTGAGATCGTATATAGGAGAAATCATTATAAACAAATATTATAATGCGTTAGTGCTTTTGTCTGTCTGTTTGATACATTTCCAGGCCACAAGTGTAAAAAATATATAACAAGGCATAAAGAGTTGTTGGAGTTTGCATGGAAGAAATACCAAAACAACGCGATCAAAGTTGCACCCAAAGTACTTGACATTCAATAAAAATTCAGTCAGTAGATTCGTGCATCTGATTTTCGGTGTGAGAAATTAATCGCCTGAATGGTCTGTATTGGCCATTTTCTTCAATTTGTCAACCCATCCTACCTATACCATAAAGTGACAACCTAACGTAGGTTGTCACTTTTCTCTAATTTGCCGCGCTGTAGCCATTTTATACAACTGTCAGAACAATTTTAAATTAGTAGTTCATTTGTTTATAAAATAATAACCCTGCCTTTACCTCCCAGCTACATTATACAAAAAAAAAAAACAAATGAGTGCGAGATCTGTGTGCATACCTACGCGTTCCAATTTTCAAACGCGGCACATAAATCACGATGCCTCAAAATAAAAACTGAAGTGGTACATAAAACATCCATCTCCTAAGGTGAGAGCTTTCAAACATGGCCTTCGTGGAAATTGAAAAAGTTACGTGCGACACCCACCGTGTTTTCAAAATGGCACGCCTTCAGCTAACGTTTGGCGTCAGATATTTCTCAGAATTTTCTTATAACATTGTATTTATTTTTGTAAAGGTTCTGGCCGTGACTTCGTGCTTAGAAAGATTTTAAAAGTTACTTTCATTTTACCGGACCTTTAGGTACCTTGTTCTATTTTTCAAAGTGAATTGAAAATAACTAGGTATTTTTCCATGGCAATAATTTTCTGCTGGTTTATTTCGGGATTAGTTTAATTGTGGGAAATGTTCACGTGATGGGGTTAAATCAATTTACAAGCAATAATGAGGTCAGTAACATCTTCGTCAACACCCGAAAACTCAAACTAACAGCCCAAAAGTAAAGGTCTAACCAAAACATGTTCAAATCCGGCAATATTATCTTGTGAAAAGCTCAAGGACATTTTCAAAGTCATAGTCAAAAGTCTCGAAGTTCAGGTTAAAATAAAAATAAGGTTAATTTAATATATTTTTGAGGTAAGGCGTAGTCGACGGCCCTATTTCTGTCTGCAGGGTTTTAAGAAACTTAACAAGAATTGAGGACAGCGGTGTCCGAGACAGTCCGAATTGACGATGGAGTTGCCGCCTCAAGTCCAAAATACATATCCGTAGTTGAACACTATACAGGTCTTATTGGGTTAGTAGTTTTCAAAATAAGATCTTTACGATATAGGTGTAGATACAAATGAATAACTTTACACTGATTTATAATATTGCTAGACAAAAACGACAGCTGTTGCCTATAGCTTAACTGTGTTGAGAAAGAAAGGTCGAATGCAGCTGTCATTTTAGTCAAGCAACCTACCTACAATGTGATTTTCATTCTGCTGTGATATTGAATTTTCTGCAAATAAAACCCAGACTGTTTACAGGAAAAGTTATGAAGTTCATAACTTGTAAATATAACATGTAACTATGTTTTTTATTGACAAATTTGATTTTAGGATTCACTGAACTGGTTTCAGTATGTTTAGCACCAAAATGTGAGAATTAGGTGTAAAGTAAACAAGAATAGATAGGATGTTAACATATTAGGTGCTTTAAAAATGACTTAAATACTGCTTTTGTATTTCTTGCCATTAATCACGGGTTAACACGCATGCACCTACCTACACTTTTGAATTTCTATGAATGTAAGTATTCAATATTTTGCGGGGTAATTGGGCTTCTATTTTGATAGTTCAACAAAATTCATTGCGTTATTCACGTTATAGAGCACACAAATTTTTCGAATGTACGTAGCAATTGTTTAGCAAGATCCTTTGAAATGCTTCTTTCAGATTGTTTTTGAAAGTATATTACGCAATAAGGTATTACACCAATTTTTTTAAAGTGTCTTAATTAAATTCTGAAATACTAATAAACCACCAAAAATACATTTTTATTGCTTCGATTAGTGCCATAGAAATGCATTTAAATTTTACATTTTCATATTTCGCGTGCACTTCGGCGAAAATGCTGGACGCAGTGGACGCCATTTTGCTCTGTGGGTCAGTTTGCTGTTTAAACAAATGCACTGATATTTTGTATGACAATTGTTTATAATTTAAAAAATCTGTTATTATTCTACTTTTCGTTGGTTTGCTTTTCCTGAATGTAAGATAATTTTTCAATTATAAAACTTCGGTTACGAAAATAATAAAAGTACAAAGTTGTATAGTTGAAACGCCGTATGACGTAATAACGTGGCGGCTACTATTTCATGGAGTTCAAAAATATATTTAAAAAACAGAAATCTTCAAATTGAATTTTAAAATTTATTTTGTTATTTCATGAACTAAAACCAACATTTTCCGACTGCTTATCTCAATAATATATTTTTCGATTTTTTCTCATCTAGAGTAAAATACCCTTATGGTGCATGTGAAATGAAATGAAATTGATTTATTTGCCAGAATATAGGTACTTAAATGGTAACATGGTAAAATAAGTGTGAGAGGGCTGATCAAAATGCATGTATGTACCAGTCGCAGGAAACTTATTATAATTCACTTTAATATCGGAAGTCGGTGTCATCAGTTTTGTATTTTTGCCACCGACTTCCGAAATTAAAGTTAGTTTTAAATTGTTTGTGTTTTTCGAAGTTAGTAGGTTTGTTTGTGTTTTGTTTTTCACTTTTAGCTGTCCCGTCTACCTACCATACAAATTTGAATACCACTACTTGCTATGCAAAAACAGTGACAGGGAGTTTTATTACAGCATCAACATACTTATATACACAAAGTGGATTAAATACCTACGTAGTTTTGAAGCTAACTCAAAAAATATCAAAGCAAACGTAATTTAACTCATATGGGACCACCGCGCGAACTTTCTGTAAGAATTTTCAAAATCAGTCCATATCTAATTGATAAAAAGTATTATACGCTAAAGACGCACAATTATTGCAGTCATTATTGTAGTTAAAAAAACAAACATAACAAGACTACAACTGCCATTGTTCTCACTATTACGAACAAGGTAGGTGGTTAGGTATTTAGTAACACTTCCTAATTCTAAAACAGATACAATAAAAAATAGTTCAAGAGTGAAGTTATTATTTTTTATTCCAATTTAATATCATGGCCTCCATAAAATGTGGTATATATTCTTAACATCCTATTTCGTATTTGGGAAATGAATCAAATTGCCGTGCAGATCGGTGACAAAATATGATAAAATATTGTGGGATCTTTGCAATGCTCGTGGGTCAAGCCCTAGGGAAATTGGGCGCGCCACGATTGCGGCGGTAAGTCCCCTCTTTGAGGAGTGATTTGAGAGGCGGCATGGCGTCCTCACCTTCCGCCTGACGCAGGTCCTCACCGGACACGGTTGTTTCGGGAGGTTCCTGTTTCGGATAGGGCGGGAGGAAACGCCCGGGTGTTTCCACTGCGAAGATCGCCCTGAGAACACGGTGGCGCACACGGTGGCGGTCTGCCCTGCTTGGGCGGAGCACCGCCGTGTCCTCGTGGAGGCGATCGGCGGCAGCGATCTCTCGCGTCCGGCCCTGGTCCAGGCCATGGTACGGAGCGAGAGGGCATGGGGAGCCGTCACCTCCTTCAGCGAAGCAGTGATGCTCGCGAAGAGGGAGGCGGCGCACGTGAGGGAGAGGCAGCATATGCGCTCTCGCGACCCTAGCCGCCGCAGGATACGGAGACGCCCTGGGCGTCGGGAATCCCAGGCCGATTTCCGGCCACCGTAGGCATGGGCTTGCGGACGGCGAGTAATGGGTAGCTCGCTGTCCGGTAAGGACCAAGCCCAAGTCGACGGCGCGTTGTGTTCCACGCGCGCCTCAAAGAGATGTCAGCATAAAAAGTGATGGGACCCGCAAGGGTCGATGCCTGCCAGGGGTGCGGGTTTGTTCGTAAGAGACACCACAGCCCCTGGCATACGGGCTACTGAAGGAACACGGGTGTGTTTTAGTCAGTAAAAGTCTGACACGCCCTCCTGCTCCACCCAGAGCGGGAGAAGTTATTTTATGATTTCCCACCCAAAAAAAAAAAAAAAACAAAGCCCTAGGGAAATCTCTACTATCATTCTCTCAGTTAGTTTGCTCGTCATTCAATGCCTTGTATCTGCTCCAAACAACATAAAAATGAAAACAGAATTCTCTCAAATTGGCCACAACTTTTAATTAGCAGACTACATGCGGTTAACAATATTTGTGAAGAAAAAAACATGGCTTTTGTTTACTTAGCTTGAAATTCTTATCGTAATTGGAACCTTACAAATTGGTATTTTCAAACACTTATTATCACAAAACTAAATGGTTCACCGCCATATAAATAAACTAGCTTTTGCCCGTGGCTCCGCACGCGTGGATGTCGGTTATCGCGCATAAAAGTAGCCTGTATCCCAAGCTATATCTTTGCCAAATTTCATAACGATCGGTTCAGCGGTTTAGGCGTGGAAGCGTAACAGACAGACAGACAGAGTTATTTTCGCATTTATAATATTAGTACGACCAGCGGGGTCATTGCGTAACACACTAACAGTAGGAATGGCTCTCATTTTGACAGTTCAACAACATTCATTGCTTTATTTACGATGTTGAACACACATTTTTCGAACATATGCAGCAATGGAGGTCAAAATCCTACAAAATGTTTCAGATTCTGAGTCATAGTGTGATACGCAATTAAGTACCTAGCTCACCAGACGATGACCATATCATCGTCATCAGTATATCAGCCGAAAGACTTCCACTGTTGGACTTAAACTTTCCCCAAAAGGGGGGATTTGCCATAATCGCCACACTTGCCAAGCAGGTTGGCGATCGTAGTATGGTAGTCAAATGCATAGAGAACGCTGCTGCCATTCTCTAGTAAGTCCCTTTTTTATGTTCTTGGGTGGGAAATCATTAAATAACTTCTACCGCTCTGGGTAGAGCAGACTTTTACTGACTTAAACCCACCCGTGTTCCCTCAGTAGCCATTGTGCCAGGGGCGGCGATATCTCTTTCGAACAACCCGCACCCCTGGCAGGCATCGGCCCTTGCGGGCCCCATCAGGTTGTGCTGACATCTCTTTGAGGCGCGCGTGGAACACAACGCGCCGTCGACCTGGGCCTGGTCCTTACCGGACAGCGAGCTACCCTAGTAAGTCAGTCGCCTTCTACGACACCCATGGGAAGAAATGGGAACATGTGTATAAACATGAACGAAGCAAAAGAAGTATGTAAGGACCGTAGCAAATGGCGTTTTGTAGATTCTGCCTACCCCTGTGGGAAGAAGGCGTTTGTGTACGTGTAAATAAATCAGCTGCAAACTTAAAAACATAAAGTGGAACGATAAATACTGTACACTTAACACACCGTTACTTAATTGACATTTAATTATCATAATCAATGAAAAATAATAGTTCTGAGAGTACGATAATAATATTATTTTTGACATAACGAGATCAGCCGCAAAAAATAAGAATTAAGACAAAGAAACGGGGTCGCGACGGTTATTTTCCATTAGCAGCAACTTGCAGTGAAACACGTTCGCTAAATAAGACTGCACTTAAAATGCTTCGCATTCTTTTCGCTGGATGATTTCACCGGCTCGTTTTCAAGGGGCAGATTTTGTAACGAGGAAACAAATAAAAACATTTACAGTTTCTTTCCAAACAAGATATTTACATGCTATGTTAGCTAATAGTTTTAAAATAATAATATGTACGATGCATATAAACACGGTTGGGATGATATCACAGGGCTTCAAAAATCCAGATGTAGTAAATTCTTTCCAACGTGTTAATAAAGGATATGCATCTTCTTGCTTATCTTCTAGCTAATGATCAAGGTTCAGCTGGCGAATACCTAAGTATAAAATCTAATTACTTTGCATTGTGGTAGATATTACATAGACAAATAATTAGTTCTGTAAACTGAAAAACCCTTCACATATGGAATGGTCTGACATTTCTTGGGTCAGTCAACCTAACATTCAGAAGCACATAAGAACATTCAGCAATAGTAGGCATCCTTATGTGAATAGACTGAAAGTCCCGCTGAACAATGAAGTTGCCATCATAACTTTTATAGCCCACAAAAAGATCAAACACTTTTCTAGTCTTGATAATGAATGAAGAACATTCAATTATGTGTGTTTACGAGTTGTGCCAGTAACCCAACGGCTGACAATTTGGCAGTAATGACCGTCATGACTCACAGAATTAGACGCCACTGAACAAGCGCGAGATGCGTCACTATGTTGCCACATACCTACTTTAATGAGTGTGAAGAATTTGAGTACTAGACAGAATAATAGTCGTACAATTAACAAGGTAGATGCTCCAATAAAATGTTGGTTCGAATATCCAGTCTTATACAATGACATGCTGTTCTGGTTAGCTTTCTTAAAACATAAGCAGTGATCTTCATTCAACTACTGCCTCACTATTATCTGGCTCGTAACTTATCCGAATTAGTAGTTAGAAGTTGATACAGATTTGACAGCGTTGAAGGTAAGCTTAATCGCAAAGTACCTACAAGACGATTAAGAAACTAATTTAGATTCGAGACAAAAGTGTATTAGGCAAACATAGAATATTATAACAATCACATCCATAATAAGCTCTAATCAGCCAGTAATTCAATATAACCACATTTGATAATATCTAAACAACGTAAAAGACAAGATTCCATCTACAAATCTTTCTTTTACAGAGTACTTCGACAATATATCGAATCCCAAACGTCACAGCTCCCACGCTTCATTCACGTCCCATTTGGCACGTGGAACGGAAAAAGTTTTTTTTTTTTCCTACGCCACAGTCCACCGGTAGGTACTAGATACATGTACCTGGTATTATTAGCTTTGTTTCGTTCCGTAATGATGACGATACAAATTTATTTTGAGAATAGAAATTGTCTGTAATAAATTCTTTAACCTCTTCATGAATGGTTAAAACTTTATCGGTATTCTCATCAGAATGTATGCCAATTGTTCTATTCGCACGACTATTGGCCATTGCAAATTGCTGGTTTTTGATTTGGAGTTTATTGCTTTCGCTGCAATCTACTATGTCATTTGTTGAACCAAGTTTTATCATGTGGAGTCATATTCTCTCTCTCTCTCTCTCTCTCTCTCTTTATAGTCCCATACAGGATAAAATTGCGCAAACTGTAACCATGAATTCAGCATAACATTCTAGTTCACCAGGCGTATAAATTTGTCATCGGTTATACAAATAAAATCAGCTGTTCCATACATTTTGACCGCGTAGGTAGTGCACTTTCCTATGAAACAGCAGATTTTTGTTTGTTTTTGTATAACTGATGAAAAATTTCTACACTAGGGGGTCTAGAATGATATGCTGAATTCATGGTTACAGTTTGCGCACTAGTTAAAAATTTACTCTGTGTAGCCGACTCGGTTTTCTTCATCTTCTCCGTCCACTTGAACTCTTTCGATTTTGGATGCTCCTATTACATATTATTTTACTGCTTGTTGCTCATTATAAAGGCTAGCGTTTGATTATCATCCTAACTTGATATTAGTGACGATGTGGTTGCACTGGAACAATCTCGTCAGCCGTATCTATTAGGTGTGTGTTTTATGATCATATTTTTCATATTCGGTTGCCAGCCTCTTCCAATGCTGTCTCTTTGAGGCACTCTACCCCTGTTTTCTGAGACCTGTCCGATGTCATCATTCCATTTTTTCTGTATTCCACACTCTCTTTCTTTGACCGTTTCTTTAGGTCTACTTGGTAGCTATTTAGCTTCATTTGTCTCTTATTCTTAACGTGTGCCACGACCATTTACACTTTAGTTTTTATTTTCAGGGATATGTCCTGAACTTCTTCGTTTTAAAACAAGACAAACTATAAGCGTCCGCCCTCATCATCCGAACGTACAATCGCTGCAAGTAAAATCAGGCGACCGGCAAGGTCGTTCAAGGCAGGCCGGCGCGCACGTGGGAACGCGCGCCGCT